>JAJHZJ010000315.1:10804869-11392369 GCA_023548195.1 Bettongia penicillata ogilbyi | reverse complement strand
GGATAGGAAATACATTGAGGTAGGGGTGGGGGGAAGGCAGCAGCAGTGGGGAGATGGAACAGAGACACCTTGGGGTGGTGGAAATAGCTGGCTCTGAATTGATAGTTCCTGGGATCGAGTCCCAGTTCTGCTACTTAGTACCTGGAGGACCTTGGGTCAATCACTTATACTCTCTGGTCCTCAGATTTCTAATCAATCAATCAAATTTATTAAGTGCCTATTAGGTGCCACATATCAGGCTAAGCACTAGAGATACAAAAAGAGGCAAAAGATTGTCCTGCCCTCAAGGACATTACAATCTCATTGATGAGTGGGTTGGAATGGGTGATCTCTAGGCTCCCTTCCAGTCCCAAATCTATGTATGTTCTTTCTACTACCTGGGTCCCCTCCCATCAGACTAATGTGTTAGGATACCCTAGCCCAAAAGCAAACCAAGCAGCTGCTTAACGTTTGTTGAACTGATGGATTGCATTGGGGATAAAGATCCCTGTCCCTTATCAGTCTCTGTCCTCTCACAGTCCAGCACCCTGACACAGAGAGGTAGGGCGGATGGAGCATTGAACTTAGCATCAAGAAGGTCTAAGTTCCAATCCTACCTCTGACTACAGTGGTAGTGTGATCCTGGACAAGTGACAGCACTCTGAGCCTCAGTTTACTCATCTATGCAATGAAGCCACTGTATTAGGTGGCCCTTGGAGGTCCTTTCCAGTTCATAGGATCTATATTCCTTTGATCCTCCCTTCCCTGCCCTTCTCAGAAGCCCCAAGCCCACCATACTCACCTCCTGCTTCACCAAGGGGATGATCTTGGCACAGATGGTGCTGAGTCTTTTCACAATCTCTGCCTGGCAGAGAGACAGACACAGAACAGGGTTAGGCTGGAGGCATGGGGAGGAAAGCAGTGTCTCCCAGTTCCCCCAACAATCCCTTACAAGGAAAGCTGGAGGCAGAAGAAAAAGAAACCCTCTCCACCCTCCTTGGCCTCCCTATGATAAGGAGCAGCCCCAGCTCTCCTGCTTCCTCTCTATTGCTTTCCCTCTCTGAGCCAAGGCTTCCTCATTTGGTAAGAGAAGATGGTGGCCACTGACCAGCCTTCCTCACAAGGGTGGAAGGGAGATGGAGAAGGCTGTTCCCCAGCTGAAGAAGCAGGAAGGAATTGGTTCTTTCCAGAGAAGGGCCAGGGCTGAGTGTGTGTGTGTGTGTGTGTGTGTGTGTGTGTGTGTGTGTGTGTGTGTGTTCCCTTGAATCCGTCTGTCTGTGAATGCCTATGAACGTCTCTGTGTGTGTTTGTGTGTGTGTTTGTACCCTTGAACCTGTCTGTTTGTCTGTGAATATGTCTATGAATATCTGTGTGTGTATGTGTGTGTGTGTGTGTGTGCATGTGTGTGTCTCACTCCCACGATCATAAAAGGAGCAAACTGGGAGGGAGGCCTCTCCAGCTGGAGAAATATGGCTGTTGGATTCACCACTCCGTCGGGCTCTGCTCCAAACTAATTTCTCTGGCAGGCAGCCCCGTGATGACGGGATTGATGGATCCGAAGAGTGACAGCAAATTACTGCCGGAACAAAGCAGGCAGCCACAAGAAGGAGGACAGGGGGAGGGGGGCGGTGAGAGGGAGAGGGAGCAAAGGCACTAGCAGAGAATGAAGCTGGGCAGGGCACAGGCGCCTGGTAGGGGATGTCAGAACAGAAAAGCACCTTTAGAGATCACTCAGTGCCAGCCTCACTGTGACCTCTGGCAAACTGTCAACTCTCAATTTCTCCATGTGTAAAATAAGGGGATTGGACCAGAGGATCTCTAAGGTGACATCTATCTCAGAGGTACTGTGCTCTAAGAACCCTTAAGAAAAACAAGCAGACCAGTGATTTCATTGTTGTAAGGAGGTTAGTGAGAGGATGCCCTCCACAATTCACAGTCTTATAAAGTTGCCTTAGTGTGGGGGTGGGGTGGGGGTTGGGGGGTCACACAGGTATTATGTGTCTGAGACAGACTTGAACCCAGGCTTCTTCATTCCCAAGACACCTTACCTCCCTCTACGTCCTGTCTTCTCCTAAGACCTCTTCTAGTGCTGATAGTTTACCTTCTATATTCTCAAGTCCCTTCTGGTTCTGATGTTCTATGTCTGTGGTTCTACCCTTCCTCTCATTTTATATCTGGGGAAACTGAAAGCCAAGAGGTGGGGAAGGGATTTGCTCAAGGTCACAAATCCAAAATGTGACCTAGATATATTGAAAAGCAATCTGTTTGGTTCCAATACCGATCTCAGAGACCTAGAGCGAAACACTCCACCACTAAGTCTCTCCCTTGTAAGGGTTACCTGTGGGTATGGCTAGGATCCTGAAATCCACAGCCTGCTCCCTCCCCCCTCACCTGCTTGTGCATCTCCAGGTTGAGGCCGTAGGACATCTCATAATACTGAAAGGCAAGGAAAAGCTGTCATCAGGCATAGGTGATATCCTTTCCTGCCTTATCTTTGGTGATCTCAGTGTTGGGTCAGAACTAACTAGCCCAGCTCCTGACACTGCCCTCCCCATCCCCATCCCTCTATCCCACAACATACATATAGGCCCCATCAGACTTGCATTTATAGCATTTAGTCCTATATCACTTATCCTAGAGAAATCTCTCCCAAGCACTACTGATCCCCAAAACTCTCCCATTTAGTTTGTTCCTGGGGGCTTGGGTCCAGCCTAGTCCATCTTGACCTTATTACTGGAGCAGCCTCATTCCTACCCTCAACCCCTAGATTGCTTCAGAGAAACCCCTACCACTACTTCTAAGAGCAGGAAAGGAAGGTAGAACCACAGACATTCTTTGTCCACCATTAATGACCTTGGCCTGTACTTTTCCCTTCCCTTCAAGACTCACCAGGACTGAGAGAGAAGCATGCATATTCTCTCCTGGCTTCTGAACTTCTGATTTCTGGCTCTATCCAATCCTAAGCCCCTATTCCATTAGCCTGGGGAGAACGCACTCATCATCAAAAGGAACAAACACCTCCCAGAAAACTATGAGTTATAGCCTAAGATCCTCCATAGAGGGGAACACTTAGGGCCCTCAGGGTTCCCTTATAGAATGACACAGTCCCAGCTCTCAAAGAGCTTAAAGACTTTTACAAGGGTGAGGAGAGGGATGTG
The DNA here is from genome assembly GCA_023548195.1 of Bettongia penicillata ogilbyi. Classification (NCBI taxonomy): domain Eukaryota; kingdom Metazoa; phylum Chordata; class Mammalia; order Diprotodontia; family Potoroidae; genus Bettongia; species Bettongia penicillata. Next base: position 11,389,232 of record JAJHZJ010000315.1, on the reverse strand, counting down.
ACATTATGAGTCCAATGAGGACATCCATACAAAGCATTCTGAAAACTTTAAATCACTATAGAAATGTCAGTAACTATTATTGATGATCATCTCAGAAAAGCCAGCATAGGCAAGCAGTTTGGTTCAGGGATGGAGAATCTTCAGCCTGAGGCTACATGTGACCCTCTAGGTCCTCAACTATGGCCCTTCAACTGAATCCAAACTTCACAGAACAAAATCCCCTTAATAAAAGGATTTGTTCTGTAAAGTTTGGACACAGTTAAAAGGCTGAACCCAAGGACCTAGAAGGCCACACGTGGCCTCGGGGCCGAAGGTTCCCCACCCCTAGTAGAGGGAAGCACCCTGCACCTGGAATGAGAGGATGTCCTGCTTCAGTCACTATGAGATTCTGACCTTTTCCTTCTTTCCCAAGGATTCAGTTTTCTTATCTGTAAAATGGGTAGGTGGGTGAGTGAGAGAGGTATGTTAGAGTCGGTGATCTCTAAGGTCCCTTACAGCCTGAATATTTTGTGATTTTTAGATTACTAAATCCAACTGCCCTTTCTTGAGTCATTTTAGAAAGAGTGAAATCAAGGCTCAGGGAAGAAAGGACCTTCCCTAAGGCCTTATCATAAGCCCATGGCAGGGTCAAGGACTGGAATTCAGATCTTTAGATTTAAAACAATCAGTAGAAATTAGGATAGGGTTGGAGGTTCCAGGAGCAGGCTCAGTGTGCCCCTCCCTCACCATGACGTAATGACGCTGCATCTCGGTCTTCTCACTGGCCAGTTTTTCACACTCCAGTTTGAGGCTGGGGAGATCAAGGAAAGAGGCAGACCCAGCATCAGAAACTGCCCCGCCCCCCCTTCCTCACTTAGATCAGGAAGTGCCCTGACCCCCAGCTCCTACATGACCGGGATACCTCCCACTCTGAAGTCAATTCCTAGGATGTTCCTGGCTCTTCTTCCCTCACCTGGCCACTCCTACTCTTGCCCCACCCCCTTCTTTCACTATTGGCCCTTGGAGCTTTGGGGTCCCGCCTTCTTTCCATTCCTATTGGCTTTCCCCTCACCTGCTCTTAGGTTCCGCCCTCGAACTCCCTCCTTCCTCCCCCCTCCTGGCCACGCCCACTCCTAGACCATGGCCTATTGGCCCTTAGATCTCCGAGAGTCCACCCTCACCTGGCCTCTCCCACTCTCCTCCCCATTGGCCCTCTGCGTACACCTGAACACCCCTCCCTCACACTTAGAGCCTTTGGCTCCTGGACTAGGGGAATGTTTGGGGGAGGGCAGCCCTCCAGCCCAGCTCCTCCGCCCCGCCTCACCTGTGGTACTGAGCCTGCAGGAACTGAAATTCCTCTTTCATGCGGTCGCATATCTCCGAGACCGTGAACTTGAAGGGCTGCCCCGCCTGGAGTGGAGCGTGGTTGGGGAGATACTAAGTCTCCCTAACCTGAGAATCTCCCCGGAGACCCTTACGCGCCCTGAGAATCCACTCACCAGAGGCCTGCCTTGGGGATACATCCTGCGGGGCCCAGCCAGCTCCACTCTGTCCGCGAGGGCACCCCAGTTGCCTCCAGTTGCCCTCCAGTTGCCCCTCCCCGCCTCCCCGCCAAATGTTGAGGAAAGCCAAAGGAACGAGGGAAGACGAGAGGGAGGGAAAGGAAAGCAGGACTGAGGATAAAACCTAAGGAGAGACAATAAAAAGGGGATGCCGCAGAAGGACCCAGGAGTCCAGGTCTCCCTGCGGAGCGAGGCTGAAGAGGGGGGGAAGGACTAAAGTGACAGGGAGGTGAGAAGGAGCTGGGGAAATCTGAGGGGGGGGGGCGACGAGGGAAGCTAGGCAAAGGGCCCTAGAACCCAGGAGTTCCCAGCTCCCCAAGGCCGCCTGGAGCTGGAAGGAGATAAGGGAGCGCCTCGGGGCTCCTGCTCCGGAGAGAGAGTGATCTCAGCTGTCTCTTTTCCGAGATGCCAGAGGAACTGGGCAGGAGAGGGGAAGGGAGGAAAGGAAAGGGAGAGGGAGAAGAGCGCAGCGGGCGGGACGGGGGTGGGGGGGTGGGAAGGGGACGGGGTGAGGTCCGGAGCGAGGTGTGGATCTCGGGCAGCCGCGGCAGCCGCAGTGCCAGTGGCCGTGGTCCGTCCCACTCTAGCCGCCTCGGGGCTCAGCTCTATCAGAGAAGCTGCTAGCACCGCGGCCTTAAGGTGGCTCGCATCCCCAATTCTCCTATCCCGTGCCTACCCCACTCCAGTCAATTCTGCTCACCCCAGACCGGGCCAGACTCCACCTGAGATTGGGTGCCTGAGGACTGGAGCCTCCTCTAAGCATCTGGGGAGATGCTCCAGAGGGGCCAGTCCGCGAAGGGGAAGCCTTGCCTAGAGGGGCTGAGGAGCTTATTTGGGAATCACTGGGATGAAGAAAGCACTGGTTCAGTCCAGAAGACTGAGGCACAGATCTGGTTTCTTGGCAATACATTTTCCTCTGCAGTCTTCAAAAGACTGGAGCCCAATTTCACTTCCCCAGGAAACTTTCCCTGATTCTTACCAGTATCTGTCATACACTGTGGACTCTGGCAATATGGCCTTGGAATAAGAACAGAATCCCACAGAACATAGAGTATCAGAACTAGGAGGACCCTTAGAAAAGAGGATGCCAGAGCTGGGAGGGTCTTTAGAACACAGAACGTCTGAGCAGATAGGGACTTTAGATCACTAAATATCTGAGCTGAAAGGACTGTTAGAACACCAAAGGTCAGTTCAGGGAGGGATCTTGCAACATAGAATGTCAGAACTGGGAAGAAACTTAGAAGTTAGAACCATCCAATCAAAAAGTCTTCATTAAAAACCTGTAAATGTCAGATGTGGAAAGATCCTTGGAACAGGGAATGCCAGGACTGGGAAAGATGTTAAAACATAATGTTAGCACTGGAAGGAACCGTAGAACAAAAAAATGTCAGAGTTGGCAGGAATCTTAGAACACAGAATGGACTTCCCACACAACATCCTAGAGAGATCCAAGAATGCCCTATTCTCAAAGGAAGAAATGAAGAAAGGGAGAAACGAAAAAAAGGAGCTGAGTGGCCTTGGCATTTTTAGGAGGGAGATTCATGATATAGCAGACAGGTATCCACCTGAGTATCAGAAGATGCTAATTCTTGCTCTGCTGTATTGTATTTGCTCAACCTTGGACCATTCGCTAACCTGTCTAGTCCAAAATTGAGTTCATTGTCCCTTAAATCTGCCCTTCCTCCCCAACTTGCATATTTCCATTGGAAACACCAATGGATCTGAAACCTCAGGAGAGTAGCTTTGTTAGACAAGGCTCATGTCCCCCATTCAGGATCAGTTCCTGATCTGACAATCCTCTCTCATGCCAGGCAACCAATCATATCACTCCAATCCTTTCATCTACCCCTACCACGTCCTTGGTTCATTCTTTATGTCTCCTCTAGAGAGGATAGGGTATGGTAGGAGTAAAATGAGCACAGAGTTAGAATCAGAAGATGTGGGTTTTCAAACTATTCTGCCAGTTATTGCCCAGTCATTTCTGACCCCACTTGAAGTTTTCTTGGCAGATACTGGCATGGTTTGCCATTTCCTTCTCCAGCTCATTTTACAGATGAAAAAATGGAGACAAACAGGGTTAATTAAGTGACTTGTCCAGGGTCATGCAGTTAGTAATTGTCTATAGCCAGATTTGAACTCATGAAGATGTCTTCATGATTCCAAACCCAATGCTCCATTCACTTTGCCACCTAGCTGCCAGTTCATTTGTTCATTGCATCTAGTACAGTGTTATAGTAGTTTAATAAGAACTTGTCTACTACCTGATTGTGAAATCTTTGGCAAATCATTGACTCTCTCAAGGCTTCCAATAAAGTATAAGTTCCTTGAAAGTAGTCAGTTTTCCATCTTGTTTTTGCATCTATACCCAGCCTGGTACAAAACCTTGCAAACAGCATGTGCTTAATAAATGCTTATTACTTTGGATTAGATTCGATTTAGTTTTCTGATCTATAAAATGAGGGGGGATGGATTACATGGTCATTAAGGTCCCTTCCAGCTAAAAAGCCTATATTGGATACTGTATGCACCAGCTTCTCGGTGTAGGGAGTTCCTAGTAAGAAAACTCCCTCTGCTAATGAGAATTGGTAACTGTTCTGCAATTTATAGGCTCAGAAGGCTGCCTCGGAGGAACTGAATGGTCAAGTGACTGACTGGTCCAGGGGTCACCACAATCCAATTTTTTCCAGCTTTATCTAGCATGATTTCTCCTTTCCTGTGATATGCTCTAGGCAAGCTGTCTATCCCTCATTTTCTTCCTATCTTCTCTTCATCTATTTGTCTTGTCTCAAACTCTCTAATGCCCTAAATAGACTCCTCTCCCTCCATTTTCATCCACTGAAGTTTCTTTTCCTTCAAAGCTCGTCAAGGGCCAGCTCCTTCATGCAGCCTTTCTTGAACCCCCAGCTAAAAAAGTCAGCTCTCTTCCATCTTCTCAGGACCTCAGTCACTTCTCTGCACTTATCCCATGCACCAGCATTATTTATCTATTTGCCTTCCTTTCCCATTTGATTGCAAGCTTCTTTAGAGCAAGATCTACTTGCTCCCAAACACCTTAGACTTGTGTCCTCTTCTCTGCTCACTCAGTTGCTGGCCAAGTTCAGGTTTTTATCATCTCTTGCCTGGCTGGCTATAACAGCCTCTCAAATGGTCTCCCTTCTTTCAGTATCTCCCCATTCTCCTCCCCATACATCCCTCACAGCTGCTAAAATAATCTTCCTAAGTAAGGTACAGATCTGACAATCTGACTACATCATTTTCCCCCTTAAAGACCCTCTGCAGTTCCTCCCACATTCCCTCATTAGACTGGGAGCACCTGGAGAGAAGCACTATTTTTTGCCTTTCTTGGTATTCCCAGAGTTTAGCACAGTGCATGGCACATAGTAGGTGATTAATCAATGCTTGTTGCCCTGGCAGCTATAGGAAAACAGAAGCACGAAGAGCTCAAATTCCTTTCAACTCAGAAGTTCACACACTTGTATCTCCTCTGTGAAGTCTTCTCTAACAACTCCACTTGTATGGGTTTCTTCCTCCTCAAATTATCTTATGTAAATACATGTTGCATGCTTACTGCAGAAGATAAGCAGGGACTGTTTTGTTTTTAATCTTTGTATTTCCTTGGTCAAATACAATGGCTGGCATATAATGGACAATCAATAAATCTTTGTCGAATTATTTGACTTGTTCTTGGTACCCTAAGCAGTGAACATAGGACCTTTGAATTCAGTTGGTGACTAATAAATGTATGACCACTGGAAGTCTTAAAACGGAACCCAAATAGGTCACCTGTCCAAAACTTTGCCCAGGTAGGCTAATGTATGTACAGATTGGACAAGGAGGATTCTGAGATTCCTTCCCATCTTGAAATGTTATGATTCTACAAATTAAATTCACTTCATTGCAACTAGCAATTGAATTGCTTTCTGTGGGTTGAATTGTATTGCACAGAATGACAGTAACAGAAGGATCTCTAGAACACCAAAAGACCTTAGAGGACACAATGTCTGAGCTAGAAGGATCCATAGAACATCAAACACAATGTCAGAGCTGGAAGGAACTTTAGGGATAGGATGTTGGATTTGGAGTCAGAGGAAACCAGCCCTGTCTTTGGCACTTATTAACTAGGTGATATTGGAAAAATAATTTCACCTCCCCTAAGCCTTTCTTTTCTCATGTGTAAAATGGGGAGGTGGAGGAATTATATCTGTGGTACTTCACAGGCTTATTGTGAGGATCAAATGAAACAATGCACATATAAAGTACTTTGCCAATCTAAAGCACAAAAAGAAATAAATGTCAGCTGTTATTAGAATGGTGTCTCCAGGGAGAGATGAAAATATGTGCCTCCCTCCTTTGCAGAAGTAGGTGACAAAGGGAGTGAAGCATTACATATACTATCAGACTTGGTTAGTTTTGCTAAATTGCTTTTTCCCACTCCTTCTTTTAAAATCTTTGTTACAGGGAATGTGTGTGTGTGGAGGGGTGTATTTGGAAAAGGTGGTATAAAATAACAAAAATAAGATTTTTTTTTAAAAAGGCATGTCAGAGCAAGGGGGAGTCATAAAACATAGAAGGTCAGCACTGGAAGGGACCTTGGAACTTCTGTCTATACTAGGCTATACTCTCTTCGAAATGAGAATTTTAGCTCAACTTTTTATCTTTAGGGACAGTGCTCTCTGCATATCATAGGACTTTATTAAGTGGCCTGCTATTGCAAGGCACTGTCCTAGGTGCTGGGTTAGTTCCTGACCTAAAAGAGCATAACATTTCAAATTCTGAAGGGACCTTCTAAAGGAACACAATGATACAGTTGGGTGGAATTTTGGAATATAGCACACAGAACTGCTAAGAAATAAGGAAAGACAGTATAGCATGGAACACAGAGAAGTTGAAGTTGGAAGAGATCTTCAGAGATCATCTAGTCTAACCCCCTGGTTTTACAGATGGAGAAAATGAAGCCCAGAATGGAGAAGGCTTGCAAAATGTCAAAGCTGGGGGAGGGCAGGAGGGAGGGAGGGAGGGGAGAGAGGGAGAGAAGAAAAGAGAGGAGAGAGAGAGACAGAGAGACAGAGAGAGACAGACAGACAGACAGAGAGACAGAGAGACAAAGAGAGAGAGACAGACAGAGACAGAGACAGAGAGAGACAGAGAGAGAGAGAGAGAGAGAGAGAGAGAGAGAGAGAGAGAGAGGGAGAGAGGGAGGGCGGGAGAGAGAGAGGGAGAGAGAACTGAACTTTCATCACCTGAGAGACTAAACCTGAGAGACTGAAGAGACCGCAGAAGTCATCCAATCCCATTTATACTGAACAGGAATCCTCTAGAGCTGCCACATGCCCGACCAAGGGTTACCCAGTCAGACTCTACCTATGTCCAGTGACAGGGAGCTCACTACTTTTGAGGCTGCTCGTTTCACCTCGCTCTAATTGTTAGGAAGTTTTTCCTCGCATTGAATCTGTCTAGACAGTCTTTCAGCTCGTTCTATCCTTCCTTGCCCTTGCAACTCCTTTTATTTGACGGATGAGGTAAAACCCAGAGAGGGGAAGGGGCCTTGCCCCTAAGTAGGCGCGTGACCCTGAGAGATTCACCCATCCTTCCCTAGGCCTTCCATCTGGCAGCTCCCCGCTGGCCCTAGAGCCCTCCAGTACATTGGGCTGTCGGCTTCCTCCTGGCTCCATACCCAGACTTTATTATGTGGACTCAGTTTTAAAGAGAGGAAAAAAAAAAGGAGGGGGAAGGAAGAAAGAAGGAACCCAGGAGACGGATTGAGGGACCACCTTAAAAGAGCTTTGCAACCCTGGCTACTGTGGAAATTCCATCCTCGGGCTGCGGTTGGCCAATAGAGCCAGCCAATCGGCTGTCAGTGCTCCCACATGGGTCTGTGACGCCACAATCACAGCTGACCAATGGGAGGTAGGATTCGGCCAGCGAATGGCAGGCTAATTCTGGGACCTCCTGGGCCAATCCGGTGGGACTTGAGAGTTGAAGGATGTGACACTAGGGGAGCCGGGGGCGGGGGAGGAGTATCTCTAAGCTGCCTTGGTTTGACGGTGGGCTGCTGCAGGCAGCGAGAATGAATACCCGAAACCAGGGGGCAGAAGGGGCCCTTTCATGGTGGGCTGAAGAAGGCTAAGGGACGCCCTGTCTTTCTACACCCTCGAGGACCCAAGAGTCCTGGGCTCTCATCTTGTCTGCAGCCTACGGCATAGAATAGGCCGGAAAAGAAGGGACAGGGAGAAAGCTTTGCCCCGCAAGGACTCCAGGCTGGCCTGAGTCTGAGAGACTGCAAGCCCCACAAGGCCATGCGAACTGGACCCTCCCGGGCTGTCAATCAAAGTAACGTGGGTGCCGAGTTGTTTTCCCCCACCCCCACCTCGCCCCCCCGCCCGGAGCCGAGTGGCTGCACAGTATAATTACCGCACATTGATCTAACTGGGCCCGGCTTGGCTGCTGCTGCTGCTGCTGCTGCTGCTGCTGCTGCTGCTGCTGCTGCTGCTGCTGCTGCTGCTGCTGCTGCTGCTGCTGCTGCTGCTGCTGCTGCTGTCCGGGGAAGCTGCTCAGCGGGGAGCAGGGAGCCGGGAGCCACGGCCCTTCTTCCACTTTAGACCCTGCCAGGGAGAACCTGGCCTCCCCCTGCCCCCCGAAAACACACGAGACAATTAAAAAATGGCCCGAGGATAATATATTGGAAAAGAACCCTCCCAGTCTCTCCCCTACCTGGTTGTGTGGGACCTTCGGCGAGACCTTCTTCCTTCTCTAGTCCTCAGTTTCCCCGTCTGTAAATGAACCGACTGGGACGGCTTCCGGTCCTGGCAACTTTATGTTGTAGGTTCAATTAAATAATTCAGTTCACTTCACATTTTTTTCAGTGCTTGCTAGGTGTCAGGGTCACAAATAATAACAGCTAGTATTTATATAAGACTTTCAAGGTTTGCAAAGGGTTGTACAAGTGTTAACTCATTTGATCCTTGCAACCACCCCTTCAGATAAGATTCGGTCATTATTTCCATTTATGGTTGAGGAAACTGAGGCAAACAGTTAAGTGACTCGCCCAGGGTCATACAGGTAGTAAGCCCTGACTCCAGGCCCAGGACTTGAACACCTAAGCAAACAGGAGGGATTCTAAAAGGCAGGCATTTGGTGTTTTGTATTTCTGTTACTCTGACTCAGGAAGTAAAATATTGACAAAAAGCTGTGGGAAACAAGTCTCTTCCTTAAAAGAGAGAGATAAAGCTTCTAAGGGAGGTCAGGGTTAAATGGCAGAGGGCTGAGGAGTTTAGGCTTTCTCCTTCTGATCACAGGAAATCAAGGTTATGGGCAGGGTCATTACCAGAGTCAGGCTTTAGGATTAACCTATGCAGGGAGTTCCAAGAAAGAGGAGCTGAAGGCAGGGAAACCAGATAGGGGTCTGTCTAGTTCAACAAACAGAATCAGCTCATGACAGATAGGATAGGTGAGGGAGGGGCTATTTAAGAGCTGGGGATGACTTCAGAAAGTTTCAAATCTGGGTAACAGTGTTACCATAAAAAAAAAAAAGAAATCAGTCTATTAGCATCAGAAATGAAAATACAGGGTACTTAGAACCCAACATAAGTTCATTGGGAACAATTCAAGCCAAACTCTTCCTTTTTTGACAGGATCCAATTGGGTTTAATTCAACAAAAGTATATGGGCATCTACTCTGTGCAAGGAGATCAGTCAGTCAACCAACTTGCATTTCTTAAGTGTTTGTTACATACCAGGCACCGGGCTACATGTTGGGTATAACAGAGACAAAAGTGAAAATGATCTCTATCCAGAAGGAGACAACATGACATATACGTATGTGTATACACACATATGTACATATATGCTGTTGTTCAGTCTCTTCATAACCTCATTTGGGGCTTTCTTGGAAAAGATATTAGAGCAGTTTGTCATTTCTTTCTTTGGTTCATTTTACAAATGAGGAAACGGAGGCAAACAGGGTTAAGTGATTTACTCAGGGTCCCACAGGTAGTAAGTATCTGTGGCTGGATTCGAACTCAGAAAGAGGTGTCTTCCTGACTCCAGCTGAACCACTCAGCTACCCCTGTACACACATAGAAAATACTAGATGATTCAGAGGAAAACTAACATGGGAGGGGAGGGTGGTGTCAAGAGAGGCCTCTCATACAGGAAGCTGAATTTGAGCTGAGCTTTGAAGACAGCTGCTAGGCATTCTAAGAATCAAAGGCAGAGAGGGGATGCATTCCCAAGCCTAGTGAACTAGGCTATGTTCTGGGAAGGCTTCAAGATTTCTGTGGATTCTTGATCTCATTGAAACAGGTACATACAGATCCAAACCCATCTCTGCCTCTCATCCTGACCTATGAGATGTTAGCACAAAGGGAAGACTCCAGTGAAGAGCTGAGAGAGGGAATACTTGACTTGGAGAAGAGAATACTTAGTTGGGACATGATCACTGTCTTCAAATGTTTGAAAGGCCATTTGGTGGAAGTACACATTTAACTCGGTCAATTTGTCCCCAGAGGGCAGAGATGGGAGCAAAGAGTAATTAGGGTGAAAAGAGGTTTAGACAACACATCAGGAAGAAAATAGATTTAGACTTGACTTTGGGAAGGCAGGAAGGAAACAGGAGTTTGTTAACTCCCTTACTATGTGCTAGGCACTGTACCAAGTTCTTTACAAATATCATTTTATTGATTTTATTGATATTTTATTGAAATATTATTGATCCTCACAACAACCTTGGAGGGTAGGTGCTATTAGGTGCTATTACTATCCTTATTTTATAGCTGAGGAAACAGGAGCATACAGAGGTCAAATGACTTGGCCAGGGTCACACAGCTACTTGTAAGTGTCTGAGGACAGGTCTTCCCTACTCCCTCAATCTATCCACTGCAGAGATAGATAGATAGATAGATAGATAGATAGATAGATAGATAGATAGATAGATAGATAGATGGATGGATGGATGGATGGATGGATGGATAGGTAGGTAGGTAGATAGACTGATTCTGAAATCCCTTGAAACTCTAGGATTCTGGAATTCTTATCTTTATTCTCCAATAAACCTTTCACAGAAGTCCTACCCAGAGAACTAGCTTTCTAGAATGGCTCTGTCCCTGTTCTCAAGGGGTTTAGATTCTTCTAGAAGGGAGGGGAGGGTGTGAATTTATCTCACACACACACATACAGACACACAAATGAGTATAATACAAGACAATAATCACTAGGACACAATAATCCAGGACATTGTAAGGTTTGCAAACTGAAAATTTCTTATTTCATCCAAGGTAGAGTGTGATGGGATAAAAGAAAATCAGGTAAAGGTTACATAGAAAACCCTGAGGAAGGAGAAAACATTTTCAGGTTGGGGGTGTGTGGGGGGGAGGTGCAGGAATAATCAAAGACTTCCTAGAGAAGGTCCAGTTTGAACTGATCCTTAAAAGTGGAACCTAAAATCTCAGATTAGATCATTGAGTCTGTCTCAGTGGTGGGAAACCTTTGGTCTCGGCCACATGTGGCTCTCTAGGTCCTCAAGTCAGCCCTTTGACTGAATCCAAACTTCACAGAACAAATTCCCTTAATAAAAGGATTTGTTCTGTAAAACTTGGACTCAGTCAAAAGGCCTAAGGAACCAAGGACCTAGAGATCGACATGTGGCCTCCAGCAGGTTTCCACCCCTAGAGCCAGTTCCCAAGCAATACTCCCCTTGACTCATACCCATCCAGTGGTCCTCTAGCCTCTGCTTTGGAAGACCCTTGGTTGGGGAGAACCCACCCCCTCTCAACTCAACCTTTTCCACTAAGGCACAACTCCATTTGTTGGGAATGTTTTCCTGATGTTGAAGTGAAATCTCAGCTTTTCCTCACCTTCTCCCCTGCCCCAACACCATCCCATCAGTTATTCATAAAGCTGTCCTGTAGGATCAAATAGAAGACAAGGAGGAATTATGGTACTGTGGAAAAAGCCCCAAACTTGGAATCCAGGCCCTCTGTGTGAATCCTGGCCAGACACATGTGTGATCTTGGCCAAGGCATTGAAGTGCCCAGTTAGTTTTCTCTGCCAAAAGGAAGGGGCCTAGAGATCCCATCCAACTCTAGACCTGGAAGTTGTAGGTGAGCTGTTAATTTGTTTTGCTGGAGGGAGTTTCCACACTTAGAATTCCCTACACTGATGAAAAGTCTCAATCCCTAAAAATTAATTTAGGATGACCATCCAGTATGGAAGTGTTGGGATCTATGTGAATGGAAAGATTACCCCCCAAGGATGAAATTACATTATTTAATGTGTTGGACAATATCCCTGGGATTTGGCCAAATTTCTCCTACCTACTATCTTTATGAGAAAAGCTGGAGAGATGTGGACTGTATGATGACACAATTAGAAGGATTCAGAGGTGGCCAAATGGCCAGACACAACCCATGTCAACTTGGAAAATTATGTCCAATGGAATGCCCCAAGGCTCCACACTTGATCCTGTGATGTTCCATAATTTTGATCGTAATTTGGATTAAGATATAAAGGGCATGCTAGCATAAATGAGGATCCCAGGATTTTGACCCCAGGAAAGCTCATCAAATTGATCTAGGAACTTCCAGGATCAAGCCCCTCCTACATTTGTGGATCACATGAACCTGGGTGGACTAGCTTACCCACTGGATAGCAGAGGTAGGAGCCCAAAAAGTCCCAATGGTCAAGAGCTCTAAACTGTAGAATCTCATAAGATGAAATTTAAGAGAGACAATCACAAGGCCATGGACTTGGGACTGAAAAAAGTGACTGCCCAGGAACAAAGAAGTAGCTTGGCAAGAATTCACATGGAAAAGATCTGGGGAGGGTTCTTTGAACAGGGGATGTCAGAGCTGGAAGAGCCCTTAGAACACAGAATGTCAGAGCTGAGAGGGCTCCTAGAACACAGGATGTCAGAGCTGGGAGGGTCTTTACAGCATAGGTTGTCAGAGCTGGAAGGGCCTTAAGAACACAGGATGTCAGACTGGGAGGGTTCGTAGAACCCAAGATGTCAGGGGCCTTAGAATAGATATGTCTGAACTGGGAAGAACCTTTAGGCATAGAAGAATAGTATCCAGGACATGGGAGATTACATAGACCACCCCCACCCCCCATCTGCACTGGTCAGATTATATCAAATTCTAGGACTTAATTTTAGAAATGCCACTGCCGATGTGGATGGAACACTTCCAGAGGAAGGCTGGTGACCAGGCCATAGGAGGATAGGATAAAAGAATTGAGAATGTTTAGCCTACAGTAGAGGCAACTGTTGACAAAAACAACTGTTATCTTCAGATGCCTTAAAGGGCATCACAAGGAAGAAAATGCCAGCTTTCCACTTCTCCTAGAGGGAGACCTAGAAGCAGTGAGGAGAAATGACAGGAGGGCAGATTCTAGCTCCATAGAAGGAAGACTTTTCTAATGAAGGGGGCTATCCTACAAGGCCAGGACCATCCCACAAGAGCTAGGGCTGGTTCAGGGTGCTCCTTCTCCCAGGATGTCTCCCAGTGGAGGCTGGAAGCATGACAGATAGGTGTTAGAAAGGATTTTTGTAGGAGAAGGAAGTCAGGATTGCAGGACTTCCGAAGTCTCTACTAGCTCTGAGAGAATGGGCTTCTTTGAGGCAAGGGTAGATTCAGGATTGGAACTTCAGAGCCCCAGGGCTCTGTCTGCTCCTGGCAGCTTCCCAAATTGACAGGATGATATTTCAGGCCCCTTCCAGGATAGGAGGAAGGAGGGAGAAGCTGTAATCAGAGCCCATCAGCAGCTCCCAGCCTCAACAGCGGTTGGTTTTAAGCCCAGCCAGGACCACCTTCCCCTTGGACGGGGGTGGGGCCTTGGATAGAAGGCTCAGCAAGGCTTCTCCATAGCTGTCTGACCCCAACACACACAGTTCTCTGGGCATGACTGGCAATAGAGAAGAGAATGTGTGCCTGCCTGGGAGTGGTTGCGAGGATGGCGTGGAATTTACAATCCCGGAGTAGTGGTCGGTGCCCAGCAACTAATGCCCTCGAAGAGGCTCAAGCAGAAAGGGTAGACAGGCCAAATCAGAGACACAGACACAGGGCAAAAGAGGAAAACATGGGTAGACACTGAGGATATGGGAAGCAGGCACTGTAAAAAGATTGTCAGACTTAGCCACATACTACCTGTGTGAGGATGGGTGGGCTGCTGAGCCTCAGTTACCTCATCTGTAAAATGGGGGGGTTGACCTGAATGAGCTAAGAGGTGATTCTACGAATCCAGAGACAGGCCCCAAGGAGGCAAAGACAGCTGATCTGTCATCCCTATCTCCACGGTCACACCCTAGCCCCAGCCTCCACCCCCATGGGATTCTCTCTCATCTCTGATTCTACACCTTCTGTCCTCCAAAGCTGGACTCTCGCCCTAAACTTTCAGCACTACCAGGGCTCTCCGCACCTTCTTGGGGCTTCCTTCACAGTTATTGTCGGTATGACTTTTTTGTCTTATGGGACATCAAATGTGGAATGAAAGAATTGGCAGTGCTCTTAGAACACAGTATTTCAGAGCTGGGAGGGTCCTTAGAACACAGGATGTCAGAGATAGGAAGACCCACTGAACACAGAATATCAGAGCAGGAAAGGACTTCAGGAAACAGAATATGAGAACTGAGAGCGCCCTTATGATGCAGAATGTCAGAGCTGGGTGGGCCTCTAGAACTCAGAATGTCAGAGTGGAAAAGTACATTAAAGGAAGTAAAATAAATCTACCTTGTTTTAAAGGCCTGGTAAGCAGAAAATAATTTCCAAGCTAAGTATTACTAAGTGAAAACCACTGGGCTTTTCTGATTTCCCTTGGCTGTGGGTGTGATGGGATAAGGAATGTCTAAGAAGTGACTTGATGGTAATATCTTCTTCTGTAGAATGGGAAAACTATTATTTGCAAAGGCTCTCTCCCCATTTCTGCCAGGGTTATCGAGAGTACCCAAGAGGACCCCTCCACCTCCGCCAGGCAAAGTAATGTTGTTGTAGTCCTTTGGACTGTGATCACCAGGGTCTGGGCTGCCTGGGGAGGGGGGCATTTGGTAGGGCAGAGGGTGAGCTGATCTGGGCTGCCTGCCCTCAGCCAGGGAGCAAAAAACATGGTGAATAAGAGATGAGGTTGGAATGTGACATGTTAAATATTTAGCCCTAGAGAGAGCCAGGTACAGCTGCTGCCTGAAACATTTACAGGCCTTTTGTGCTTCCTCTTCAGTTTAGATTCTGGGCTGAGCAGGGCCTTGGTGCATGAGAGATGGGGGCGGGGGCGGGGAGGGCGGGGGCCAGGGGACTGCCTCTTGCTTTCACTCAGGGTTTTAACAATTACAAGAGATTATCTGACCCATTCTCAATTATCCATAGCAATGGGAGATAAATGCAGGAATTCCACCCCATCCCAGTCCAGGAATCTGTACTGCAACCTCTGGGAAGCTCAGGTCTTCACTCGGTCCCTTTAATGGAGAGACAGGAAGAACAGGTCCCCATCCCAGCTCCCCAAGAGCTTCCTGTCTGGATTAGGAGAGGCAGTGTGCCCCCCCAGGAACTATCCACACCAAATTCAAGGCAGTAGAAGTGAAGAAAGGCCAATGCTGGGAACCACAAGACCTGGGCTCTAGGGTGCTTAGAAATTACTCTGATTATTTATTCATTCATTTATGTATTTGATGATTCTCCAAGTTACCTGAGCCAGATCTACCAGTAAGATCTACACTAGAGAGCCCCCATGCTTCTCCTGGCTCTGATATTCTCTCTTGTGAGAGACATCCTGGGCCCTCCCAGCTCTGACCTCTTGGGTTCTAAGGGCCCTCCCAGCTCTGATCTCCTGAGTTCTAAGGGCCCTCCCAGCCCCGACACCCTGTGTTCTAAGGCTTCTCCCAGCTCTGACATCCTGTGTTCCCAGGGCCCTCCCAACCCTGACATCCTGTGTTCTAGGGGCCCTCCCAACCCTGACATCCTGTGTTCTAGGGGCCCTCCCAGCCCTCACATCCGGTGTTCTAAGGGTCATTCTTAGGGTCATCAGCCACTCCAACTCCAAAACCTGGATGCCTCCCCTAAGTCTTTCTCCAAGGCATCACCCTTTTCCTGCCTCTCCATTTAGCTCTAGCTCAGGAGCCCCCACTAGTCAGTTCCACAATCTCCCCTTTCTTCTCTTCTGTCTGGCCAGGCTCACACCTGGCCTTTCCTTTGAAGATACAGCTAATCTCCCAGCCAGATAGCCAGTGAGTTCCCCAAGACAGAGCCCAGAATAGGCGGGCTAAACAGCCTGGGGAATTCCAAGCTGACTTCCTCCCCCCTCCTTCATTCTGCCCATGTCTGCTCCCCATCCCAGATTCCGTGCTGATGCCCAAGGGAGGAGGTCAAGTTTGCTGCACTTCATGGAGAGGTGCCCTCAGGGGACCCTGGAGAAGGCTGGAGCTGAGGGGCAGAAGGGTGGGGAAGGGAGGTTAGAGAAGGACACACAGGAAGGGGACTTTGCCCCACCCATCCTCTCCCAGCTCCTACACACTTCAGCCTGGGCCAGCGGCCAGTGTAAATATTTCATTGGAGAGATATTTATTACCTGGATTTATCTGGCTCCCAAACTAAGCTCAAGGGCCTGAGCTGTTTAGATCAGGTCAGGAGGACTCGGGGGTGGGAGGGGAGAAGCTGGAAGTGGGACTGAACAGCTTAGCTCAGTTCAGAACAGACTGAGCCCTTGATCTTGACCCCAGACCGATTCCTGACTCTGGCCCTAGACTGAACCCACAGCCCAGTTCCAGATTCAGCTTTGGCCTCAGACTGAGCCCAACTAATTTTGGTCACCAAAAAAACTGTCAAGGGTAGTTTGGGTGGTTTTAATGCAACCACCTCAGAAGGACACACATGCCTTCATTCTGGGATGGAATGGAGGAAGGTGTCTCACCCTGTGTCTAAATGATGGTGGGGGACTGGCAGTGTAGACATCGACAGAAGACTTGGAGAAGGAGCTGAAGCCGATGAGGTTACAATATGGTATGGACATCCACCAATACCTGGACCTTTTTCTTTTGATTATCGCTGAGAAATGAAGTGTTGGAAAAGGAGAAATCTGATTACAAAGAAGGAAACTCAGGCCCAGAGGAAGGGAACAGACTGCACCCTTGGTAGCAGGGCTCTGACCTGAAGTCCAACCTCCTGGTTCTTTCTAATACCTAACCTTCATTACTGTTCTTCTTACAGATTGTTTTCTGGGGGATGGGGGGAGGGCTATATATTTTTTTTACATCACCTAGATTTCTCCCTGTGTCCCTGCTCCATATAACAAAGAATTTTTAAAAAAGAAAAAAAATATTTAAAAGTCAGCAAAGCTAATCAATGCATCAAACAATCTCATATTATATTACCTGTAAATACTTCTCCTCTCCCAAACTTTTCTTCAGAGCTTCCCAAACACTGAGCTAGCTCTGGCAACGCATGCATCAACCTCATTGTCAATGCGTACATCCCTGGAAAGTACACTACCAAGGTAAGTGAACTTATCCACAGCATTCAAAGCTTCTCCATTGGTTGTAATCAATGGTTCCACATATGGATGGTGTGGTGGTGACTGATGGAGCACCTGTGTTTTTTTGGTGTTAATTATTAGACCAATATTAGCACAGGAAGCAGAGAACTGACCATACTTTGTTGCATCTCAGCTTCAGAGGCTGCATTGAGTGCACAGTCATCTGCAAGCAGAAAATCATGCATCAACATTCCTTCCACTTTGGGCTTGGTTTGTGACCTTTTCAAATTGAAGAACTTACCATCAGTACGATAGTTGACCTTGATGTTGTGTTCATCCTCATTGAAAGCACTTGACATGCCTGAAAACATCATGCTAAAATCATGGGAACAAGCACACAGCCCTGTTTCACTGCACTGTGACTGGGAAGGCATGAGAACATCATCTGCTATCCAGAACCTGGGCAAACATGCCATCATGAAATTGATGTACGATACTGATGAACTTCTCTGGGCAACCAAATTTTGACAAAATTTTCCATAAGCCTTCATGACTAACAGTGTCAAAGGCCTTGGTCAGATCTAAAAATGTTGTGTACAGACCTCTGTTCTGTTTCTGGTACTTCTTCTGGAGTTATTGGGCAGCAAACACCATACTGACTGTTCCTAGGCTTTGGGAGGGAAGAGGTATTAGACTGACTACTAAACTTGAAGATCCACAGAACTATTGTGCTGACCTCATTGTTATATGCCTATGAAACCTGGACAGTCTACCAGCACCATGACAGGAAACTGAATTGCTTCCATTTGAACTGTCTTAGGAAGATTCTGAGGATCACCTGGAAGGATAAGGTACCAGACACTGAAGTCCTTGCTCGAACTGAACTGCCAAGTATTCAAACTATGCTTCAGAGAGCGCAGCTCTGATGAGCCGGCCACGTTGTTCAAATGCAAAATGTACCCCTGCCAAAAAGTCTATTTTATGGAGAATTTTCACGGGGCAGGCGATCACATGGTGGTCAGAAGAAGTGATACAACGACACTCTCAAGGTCTCTCTCAAGAACTTTGGATTTGACTGTGCAACATGGGAGACACTGGCACAGGACCACAAAGCATGGCGTGCCACATAAGAAAAGGTGCTGTGCTCTTTGAGCAAAGCAAGACTGAGACAGCACAAAGTAAATGCAGGATGCGCAAATTTGGAATCTCCATCCCAAATATTCACAAGGACTATCTGTGCCCAGCCTGTAGTAGAGCATTCTGAGCTCATAGTGGTCTGATCAGTCACAGTCGGACACACTGAAACTTCACTTTATCCTGGTGATGTCATTTTGGTCCTCTTTGAAAACAGACAACACCCAACCAACCTGCAAAGTTCCACGCTATGGAACCCCACCCCCGTACCCCACCAGCACCAGTACCTCTGGGTGTTGTGGCCAGGCTGTCTCTCTCCTACCAGGCCATCTCCACTTTGCCACCTTCACTCTTGATTGTTTGAGTGATTATTTTCATTCTGCTTCCATAAATGTAGAAGCTGTCTATTACTCTCTCTAAAATTATGTAAGTCTTTCCATGTGTCTCTGTAGCCGGATGGATAGAGCCCTGAACTCAGGGAGACTGCAGTCTGTATCCTGTCTCAGACTTTCTAGCTGACTGACGCTGGATAAATCACTTAACTCAGCCTCAGTTTTCTTATCTATGATATGAGGATGATAATACTAGTGACTACGTCACTGGGTAGTTCTGAGGATCCAAATGGGATCATGCATGTAGAACCTTTTGCAAACCTTAAAGCTCTCTATACATATTCACTGTTATTGTTTGTCGTTTCTTTGAACCTAGCAATATTCCATTACATCCATTTATCAGAATTTGTTTAGCCATTCCCCAGCTGATGGGTATCTGCTTTATTTCCAGCTCTTTCCTGCAAGAACTATTTTGGTGTGTGGGGTGGGGGTGAGGGTGAGGGGGAACCTTTTTTTTTTTTTTTGTCATTGATCTCCTTGGTCACTCAAATGCCTAGTGAGTATATTCTATCCCCTCCTGGCTTCTTTCCTCATCTCCCTTTTCAGATTAGATCTGATGCTCTTAGAGTCTTTTAGGAGAAGGTTATAGAAAGAACACTGGATTTTAAATTGTGAGGACCTCTACTTCTTAGAGCAGATTGTTGGATTTTAGAATCGATTTTAGAACCTCAGAGGTTCTTGTGCAACTGAGGAAATGGGGGCTGCAGAGGCATATGAGTTCTAGGTGGCGAGCTTAATTTTGCTTACCAATTTTCTTCTCAGAGAATATCAAGCTGTCAGTCCACAAACATTATTAAGCATATGAGTCAGGCACTCTGCTAAGCACTGGGGATCTGTGGAAAGCCTCCCAAGGAACTCACAGTCTAATGGGACAGGGAAGGGGAAGGGGATAAATGTGAACATGATAGCATCTACTATGTGCCAGACATTGTGCTAAGAACTTTTTTTTTTTTTTTACAAATATTATCTCATTTGACCCTGGCAACAATCCTCAGAGGCAGGGGTTATTATTATTCCCATTTTTCAGTTGAGAAAGCTAAGGCAGAGGTCAAGTGATTTTCCCAGGGTCACCTAGCTAGTAAAGGTCTGGTGCTGAATTTGAACTCAGATCCTCTTCACTCCTGGACCAGCACTCTGGCTACTTTATCATCAGCTGCCTCTAGTGGGCAAGAGACAATGCAAGCAACAGTGTCCATACAAGACATTTACAGACTAAATGCTAAACTGAGAGAACCTTGAAGGAGCGATCCAACACGCTTCTATCTTCTTGGGAGGCAGGTGGGGGACTGTGGGTGTGGAATGTGGCGTTCACTGTCAGACATGGTTGTTTTGTCAGTTTTCTTTCTTATAAGCCAAGACAGTGGAGAAGAAAGCAAAAGTAGTTTTAAAGGCAAAAAGACATTAGTAAAACTTAATTTTTTAAAAATGGGTAGCCACCAGAGCTGATTGGCACATATATGCTTTGTAGCCGTGTGTGTGTGTGTGTGTGTGTGTGTGTGTGTGCTTGCCCCACAGAAAATTTACATGTTGCCAATAAACTCTACACAGCAGGGATTCTTAATCTGGGATTAAGCCTTTAGCACACTGGCTAGCACATAGTAGGTATTTAGTAAATATTAGTTAACTGGCTGATTGGGGTCCATGGAACCCCAGGGCTACATGGATAGATTTTAGGGGATTCTTGTACTCAAGATGGGGAAAAAAATCTTTATTTTTCCCAGTCTCAGCTTAATATTTAGCTTTTCCTTCTATTATTCATGAAGGGGAATGCAGACTTTACCAGATCATCCAGAAGAGTCCGTGTGCCTTGTGCCCATGGCACAAAAAAAGGCAAGAATCCCTGGGCTACAATTACCCCTAAAGAGTGTGTAGCTGGATTTCTGTTCCATAATAAAACTAGACTGATTTAAGCATTTGGCCTGTCTTCCCTTTGCCTCCCAGCACTCCCTCCCCCTGATGTATTGGACACAGGGACATGCTGGGTCAGCTTGTATAGACTTAAGAAGAGTTGATTGTTAAATTTTTAGGGTGACCATTTTTGCCTTGGAACTCAACAAAGGATACAAGTAGGGGCTTGACTTGTTTTATTGATTGTCTAGAGTTAAGACTTTTTTTAAAAAAATGTTAACAATAGGTGGCACAGTGTAGAGAGCACTGGCCCTGGAATCAGGAAGATCTGAGTTCAAATCCAGCCTCAAATACTTACTAGCTTGGGTGACCCTGGATAAGTCACTTCAACCCTGTTTACCTCCAAAAAACAAATAAAAAAATGTTCACTTAACACTGTTTGCCTCCAGTAAGTAAATAATGTTAACAATACAGACTGAACTTATAAGTGTGTCTGTGCCTACATTTCCACCTTCCCCCTCTCTCCAAGAGCAGGTTGTTTGGTTTCTGGAAGCACATCCCTGTGTTGTCTGTTGTTGCTCAGTTGTTTTTAGTCATTTATGATTCTTCGTGACCCCTTTTGGGGTTTTCTGGACAAAGATTCTGGAGTGGTTTACTATTTCCTTTTCTAGCTCATTTTACAGAGGAGGAAATGAGGTAAACAGGGTTAAGTGACTTGCCCAGGGTCACACAGCTAGTATCTGTCTGAGGCTGGATTTGAACTCAGGTCTTTCTGACTCCAAGCCCAGCACTCTATCCACTGCACTACTTGTGTGCATTCCAAATTTTCCCTGGTCTAAGTAAGCTTCTGGAGGGCAAAGACTGTGTTCCATCTCCTCTCTACCACTGAAAAATAAAGAAAAATAAAACCCATCACAAACATGTATAGCCAAGCACAAGAAATTCCCATATTAGCCATGTGCCCTCACCAACATATGCCTTAATCTGCACTGAGGTCATTCGCTCTCTGCCTGGTGGTGGGCACTGTGCTTCATCAGGAGTCCTCTGGAATTATGCTGATTAGCATTCCTAAGTCTTTCAAAGTTGTTTATCTTTACAATACTATTGTTACTGTCTAAATTGTCCCCTGGTTCTGTTCACTTCACTTTGCATCAGTTCATACAAATCTTCTCAGATTTCTCTGAAACCATCTCTTTCATTCTTTCTTACAGCACAATGAGTAGTATTCCATCACAATCATCCACCCTGTCATGTTCAGCCCAGGTGATAGACTCTCCCTTATTTTCTAGTTCTTTGCCACTACAAAAAGAGCCGCTGTTACTATTCTTGTACATATGGCCCTCTTGCCCCTTTCTTTGATCGCTTTGGAGTACAAACTTACAAGTGGTATTGCTGGAGCAAAGGGCATGCACAGTTTAGGTGCATGTAACAATTTATGTCCATCCTAATAGGGTGGAAGTTCCTTGAGGATAGGATATGCTTCATTTTTGCTTTGTATTGACAGTGACCTTGAACAAAGGAGATTTTTAATAAATATTGATTGATTGCTTGATTTAATGTCTGAGGTTACTTGAGTTAGGTTAGGGTGAGCCTGGAACTCTCTATAAAAGAGTCAGAAGTGTGTGGAGATCCCATGGCCCTGGTATGTTCAGACCTCAGAAACTCCCTGTGTCAGCAGAGATTAGGATGACCTCCATTTGATTAAAAATTCTGGACAAATATTTCAGGCAGTAATCTGGGACTTGATACCTGGACACCATGAGGCTTTGTTCCTTCTTTTTGGAGATTTACAAGGAAATTGGAGGCAGAGAGGAAGCCCTTTGAAGAGTGGGTCCAAAGAGGTTTGATGTTGAAGACTCTCTAGAATCTAAAGACCTCATAGGTCACTTAGTTCAACCCCTCAATTTATAGCTGAGATCAAGGGGAAGATCAGTAATTTGCCCACGGTCACACAAGTAGTAAGTGTCAAAGGTAGACTTTGAACCCAAGTCTTCTGACTCCAAAGCCAAGGTTCTAACCACTGTACTATACAGTCTGCCCCCAATCCCTTCCTATCTTCCTTACTTCCCTTTTCTAATGAGGTTGCTATCATCCTTCAGTTATCTGAGTTCTCAGCCTTGGTGGTAGAGGTGTCCTCTCTTCCCTAACCAATCAGTGGCCATATCTTGTTGATTCTCACTCTTCACATGCCTTAATCTGGTATCCATAAACTTTTTTCAAGTATTTTCATAATTATAAAAATATAATTGTTTTCCTTTGCAATCCTATGTTTTATTTTATGCGCTTGAAATACTAGAACATGAACTTGTTTTTTAAGATTTTTTTTTATATAAAATTTTGAGTTTTAAGTTTTCTCCCTCCTTCTCTCATCTCCCCTTCCCTAAAATGGTAAGCAATTTGATATAGAGTAAATATGTGCAATTATGTAAAGCACATATTCATATTAGTCATGTTCATGAAGTTATTTTTTCAAAAAATATTTAGATAGCTGTTATAAATGAGTTCCTTTGGAATCTTACGTATTTTATTTTGTGTATTTCTGAACATTCTTCTAAGGATTCCGCACATTTCACCAGACTGACTGCCAAAAAGGTTCAGGCTACACAAAACAGAACCACTTTTAGCTCACGCTTATCCTTTCTGTCCATTCATGCAGCCTGCATCCTTGCTTCCAAACTTGACTTCAAAAGCTCTCACCTGGAATACTGCCACAGCTTCTTATGGGCTTCCTCGTGTCTGTCCAATTACTCCCCTTTCCAGTCCATCATCCTTTTCAAATTTATGTTACTCTTAAAAATACATTATTTATTTTATTTTTTAACTTATGGAATAGAATGAGCATTTCCATAACAAAGCACAAAGATCACAAAAGATGAGTGAGCCTAAAACTATAAATCTATTATACACAACTTGCTATTTCTTGTAAATATATAATAAAATACATCAAATAATTTAATAAATTATTTAATAGGCAAATAAATATTTCATTATATATAAATAGAGGATAAACACTAAATGATTTAATAAAATATTGAATAAATTAACAAATAAAATAGATAATAAATATAATAAAATTCTTAAAGCACAAGTCTATGTCACTACTCTGCTCAAGAACTTCAGTGGCTCCCTCTTGCTGTTAAGATGCAAATTCCTCTGTTTGGCTTTCAAAGTCCTCCATGATCTGGCTCCAGCCTACTTTGCTCTCTTTCATGCATGAACTGGCCTACTTGCAGTTTCCTGAACACTATATATATCCCATGCCCTATATCTGTGCCCTTGTGAAGACTGACCCACCCCCAGGCCTGGAACACTTTCCCTCTTCAACTTGGCCTCACAGAATTCCTGGCTTCCTTTAGGCTTAGTTCAGGTGTCAGTTTTTACAGGAAACCAATCCAAATCCCCTCTTTCCCACTTACTAGTACCCCCCACTCCGAATTCACTCTGTACCAATTTTTATTTAAATCAAATTTAAATTTCTGTATATATTGACTATTTCCTCCAAGAGATGGAGGCTCCTTAAAGCAGGGGCTTTGATCTTTGTATCCCCAGTACCTGGAACATAGCAGACTCTTAATAGATGCTTATTAAATAAATGAAGGAATCCTTAATGGTAGAGGAAGCTAAGGAACAGACAATTTCACTGTGACCAGGAGGATTCCATCAGCTTGAATATCAGCCCCCAAGAGACTTTTCAGGGACTTGAAGACAAGTTGACAGATGATAAGAACTCCTGGGAAGCATTGGCAGATCTGGATGATCTCATCATATTTTTAGAGAGACAGTATGGGACAGTGGCCAGTTCATATCTCAACTCTATTGCTCCCTAGCCAGATGATGCTGACCAAGTCACTTAGCCTCTCTGGACCTCAGTTTTCCATTCTGTAGAATGAGAGGATTGGATTCAACGGGCTCCAAGGCCCTTCCAACTGTGAGCCTAGGAGAGATGCTGGAAGAAGATTGGGAAGGATGACTGAAAGTGTGACGTTGGCTGGAAACTGCAGGTCTGAGGCTTTCTGCCGACATGCCACTTTTCTGAGTATCTTGGTGGAGGACATATATACTGACCCACAAAGACAGAAAGAAGTAATCATCACCTGGACCCAGCCAAAGAATTTTCAAAAAAAGTTTGCTAGACTTTGGCAGCTACTTTTAAGGATCTGGAAAGAATTATGGAGTCATTGTGGAGGTGTCTAGGCTGTACATGGATAGAACTCAAGACCTTTAGTCAGCATGACCTGAGTTCAAATTTGACCTCAGACCATACTAATTATATGACCCTGGGCAGTCACTTGATGTTAACCCTGTTAACAAATGAAATAGTATTTATAAAAGAGTTAAGCACAGTGCCTACCACATAGTAGGTGCTACATAAATGCTTATTTCCTTCACTCTGCCTCAATTTCCTTGACTGTATAAAATGGAGTAATAATAGCATCTGCTTCCCAGGATCAAGAGGATCAAATGAGATAATATTTGTAAAGAGCTTAGCACATGCCTACTATGCCTGTCATGCATAGTAGGTTCTTAATAGATGTTTTTTTTTCCTTCATTTGTTTCTGAGTATCTCATAGATCTTACCTGTGGGTACAAGGTTGCCATGAGCAGAACCAGGAGCAGTGTCAGCCGATCAATAAGCATTTATTAATTTATTATGATGTACCAGGAACTGTGCTAGGCGAGGGAAGGGGGCAGAGAGAGAGAGAGAGGGAGGGAGGGAGAGAGAGACGGAGAGGGAAAGAGAGAGTAACAGAGAGAGGGAGAGGGAGGAAGGGAGGGAGAGAGGGAGAGGGAGGAAGGAAGGGAGAAAGGGAAAGGGAGAGAAGGAAAAGAAGGAAGGAAGGAAGGAAGAGAGAAGGAAGGAGGAAAAGAGAGAGGGGAGGAAGGAAGGTAGGAAAAGAGAAGGAAAAAAAAAAGAGAAAGAAAGGGAGAGAAAAAAGAAAAAAGAGAGGAAGAAGGAAAAAAAAAGAGAGAGAAAAGGAAGGAAGGAAGCAATGCTTATTCTCAAGGAATTTACAGTTAAGGGCAAAAGGGGACATTCTAGCCTGCATTCTCTGGCATCATCTGAAGGCCACAGGGGTGAGAAGTGTGAGTGGGTTTTTAAGGTCTTAGTCAGCTACTTGACATGTGAGCCAATGGTCTTTGCAGGCCTGAGCAGGCCTTTGTGACAGAGATCACCTGGAAGCAGTTTTAGGCCCAGAAAGCAATTCCCTTCTTGCATTATCTCTCTCCCCTCTTTGCAGAAGTTGAAGAGAATGGGTACAGAACATTGCATATACTGTCAAACATGACTAGCTTGTCCTTTGGCTTTTCTGAACCACTTCATTTCTTTCCCTTTCCTTCTAAAATCTTTGTTAATAGAGGAAAGGTGTATTCAGAAATAAGGGGGATATAAAAACAAAACATGTGGACAAAAAGAAGAAAGAAGAAATCTATGCATTTCCCAGAAGAGGACACACTCACTGGCAGTGAGACTAGTTACCCCTATCTCCACATTAATATTTGTTGGCCTTGAAGTGAGCTGGCATTGACAAGTCCTGAGATGGTGAAGACGGTGCTGAGTTTCAAGTCCAGACAGACAACCAGCCACTGACATAGTCTGGCATTTGCCAAGTCCCTAGGCTGCCTACAAGAAGTGGGGGAACTTAGGCGACTTAGCCAGCTATGTGTTCAGAGGGCGTGATGGGCCAGGAATGACTGACCTACAGGCAGATATCCTGTCTCTTGAGGCCCCATGCATCTAAGCCCTAGCAATACTCACAGGAAAGGGAGGTGAGCACTGAGATGTGGAGAGGGCTGAGCCATTGGCATGTGATGACCTTTGAGCAGAAAGTCTGGGCCTTCCCCTGGAGGGTGTATCATCACAGGAAGCACTGTCCTTCCTGGTCTATTTGTCCTTGGGGAAACTGACCCTGGAAACAAAGGAAGAAGGCCCATGGGAAGTAATAATATCTAATAATAGCTAAGATTTATATAGACCCAAGAGGACAATCCACACCATTGCAAGGATGATGGGAATGAAAACATCCACCAAGTCAAAGTAAACCACCCCCTTCCCTCTCTCCTTACAGCAGGGAGGGGGACTACCAGGACAGAATGGTGAATACATACTTCCTTCTCTCTGTCTCAGATCAGGTGTTATTGTAATCTTTTTGCTTGTTTTTTGCTTCATTGGTTTTCTTTTTCACGAGGAAATATTTAAAAGTTCTTTAGAAAAAAAACTTCCTTACTCTTGGTGCTTCTTTCCCTCTGAGATTACCTCCCATTGATAGCATCCACATCTGATGCGCACTGAGCTCTTTGCATATTGTCTTCCTCTCTCCCAAAAGGCATCAATAAAACATTTTTACAAGAATTTTTATAAAAGAAATTATTTTTCTTAAAGTAGTTCTGTGATTTCCTTGGGGTAGGGTATTGGTGTCAAGTCCAAATAAAAATGAGGCTGCTAAAACTTTAAGTAATAAGGATCCCTGAAGCTGCATATTGACTTGGAAAACCACATTTTAACATGACCAATGTCCTACTGAATTTTTATTTATTTTGTTAAATATTTCCCAATTACATTATAATCTTGGTTGGGCACTAGGGAAGGTTGTGGATGAGCCCCAGTATTTAACACCTCTGGTGTCGGGAACTCTCACAGTAAGACTACTCCCTCCGTCAAAGCAGATTTACAGCTCTTTCTCATCTTAGAAAATTGCCTAGAGTGGGGCAGCTGGGGGGTGGTGGATAGAGCACGTGCCCAGGAGTCTAGAGGAACTGAATTCAAATCCAGCCTCAAACACTTACTAGCTATGTGATGCTGGGCAGGTTACTTAACCTCGATTTAAAAAAAAGGAAAGGAATGATAAGAAAGAAAAAGAAAATTGCCCAGGGTGCTGAAAAGTTAAACTCCTGCCTTAAGCTAGTTTGTGGCACAGGCAGGTCTTCCATACTCTGGGCCAGCTCTCTAATTACTCTGACACACTTCCAAGAAATGGGGGTGTGGACCTCAGGACTCAAGCTTATGTCCTCAAAGGAGAGCATTGCGTTTGAGACAGTAGTAGAAATTGGAAAAATCAATGAAATGTTGTAAGAGACCATAGTTCAAACAATTCAGGGTACAAGAAAGCACTTGGTGCTACCCAAGGCTTCATGTTTCATGGCCCTGAGAGTGCCATATTGATGATCTTGGACACATAGACCAAGGAAGAAGTTTGGAACTGGTTAGGAGTTGAGGCTACTGGTCCAAGATGGCAGCAGAGATGTGTTCAAAGGAAAATGGTACCAATTCATTCCATTTTTTGTAGGGAATAACTACCAAAAAGTCCTTTGGAGCTGGATCCAATGTGTGGAGATTTTATCCCTGGAAGAACATGAGTAAGATTGTAGTGACATCTTTTCATCCAACCCAGTATGCAAGGACAAATCAAAAAGCTTCTCTAATTGCCAAAGGAGGGAGAAGGGGGAGAGGTATGTCTCAGTATTTGGCTCCTTCACTAGGACCCATTCTCAACAATGCAAACAGTGCTATAGCAATGACATCATGAGGCTGATGACTTGTGAGTGAATTGGTTTTGAATGAGGCAAAGCTGTACAAAGTCATTGGCCTCATTCTCTCCTCCAGAGCCATCCAAGTCCAGTGGCAGGACAAAAGTGAGGACAATTATCTTTGGGTGGGATGCAGTGGATGACCTTGGCCTTTCTAAATGAAGGTCTTTCCCAGGTCTCAGTCCATCTGAGGCCATTGGTAGAGTGAAGACTGGAGTTAAAGGACCCATCTTCTCCAGGAAGCCTTTTCCCACCTCTCTGAAATCTAGTGGCTTGTCCAGTATTGATTATTTTCTATTTATCATGTATATAGCTGTAATGTTAATGTAATGTTAATGGGGTGGGGGAAAGAGTTAAAGATCTTCCTTGTCCATTAATAGGCCTCAATACCTTTTGTTAATTTTTCTATTGAGGAACTGGGTCAAGAGGTTTGTGCCCCCTGGCTCTGAAAAGTGTACAAATACTCGGAGGTGAGGTTGTACTTTGGGGCTTACTCATTGGAAGTGTTTGTTTGGCTAGGTAAGACTCTGGTTAGCCAGTAAGGAAACCCTGGCTTTGAAAACCCAGATATTGGTGCTTCTGTCTCTGGTAGCTATGTATATATGTAATGGTCAGACAGCTGGACCTGTCTGTTGATCTGTGATGTATGCATTGCTTATGGTCAGGCAGAAGCCCTGTCTGTTGGTCTTTATTTCTCTATTTGCATTTTCACTGAAGTTCAGGGTCCTGACTTTTCCCCCTGAACTAAGGGAATGATATATGTGCTTGATTAAAGAGATTGTTGACCCCTCAAAAGTTGCCTTTCCTGCCTCATTTCTAAAATATATAGAGAACTGAGTCAAATGTACAAGAATACAAGTCATTCCCCAATTGATAAATGGTCAAAGGATATGAACAGGCAGTTTTCAGAAGAAGAAATTAAAGTTATCTATAGTCTTATGAAAAAATGCTCTAAATCACTGTTGATTAGAGAGATGCAAATCAAAACAACTCTGAGGTACCACATCACACCTGTAAGATTGGCAAATATGACAGAACAAGAAAATGATAAATGCTGGAGAGGATGTGGGAGAGTTGGAACACTAATTCACTGTTGATGGAATTGTGAACTGATCCAACCAGCTCTGGGGAGCAATTTGGAACCATGCCCAAAGGGCTACAAAATTGTGCATATGCTTTGACCCTAGTAATATCACTTCTAGGACTGTATCCCAAAGAGAACATAAAAATGGGAAAGGGTCCCACATGTACAAAAAGATTTATAGCAGCTCTCTTTGTGGTGGCCAAGAGCTGGAAATCAAGGGGATGTCCATCAACTGGGGAATAGCTGAATAAGTTGTGTTATATGAACGTAATGGAATACTATTGTGCTATAAGAAATGGTGAACAGAAAGACTTCAGAGAGGCTTGGAAGGACTTCTATGAACTGATGCTGAGTGAAAGGAGCAGAACCAGGAGAACTTTGTACAGAGCAACAACCACAGTGTGTGAGGAATTTTTCTGGTAGACTTAGTCCTTCACAGCAATGCAAGGACCTAAAAAATTCCCAATGGACTCTTGAGGCAAAAGGTCTTCCACATCCAGAGAAAGAATTATGGAATTTGATCGCAGAATGAAGCAGACCATTTTCTTTTGTATTATGTTTTGTTTTGCTTTTTGATTTCTCCCATTCATTTTAATTCTTCTATACAACATGACTGAGGTGAAAATGTATTTAATAGGAATGTATGTGTAGAAGCTATATAAAATTGTATGCCATCTCAGAGAGGGAGTGGGAAGGGAGAGAGGAAAGGAGGAGGGAGGGGAAAAAAATCTAAGATACATGGAAGTGATTTTAGAACACTGAAAAAAATAATTTAATTTTTAAAAATGGGAAAAAAAAGTTGCTTTTCCTTTTAGAAAAGCAGACATAAGACCCTTTACAACAGGCCTTCCTGTGTGTGCAGGGGTCCTTGCTGTTACAATAGCTCACATACCCATCTGCTTATTGTCTCTTTCATTAGACTGTGAGCTCCTCAAGGACCTGGGGCAGCTAGGTGGTGCAGTGGGTAGAGCACCAGTGCAGGAGTCAGAAGGACCTGAGTTCAAACCTCACCTCAGACACTTGACACTCACTAGCTGTGTGACCTTGGGCAAGTCATTTAACCCCAATTGCCTTATCCTGGATCATCTCCAGTCATCCTGATGAATGGATGAATGGTCACTGGATTCAGACAGCCCTGGAGAAGTGAGGCTGGTGACCTGCACAGCCCTCCCTCACTCAAAACAAAGTCAAGTGCAAGTCATGTCATTATTTCTCTGATGGCATGATCTTCTTTGGTAACAAAGGAGAACACACACCCACACACCCACACACACACCTTGAGGACCAGGACTGTCTTTTTGTCTTGTTGTATTCCCTAGCTTTTAGCACAGTACCTGGCATATAGTAGATGCTTAGTAAATGCTTATTGACCTGGGTTCAAATATCACCTGTGGTAGAAGTGATATCCTCAGGTTCTATACCATCAAATTAGGGTACTTTCTCCTTAAGGGGCATTGAAACCATCCTTGAGATTTAATTGGTTTAGAGGACTAAGACTTGGCTGCTTGAGCCCCCAAACAACTGGAAGGTGGAGGAGCTCCAGCTCCTCACTTCCTGATTCTAACCTCAGATCTGGGATGAACATCCTTTCTTGCCCTGAATGTCAGGAATTGAAAGAAAAGGAAATGACATGTCATTACCCTCTTAAAGGTAACTAGGTGCATAAAGTACTGGACTTTAGGAAGACCTGGGCTCAAATTCTGTCTTTAACACCTACTAGCTGTGTGTCCCTGGGCAAGTCATTCAATCTCTGTGCTTCAGTTTCCCCCTTTTGTGAAATGGGGTCATAATAGCACCTATGGAGGTTTGTAAGGATCTAATTAGATGCCATCTGTAATATACTGGGCCAGTTTTATAGCACTATGCTGATATTATTGTTATAATTAGTCATGGAGGCTTGCTCAGGCTCTCCCAGCCAAGGGCCCAGAAGAACCTGAGCCAGGGCAGTCTGTGAGCTCAAGATTGAAATGGAGACAGACAAAGGGGTTTCAGGAAGCCAAAGGCACATAAATAAGGCACCACTGGCATAAGTGCCAGGGTTATCTGATTAGTGACCAGGTTGACTTATGATACGCTAGGAATGTGAGGAAGACTTATTGAGGTGGCACAGCCAGTAAGTCTGGGTTTGTAGGCAGGAAGACCTCAGATCAAATCCTGTTCAATCTTGAGCAAGTCACTTCACTCCCCTTGACTTCAGTTTCCTCATCTGTAAAATGAGGAGGTTTGACCCAACGGCCTCTGAGGTTCTTTCCAACTCGAAAGGCAGCCAAATAAGATCAATTTAAGAGAGTTCATTTTAATCCAGGAAATATTTATTAAGCTCCTACTGGGTGCAAGACTGTAAGGTACTGGGGATAGAAATGAAAACTAGGTCCTGCCCTTAAGGAGTTGACAGTCTTTTGGAGGACACAAATAAATATGTAACATATACTTTATTGTTATTTTTGTGAAGTCATTTCAGCCTTGTCCCACTCTTGGCAAAAATACTGCAGTGGTTTGCCATTTTCTTCTCTAGCTCGTCTTATAGATTAGGAAACTGAGGTGAACAAGGTCAAGTGACTTACCTAGGGTCACATAGCTAATAAGTATCTGAAGCCACATTTGATCTCAGGACCTACTGAACCACCCAGCTATTACTGCTATTGGATAGCTGTTTATCTTTCATTCTCAGACGACCATGACATCAGGAAGGTGATGTCATGGCTTGCATATGAATTGGATTTAAGTGAGGCAGGGTTGTGCAAAGTCACCAGCCTCACTTCATACAAAGATCTGTAGCCTCCCCACCTCTGCAATGAAGGGAAGATGCATTTTCATAGCTCTTTTCTGGGGCTAAATTTGGTCATTATAATTACAAATCTTTCTGTTTTGGATTATTGTCCTTTCTATTATATTCATTGTGTATATTGTTTTCCTGGTTCTCCTTATTCAGCTCTGTATTAGTTTATATTAAGGGATCCTCTGGTTATTTTCATTCTTCTATTAGTTATTTCTTATGGGACAATAATATTTCATTACATCGGTATGTGTGCCACATTTTTCTAACCAGTCCCTAAATAATAGGCACCTTCTCCTGATTTTCCTGTTCTTTGTTCCCACAATAAGATTGCAAAAGACTCTGGATGCAGACTGGCCCAAGGGAGATGACACGGATAAGGGAAAATGGCAGCCATTTCTTAACAGTGGCAAAGTTAGTACAATTGGCAGAAGCAATTGCAGCACCCAGAGAGGTCAGTGGTTGCTTAGGTCTGGGTGCCCAGAGAGGTCAACACCTCCTAAGCTTTGGTGACTGAAGAAGTCAGTCAACACTCAGCTGCAGCCAAAAGAAGTAGGCAGTGAAGTCTAAAATACTCTGTGGTTTCTGCCAGCGTTCCCAAAGCTGTTGCTACAGTCAATTAACACGACTGACCTGATGTGTCCTTCCAAGGCATTGAGGAAATAGAGGAGTTAAAAGTGGGAGTCAACTAGAATTACCATTTGAGAATGACTTCCGAAAATATTTAATATGTGATTTAGTTTTCTGTTGTTAACACTATCATTCTGCTTTAATGAAATGTCTTTGCTTTGAATTCATATCATCTGGCTTGGTCTGGCACAAACAGATACATTAGTTGGGGCTCAGAGCAGTGGATTCAAAACTGTCTCAGTAACATTAACCTGACCGTAGCTGAGAGGAGGTCCTGGCCTTATAAGGGCTTCTGGTCCCTCCTCTGCCCCATTGTGTGTTGTTCAACCGGTCTCCTCCCCTGCCTGACAGACTCAATTTCTCTATTAGTAAAATGAGAGGGTTGGATTACAGAGGACCTTGAAGGTCCCTTTCTGTTCTGATACTCTGTGTTCTAAGACTGCCTTCAGTTTTCTGTTCCAAGGTTTCTTCCAGTGCTGATATTCGTTGTCCTAAAATGATTTTCCAGCCCTGACCTCCTGTGTTCTAAGGGCCCTCCCAGCCCTGACCTCCTGGGTTCTAAGGGCCCTCCCAGCTCTCCCATTCTCTGCTAGTCTAATATCTCTCCCAACTCTGACACTCTCTATTCTAAGGTGAGGCCCAGTGCTAATAATTAATCTATATTTTTCTCTGTCCTAGTCTCTCCCCCACCTCTTTCCTATCTCTTAGTCTCATATCTTCTCTTTTCTTTCTTCCCATAATTCCTGGCAAAGCCCACATCCCTCAGGGGATTTAAATTCCCACTGTCTTCCCAGGGAGGATTTCAGTATTAGTCTCCTCCCTCATTGGACTGGAGTTCCTCCTCGGATGGTTCCCACCTCTTGACTCAGGGTTGTGGATGAAGGTTCATTGAGAGAAAGGGAGTTTGGGATGGGATGGGAGGCTGAAAATAGGCAGCTTTGTGTAGGATGGAGACTCACTGAGGGAACAGAAAGCTTATAGAGGGAATGGAGTCTCAGTGAGGGGGATGATTGTTTAATGAGTGAACAAGGCCTCAGTGAAAGTGAAGGGGGAGCTCAGTGAGATGACAGGGCCTTGGTTTGAGGTGGGGGGTCACTTGTTAACAGGATGTGGCCTAAACGGAGGACGGGATGCTCAGGAAGGAGGTTATGGGCTCAATGAGTAGTATGGGGAGGGTATGTAAGAAAACTGGGAACCAGCGAAAGAGACAGGAGCTCAGTGAGGAGATGGGAACTTACGGAGGGGTTCATTAGGCAAATGAGGGCTTGGTAAGGAGATAGGGGCTCCAAAAAGGTGGTGAGGAGATTGTACAAGAGAGAGATTCATGTGCTGACACAGTAACAGGGCTAAGCTTGCCCCCCCACCCCCATCTCTTCTCTTCCTTCCCATCCCCCAGCACAGCCCAGGCGGGGCCTGTTGCTGAGTGCAGATGAATTATTGATACCTCCTGGGCTCAGTGGGGTGATGGATGGTGAAGCCACCGCTGTCTGACCGCCCCCCCTCCTCCTTCCCTCCCTCGAGCAGCCCAGCCCTGGCTGAGAGCCCCTGGGAGCTGCCCCGCTGGGTCTGAGCTGCCTTGGAGATGTCCCCCTCCCCTCACCAGACTCATTAACGGAAGGCCCTGCGGAAGGGAAGCCGATTAGCGGCTCAATTAGCCACGTTCCGCCTGGGAGCTGAACACCAGTCTCCCGCAGCCACAGCTGGGAGGGGTCAGCCAAGATGGTGAGCCAGGCCCCAGGCCTCTGCCAACCCCAAGTCTTAAAACACACTCTCAGAGTTGGGAGGGCTCTTAGAACACAGCATATTAGGGAGGGCAGGGTACAAAGATACTGACTCTCAGAGCTGGGGGAACCCTTAGAACACATCAGAACTGGCAGAGAATAGAGAAAATGTAGTCCAATGCTTTCCCTTTTCAGAAATGGGTCCATTGAAGGGAAAGGTTTTTCCCAAGGTCAAATAGCAAAGCAGTGGAAAAGATAATTCCAAGGTCTCTCCATCTCAAGTTAAGGGCTTTTCCTATTATACCAAACTGTCTTTTGTCCAAAAATGCTGATGGGTTCATCATCTACTTGCTGTCTCCCACTAA
Organism: Bettongia penicillata ogilbyi; assembly: GCA_023548195.1. Lineage (NCBI taxonomy): Eukaryota > Metazoa > Chordata > Mammalia > Diprotodontia > Potoroidae > Bettongia > Bettongia penicillata. The sequence continues at coordinate 11,354,761 of JAJHZJ010000315.1, read as the reverse complement.
TCTCCTATCCTTTCTGGGGCATCAATGACCCTAACCATCCTCCTTTTCCCAGTCCCACTCCCTTGGGTGGATCTGGCTCACAAAACTGGCCAGGAAAATTCAGCCTGTGGCTGATGGAGGACCCTAGGACACAGAGCTGAGAGTGCCAAGGTTGAGTTGGAACACCTCCTAGAACTGGTCTTCAGGATGGATTGACCTCCTGTCAGCCAACAGGAAAAGTTACTAGTCAGTCAAGGCAGAGGAAAGGGGGTGGGGGGAAGGAGAACCAGGTTGCAAGAGTTAAACCCCCAGAGACTGGAGAAGCTGGAGTTGGGGCACCTGGAAATTTCAGACATAGGAAGGGAAAGGGTCAAGCAGTTCTTGCTATAGGTTGGCCAAGGGCTCCATCAGGAATCATCCCTCCTCCTAGGGATGCCCACAGAACCACTGGGTTACAACAGAAAATAGCCATCATTCCAAGGAAGGATGTGGCTGGGAAACCAGGGAAATGGAGGGCTGATGGCCCCATCTGAGGAAAGGCCTTCTTTCCTGTAATCTACTTGAGTAACTACACAAAATCCCTGTCTCTGTGCAAAGGTTCTCAAGGATCACAGTTGAGCCTGGTGAAAGAACACATCAAGGCTATTAAATAATCGCCTTAGAACACTGAATTGGGACCCGGAGACATTTGGAATATCACCTAGTCCAATCCTGCCTCCCCATTTATAGAGGCGGACATTGAGGCCCAGAGAGTTGACATGACTTCTCCAAGATCCTAGGAGGGGTAAGAACAGACTCAAGGCAAAAATCCAGAGCCAACATCTTAAGGTTGGAGGCCACTAGCAGCCAGGCCTCTTTCTATTGCTTGGAAACGTCTGCAGAGACTCAGGTCCACCAGGTAGAGTGGTGAGGGATGGATAACATGCCAAACCAGCTCATTAGGAAGATAAGGAAATTTTAAATGAGTACATGAGATGCCAAGAACCATGGGGACCTTCTAACCATAGTACAGACTACTTCAAATGAGAGTTCCCTGTCCAGAGGTGTATCAGCAGAGATTCCATCTGAGGCTGCACAGGAAAGGGGACTTAGCTTGGATAATAACCCTGGAACCCTTGGAGGTTCCACATGAGGCCCCTTAGGCTCCTGTGGGAGCCCTAGGCAAGCTTCAGCTGGCAGGAGACCCCAGGGATGACAGCAGGAGGCGGGAGCTTTAAACCAACCGTCTCACATCTTTATTTGAAAGGCACAGCTAGTACAAGCTTAGTACAGTGTCTCCATTCCTCCTTTGTATTAGGTTAATGAACACCAGAAGCCGACAAGTTTGTCTAAAGGACTATATACAAACACGAAATTGGGGGGAAGGGAGAGGGGACTTTTTTTTGGTGATTTTTTTTGTTTCTTCTTTTAAAAGACAGGCTAGCAGACTGAAAGAAAACCAGACAAATGCGGTACCCTCATCTTTATTTGTGGGCATGGGGAGGGGGAGGAAGCAGGTCCCCCCAGCCCTCTCCATCCAACCTCCCCTCTCCCACATGCCTGCTGCTGAGCTCTCTCCTGGTACCTGGCCCAAAGCTCAGGGCCCAGGTTAGGTGGGTGACAGAGCAGAGCCTGGGAGGAGTCAGGTAGGCAAATGGTGAGAGGGAGGAAAGAAGGAGGGGAACAGGGTAGAGCCTCTACATGGGGGGGATGGAGGGGAGGAACCCGGGGCCGGCTGGCATCCGTGATTGCATGCAGTACCAGGAGGGGACTGGGGAACTGCTGTGCTGGGTGCGCAGCAAACAGGCCGAACGGGGGGAGCAGGAAAGGGGGGGTTGGTTACATATGTGCACAGGGAAGGGGGGGAGGCGCTTGGAGCTAATGTGGGTTCATTCTTTTATTCCCTTCCGACCCGGTCCGGTCCCATTCACACCCCAAGGGATTTAGGGGAAGGGGAAGGGGCTGGCAGGGGGTTGGGGGCAATGTCTGAGATGGGCTGACTGGCACTGAGGTGCCAGTAGCCACCATGACTTCCAAGCCTTTCCCCACCCCCGGACTGTGCCTCTAATCTGACTTGTCACCATCGTCATCCTGGTGGGCATCCCCATCATGCCCATTCTTATCCTCCTTAGAAAGGTGGGCCTGAGAGCCCAGGGCTGACAGGGAGAGAAGGCCAGTGCCTGCGCTGACAGCTGGCAGAGACGGTGGCTGCAGGCCCACAGGCAGCGGAGTCAGGGGCAAGGCCAGGGCCTGGAGCTGGGACAGCTGGTGAGCCTGGAGCTGCTGCTGCAGGACAGGAAAGAAGGAGCTAAGGACAGGAGGAAAACAGGAAAAAACAAAACCCTGCAAACCACCACGTGGAGACCCATCCTAAGAGGTAGTGTTGGGGGAGCCTGGTGGGGAGGGCTGGGCGCTAATCTTGACTCTGCCACACTTCACAGTGTGTCTGGGGCAGTGCCTTCTTTACTCTGGTTCTCAGTTCCCCCAGTTGAAAAGTGAGGCCACCGAATCCAAATCTCTTAGGGTCCCTTCTATGTGAAACATTTCAAGATCATCTGTTCTAAAGACCCTCTCAGCCCTGGCCATCTGTGCCCTGTGCCAGAAGGTTCTTAGAACTCAGTAAGTCTATGGCTACCTATGAACCATCAACTTCTGGAAAGATGGGAGGGTGGGCAATTCCTCCACCTCTGCCCAATCCACAGGAGCCAGTCTAGACCCTTCAGGCAGCCATGATGCATCCAGATCTATCATGTTCTCCCTTCCCTACAGCCAGCAGGACACTTATCTGCCCTAAGCCAGTTTTTATTCCTGGAATGACCTGCCCTGCTCCCATTCCTAGCCACTAAATCGTCCCCCTCCCAACAGGCCCTCCAGAAGCTTCCTTCCTAAACCCCTAGCCCCAAGGAGAGATCTTTTTCCTCTGGATCAGTTCGTGTGCATCTGTGCAATAATTCTGGGTCTGTTTCCAGGGCCATCTAAGCAAGCACACTGGAATCTTTTTTGATCTTTTTGCCTTCTTTCTCTTTTCCAAGGGATTGAGCATGTAGCCTTAAAGGGTAAACCCTCAACATCCACTGAATGAACAAATGGAGCAAGGTCAGAGGGATTTGCTACAAGATCTGGCTTGGAGTCAGGGCACAGGGTCCCATTCAACTGATGGTCTATTAACAGTAATACTTTTCTCAGGACAGCTCGAAGGAGAGGACTTGGCCTTTACAGATGAGCAAGAGAGGCCTTGTGCATGGTCCCACGGAGGCAGCAGGGGCAGTTAGGGACTCAAGCCCAGGGCTCTGGGTCCCAAACTGGAAGCTTTGCAGGTTGAATACTTGAATACTTCCTCAGCTTTTAGCTGATGGGGAAAGTGAAGTCCAGAGAAAGTAAGGGGTTTGTATACGCTAATTTAGAGATCTCCGAGGCAGCCTTGGGCTTTCTGGAGGTTAGGGGAAAATTTCTTCATAGCACTTTAAAGTTTAACAAAAAGATTTTACACCTATCACCTCAATCCAAACAGCCCTCCAAAGTGGGTATGACTTCTATTCCCATTTTGCAGATGAGAGAAGCTGCAGCCCATAAAAGTTAAACTCTGTTCTTGAAGCCTCCAAGGCCAGGGTTGGATCCCAAGAACCAACTCTCCACCCAAAAATGGCTTCCTGTGTCACAGGACAAAAGACTGACTCTGTTCCTAGTACATCAGGCTCAGAAAGGCCTTTACAGACCATGGGGAGCAACCTGCAGGTTTTTTTAAAAAGGGAAATTGAGGCATAGACTGAAGCATGGATAAGTCCATGGTCACACTGGGGCACAGCTGAGATTCAAAGTCTCCCTGGGTCCACCTCAGAAAGATTTGGTGGCTCCAGATCGAATGTGGGGTGTGGGTGGTGGCTTCCAGAGCGCACCCCCAACTCTTCCTTTGAATGTACTTGTTCAAGGGGTAGCACTATGGAAACTGGAGCTGAGAAGAAGGGACCTGCCCCCAAGGTCATGCTTGTGAAGACACATACCCGGATGATGGAGTTCAGCTCCGGAGCAGTTACCTGCTTGGCTCGTTCAATTGCCCCCAAGACCTGCTGTTGGTGCTAAGGAGAGAAAGAAGTGGGGTGGGACAGAGAAAAAGGTGTTAACTTTTAGGAAATGATACTTTTTAGAAGACAGAGCCACTAATTATCATGACCCACACTGCAGTGGCTTTACAAGGTAGAAAGGAAAAAAATCCCCCCCAGCACCTGATGTTTCTCAACACTGACTGGCATTTATACACAGCCCTTTAAAGTGTGTCAAGCTTCCTAACAACCCTGGGAGGCAAGTACTTGCTTCCCATTTACAGAGGAGAAGACTGAGACTCAACAGCACAAAGAACTTGGTTCGGGCTGACAAAGCTAGCACAAGTGTGGGTGGCAAAATCTGAAGCCACATCTTCTGGATTCCAAGCCCAGCCTCAGTCCCCATGCCAGGAAGCAATCTCTTTCAAATACGCAGTGATTCCAGTGCCTCAAACAGTGGTTGGCACAGAGAAGGCACAAAATCCTCAGCATTTGTTGATTTGATCACAAATTCTCCACTGCTGGTGGGGCTGAGAAAACAAAACTCTTACACAAAAGCTAGGCCAGTATGGTCTACTGGTATCCCAAGCCAAGGGGCAGAGGGTCCCCCGAGCCACCATGCCCTCAAAATCAACTGTTCCCTCTTCCAAATGTCTGTACCAGGGAGCCTTCACCATTCTGGGTGGGCCATATTCCCAGATATCTGAGGAAGGTCCTTGCCAACAGCCTTGAAGGGCAATGACACTTAGGGGTGGTAGAGGGGGGGAGACACCTGTGACCAGAATAATGCTCATGGGGTTTTCAGTTGAGCTTCTTCCCAGGCTGGACAGCCCAGATACCACTGAGAGGAGCAGCCACACCCGGACCTGCCTTCTATTTCCCTAGTAACATTAACAGGAACTCCACTTCCACAGGTGCTTAAGAATTACAAAAAGTGTCTTGGGAGGAAGGCAATTATTTACCCTCATTTTACAGATGAGCAAGTGAGGCTCAAAGTACCACAGTTAATAATGAGCATTTAAAAAACAGTTCTTCCTATAGCAACTTTAATGTTTATAAATGCTCTTCCCTCCCAGCAACCCTACAAAGCAGGGAGTGCCAACATTACCATCTTCATTTGAGAAAAGAGGACACAGAGGTAGAGCAAAAAGCAGCTTACCCAAAATCACCTAATAATAGCATGTATATGATGCTTAAGGTTTGCGAAGCGTTTGCCATGTTACCTCATTTGAACTTCACAACAATCCTGGGAGGTAGGTGCTATTATCCCCATTTTACAGAGGAGGAAAACTAAGGCAGATAGAAGTGACCCACCCAGGGTTATACAGTTCATGATTGTCTGAGGCAGGATCTGAACTCAGGTCTTCTTGTCTTAGGTCTGACATTCCATCCTGCTGAGATAGGTAGCTAGTGAATATTCCCAAAGACAGGAAATAAAAATGCCAAAGAAGAGGGATGACAGGCACCCCCCTTCCCCAGCCAGAAAGATGGAGCCAGAGATTCAGAATACCACCTGCCTCTCGGATTATCTCACATTCTCCTAGCCCCTCTCCAGCCTCAACTATTTCCTAGTCCCATTCCTAGCTCAGCCTGGGTCCCAGTGGGCTGGGCCAGTGCACACCAGGCTGATGGGATTCTCTGCTACCTCAGTCCAGGAATCCTCTGCAGCGGATACCAGCCCCAGAAGTGGGCTGCCTGTGGAAGGAATGACTTTCCCTACAGTATTCCCAGGGGAAAATCAAGATGCTGGTATTTGGCTGCCCCCTGCTGGCCCAACTCCAGGAATCCTAGGGGGTTGCGGCTCCCCTTACCTCTTGTGAAAGGTAGGGCAAGACTTGAGCACAAATTCCATTGAGCCTCTTGACGATTTCAGCCTGAAACACAGAAGGTCTTTGATGATGGGGAAGGAAGAGCCTGGCCTTGGGGGACGTCAAGGTAAGGGAGGGTTCGGTTCATGTATGGGGAGCTGGGGTGAGTGTATGTGTATCAGAAAAAGAGGCTTCAAACCTGATGAAACAAAACCAATCAGGATTCAGGCTGCCCTTCAAGATGAGGGTGAGGGGCAAGGGTGGGGCCTGAGGCCGAAAGCCAAGTTATACTTTCTCAGAGGGGTGGTGACCATGGGATGACTGTATCTCACAAACAAACCTCTGGGGTCACTGTGTGACCCTCTCCAGCCTTACTGACAGCTCCTGCTTCTACATGTCCAGGGGACATCCTGCTCCTCAGATGAGCCTTTCCTGAGCTGGAGTTGCTCCTAATGCTGCTCTCAGGGCCCACAGTGACCCCACGACTTTTCCCTTTGCCCCAGGAGGCTCTTCAGGTATTTGAAAACTAGTGACCATGCACCCTGACTGTGCTTCCTTTAGCTAATCCTCACTGGGCATGCTGAGGAAGAGCCTGGAGAGTGCCCAGGGAAGTGTCTGGAGCCCCCGGCTACCTGGGGATGGGTGAAAAAAACTGGGCAGGCCTAGAGAAGAGGGGGCTTACGGAGGGACCCAATAGCTAATTGCGCTCTGGTACTCAAGATGCTCTCTCATAGGAGGATTAGCTTTGCTCTACTAGATGGCAGAGCTAGGAGACACATGTGGAAGATGCCAGGCTAGGTTTCCTCACAAGAAATGGCAGGAGAAGGCTTTCCCAGCTCTGGAGGTCTTTAAGCTAGCCATGACCACTTGCTGGGTGCGTCGGAGAGGGATTCCTTTCCATTATAGGCTGGACTACATCTGAGGTGCCTTACAACTTAGAAATGTTCTTCTGAGTCTCAAGGATAGAGGTTTATAGAGTGACTCTCAGAGCTGAGGTGGACAATAGGTATAAGTTCTTGGGTATCACAAACCACCTTGGCCTGAAAAGCTTTAGTGCCCCATAAAACCTCCTCCCATCACTCCACGTCCCACCAAGCTGACTAAGTCTGATCCCTCTGACCCGGGAAGGTCCTTCAAATAGCAGAGAGCAGCTATCATGAGTGTCAGGTTCTGGGCCTTAGGAGCCTGAAGTGGATCCCTGTTGGAGAGGAGGGGTAAGCCCTCTCCAAAATGACACTCTGCCCAAGTAATGACCCACATACAGGTCCTCAGAGCATTTACTAGGTAATCACTGTGTGCAGGGCACTGCACTGTGCTAAGAGCTAGGGAGACAAGAAAAGGCAACAGATTCTGTCACGGATGCCGAGAGATCCTTTATCCAACCAGATGAAGGCTAGTCCAAAAACTGGTTAGTGAAGTCTGTTTTGGAAGCTGGGATTCAAACACAAGGCTCCTGACTTCAAGTCTAAGATTCTCAGATGTCTAATTTCCTTAATGGACCTTTTTCTTCATCTGTAAACAAGGTGGGAGAAGAGTCACATTTATAACAAATGGGAATTTAGAACATGGAATACTGGGGCTGGGGGGGGGAGAAACCCAAGAAAATGGATTGCCCAATTCTTTTATTGGAGGTAAAGAACCACAGGAAATAAAAAGACAGATTTAAGGGGGAATGGGATAGAGAAAGCAGAATACCAGATTTGGGGTAGTGAAGAAACCATAGGAAATAATGTTGGAGGTGGAGCAGGAACAGGAAATGGACCATGTACTATTGATGATCAGAGCTAGGACAGACCCCAGCAGCAGCCTTCTAGTCTAGCTAACACCTCATTTTATCACTGGAGAAACAAGCCTGAGTGAAAGGACCTCACCAGCTCTAAAGAACCTGGGTTGGGGACTAGTCTGGCCTCCAAGAAGCCTCCAAGCAGCAACAGTTAGCACAGAAAAAGGGGGAAGGAATCTAGTGCCCCCGCATGCCCAGTAAAACAAGTTGGGCCCCTTGGAACTTTGTTCCGGATTAGCCTATCAGACAAATACCCCAAGGGCTGGGTGCCCCTTCATACTGGTCCATGTCAGAAGCAGGGAGAGCCACCCCCACACCATTACCAGGTGTGTTCAGACAAGGGGTGCTTTGTAGGACAGCCAGATTCTGAGGCCACTTGGCCACTGTCCCTGGAGAGATGCCCCTAATCCCCCCCACCTTCCTACTGAGAGAAACCTCTCCAGGGGTGGCCAGAGAACAAACCCCAGGGGGCCCCAGGAACAGGGTGGAGGCGGTAACTAGAACAGGACTGGGGTGGCTGCCAAGGCGAGTGAGTGGTTCCTACCTGGAGGGAGAGAGGTAGGAGGGGAAAGGAGGGAGGGACTGAGGAAGCAGGGGTTGCAAACCAGATCTTACCTGTTTGTGCATTTCAATGTTGAGGCCATAGGACATCTCATAATACTGCAACAGAGATGGAAAAAGCAGGCAGCAGTTCAGGACTGGCCCTCACCCAGCCCCATGAGTCCTGTCCAACAATCACAGACCAAAAGAACCCCAAGGGACCTGGGAACCAAACTGGTCCAATCCTTGCCTCTCAGAGAGGGGGGCTCAGTAAGACCAGAGGTCACACACAGCTAGCTCAACAGACCTGGGACTCATTTTACAGCTGGTGAAATTGAGAATCAGAGAAAGGATGAGATTTGCCCAAGGTGACACAGTGAGACAGACAGGGATGTACCTGGGACACAAACTCAGTCTTCTGCTTCCAGGCTAAGGTTCTTTCCCCCTACATGGGGCATTCCTTACCAGCTGTCTGGCACCAAGGGGTTAAGCAACTCAACTGGCAAGGGCAGGGGGGTGGAGGGAGAGTGTGCACAGAAAGCCAGGCCTGAATTATTCATATCCAAGTGCCGGTGAGCTCACCCCACCCTATCTCCGTGGTAGGCGGGCAGACAGCCCAGGCTCCCAGGCAGCAGGGCCTGGGGGTGAGCTGGCAGGCCTGCTCCAAACCCAGGCCCAGCCTGCCACGCCGTGGTTTGGCACTTGGGCCCAGGGCCCTATCCTGCTGCGCCAAGCCAGCCGGCTTGCCTGGGACCAAGGCCAGGGAGTGAAGGCCTGGGGTTTGGCTGCAGTCGTTTACTTCAACTCCTTCATCAGTGACTCCTGAAAACTTCCCAGCTACCCCTCACCAAGGCTGATCCTAAGCCCTTGTGCCTTTCTGGGGCAGAGGTGGGAGGCTCCCCAGGTAGGTGGCTGAAGCCTAAATCTCCAAAAGTTGCCTTTGTTGTGCTGGGCCCGGGGCCTCTGAAATCCTCCCCTGGAAGCTCTGACTGAAAATCAAAAACATATGTTTCTACCACTGCCGCAGCCACGAGTGTGGGCCTCGAATGTCGCCCTGCTCCTGACCTCACCTGAAGGGGGGGCAGGGGGAATGACACTAGTTCTGCAGAGAGTAGGGGGGCCTGGGACATACCATGACGTAGTGACGCTGCATCTCCGACTTCTCACTGGCCAGCTTGTCACACTCCAGTTTCAGGCTTTGGAAAGAGAAAAACAGGAGGCTTGTCTGTGGGCACCATTTACAAAGCACTCCCTGATCTACAATGGTTTGCAAAGCAGGCCTCCTGTTTATAAAGTATCTTACTGGTTTACAAAGCACTTCATGGGGTCTGGAGAAACTTAGGAGTGAATTCAGAATGTGGGCAAGGGAAAGGGGAAGAAGAAACCCCCCACAAGCCAGTGGGGTCTGAGCCAAGGATCTATTGGATCTCCAGCAGGAGAACAACAGCAGGCCAAGCTTCTGAAGGCTTTCCTGGCATCAGAGATGGGTTCCTGAGCTCAAAAGCACCTGATGCTCAAGTAGATGGGAGGGAAGAAGCAACCCCTCCTACAGGGGCACCTCCCCCTACCCCCAGGGGACCCTCACTCCCCAGCCCAGGCCCTCCCATTTCTTTATTTAGAAATCAAAAAAGCCTCATTTCCACGTTATCCGGTACAATAAACAAGCCCAGTCGTCTCTGGGGGCCCCTCCCAGGCTCTAGAGGGCCATAATTCTTGGCCTTGGGGGGAGGAAGAGAGGAGAGGAGGGAAGGAAGAGCAGACAGTAGGACACTGCTGTGTTGGGAGAGCCACATCTTACCCCCTCCCCCCAAATTTTTTTTAACAGAAGGGAGGAAAGAAATTCTATTACCCTTCTGGAAAATAATAAGCCCTCATCAATTTCCTGGTAATCAAAACGGGGAGGGGGGAGCCTTCTATCAGTTAATCTATTTAAATTCAATAAACTAGGTGATTCTAGAAGCCAGCAGGGAGACATCCTCAGTTCTGGCCCAATTTGGCATAAAGCAGGGGTGGGGGGAGGGGAGGTAAGGTTAGTCTTAATTATTTCACTTCTCTAATGCTTTAAGGTCTCCAAAATGCTTTCCTCAATCCAAAAAGGAGGGGGTGTAAAGATTATTATACCACCTCCATCTAAAAGATGGGGAAAATAAGGCCCGGAGAGGGGAGGAGCTTGTGCAAGGCCACAGAGCTCCTGGAAAAGGGAAGCTGAACTCACACTCTACCCCAGCCCCATTTTGCCACCTCAGGGACTCATCCTATTTCCTGCCTAGGACATCCCAAAGCCTACTGTCTCCACCTTCCCTTCCCTACAAACAAGGCCCTGATGGCCCTGGACTTATAGGCAAGCTGTTGTACAAAAGGTAGGCAAGATGAGGCCAGGCCTGGGAGCGGAAAGGGAGGGAAAATCCCAAGTCACACTGAGGCATGAGCCTGGGACTGGAGGGGTAGTCTGATGGGGGTAGCAGAAAGGTTGGCTCAGGGGGCATTCACTCCCATCAGCCATGGAAAGCATGGAAGGTTTGGGTCAGACAGGAGAGCCATCCCCAGGCAGCCGGCTCTAAGAATAGCAACATTTCATATTTATATAATGCTCTACACAATGGCAAGGACCTTACAAGGGAGGCACCAGGAAGAGACAGAGGAGGACTAGGCTCAGATTCCTACTCTGTTACTCTACATGACTGTGGGCAAGTCATTTAACCATAGGCTTCATCTCTGTAAAAGTGAGAAGGGGGTCGGACCAGATGGCTTCTAAGGTCTTTGCTGGTTCTAAATCTACTAAATGAGGCAACTGACGCCCAGGGAGGTAGACTCCATTCACCAAGGTCACAAAGGGAGACGCTGTTAGAGCTAAATAAAAAATCTGAGTTCCCCATCAATAAATTCAAATCCTAGAATCTGGAAAGACTTCTGATGGTCACCTAATGCACCCCCCGAAATGGGGAAACCCAAGATAGGACTCGGCCAAGGTCACACAAACACTCGGTGGTGGCCTCCTCTTGGGATCTTAGCTCAGGGTTCTGCTTAGCTAGGTAGGGGAGGAGAGCAGGGTACCCCGGCAGTCCTGGGCTCCCCAGGGGGGCTCACCTGTGGTACTGTGCTTGTAGGAGCTGAAATTCATCTTTGATCCGGTCACAGGAATCTGAGGTCGTGAACTTGAGCTGCTGGGGCAGGTGTGAGGAGCCCTTGAGGAAGGTTAACAGGGAAGGTTAGGGCACAGCCTCCCCCCACCCTGACCATTTGGGGGAGGCTGGAGTCAAGATTCGGCCAGAAGGCTGTTCAGGAATGTGAGCATTCCCCAGGCACAACCTCTCTCCCCGGGGCCTGAGGAAAGGATGGGATTGGCTTGGGGGGACACACGGCGGGAGCCCCCTCCTCCAGCCCAACCTCCCTCCGGGCTGCTCCCACCATCATCATCCTCTCCTCCTCCTCCCGGCACTTCCTGGGCCCGGCCTGCCCCGACAGGGCTGATGTTTACATACTCAGCTCCCGCCCCCCCATTTCCTGCTCCCCCCCACAAGGCCATGCACATGGAGGGGGGTTACTGCAGCAGGGCCACCCCATCATTGTTTTAAAATGAAAAACATCAAGCCTTTTCTCCGATCGCAGACCGTCCCCCCTCCATCCCTGGGCCCCCCACTTTCCCGCGGGTCCCCGGAAGGGGGATCAGAAGCCAGAGAAGGGGCCGGGGAATCGTCACGAGGGGGGTGGCGACGTTATCACCGGGGGTCGCAGCGGGGAGAATGGGGGTCGCATTTTAAAGGGGCGCAGCCGAGGAAGCAGCGGGGCCCCTGGGGGCGGCCCCACCCCAGCCCCCCCGCCGCGCCGATCGCCGCTCCCCCGCCCCCTTACCGAGTGCCTGCTTTGTGGAAACATCATGTCACTCGTGGGGGGCGGGGAGTGGGGGGAGGGGGGAGGGCTGCGGGCCGAGGGAAGGCAGAGGCCGCCGCACCAACCACGACGCCCCCGCCGCCGCCTCCTCCCCGCCGCGGGCCCGGTCCGGCCCCGGCCCGACTCCTCGGCCCCGGCCGCCGCCGCCGCCTTTGTCCCCGCCCCGGCGCCGCCGCTCAGCGCCGCCGCAGCGCGCCCCGGCCTCCCGCCGCCGCCGCCTCCGGGCCGCCCGCCCTCCGCCGCCGGGCCCGCTCCCGCTCCGGGCCGCTTCCTGCCTCCCGCGGCCCTCCCGGGCTGCCGCTCCTATTGTCTAATGGCGGCCGCCGGCGGCCGGGGGCGGGGGCGCGGGGGAGGGGGGCTGCGGCAGCAGCGGCAGCAGCAGCTCCGGCCTCGGCTCCCTCGGTCCGGCTCCGGCCTCAGCCGAGCACCAGCAGCACCACCTGCTGCCGCCGAGCCCGCGGCCTGCACTGGGGCGCGCGCGGGGAGGGGGCGCGTGCGCGTGCGCGAGAGGGCGCGTGCGCCGAGGGGCGCGCCCCCGCCGCCGGGCTCCGCGGTCCCGCCGCCCCGCGCCCGCGCTCGGGCCCCGGCTCGGGCCTCGGCTCCGGCCCCGGCCCCGGCCCCCGGTCCTCGAGCCGCCGCCGCCGCCGCCGCCTCTTCCCTAACGCCGGGATGCCAGGCTCTCTCCTCCCCCGCGCGCCCCCCGCGGCCTCGGACGCCTAGGCCTCGTTCTCACCCCGCCCCCACCCTCCTGCCCACACTCGCAGCGTTCTCCCCGCCTCCCTTCCCTCCCCTTCCCTGACCTCATTCGGAGCCGGCTTCCCCTCCCCCTCCCTTTCCTCCCTCCCCTTCTCGTCCCCCTCCCCCTCCCTCTCTCCTCTCCCTCTCTCACCCTCTCCTGTCTCCCCTCCCTTTCTCTCCCTTCTCTCCATCCTTTCTCCCATCCCCTTGCCCCCTTGCCCTTTCTCTCTGTCTCTCCATCTCCTGACTGGGATAGAATCCAGGCACCCAGTGCCTTTGTCCGTGGGACCTGCAGGTTTTCTAGTACCACGTTTTTACAGACCACAGATAGAGCCTTAAAGAGGGGAAAGGACTCCTCCAAGGTCACAACGTAAAAGTCAGGAGCGGGGGAAGGTGGTCTCCAGACTCTCAGCCTGAAGCTGGCTCAGTCACATCCCCCAAGTCCTACGTCCTAGATCAGGCAGCTCCCTACATGACGCCGCATCCCTTCTTCCTCCCTGTGTTGCAGTTTTTATCTCGCAGTGTTGATATAAAGAATATAACAGGGTCTTAGAGCTGGAAGAGACTTAGACTATGGAGAGAGCTGATAAAGCCCCGAGAACACAGAATGTTGGAGCTGGGAGGCAGGGTCCAACCCCCTCATTTCACAGATAGGGTCCCAGGGGAGGGAAAGGATAATAACTCCTATTTAGGCACTGATCACACATCTATTATCTCCTTTGATCTTTAGTGGCAACCATGTGAGAAATGGATACTACAGGCTTCACTCCCATTTTATAGATGAAGTCAGTGAGGTCCCGCATGGGAAAGTGCTTTGATTTGCTTGTGCTGGACATGAGCATCAGAGATTTAGATGTAGGTCCTTCTGCTGCGGGGGTCGGGGGAGGGGGGGGGGAGGTGTCCAGCACTCTCTTTATTAGACTAGGGTTACGTTAGGGTTAGGGCCTGTCCTGAGATTTGCATAAGGTAAACAGGTCCAGACAGGGATAGATCAGGACACTTACCTTGCCCCCTACTCCAGACATTATGTCTGGTGTCTCCTTCCTAAAATTTAAGTTTAGGGCTCATTCTCAGAAGCTTCCCTTCCCTAGGTCCCACTAATAGATTTCTTAAGAGACAAGGGGTTTGGCCTATGTTGGAGGAGACCAAAACCTCTCTCTTTAGCCTTTATCAGATTTTTTTTTCCTGTCTGCCTGGGCCCACAGTTACAAATTAAATTGGCTTCCTGGCAGGAGCCCCCTGACACCGCTATGGCTGGCTGCTAATAGATGGGACCATGGGCTAGCTCAGAGCAGAGCAGACCCTTTAATCAGAAATTAGCAAATGTGGCATACTGCCTAGAATGGCTCCCAGAGCCCGAATCAGGGAACCTGACAGGGGAGGGATGTCCTGTGACCTGCCTCAGTTTCCCAAGGACAGAAGGCTTTCTCTGTTTACCTCATTCTAAACTTCTTTGCACCTTGACCTCCAGTTGGAGGCTCCTGTCCCTGCCTCCCTCCCTGAGCTAAGAGATCTTTACCTCAAGCAGATTCTCTTTTCCCCTTCCTCTAAGTCTGCTTTATCATCCAGGGAATTCAAGTGGAGAGTCCAGACCAATTCCTCAAGTCCCACCTCTTTCTTTTCATTCTGTCTCTGGTTTTTGCAAACTCTAGGCAGCAAGAGGAAGACTTTTTCTGTGGTTTATATAAACATATATTAAATGTCTTACTGTGTGCAGACATGCAGTTTAGGTAAGACAGGGTCCCAACCCTTCTGGGCCTCATGTCTAGGTAGGGGGTGAACTTTGATTGCTTTGGCAGTCTTGTGAAACTTACCGGACCCCTTCTCAGAATGATGTTTTTAAATACATAAAACAAAATATGTAGGATTACAAAGAAACCAATTATAATGAAATAGTTATCCTACTATTAAAAAAAATTAAATTCATGGACTCGAATTTAAAACCCCATGGTCTAGTGAGAAGATCTGACATTCAGATAAGAATACAGAGTGGTCTATGAAAAATCCCTTGGAGCAGGGCTCTTAATTCTTTTTTGTGGGTCCTAGACCCCTTTGGCAGTCTGGTAAAGCCTATAGACCTCTTTTCAAAAGAAAGTCTCTAAATAATTGAAAGAAATGTTAGATTTCAGTTAGAGGTCAGAGATAATAAAGATGTAATTTCTTTCCCATCCAAGTTCACAGACCTCCTGAAATGTATCCAGCTCCATGGACTTGCTGCCTTTGAAAGTTACAAAATACTGTTCTGTGCAGTCTAATGGAGAAGCCTGTTACTGAAGGGGTACCATGAGCAAAGGCGCAGAAATGGGGAAAGCAAAGGAATATCGGTCCATTTTGGCTGTGTGCATGGAGAGGAGTAACCTGAGCACCTGCTGACCAGATCATGAAGGGCCCTGACAGGCAAAGAAATTTGTATTTTACTCCTTGGGTAGCTAAGTAGGTCCAGTGCATAGAGCATCAGCCCTAGTGTAAAGGGAACCTGAATTCAAATGTAACCTCAGATACTTATTAGCTGTGTGACCTTGGTTAAGTCACTTAACCCTGATTGTCTTTAAAGAGTGGGGGGAGTCACTGAAGATTTTTGAACAGAGTGACATGACCAGATCTATGTGTAAGGAGAGGGATGGAAGTGAAACAGACATTTATTAAGCATCTATTATGGTGCATAATCTCATTTTATCTTCCTAGCTATAGTACTCTCTAACCTCATTTTTACAGATGAGGAAACTGAGACTGAGAGAGGTTAAGTAATTTAACCAGAGCTACATGGCTTATAAGTATCTGACTTCTAACTCCAAATCTGAAGCACTATCTACTGTACCACACCACACTAATTCCTAAAAAAGCAGATCACATGAGGAGGGAACTCTATAATGCCCGGATTAGAAATGGTACAGCAGTAAAAACTCCTGGATCCCCACTGTCTAGAGTTCCTGAGTACACTAATTTCCTGGATCAAGCCAGAGCTGGGTAGCCGAAGTGTGGGAGGGAAAAACTAGGCCCTGCCTTCTAGTCAGTTGTTAAGTCAATAAGCATTTATTATGTACCTACTGTGTGCTAAAGTTATAGGGATACAAAGAAAGGTAGGAGATAGTCCCTGCTCTCAAATTTCGTAGCAAGTTTCGTAGGAAACTCCCTCTGCCAATGAAGGTTGACGTATAGTCTTAGAGGGTTACCTGGGGGTTAATCTGCTTGCCCTGAGTCTGTGTCAGAGACTGGGTACTTCTGTAACTTCCCCTATGCCACACGGCACCCAAGTCTGGAGCATCTTCTGAGACCCTGGCCGGCTTCACTGGAGGCTAAGGGTACATTGCTCTCAGACTTTTCCCTTTTAAGGAGAGTCTCAGACACAGTATTGTACAAGCCTGGAGTAATAGACTGGTCCCTGAGGGAGCAGGGCTCACCAGAGAGGGAAGGAGAGTTGTTTTGACTGTTTATAAACTCAGGTAGGAGAGTTTTTTAAAAATAAATTTTATTGTCACTTTTTGTTCTCAGACTGAGGTTATTTTCCCTCATGCTCCCTCCTCCTTCACTGAATCTTTTCCTCTAGCAAAGAAAGACATTTCAGTAGGGCCAACTTACATAGTGACTGTCTGAGTGCATGTACATGGAGGTCTTTGTGGTTTGCATTTTCTATTAGGGAAATTTAAGGTTTCCCCTTTACCTAGTGTATTGTTAGCCTGAATGCTTACATGGGAGCTGAGTGCCCGCACCTCCCCCCCCTTTTTCAGACTCTTTAAATTTGCCTTAATTTTTTTTTGCTGTAATTAATTTATTTATTTTTAGTTTTCAACATTCACTTTCATAAGATTTTGAGTTTTAAATTTTCTCCCCTTCCCTGTTCTCCCCTCTTCCCAAGACATTGTGCACTGTGATATATACATTCTACTTATGCGTTCTTATTAAGCATATTTTCACATTAATCATGTTGTAAAGAAGAATTAAAACCAATGGGAGAAGCCATGAGAAAGAAGAAAGAAAAAAAGAGAGCAAATAGTCTGCTTCCATCTACATTCAGACTCCATATTTCCTTCTCTGGATGTGAATGGTATTTTCCATCATGAGCCTTTTGGAGTTGTCTTATCTTTGCATTGCTGAGAAGAGCTAAGTCAATCAAAGTCTGTCATTGAACAGTGTGATGGCTACTGTGTTTAATGTTCTCCTGGTTCTGTTCATTTCAGTTGGGTGACCTTTTTTTACCTTTTCTGTAGAACCCAGGGGGAGACATCCTGGGCTGTAGCAAAAGTCAAAAGAAATGTTTGTGAGAAGTTCTCCAAGGTTGTAGAAACTACCTAGCCTGTGTAGATTGGCAAGAATTCTGAATCATGGATCTCATAAACTCTCTAACCTGATCTTTGGAGTTTAAACTCCAGGCCTAACACAACCCAGATTATAAACACCATGAGGGGTGGAATTTTATAGCTCCTTCATCACATCGCAGAACTCTGCATACAGTACAAGCTTGATAAATATTTGTCAGTTTTATTGTTCCTGTATCAACATCTGTCTCTGCTCCATTGAGAAGCACTTAGTGCAGTGCCTTGCACATAGTAGGCCCTTAATAAATGTTAATTGACTATTGAGGACTGAGACAAGAAGAACATTCTAGAACCTCCTCTTCCTCAGCTCTTCAATCTCCTACATTTTGAGGAACTAGATCAAGTTTACTGATCCATTCCACCATCCTGGATTCATTCTTGGTCAACCAGGAAACTGCCATGCAGTTTGGGTTTGGGGAGTCCCATGACTACTTCACCATGAAATTCACTTAACACCAAGAAAGGATTGAATTGGAAGCAGATGTGGGTTTAAGATGTGGGGTTAAGGTTCCCCTTCCACCCCAATCCCAAGCTCTAAACCTTAGGTTCATCTCAGAATTCTCTGTCTCCTTCCTTACACCTACTGGTTTAGATCTAATCATTTGCTAAATGATGCATAACCATTCTACCCAAGATTTTCCCCTACTCTTATTTCCATGGCCTGCCAACCCAGCCCAAGCAGAATCCCCTCCTGAACTGCTATACTAGCTTCTTAAGTGGCCTGCCCCTCACCTCTCTCTCCTCCTCTATCCTTTCTGTACCAGTCATCAGTTTCGTTTTCGGAAAGTTTAGCCTACCATCCAGAGGCTGCTCAAGTATCTCAACCCAGCATTCAGGGCTCTCTCTACCACTTAGCCCCAAACTCCCTCTCCAGATTCATTTCACACTATTCCTTACACCTACTCTATTTTCCATCCAAACTCCTTTCCCCCTCTTGATGCCTGAGCCAGGGATAACTCTAAGGCAGAACTATTTCATTAGACAGGGTGGGTGGCACATACTACTTATTACCCTAAGGGTTAACTGAAGTTGAAAGGAAAAACAGTTCCCAAGGCGGGCAGGGAAAATGTAGAAATAACAAAGCTGCAGATGATATCTCAGAGAATCTGATCTCCACTTCACCTTTAGGACTCAAAGAAGTGAGGGAGGCTAGGCAGATTCTGGGATCAAACAATTGTAGCAGAAGTGGGGGAGGAAACATTCAGGTCCTGTGCTTCTGTGTAAGTAGACTCAGAAGTCAGAGCTAGAAAGGGAACTTAAAATATAGCAGGGACCTTAGAACATCAAATATCAGAGCTGGGGGGACCTTAGAATATCAAATATCAGAGGTTAGGAGGGATCTCAACACATGGAATGTTAAAGCTGAGAGGGACCTTAGAACATCAAATTGTGTTCATCTGTTGTTGTTGAAGAAGACTGTGCCATCAGAGAAATGATGACATGACTTGCACTGACTTTGAGTGAAGGAGGGCTGTGCAGGTCACCAGCCTCACTTCTCCTTCAGAGCCATCTGAATCCAGTGACCAGACATTCATCAGGATGACTGGAGATGACCCAGGATGCACTGGGAGACCTTGGGCCCTTTAGGCCAAGGTCTTTGCAGGCACTCACTCAGGGTAAGGCAATGCCCATTCATTGAATAGACTAGTTTAAGAAGTAGCCAGGGCATGGCCCCTTGAATGAGGTCAAAAAAAAGAAAGACATCAGGCTGGATGGGAACCAGCCACAGTTCCTATTGATAATCACTCTCAAGCCCCTTAGAATGGGCCCCAATGGAGTCCCAGTTTCAAAGTGCAGTAGGTTTAAGGTTTAGGGACACTATGTAAATTGGCCCTGCTTAAATGTCTTTCTTTGCCAGAGGAAAAGATTCAATGAAGGAGGAGGGAACATGAGAGAAAATAACCAGTCTGAGAACAAAAAGTGACAATAAAATTTATTTTTAAAAAACTCTCCTACCTGAGTTTATAAACAGTCAAAACAACTTTCCTTCCCTCTCTGGTGAGCCCTGCTCCCTCAGGGACCAGTCTATCACTCCAGGCTTGTACAAAACCTTAAAAAAACTCTCCTCCCCTCCCCTGCCCTTTCCTGCTCTCCCCTCTCCTCTCCTTTCTCCTGTCCAGAACATCAAATATGTTGGGAGAAAGACCTTAGAGCATCAAATGGGACCTTAGAATATCAACTATCAGAAGTGGGAAGGACCTTAGAAGGGTAAGGGCCAAGAATAAGTATTTGTATAAAGTCTACTAACGTTCCAGGCACTGTGCTAAACACTTTTGACAAATATTATCTTTTGAGATAATGAACATAGCTGGGGGTGGGGAGTGGGGAGGGACACAGAGCAAAGAATGAGAGCTTGAGTGAATGTGTGTGTGGGAAACCTTAAAACCAGAATGTCTTTGTGGCGGAAAGCACTGGCCTAAGTGGAAACAGAACAGGTTAAAACTGCTGGATTGGTCAGTTTTGGGATGGGCTGCACTTCCAGTCTGGACAGGATAGGGAGGACCCAGTCTAAAAAAAAAAGAATAGCTGTAACTCACAATCCTTAAGAGGACAACTCTTTGTCAACCTTAAAACTGAATGTGATAAGGAAATGGAAACTGTTGTAATTATTTGTAAATAGTCCCAGAGGAAGATGCAGAGGGCCAGGGAGGGAATGTGTTTTTATAGCTTTATGGAGAGCCTCTAGTGGCCTTTGCTGCCTCTTGGACTTCTGCTCTACAGGTGAGGTTTTGGGAGATTTGAAGTCCCTCCGATGGAACTTGATTCCCTCTCTCACAGTAGGTGTTTCACTGACATTTAGCTCTGACCCTCTCCCAAGACTGGATTCCTGAACCCCAGCTCTATTTATTTGGTAAAGGGGAAGGTACCCAGTCTATCTGGCCTCATGGCCAGTAGTCCAAGAGTCTGCCTTCCTTGGCACACCCTCCCATTCGGCAGGCATCATTTGTCAAGGACTGCGCACTTCCCCTCCCTCGTCTAGGCTACCCCACCTCTCCACCCAACAGATGCTCAGGCCACGGACGTTTCTGCGTTTTCTTCAGTCTGCTAGGCTGAATAGAGCAGCTTTAGGCCCTAGGGGAGTGATTAGGAGGAGAAGTGGGAGGGAGAATCGGATTAGAGCTTTGAATGCAATTGTTTTCAGTACCATTCCTGGAGGCTAACTCAGCCCAGCTAGGAGGAGGTGGCTGGGCAGGCTGACAGACGAACAACCACACCTATCGGTCGCCTCCCCCCCCCCCCCCCCCCCCCCCCCGCCAAGGTCAGCCAAGGACACCAGGCTAGTTTAGCCCAGCCCCAACCTCACCTCCCCCTGACCCTTAGGTCAGGCAGGAAACCTTTAGGCAGCCTCTACTGGAAGGATCCAAGTGTTCCCATTTGTGGGGAGGGCAGAGGTTTGAAAGTCAGACGGACTCTGGCCCCAAGTCCCATAGGCCAAGGTCATATCTGCAAAGGTCAAGGGAGTGGGGCAAGTACAGGTCCAGGCTGGTGAAATAATGGCAGAAGCTCCCATTTTCATTTCGTAAGGGTTTGTAAAGCGCTTGGTGGCGGGTACTGCCCACCAATCTGTTCCACGTTGTTTGATGGGATCCTGTGGAATCTGTCCGTCACTCTATGCACTTATGCACTTATGATGTGAGACAATGCCTGGAACACTAAGCGGTTAAATAGTCATAGCTACCTATGCAGCAGCAGGGCAACTAAGTGTCTCAGTGGAGGGAGCCCTGGGCCTGGAGTCAGGATGACCTGAGTTTAGATCCTACTTCTTATCTGTGGGACTCCAGGGCAAGTCTCTTAATCCCTCACTTTCCTCAACTGAAAAATGGGATAAAAACAGCATTTACCTCTCAGGATTGTTGTGAAGATCAATGAGAATAATATTTGTGAAGAACTTAGCAAGTGCCTGGCACATAGTAGCTACACAATACAGGCTTGTTCTCTTCCTTTTGTGGCCTGGACCTGTTTGGTAGGAGCCTATGGACCCTTGCTTGGAGTAACACTTTAAAAATAAAATGTGCGTAAAATAAAATATGTAAGATTACAAAGGAAACTTTCTATCATAACCATAGCTATCAAAATATTTCTAAAAATAAGTTAATGGATTGAAGAATTTTCCCTACATTAAGTGGATACCTCAATGCCTCTATTAATCAGAGAGAGACCAACACAGAGTAGGGTGTGAGGAGAACAAAGAAGAGAGCTAGATGAAGCAAGGACAGGGAAACTTGGGAAACTAAAGAAAATCCAGGAAGGCTTCATGGAGGAGACAGCCTCTGAGTAAAGCCGTACAGGAGAAGATAAGATCCTGCAAAGCAGAAATGCACAGGAAATGTTTTCTGGGCATGAAAGATAGCCATAATTAACAGGGGGAAGGCACTGGAATGAAAAGTGGTTGAAGAAGACTTTTTGCAAAAGGTGGGAGTTTAATTGGGACTTAAAGGAAGCCAGGGGTGTTAGTAGTTAGACCAGAAGAAGAGTATTCCGGCATGGGGGACAGCCAGAGAAAATTCCCGGAGCTGAGAGACGGAGAGTCTGGTTTGTGGAAGAGGCAGGAGGCTGGTGTCGCCGGATGGAAGTGTATGTGTTAGGGAGTCAGGTGGAAGAAGTCTAGTGGGAGGGGGCTAAGTTATGAAGGGATTTGAATGCCAAATAGCATTTTGTATTTTCCACTTTAAGCAACAGGAATATGAAATAAGGCTGAAAAAGAAGACTGAAGGGTATTGAATGCCCGGCTGCAGACTTTCATTTCACAAGAGGCAATAACCACTGATGGTACTGGAGTTGGGAATTAATATAGTCAGACTTCTGCCTTAGGAAGATACTTTGGGTGGTGCTAGGAAGGCTGGAGAGGTAAGAGCCTAGAGACTAGGAGATCATCTCGGAGGCTCTGGTAATGGTCTAGGAAAGATGTGACAACGCTGACCAGCCACAATTCCAAAGCACACATCATGAAATGGGAACGGATGAACCCTGAACGCAGATTGAGGTGCTTTTTTTTCTACTTCTGTTTCTTTGTTTCCTTCCTTTCTTTTAACTTTTTCTTTCTTTCCTTCATTTCCTTACTTCCTTCCTTCCTTCCTTCCTTCCTTCCTTCCTTCCTTCCTTCCTTCTTCTTTCCTTCCTTCCTTCCTTCTTCCTTCCTTCCTTCCTTCCTTCCTTCCTTCCTTCCTTCCTTCCTTCCTTCCTTCCTTCCTTCCTTCCTTCCTAAATGTGGCTAATGAGGAATTTGTTTTGCATTGCTATACATATTTGTAATGGATTCTATTTTTCTTAACTTCTCAATGGGTGGGGAGGAAGAAAGGGAGAAGGAGAAAACTTGGTACCAAAAACAAAACATGATTGAATTAAAAAAGAAAGGAAGAAAAAGGTGAAGAGCACCTGGACCAAGGAGACAGCTTTGTGAATGCTTAGCAGAGTCCTTGGCACATAGTACGCATATGATAAGTGTCTATTGAATTGAATAAATGGAGAAAAGGAAATAGATGTTACTGTCACTCATAACTATATAATCTCTGTGATTCTGAACTCTGAGATTCCCTTTCTCATCATAAACTGCACTCTTTCCATCTCTCTCCCTCCCTTTTCACCATGACTCCCAAGCCAACCCACCCTCCCAGTCCATTAAACCCTTTTCTGGCCTCGTTTTCCTCCCATCACAACCTTACTCTATTTCTCTTCTTATCTTGCCTTCCCTGGTTTACGTCTGCAATCCTCTTTCTTTGTTTATATTTGAATTCTGCTGAGCATCAGTGGAAGAAATCATATACCTGTGCCAATCAGGACTACTAAAACTTTGGTTCTTCTGCATACAAGAGGCTATAAAAGTGGGCATTTACCAGTGCCTCACAATACCATTAGTGGGCCTGTATCCCAAAGAGATCAGAGAAAAGGGGAAAGAACCTATTTGTACCAAAATGTTATAGCAGCTCTTTTTGTGGTAGCAAAGAACTGGAAGTCAAGGAGATGCCTATCAACTGGGGAATGGCTGATCAAATTGTGGTATATGATTGTGGAGTACCATTGTGCTATAAGAAATGACAAGGGAAGATGGTTTCAGAAAATCCAGGAAAACTTATATTAAATGAAGCAAAATGAAGTAAACAGAACCAGGAGAACATTGTACGCAGTAATAGTAACATTGTATGATGGTCAGCTGTGAATGGCTTAGCTGATTAGTACAATGATCCAGTTCCGAAGGACCTATGATGTAAAATGATATCCACCTCTAAAGACAGAACTAATGAACTCTGAGTGCAGACTGCAGCACATTTTTAAAAAAAAAATTATTTTATTTTATTTTAATTTTGTTTTGTTTGTGTTTTATTTTGCAACATGGCTAATATGAAAATATTTTTTGCATGACTTCACATGTATAATTAATATCAAATTGCTTGCCTTTTCAAAGAGGAGAGAGGGATAGGAGGGAGGAAGAGAATTTGGAAATCAAATTTTTAAAAAATGAGTGCTAAAATTTTTTATATATAATTGGGAAATAGTTAATGAAATAAATAAAAATAATTTTTAAAAAGTTTTATGGTCTCTGATCTCAGTTGGGCCTTCACTGCTATATGACAATCTCTTCCCAGATTGACTCTGTCACATTCTTCTAGACCTCTTCTCTCAACAAATTTCTTTTTTTTATTAATATATTTATTTATTTGACTTTTTACATTCATTTTCACAAAATTTTGGGTTCCAAATTTTCTCCCCATTTATCCCCTCCCCCACCCCAATACACCGAGCATTCTAATTTTCCCTATCACCAATCTGCCCTCTCTTCTATCATCTCTCCCTTCTCTTGTCCCCATCTTCTCTTTTGTTCTGTAGGGCCAGATGACTTTCTATTCCCCATTAACTGTATTTCTTATTTCCTAGTAGCAAGAACAATACTAAACAGTTGTTCCTAAAACTTTGAGGTCCAAATTCTCCCCATCCCTCCCTCCCCACCTGTTCCCTTTGGGAAGGCAGGCAATTCAGTATGGGCCATATCTGTGTAGTTTTGCAAATGACTTCCATAATAGTCATGTTGTGTAAGACTAACTGTATTTCCCTCCATCCTATCCTGCCCCCCATTGTTTCTATTCTGTCTTTTGATCCTGTCCCTCCCTGAGTGTTGACTTCAAATTGCTCCCTCCTCCCATTGCCCTCCCTCCCATCATACCCCCCACCCTGCTTATCTCCTTCTCCCCCACTTTCCTGTATTGTAAGATAGGTTTTCATACCAAAATGAGTGTGCATTTTATTCATTCTTTTAGTCGAATGTGATGAGGGTAAACTTCATGTTTTTTTTCTCAGCTCTCCTCTTTTTCCCTCCACTAAAAAGTCTCCTGCTTACCTCTTGAATGAGATATAATTTACCCCATTCCATTTTACCCTCTCTCCTCCCACTACATTTCTCTCTCACCGTTTACCTTAATTTCTTTTAAAATATGGTCCCATTCTATTCAATTCACTCTGTGCTCTCTGTCTCTGTATGTGCATGCATGTGTGTTTGTGTGTGCGCACACACACGTATACATGTGTGTGTGTGGTCCCACCAACTACCCAGATACTGAAAAGTTTTAAGAGTTACAAATATTGTCTTTCCATGTAGGAATGTAAACAGTTCACCTTTGGTAAGTCCCTTATGACTTCTCTTTGCTGTTTACTTTTTCATGCTTCTTCTCATTCTTGTGTTTGAAAGTCAAATTTTCTTTTCAGCTCTGGTCTTTTCACCAAGAATGCTTGAAAGTCCTCTGTTTCATTGAAAGACCATATTTTCCCTTGAAGTATTATACTCAGTTTTGCTGGGTAGGTGATTCTTGGTCTGAGTCCTAGTTCCTTTGACTTCTGGAATATCCTATTCCACACTCTTTGATCCCTTAATGTAGAAGCTGCTAGATCTTGTGTTATCCTGATTGTATTTCCACAATACTGGAATTGTTTCTTTCTAGCTGCTTGCAAGATTTTCTCCTTGAGCTGGGAATTCTGGAATTTGGCCACAATGTTACTAGGAGTTTCTCTTTTTGGATCTCTTTCAGGTGGTGATCGATGGATTCCTTCAATACTTATTTTGCCCTCTGGTTCTAGAATATCAGGGCAGTTTTCCTCAATAATTTCATGGAAGATGATGTCTAGGCTCTTTTTTTGATCATGACTTTCAGGTAGTCCCATAATTTTTAAATTGTCTCTCCTGGATCTATTTTCCAGGTCAGTTGTTTTTCCAGTGAGATAGTTCACATTATCTTCCATTTTTTCATTCTTTTGGTTTTGTTTGGTGATTTCTTGGTTTCTCAGAAAGTCATTAGCCTCCATCTGTTCCGTTCTAATTTTGAGAGAACTATTTACTTCAGTGAGCTTTTGAACTTCTTTTTCCATTTGGCTAATTCTGCTTTTGAAAGCATTCTTCTCCTCATTGGCTTTTTGAACCTCTTTTGCCAATTGAGTTAGACTATTTTTCAAGGTGTTATTTTCTTCAGCATTTTTTTGGGTCTCCTTTAGCAAGGTATTGACCCATTTTTCATGCTTTTCTTGCATCTCTCTCATTTCTCTTCCCAGTTTTTCCTCCACCTGTCTAACTTGATTTTCAAAATCCTTTTTGAGCTCTTCCATGGCCTGAACCCATTGGATATCTATTCCAGATGTTTGGGATACAGAGACCTTGGCTTCTATGTCTTTTCCTGATGGTAAGCATTGTTCCTCGTCATCAGAAATGAAAGGCGGGAACATCGGTTCCCCAAGAAAGTAGCCTTCTATGGTCTTATTTTTCTTCCCTTTTCTGGGCATTTTCCCAGACAGTTACTTGACTTCTGAGATTCCTTTCCACCCCCCCAGATCCTCCCAGCTGGTGCTTGGGGTCTGAGATTCAAATAGGCTTTCTGTGGCAGGCGTGGCTGCTATTCAATGTGAGTTTAAGTTCTGGTGCTTGGGTGGGGGCAGGGCCGCCTCCCAGGCTCAGTTCCCTCAGGGGGTTTATGCAGAGACCTTTGGTAATGGACCCAAAGCCCTGTCTGCTCCGGGAGCCCCTGGCTGCTGCTGCCTCTGCCACTGCCTCCCAAGGGGGCCTGAGTTATGGAGACACCCCGCTCCCCTCTCGGCCAGCACAAAAGTCTCTCTCACTGACCTGTAGCGCCTGTGGGTGGAAGGACCTTCGCGGCCGCCGGAGATTCCATCCCTGAAGCTTGCTCGGATCTGCTCCTCTTGGGCCGCGCGGCCAGGGGTGGGCTCCACTGTCCAGTGCGCAATGGACCTTTGGTGGTGGTTTTTCAGGGCTCTCTGGAACGGAAATCTCCTCCCCTGCGTTGCTGCATGGCTTGCACTGCTCCAGAATTTGTGGGGAGTTCTTTTTACAGAAAATTTATGGGCTGTGGGTTCGGAGCTAGCATACGTGAGTCTTTCTACTCTGCCATCTTGGCTCCTCCCCCTCAACAAATTTCTTGCATTACTCCCCTCCTGCCTCCCTCTCAGCAGAGAGGGAGAGCCTTAATTTCCTAAGAAAATAGAAACTATCAACTCTAAGTTCCCACAGAATGAAAACTCCTCAGTAGAGAATAAGTTCCTTGAGGGCAGGAAATGTTTTCATTTTTGTCTTGGCATCCCTGGGGCCTTGCACAAGTGCTCAGCACATAATGGGTCAGTCAGTCAATAAACACTGATGAAGCACCTACTGTGTGCTAGGTACTGTGTTTAACAAATGCTAATTGAATTGAACCATGTTGGCAGTGGCAAGTGATTATGTGGTGATGCAATTAACAGGACTTTGAAGTTGACTTGATGTGATGATGACTTTGAGATTTTAAGACTGGGTGTTATCAGCAGACAGAGAATCTGAGACAAGGAGTAATCCCTCTTTTCTGATTTGAGAAGACAGCAATATCAGTTCCCTCAAGTTTGCTCACCCCCTGCTCTTCCAGACAGGCTATTGCATGGCCTCTGGTTTCATTACATGGTCCAGTTTGCCAGTCCTTTATAAATGACCTATTTGTATGTTCAAGGAAAGGGGTAGAGGGATCTTTGAACAAATTGGTAGGGTGACCCTAGGAGGGAGAGTATCATGATGCCTGGGTCCTTGTGCTGTCCTCCAATGCCCTGGAGTGGCTGAGGGTCCTATCACCCTGCCTTGTAGACATTGGCAGTGATTGTATCTGCAAAGTGTGGTCAGGCCATGGGGCAGGAGCTGGCAGGAATTAGGGGTACAGCTGATTATCTCTAAGGAACTAGACAGTATGGAATATTAATGGGAGGAAATGAATGGGGTTTTTTCGTCACATTTTAGAATAGACGTTAGCAAGATTGAAGGCATAATGAAAAAGGAAATTAAGGTGGGGAGGGGTCTAGAAACCAGTCCATATAAAGATCTTTTATTTTATATTACTTAGCATTCTTTTTTTTGAGGCAATCTGGGTTAAGAGACTTGTGCAGGGTCACACAGCTAGTAAGTGTTTGAGGCTGGATTTGAACTATCCACTGTGCCACCTAGCTGACCCCTTAACTTTCACTTTTAAATCTTGAGTTCCAAATTGTCTCCTTCCCTCCAGCGCCTACCCCATCCATTGAGAAGGCTAGCATTATGATATTCATTATATAGCTTTCCATAAGTTTTCAATCGATCAATTAAGCAAAGTTTAGTAGGTGTTTGTCACTTGCCAAGAGCCGATAGGTAATGAAGTGGATAGATTTTTGAACAGGAGGGGGCTTTTGGGATGAGAAGGCCTGATGATTCAGAGCTGGAGAGCACTCTAGACATCTTCTAGACCAGCTCCCTTTATTTTACAGAAGCCCAGATTAGGTAAGTGACCTACCTACCTAGGGTCACTTATCTGGTGGCCAGTAGACTTGGCTAGCCAGACCCGATCAGAAAGCAGCTGGCTTCCGATTTCGGACTGTCCCACCCTGCATCTGGCATGCATTCCAAGGCCCCCCCACTTCTTTGTGTCAAGACTCAGCTCAAATGTTACCTCCTCCATGAAGCCTTCCCTGATTCCCCTAAGCTGAAAGTGATCTCCCCTCTTCTTCCTCAAAATTTCCCAGCTAACTTGGCTGGCATCAATATTTTTCCACCATCACAATAACATCAGATCCTTTATTTATTTATAAAGGCTGCTTGAGGGCAGGATGATCTTGATGTTATGAGTGAATAAATTCGGTTGAAGTCATTGAATTGAACTGAACTTTTGGATCCTTGGTGTGAACCATCTCTCTGACTGAGCCCCAGTTTTTACTGGAACAAGTCAGTACTTCATTTTCCTGCTTGAATCAGAGCAGGACAAGTCAGGGGTGCACCCAACGTAGGCTTCCAAACTGTCTTTCCTGCCTCTGAGCCCCAGCTCCTTCCCCAGCACCAGGTGGTGGATCATTTAGCCCCAACCTTATTTGTTTTTGTCTCTACTTTCTCCTCTGGGGCCCTGGTGCTGCTGGCTCTACACGTGGTGTGTGGCCCAGGGGCCTGGGAGACTGTAAGGCACCGAGCTGGGAGGGTGCATGGCAGGGTAGGAGCCCAGCTTTACTAAATTACACATTGTTGTGATATTTAAGGCCCTTTAAATCTCCCTCCCCCCATCCCCCATCATTTACTGCTCTGTTGAGTAATTAGATGTAGCGATTGGAATATCTCAGTGATTAGCCTGCCCTTCTCCTGGGAGAGCCAGGGAAGCAGCTCTTCCTGATGCAGGCTGAAGCAGCTGCTTCCCCTGCTCAGATCCCCCCCATCCTTGACTGCAGCTGCGGGGGCTCCCCTGCTCCCTCCTTCCTGGAGAGATCTGCCAACCTTCTCGGGGCCAAATCTCTCAGATGGAAGGCCTAATCCCCTCTGGCAGAAACTGAGAGAGCCCTGGGCTGGGAGTCAGGAGCGCTCTTGGCTCACTGCAGGATCCTAAACTCCCTCTGGGCCTCAACTGGTTCTTCTTTAAAACCAGGAGCCTGGGAGAAAAATGACAAACATTTACCTCCCTCTCTTCCTTTCAGAGGTTGGGGGTGATGGGTACAGAATATTGTATATGCTGTCAGGTAGGAATGATATTAGTTTTCCTGAACTACTTTTCTTCCCCTCCTAAAAATTTTTTGTTAGGAAGGATGTTACAGGGAAATATATATTCAGAAGTGATGATTATGGAAAAACAAAAGTCAATAACAATGATTAAAAAAACACAGGAACAAAAAAACATGGGCTAGACCATTGTTGTCATTTAGTTGATTAGACATGTCTGACTCTTCATGATCCCATTTGGGATTTTCTTTTTTCTTTTTAAAAAAAAAATATTATTTTCCCCCAAATTATATTAATTTATTTGTTTTCATTTTTCAACAATCACTTCCATAAGTTCCAAATTTTCTGCTCCTCCCTCCCCAAGATGGCATGCAATCTTAGTTGGGTTCCACACATACATTCTTATTAAACACATTTTCACATTAGTCATGTTGCACAGAAGAATTAAAACACATGGGAAAAGCCATAAAAAAAAAAAAAACGTAACAAAGGAGAAAACAGTCTGCTTCATTCTACATTTTGACTCCATAGTTCTTTCTCTGGAACCGGATGGCATTTTGCATCATGAGTCCTTTGGAAATGTTTTAGGTCCCTGCATTTCTGTGAAGTGCCATGTCTATCAAAATTAGTCCTTGCACACTGTGGCCATTACTGCCGTATAACGTTCTCCTGGTTCTACTCACTTTACTCAGCATCAGTTCATGTAAGTCCAGGTTTTTCTGAAG
The DNA here is from genome assembly GCA_023548195.1 of Bettongia penicillata ogilbyi. Lineage (NCBI taxonomy): Eukaryota > Metazoa > Chordata > Mammalia > Diprotodontia > Potoroidae > Bettongia > Bettongia penicillata. The sequence goes on along the minus strand of JAJHZJ010000315.1, from coordinate 11,325,000 downwards.
TTTCTCATTTTTTATAGCACAATAGTATTCCATTATATTCATATACCACAATTTGTTCAATCATTCCCTAATTGATGGGCATCCCCTCGATTTCCAGTTCTTGGCCACCACAGAAAGAACTGCTACAAATATTTTTGTACATGTGGGTCCTTTTCCCATTTTTATGATGTCTTTGGCATACAACCCTAGAAGCAGTATTGCTGAGTCAAAGGGTATACATTCTTGGATAATCTTTTTGGGCATAGTTCCAAATTGCTCTCGAGAATGGCTGGATCAGCTCACAGCACCACCAACAATGAATTTGTGTTCCAACTCTCCCACATCTCCAACATTTATCATTTTCCTGTTTGTCATGTTAGTCACTCTGATAGGTGTGATGTGATACCTGAGGTTGTTTTGATTTGCATCTCTCTAATCAATAGTGATTTAGAGCATTTTTTCATATTATTATAGATAGCTTTAATTTCTTCCTCTGAAAACTGCCTGTTCATATTCTTTGACCATTTATCAATTGGGGAACGAGTTGTATTATTGTAAATTTGATTCAGTTCTCTATATATTTTAGAAATGAGGCCTTTATCATAGATACTACTTGTAAAAATTCTTTCCCAGTTTTCTGCTTCCCTCCTAATCATGGTTGCATTGATTTTGTTTGTGCAAAAACTTTTCAATTTAATGTAACCAAGTTATCCATTTTGCATTTCATAATGTTCCCTATCTCTTGTTTGGTCACAAATTCCTCCATTCACCATAAATCTGACAAATTAACTATTCCTTGTTCCCCTAGTTTGTTTATAGTATCAGCCTTTATAACTAGAGCATGTACTCATTTGGACTTTATTCTGGTATATGGTGTCAGGCATTTTTCTATGCCCAGTTTCTGGCACACTATTTCCCAGTTTTCCCAGCAGTTTTTGTCAGTGAGTTCTTATTCCAGAAGCTGGGATCCTTGGGTTTATCAAACAGTAGCCTGCTATAATTATTGACTATTATGTCATGTGTACCTAATCTATTCCACTGATCTACCCCTCTATTTCTTAGCCACTACCAAGTGGTTTTGATGACTGCTACTTTATAATACAATTTAAGATCTGATATGACTGGGGCACCTTCCCCAAAATTTCTTTTCATTAATTCCCTTGATTTTCTGGACCTTTTATTCTTTCAGATGAATTTTGATATTATTTTTCTAGTTCTATAAAAATAATTTTTTGGTAGTTTGATTGGTATGACATTGAATAAGTAAATTAATTTAGGTAGAATTGCCATTTTTATTATATTAGTTCAGCCTACCCATGAGCAAGTGATGTTTTTCCAATTATTTAAATCTGAATTTTTTGTGAAAAAAGTGTTTTGTAATTGTGTTCATATAGTCCCTGGGTTTGTTTTGTCAGGTAGACTCCTAGATATTTGATGGTGTCTATAGTAACTTTAAATGGGATTTCTCTTTCTATCTCTTGCTATTGGACTTTATTAGTAATATATAGAAATGCAAATGATTTATGTGGGTTTATTTTGTATCTTTCGTATTTTGTATCCTTGCTTTTAGCCTGGCTAAAATTATTATTTCAAGTAGTTTTTTACTTGATTTTCTAGGATTCTCTAAGTATATCACCATATCATCTGCAAAGAGTGATAACAATTTCTTTTTTGCCTATTCTAATTCCTTCAATTTCTTTCTTCTTTTACTGCTAAAGCTAACATTTCTAGTACCGTGTTGAATAACAGTGGTGATAATGGACATCCTAGTTTCACCTATTTGGGGTTTTCTTCACAAACATACTGGAGTGATTTGCCATTTTCTTCTTCAGGTCATTTTACAGATGAAGAAACTGAGGCAAGCAGGGCTAATTGACTTGTCCAAGGTCACAAAGCTAGTAAGTATTTAAGGTCAGATTTGAGCTGGGGTTCCCTGACCTCAGGGTCAGTACTCTGTCCACTTCCACACCTAGATGACCTCAAAAGGACCTCCCAGCTTTGTCAGGCCATGGTAATATGAAAGCTGTTCAGGTTTATTAGCTTCAGTAATACTTAAGCTTGGAACTTGGTCTAGGACTGAATTGTACTTTAGCACCAAATTTCTAGATACTTATGGTTCTAGTTGGCAGCTACTCTATTTTTGTTGTTGTTTCAAATTAAATTAAGTTTTTTTCAGTTCACAAAAAATTATTTTCCCTTCTACCTTTCCTCCACTGCACCATTGGGTAGATGGGGAAACCCTTATAACTAAAATACACAGTTAAACAAAAAAATTCCTTCATTGGCAGTATCCAAAAATAGTTGTCTCATTTCATAGCAGCTACTTTGAAAGAAGAGAGACTCTAGATATGGACATTATCCATAATAGACCCACAAAGGGCTGGAATAGTGACTGAATGAGAGGCTGATTGACTCCACCAAGAGACACTCCCAAGATTGCAAGAAATCTGGAGCTTCCCAGGTGACCTGGTGCACAGGCTCTAGATTCTGTGGTCTGTGAAAGAGTCAGTCTGAATGGGTCTCATCCAAGATATGACCTTAAAGGGTCAAAGAGGTAAGGTCTAGAGAGGACAGGGATTAAGAATTAGGGTCAGGGTTTCCAGTGCAACAACAGAAGTGATAGAGATTGTGAGAAGGTAGGGAAAGGGATAGGAGGCAGACTAGGGAAGAGAAGAGACAGTTATGACTTTGGGTAATCCTTTCCATCCCCATCTGTAAAATGAAAAGTCATTTCATAGCCTTTATTTTTATTATAGCATTATTCCTTATTCCTCTGCCTCAATGCTCTCTCTTTTCCAGTTGAACTGTCCAGCTAGCTTAACAGTTCCCCAGACACAGTATCCTATTTCCTTCCTTGGATATTTGCACAGGTGTTTTCCATGAATGGAGTGCTCTTGTGTCCCTTTTCTGCCTTTTAGAGTTGGGGGCTGCTTTTTCCAGGAGTCCTTTCCTGATTCTCCATGTTGTTAAAGTTCTCTCTGTCTCCCCCTTAAAATTGCTTTGTATAAAGTGGTCCATCCTTCAGAAAGGGAGCTCCTTGAGGGCAGGGTCTATTCTCTTCCCTTCCCTTCCCCACCCAGGGGTGATGACATGGCTTGATCAGGATTGTGTGTTCAGGAAGCACCCAAGGGAGGTCTTGGGACTTAAAATTTCATCTCCCTGACTCCCAGACCATGGACCAGATAGGAAGTATACAGTAAATCCTTGATGAATGTTATTGAACTCAAGAAGCTGGATGAGGTGACTTCTCAAATCCCTCCCATATCTGATCTTCCATGTTCTAAGATTCCTGCCAGCTCTGAAATTCTGCCTTCTAGGTTAAGAAGCAGAGCATCATTGCACAAAGCTGGCTGGAGAAAGAGCCAGAAAGAATTAAGTTTGAATCTTCCCTCAGCCTTTACTAGTGGTGAGGCCAAAGGGAAGTCACTGAACCAAGGCAAATCTATCAATCCATTACCATTATTAAGTAACTGTTAGTTGGTTGTTGTCCTTTGTTCTCAAAGAGGACCAAAATGACATCACTGGGATAAAGTTAAATTTCAGTGTGTACGACTGTGGCTGATCAGATCAATATGAACTTGGAATGTTCTACCACAGGCTGGGCACAGATAGTCTGTGTGAATATTTGGGATGGATAGATTTGGGATGGTACTCATAGAGCACAGCACCCTTTTTGATGTGGGCATGCCATACTGAGCAGTCCTGTGCCAGTGTTTCCCACGTTGCACAGTCAAATCCAGATTTCTTGGGAGAGACCTTGAGAGTGTCCTGGTATCGCTTCTTCTGATCACCATGTGATCACCTGCCCCACGTGAGTTCTTCATAAGGTAATATTTTGGCAAGCGTACATTTTGCATTCGAACAATGTGGCCAGCCCATCAGTTGCACTCTCTGAAGCATAGTTTGAGTCCTTGGCAGTTCAACTTGAGTAAGGACTTCAGCGTCTGGTATTTTATCCTTCCAGGTGGTCCTCAGAATCTTCCTAAGACAGTTCAAATGGAAGCGATTCAGTTTCCTAGCATGGTGCTAGTAGACTGTTCATGTTTCATAGGCATACAACAATGAGGTCAGCACAATGGCTCTGTAGACCTTCAGTTTGGTAGTCAATCTAATACCTCTTCTCTCCCAAACTTTTTTTCAGAGCCTCCCAAGGAGAGTTAGCTCTGACAATTGTCATTGTCAATGTGTATATCCTTGGAAAGTACACTACCAAGGTAAGTGAACTTATTCACAGCATTCAAAACTTCTCCATTTGTTGTAACCAATGGTTCAATGTACGGATAGTGGGGTGGTGGCTGATGGAGCACCTGTGTTTTCTTGGTATTAATTATTAGGTCAAAATTAGTACACAGTAGAGAATTGATCCATACTTTGTTGTATCTCAGCTTCAGAGGCTGCACTGAGTGCATAGTCATCTGCAAACAGAAAATCATGCACCAACACTCCCTCCACTTTGGTCTTGGCTTGTAACCTTTTCAAATTGAAGAACTTACCATCAGTATGGTATTTGACCTTGATGCCATGTTCATCTTCATTGAAAGTATTTGACAACATGACTGAAAACATCATGCTTAAAAGCATGGGAGCAAACATACAACCCAGTTTCATTGCACTGGTGACTGGGAAGGCATGAGAGCATTGTCCACTATCCAGAACGTGGGCAAACATGCTATCATGAAATTGATGTATAATATTGATGAATTTCTCTGGGCAACCACATTTTGACATAATATTCCATAAGCTCTCATGACTAACAGTGTCAAAGGCCTTGGTCAGACCTACAAACATTGTGTACAGATCTCTGTTCTGCTCTTGGCATTTCTCCTGGAGTTGTTGGGCAGCAAATACCATATCAACTGTTCCCCAGCCCTTTCTGAAGCCACACTTGCTCTCAGATATATGACTGTCTTCCAAGTGAAGGATCAGTCTATTAAGGAGGACTCTAGCAAGAATTTTGCCAGCAATGACTATGAGAGAGTCCCATGTGAGTTTTGCAGGACAATCAATTCCCTAAATGCAATAAAACTTCATGGATGCACCCTCACAGCAAACATTGGCATCTAATAAACTATGTGATTTTAAGGAGAAGAGACAGACAAGATGTGAGTGACAAAGGCAATGTGTGGTGCAGAGTGCTGGACTGATCATAGACTTATTCCTTCCAAGCTAAATATTTGCATTCATCAAAATTGCTGCCCCCAAGGCAAAATGACTACCAGAAGAATTAATGTCAACAAATTAGAACTCTTCTCTGAGTATGAACAGTTTGTTGCTAACTTGGAGGGAAAGCTGAACCACACATAGCTGGCAACAGTGGAGCAGAAAAGGAGTGGGCAGCTTTCAGAGACTTGGTGTACAAGCATTTGTTCATCTGGGTCAGAACACTTGTAAATACTAAGACTAGTTTGATGAAAATGATGGGGAAATTCAGAAGCTATGAGAACTCCATTGGATATACCAGCAGGATAGTTCATCTACCTCCAAGAAGGCATTTAATTCCATCAAAAGCAAAGTATAAGCAAAGCTTAGAGAGATGCAGGATTCCTTCTTATGAAGGCAGATAAAATTCAGTTTTATGCTGATAGTAACAATCTAAAGTGCTTTTATGATTCCATGATACCTATTTATGGACCATAATCCTATGGTACATCAGTCACAACTACTTGGTGCTGATAGAGCCACGTTGATTATTGATAAGGACATGATCCCAGACAGATGGGCTGAACACTTCCATAGTGTTCTCAACAGACCATCATCAATCAGTGCTGAGGCCATTGACCATTTACCTCAGGTTGAAGTCAATCCCTCCTTAGCTGAACTTCCAACTGAAGAAGAGGTTTTGAGGACCATTAAGCTCCTTTCATGTGGCAAAGTACCTGGTGCTGATGCTATTCCAGTTGAGATTTACAAGGTAAGGGGACCATTGCTCATACAAAAGCTGACTGAAATTTTCCAGGTTATATGGCAAGAGGAGGTTATCCCCCAGAAGCTCAAGGATGCCACCATTGTCCATTTCTATACCATTCCTCCCTAGGGAGGAATGGAGTGGAAACATCAACGGTAATGGGCATTTACTGCTGAAGACTTGTGCATCCCATGACCTTCTCATCACCAACACTATTTTCCGTTAATCTACTATGTACTTAAGTGCTAAGCACTTGACCAAGGCAACTGATAAACCATTCCAGACCCAACTGTCTTGGAACTTAAACTCTAGCTGGAGCAGACTGACACAGCCCATAGGATGAGTGTGGGACTTGGAGTCAAGAAGATCTGAGTTCACATCCAGCCTCAGGCATTTACTAGCTGTGTGACCCTGGACAAATCACTTACCATCTACTTGTCTCAGTTTTTTCTTGGGTAAAATGGGAATAATAAAAGCACGTGCCTCCCAGGATTGTTGTGAGGATCAAATGGGACAATGTTTGTAAAGCATTTTGCAAATCATAAAGCACTATATAAATGCAAGCTGTTAGCATTATTGTTGTCATTATATGTGCATATAAATATACATAGAATTTATACAGAAGAGTTGTGAGGTGACTTTCACCAGGGAAGGGAAGGCACTAGCTTCTACTGGGGGATCAGGAAAGGTTGCATGTAGAAGCTGGTGTTTTAACTGATCCTTGAAGGAAATTAGGGATTCTTCTAAATGGAGATGGGGGACTGGCCTTCCAAGAGTCCAGAATACAGGAGAGGGTAGGTGTTGTATGAGGAGCAACTCAAAGAGCCAGTTTGGCTGGACTGGTGTATCCAGAGGGTAATGGGAAATGGAAAGCTACACGAAGGTCAGGGGGCAAAGGACTTGAAAGGCTAAACAAAGGAGTAACAGGAAACCAGGGAAGTTGGAGAGTCACTTGGTCAGTTGGTGAGTTGGTCAAAACCCATTTAAGTCCTCCAACTTCTGACCTTCCTGACTTCCTTTAAGCCCCAACTAAAATCCCACCTTCTACACTACAGGAAGTTTTCCCCAAGCCCCTTTTCATTCCAGTTCTTTCCTTCCCTTAAATATGTTCTATTTATCCCTTCTATGGCTTGGTTTGGATATATTTGTTCACATGTCCCCTCTATGAAACTCCTCAAGAGCAGAGACTGTCTGTGCATCTTTTCGTATCTGTAGGGCTTAGCACGGTGCCTGGCACATAGTAGGCGCTTAATCAATGTCTATTGTTAGATATCAACTGATTCATTACTGGCCCAACAAGCCATAGGGTTCTGAAGAAAAGCAAAAGACAGTTCCTGCTTTCAAGGAGCACATAGTCTAATGGTCAGACTTGCCAAAGGAGGGTAGAGGGGAGAGGGGAGGGACCAGAAGTGGGAAGGCCATTTGCAACAACCCAGCCCAGTGGTAGCAAGGTTTTGATTTATGGTGGTGACCGTATGAGTAGAGAGAAGAAGGGGAAGGACTCAGGTAGAAACAATGTTGTTTGGCCACGGATTCCTACAGGGGATTAGTCCATCAACAAGCAGTTAAGTGCTGGCTACACCAGGCATTCTGTTTGGTGCTGAGAGTACAAATATGGCCAAAAAAGATAGGCAGTCTCTCCCTGCCCTCAAGAAACTTATATTCTAATGGAGAAGACAACATATAAAAGGAAGCTGGAAAAATGAGGGATATCCCCCCAAACTGATAAGTGGTCAAAGGATATGAACAGGTAGTTTTTAGAGGAAAAAATTCAAGCTATTTATAGTCATATAAAAAAAGCTCTCAATCACTATTGATTAGAGAGATGCAAATCAAAACAACTCTCAGCTACCATATCACCCCTATCAGATGGGCTAACACGACAAAATAGAAAAATGTTAAATGTTGGAGAAGATATGGGAAAGTTGGAACACTAATTCATCATTGGTGGAGCTGAAAGCTGATCTAACCATTCTAAAGAGCAATTTGGAACTATGCCTAATGGGCTATAAAAATGTGCATACCCTTTGACCCAGCAATAACACTTGTAGGGTTGTATCCCAAAGAGATCATAAAAACGGGAAAAGAATCCATATGTACAAAAATATTTGTAGCAACTCTTTTTGTGAACTGGAACTTGAGGGGATGCCCAACAATTGGAGAATGACTGAACAAGTGGTAGTGTATGAATGTAATGGAATACTGTTGTGCTGTAAGAAATGAGGAACAGTCAGACTTCAGAGAGGCCTGGAAGGACTTTTATGAACTTGCTGAGTGAAGTGAGCAGAACCAGGAGAACATTATGCACAGTAACAGTCACAGTATTTGAGAACTGTTTCTGATAGACTTAGCCCTTCACAGCAATGCAAGGACCTAAAACATCCCCAAAGCTGAGGCAAAATGCCAACCGGTTTCAGAGTGCATGAAGCAGTGTTATGTTATGTTTTGGTTTGTTTTTTTCTCATGGTTTCTCCCATTCATTTTAATTCTTCTATGCAATATGACTAATATGTAAATGTGTTTAATAAGAATGTACGTGTAGAACCCAAATAAGATTGCAAGCTGTCTTGGGGAGGGAGGTGGGAGGGAGTGGGAGAAAATGTAAGACTTATGGAAAATTTAAGACTTATGCTGCAAACTGAAAACAAATTAATTTTTAAAAAATAAAAAAGAGAAAAATGATGGATGGCCAATTCAAGGGCATGATGGACAAGTGTATAGTGCAGCTTGATGGGAAATGGAGAGATGGTAGGAATGGAACTTCTAGGAGAAGCCAATTACAGGGATGAGTTGAGGGAGACTTGGAGAATGACACTGGGGTTGCTCATTTGGGTGGTGGTGTCCTTGACAAAAATAAGAATATTGGAAGAAGGATGAATTGGGTTTGGGGAAGGTGAGTTCATTTTAGTCATTAAAATTAGTGGGAAGGGGCAGCTTAGTGGCTCAGTGGCTCAGGAGCAACAGCCCTGGAGGATCTGAGTTCAAACCTGTGCTTAGCTGGCTAATGTGACCCTTAGCGAGGTCCCTTAGCCCCAGTTGCTTCCCAAATAAATAAATAAATTTGATAGGAACATGAGAAATGTGCCTAACTAACAAGCCCCCAGCTGTGAGAAACATGCTCACTTTAAACAAAGACCAATACTTGTTGCAAAATCAGGAAGGTTTTTATTAATCTTTATGTTCATTCCCCCTGAATGAATGGGTAGCTCCCAAGTAAGGCTACAGGTAGACTACAATTTGTTCAGACCAATCCAAGCCCTTTATACTGTTCTGGATTTTGGACGTCCCGCCACACCAGCCATTGGCCACGTGACTTCACGTCCTCCTTTCTGATAGGCTTCCCCTCAAACAGCTCGTCCAGACTGAGCACAAATTACTGACCTCTAACCTGACCGTGTTAGGTCACAACTCTGATCACTTAAAGCTGGGATGAGTTTTAACCCTGTGGAAACAGAACTCCTTCCTTGTTTCCCACAGGAAGAATGGATACAAGATGAGTGACACATTTAGGAACATATTTATCTAAGCTATCTCAGCCCTTTGGCACTAGCCTTTCTTCCTTGTGGAGTCCTCAGGATGCATCCCCCTTTGCCAGCATCTCTGCTGGGCAGGTTACTGGCTCTGCATGTCCTCCAACGTCAGCTCTCATCTTCTAGGAGTTATTTTCCCTTAAGTCCACAGTCTGCTCTCTTCTCTGCTGTCAGGGGTCACACTTCACATTCCTTTAATCAGCTTCCTGCCTTGATCAACTGCCTGACTGCCTCTCTGTGTCCACATCTGACTGGAGAGTTCATCTTTACTCCCTGCTGGATGCTTCCCAGCTGTGCCTAGAACTCTCCTGGGCTGACTAACTCTCCAACTGCTGGATGGGGGAAGTGGGCAGAGAAGAGGGAAACCCCCTCCTCCTCTCCTGCTGTCCTGTACTAGAGGCAAAGAGCTGACTCTTGAACTGAACCAACCTGATTGCAGGGCTGGCTGACTTAGCTATTGCATTCTCATGCATTCATTCCTTATTCAAGTCTTCATACATACATGCATTCCTTCCTTCCCTCTTACATTCCTTCCTTCCTTCACTCATACATTCATGTATTTTTTCTTTATCTTTTTTATCTTTATTTTATCTATTATCTATTTTTATCTTTATCTTTTTTTTTACATATTTAACAAGTTTTATTGTTGATTGCCCTTTTTGGGGTTTTATTATAGTATTTTTCATTATTATTATAGTATTTTTCACAGTAAAGACATTTTCAGATATATATTGCCCTCTCCAGTTGGCCAAAAAAGGAAATACAATTAAGCAAAACTTATCAACAATATGATCATACATTGTATGCAACATTCTGTTCCTATGTTTGCCAAATGTTTTAAAAATGTAAATTCATTTTTTTAATGAACAGAAATGATTTTCTAGATCTCTCATTCCCTCCATTTCCCCAATGGGAGGAAAAGAAAGGAAAAACAAAACCCTTGTAACAAACATGCATAGTCAAACTAAATAAATTCCCACATTGGTCATGTCCAAAAGTAGATGTCTCAATTTACACCCTGAATCCATCAAGTCTCTGTTAAGAGGTGGGTACAGACTTAACCATTTGAAGACCTCTGGGGATTTGGATAATTTTCAGCCAGTCAATTCCAAGTTTTCCTTTCAATTCAGTCAGAGAAACATTTTCACTCTTCTAAGGGAACATAGGAAGTCAGGAAGATCAGAGTTCAGATTCACCCTCAGACATTTCCTAAAGCTGTGACCCTGGGCAAGTCATTGACCTCTGATTGTCTGATTAAATGGATCCACTAGAGAAGGAAATGGCAAACCACTCCAGTATCTTTGCCATGAAAACCCCAAATGAGGTCAGGAAGAATCAGATACAACGGAAATGACTGACTGAAAAACAACAAGGAAACACAAGATGCAATTAGACTATTAGATCCTTGAGGGCAGGGAATATTTTTTTGCCTTTGTAACCCCAGTGTTTAGCACAATGCCTGCTGTATTATTAATAAATACTTGCTGATTTGACTTCCTTAATCTGTTAGTACCTAATTACCTCTTCAGGGGCAGCTAGGTGGTGAAGTGGATAGAGCACCAATGCAGGAGTCAGGAGGACCTGAATTCAAATCTCACCTCAGACACTTGACACTCACCAGCTGTGTGGCCTTTGGCAAGTTACTTAACCCCAACTGCCTCATCCTGGGTCATCTCCAGTCATCCTGAGGAATATCTGGTCACTGGATTCAGATGGCTCTGGAGGAGAAGTGAGGCTGGTGACCTACACAGCCCTCCCTCTCTCAAAACAAAGTCAAGTGCAAGTCATGTCATTATTTCTTTGATGGCATGGTCTTCTTTGTCATGAAGGACGAACACACACAGAATTACCTCTTCAATCTGTCCTTTGTTTTCCATTTTTTTTCGCTTCCTTTTTTTTTAAACTGGGAATCATGGGTACAGTAAGAAAATCAATTGATCAAAAGCCAACTGTACCCTATTATAAGTAAAGAAGAAGGCGAGTTCTTTAACTGAGAAGATAGTAGGAAAGGGTGACATAGGATGTTTAAAGAGAAAAGAAAAGGTTTGGAATCTGAAGCCAAGACATGTATGATCAACCAATTGAGGGGTAGGAAGATATGTCATATATCACCCTGGTGGTTCTAGCCAATGGAGGGGCTAGCTTCTATCACAACCAACCTATCTCCCTCTCCCTCCTCCTGCCCCTCATCAATCAAATCTCTCTGCTTCTGAGTTGGATACGGACCCCTTAGGGCAGTTATAATCTAGAAGGTAGCTGCTACCCAAAGCAATAGCTGGGCTGGTGCCATTGGGAAAATTCCTCTTGCAACTCTTGACCCGAGATCACTTTGTGGCTGGGACAAGAGGCCCTTAGAAGTTGGCTCTGTGCTTGAAGGTAGTGACTAGTGAAAAAAGCCCTCCCTCTGCTCACTCCCACCCCCTTTAAATTTGGGTGAGACACAAGATGGATCACAGATATTAAATGATCTTCTCCCTGTCTACCTTCAAACTCCCCTTTTATGGTCAGGAGCAACACCATGCTTCTAGTCAGCTTGGTTTTCATGACCACAGTATCATTTTCCTCTCCTCACTCTCTCACCCCACATCCACATTAGTCACCAAATATTGTTGATTCCACCTCCAAATCTCTCACATCCCATCCCCTCTGTTTACTTATACATCCACCGTCCCTGGTCAGATCCATCTTCCTTAGATTCTGGATCAGCTGTGGGGAATCTGCCTGGACCATTTCAATAGCCACTTAATTACTTAGTCTCCCTGCCTCAAGTCTCCCCTTCTAATTCACCCTCCATTCAGAGGCCAGAGTGATTTTCCTTCAGCATAGATCTGACCACATCACTCTCCTACTCAGTAAATACTAATGGCTCCCTATTCTCTCTAGTATCAAAACCAAGGTGTCTCCGAAAAGTCTTAATTCAGTCTTAAGCTTTAATAACTTCAGAAGTGTAAATGCTACAAATTTACCAAAAAAAAACCCCATAATTGAGAGTTTTAACTATTTAAATTTCTTTTTTACTTATTTAGTTTTGAGTTCTTTGAATAATACATTTTTATTTTTTAATTTTAACGAGATGGGGCACCCTACAATCATGTATTCCATGTGAGACAGTTTCTGGATGATACTTTCTTGGACCAATAATAGATCAGTAGAAGAGATCCTCTTGCTTGACTACCTTGATCACCTGATCTATCACCATTAGATTTCTTCTTGTGGGGTCACATCAAATTTGTCATGTATGTACCAAGCCTCATTCTTTAGAGAATCCTAATGCTAAGGTTACAGATGCAATCCTTTCGGTCACTGAGAAATGGCTGATAAAAGTACAAAATTCAAAAACTGACAGTAGGAAAAGACAGTAGTTATGTTGAATCTTAATAAGAAACAGCAATATTTTAAAAATTGTAATAATTAACATTTCAAATGATGTTTTTTTGTAAGTGTAACACATACTTCTCAAGTTATTAAAGCTTAAAACTGCTCTAGGAGTTTCTGAAACCTCCTATATAGTTCTATCTCAATCTCAGTCTTCTAAAAATGCTTAGTTTTTTGGTGAAAGTTTCATAAGGTACATGATATTTAAATAAATAAATGTATAAATATTGAAAGTTCATGCTCCAGAATGCTTTGATCAAAGGGGCATGGCAACCACCAGGATAAAGAATTGATTTGGGAGGAGTAAAAGAATTGCTTTGGGGCAGCGGACAAGAATAATTTGGGGCGTAAAAAATGAAGGGAAAGATATAAACACAGGAGGTTATGATCCTGTACCTTCTATCCTCATCTCATTTAATGCAGGTCACTGAAGCCCTAGATGTTTCCCTTGAATAAATCAGTCAAAAGTGTAAATTAGGTATGAACAATCACTTAATCAATTGAAAAGGATCAAAGGCCTTTTGGGCCATTGGATGAAGGGCAAATACCATCACATGGGAGGTGTTCTGTGATTGGTTGAGAGGATCAAGTCTTGAATCTTGTACTATATATAAAAACAGCAAACTAGTTTGGAGCCAAGTCAGTCAGCCGGGACAGGGCTTTCATTTGAGAGCTGGGGATTCCATGCCCTGAGAGGGAATCACTCTTGAAAAGGAGGAGAGAGTGCCTTTCTTTCTCTTCTCCTTCCTCCCCAGTAACCATGTTCCCAGAGAGCTGAGACTAGTAGGAGACAAGGAATTTAGCTGGGAGCAGAGAGAGGCGTGCTGAAAGCAAAGGAAGGTCTGATAAAAGGCAATATAGTACCAGAGATGTAATTGATCTTAAAAATTTAGAAAGGTCTAAAGATCCAGAGGTTCCACTGGCATCAATAGCAATGTTTTCAGAGCAGCAATGATTGGTTGACATGCATGGGTCACTGAGAGACCTACTAGAATGTGTGTTTGTCCTTCATTGCCGAAGAAGACCACGCCATCAGAGAAATGATGACATGACTTGCACTTGACTTATGGTATTCCAGTGTCAAGGGTATGACCATCCCTGTGTGTAACAGGTGAAGAAGAATATCTACTTCCTCTACAGCCTCATCTGTAAAATGGGAATAAATAACAGGACTCAACCACTTCACGGGATTATGGTGAGGCCACTGTACAATCAGGTATAGCCTTAAAGCCCTTTGTGCTTTGTCATTATTCTGCAGGTGTCTGCCTGCTTTGTCTGTGTTCTGATGTCCCTTTGTGCTCTGGTTTGCTAAAAGCCTCTGTTCAGTCTTAATAATGGAGAGACTTGTTTATCACTGTTGCTCAGTCCCTGCTCACGGCCAGCTTTCTTACATACAGGAATAGAGATGGATAGGACTATACCTGAAGTACACATGTGGTGACTATACAAACACAATGGTGTGTTCATTCTTTGCTGCCAAAGAAGACCACACCATCAGAGAAATGATATGACTTGCACTTGACTTTGTTTTGAGAGAGGGAGGGCTGTGTAGGTCACCAGCCTCACTTCTCCTCCAGAGCCATCTGAATCCAGTGACCAGATATTCATCAGGATGACTGGAGATGACCCAGCATGAAGCAATTGGGGTTAAGTGACTTGCCCAAGGTCACACAGCTAGTGAGTGTCAAGTGTCTGAGGGGAGATTTGAACTCAGGTCCTCCTGACTCCTGCACTGGTGCTCTATCCACTGCACCACCTAGCAACCTTTACAAATACCATATATATATACACAGATGGACTTGAATGTTTGCATAATGCTTAGGTGCAAGTTTACACATAGACACATGTGTAGATACCACAAACAAATACAGAGACATACATATACCCAGAAACACACATGGACAGATACTCATATGCATGACCATATAACTATATGTAAGTAGTCACAGTACACAGACAAGAACATATCTATATACCCCTCCCACATGTGAACAAAGACATATACACATGCTTTTCTAGTCTGCACAAAAATCCAACCTCCCACTGTAACAACCAAAGGGTTTCCAGGACCCCCCAGTCCTGGGACAGGGACTTGTATCCAGAGGTAGTGGTATGGAGTGTGTCCACTGGGAGGCAGAGTCTTCCCAAGAACAAACAGCCAGGGCTGGCGTCTACAAGTCCTTCTTTCCTTCCCTTTTTTCCATTCTGGACAGATGCCTCTCACTCCTCCCCTCCAGATTCCTTTCCCAAGGCCCAAGTGGGGATGAGATTAACAACAGAAGTCCAGCCTCTTTGAGACTGGGGGCTGTGCCATTTGTACTCCCAATGTTTTGGACCTCTATCCCACCTTTTTCTTTTTCACTGCTCAGATGTAGTCGGCAATCCTGCCTCCTCCTGGAAGACTTCATGGGTTGAACAGAAAGGATGGGGAGACGCCCCCTCCCATTACTAGTCACACTAAATCATAGTATTCCCTGATTCTATCCTAACCCTCTCCCTACCCCAAACACCTTTCAGTGTTCACTTCCCCTCACAGGAAGGTAAATTTCTGCTTAGCATAAGAAAGAGCAGTTATGTCTGACTTTGTGACCCCATTTGAGGTTTTCTGGGTAAACAGACTAGAATAGTTTGCCATTTCCTTCTCCATCTCATTTAATTGATGAGGAACCTGAGGCAAATAGGGTTAAGTGACTTGTCCAGGGTCATATATCTAGTAAGTGAAGGAGGTGGGATTTGAACTCAGCTTCCTCTGACTCTAGGCCCAGTGCTCTACCCAATGTGCCACCTAATGGCCTGAGAAAGGCCTTCCTAACAATCATACATTGCATCATAGAAACCTTAGAAGCTCATATAGTCCAATACCTTTATTCTTACAAAGTAAAGGTGTTCATTAATGAAACTGGGTTTCATCAAAACTTGAACTGTCTGGGGAATAGGCATGGTAATGAGTATCAAGGCACTGGATGTTCAAATAAAGAATATTCTAGGCTCTAAAGTGCCTTTGAGATCTTAAGTATTCTGTTTTATATTCTCAGGTCCCTCCCACCTCCCACAGGTAAAGTTTTATGCTCTGAGGTCTCTCCTAGCCCTGACATTCCATGTTCTAAGAGCCTTCCAAGCTCCGACATTGCATGTTCTAAGGGCCCTCCAAGCTCTGATATTCAGTGTTCAAAGGGCCCTCCCAGTTTTCACATCCTGTGTTCTAAGGTCCCTTCTAGCTCTCATATTCTATTTTCTAAGGGCCCTCCCAGCTCTGACATTCAGTATTCTAAAGGCCCTCCCAGCCCTGACATCTTATATTCTAAGGGCACTCCCAACCCTGACATTCTTTCAATGCCAGGGCTCTTGGGGTCCTCCCGAGCCCCTTCCTGACACCAGAGTGAAGTAGTTGGCCAATAGCTTAGGGCATTTGGGACATTTTTGCCCCCTAAGAAGGGACTATCTCTGGGACTAACCCTAGATCCCTGAGCTCTGGTACACCCTCTTGAGCAGTTAGGTGCTGTTGGGACAGTGTTGTTCAGACAAGAAGCAACCAAGGAACAGGCTCCTGGAAACTGCGTGTGTACACATGTGGTGTGGCGGTGGTCTGGGGACAGGTGATTAGTATGAGGCATTAGGAAACTTAGAACAGGGTTCCCGAGTGTCCCCTGTTCTCCCTCCTTTCTTTCAAAAATGATCTGTCCTAAGGTCATTTCCAGGTCTACCGCTCGCATGATTACAACATGATCTCTTATGATTCAGACAGCTGCTGGAGGAGATCACTAGTAGGAGTGTTAACTCTGTCTTTAAAGCAGTTTAACAACTGGCTTTAAAAAAAAAATAATTTTTACAACATTCACTTTTATAAGATTTTGAGTTCTAAATTTCCTCCCCCTCCCAAGACAGCAATGTGACATAGGCTACGCATGTATAATAAACATATTTCCACATCAGTCTTCCAACTGCCTTTTTCAAAGGGAGAAAATAAGGTTCATAGAAGAGAGGGATGCTATGGGAGCCCCTACATATGGGAAGTGCTGCCGCTGGTCCCACAAAGCCCCTTCCTGTCTGTTGTCCTCACGTGGGTTCAGGCATGAAGTGTCTGCTTCAGGGGAGGGAAAGGAGTGTTGGAGAAAGAAGGCCCGGAAGGGATGACGCATCTGTGTGCTCTACCCTGGTGTCCCCACTTCATCCCTTCTCTTAAGCCTTTTCCTTCAGTCCTCTATTTGGCCTGAGGGCCATAGGCTTGATTTGAGGAGACTTGGGGAAACCTGGCAATTTCTGTTCCCAAACCTACTGTCTGCTGCTCAGCAGCTGTGCCCAGTCAGCTCTGGGGTAGGAAGTACAATCTGAGCTGAGGTTGGCTATGTGACCAAGTAAGGGGATTTGGGGGAGCAGGGGGAGGGATGTGCAGGCCCTGGGGTGTGGGAAGAGCTAAAGTGCCAACCCCTAAAGGGTGCCAGGCAGGGAGCCTGAGTTCATTCCAGAGAAGGCAGGAACAAGGGTTTGCCCAATACTCTGCTTTTGGCAAAGGGGTCTGAGAGGTGGCTAATTAAATCCATTTTGTTTTTGGCCAAAGAAGCCCAGCTGGGAGAGTTTGGAGAGAAATACTGGCGATGAGGGTAGAGTCTGACACTTGGCGCTACAATGGAACAGGGAAAGCCAGAGTCAGGAGCACATGAGATCAGATAGCCCAGGGTTTCTTAACTTTTCTTGTGTCATGAACCCTTTTGACAGTCTAGGGGAGCCTCCGGACCTCTCCAGTGGTGTCTAGATGGCCTCTAGCCCCCCATGTCTGGGGAAGCCTCTGGAGCCCTCTGGTGGTCAATTTGGGAGAACCTCTGGACTCCTCAGGCAGTCAGTATGACTGCCCCTACACATAAGCAGTCTGGGAAAGCCTATGGACCCCTTTGGCAGTCTGGTTAAAGACTACAGAGCTCTTCTCATAATGTTTTTAAATCCACAAAATAAAACACATGGAACTATAAAAGAAACATTTTATTGAAGTCGAGGTGTTATTTTTTCCCCATCCAATATCACAGATCCCCTAAAATCTATCCATGGACTTCCAAGGGGTCCATGCCATCCCACGTTAATAACATCTGATCTTGTCATTTGAACCCCTCACTGGCCCAGGAAGCTCTGCACCCCTTTGGGAGATAACCGCAATTAGCACTTGTGGCTTGAATCTCCCAGACAGACAGACTCCCACACAGGCACTATGTGTCAGCAGCAGGACTCGAACCCAGCTCGTCTTGATTGGGGCAGGTCTGTCTCTCATTATTGTCATTCATTTTCTGTTTGCACCTTGTGTATACACCAAGTCACATTTCCAGAGCTAGTGCTCCTGACCATGGAAGTCAGACGTCAGAGTTCTTGACCCTTCCTTGGGACTGACTGGGGTGATCAACATTGTAAAAATCCTCAAGTTGCTCATCTTCCTTCTCTCCCTCCCCCTCCCTAATAAACCTAGACTTTGCTCTTTCATAACCCCCACTTTATCTAAGGATAGCAGGGCATGCTGCTTACGGGCTAGTCCAAAGGTGACTGACTGTTCAGGGAAAATAGAACCTCAGCAGGGAGAGGCAGGTGCCCCAACACTTCAGGACAAGACTGTTGAGCGCTGTGGGATGGGAGGGGACAGGGAGTGGGGGACACATAAACTCACAGCACAGGCAGGGGAAGACCCCAGCATTGTGAGAGCAGCCAGTTCTGCTGGTGACTTTGTAATGAGATTTTGAGCTGGGGTCTTTAATTCTAAATCCTCAGTTTCCTCACCAGTAAAATGAGGGGAAAATAAAGTGAGGGAGAGGACTGGATTAGGCCAAAGGTTTTTTGTTTTTTGTTTGACATTTGTGTGTATGTCCTGTATTCCCTTGGCATTTCGGTGGAGTAAGGACACCTTCCCAGAATAAGGTTTTAAATGAATAAAACAAAATACATAGGATTACAAAGGAAACCAATTATATCCAATTACTTTTTTAAAAGTTCCCCAGGGCTTAGAGTTAGGAATCTCTGGATTAGATTTTTTTCAAAGGCCAGTTCTCCAGTTCTTCCTTATGAAGGTTGCTTACAAGACCTGAAGCTGTTGAGCTTGAAGGAAACAAAATTTAGTAGGTGTAATCACTGCATTCATGTATTGGAAGGGAAATTTCACAGAACAAGGTGACTAGTTTTGCTTAGCCTCAAAGGGCAGACATAATGCAGGGGTAAGGAGTGCAGAAAGGCAGATGGAGGTGTTTGGCAGGAAACGCTTTCTCAATAATGACAGCTGTCTGAGTGTGCAACAGGCTCTCTGGAGGTGCTGTGTTCCCCCTCATTTGAGGCCTTCAGACAAAGATTGGACCACAGGATCAAAAATGATTCTGGTCAGAAGGAAGTGGAGTCAAGATGGCTGAGTAGCAAGGGGAAGTAGAACCAATTCTCCCCTAAAGCTCCTCCAAACATGTCTAGAAAACATGCCAGACTGAATTCTGATGGGGAAATCCACAAAAAAAGTCCCCGGGAATCCTTTTCCCACCTAACTCAGCATAGGGAGGTCTGTGGATCTTGGGGATGGGGTCAGGCCAGGAGCTAGCAAGAGCACCCCAGTGTCTGGTGAGCTGTGAACCATGGCAAGAGGAGGTCCAGAATCATATTGGGGCATCTCATGCAGGGTGCAGATCAGGTGCCAACTAGAGGCTTTGTCTCCTTCTACCCAGTTATGGGTCACAGATCCAGACCAGAGTGAGGAGGGAGCTTACGATCCACCCTGTGCTTAGGGGTGGAATTCAGGGATAGGGAGTGTTCATGGGTCCTGGGCTGTTTTTCAAACAAGAAGTAAATTCAGAACCAAGCAGCTCTTTGTACCTTAGATCCCAGGAGCAGAGCAGGGGCTCAGTTCCAGTTTCTAGCCCAATCTAAAGCCTGCAGAACAATAACTAGGGCAGAAATCTTTGACCAAAAGAGAATCTGCAGGCCTGTCACTGTGAACTAGCAGAACTTCCCAGACGGCTGGTAGAGGTTGAGCCCAGAAGCAGTTAGCTACTACTGCTCAGACCCAAAGGTCAGGAACATGCAGAGTTCAGATCAGGGGGAATAGTAATTAGACTTTGCCTTGAATCAGACCACTTTGGAAGCACTAAAACCTTTCAGGTCCCCAAACTAAGGTGTTCCTCTGATCCTAGAATAATTCAACACTCAATATCTAAGAAAGCAGCAATAGAACCAGCTCATACCCAACCTCCAGAAGTACACAGAGATCAGCCCTAATATCAAATCCACCGTCAAGAAGCAGGCTGAAGGAATGAGTAAACAAACAAAAAAGGAATCCCACCATAAAGAGCTCTTAGGGTCACAGGGATGCTCAAGACACATACCCAGAATATGAAAATGACTTGAAAATATTTACAACCAAAACCTTAAAGAAAAAGAAGCTTAAGTACGAATTCAAGCAGAATGGCTAGAAGAGAAGAAATGAGTTAAATTTTTTTTTTTTATAAAAGGAATGAGACAAAATTGAAAATGTTTGAGGAAAAAAATTGGAAAAGAAATGAGAGCTATAGCAGAAAGAGGAAAGTGAATTAACAGGTTGGCACGAGAGACACAAAACTTTGGCCAAGCAACAAACTGTCTGAAAATAAAAATGGACCAAATAGAAGCCAATGACTCTGTGGGACAACAAGAAATATTAAAACCAAGTCAAAAGATTGAAAAAGTAGAGGAAATCTTCTAGCAAAAGCAACTCATGCAGAAAACAGGTTGAGAAACAAGAATTTAAGAATCAATGGACTACTGGAATGTCATGACTAAAAGAAAGAGTCTAAACTTCATATTTCAAGAAATCTTGAAAGAAATCTTTTAGAAAACCAGAGGGCAAAATAGAAACAGAAAGAATCTACTAGTCACCAGCTAAAGAAACCCCAAAATGAAAACTTCTAGGAATATGAAAGACAAAATCAGAGTTTCTAGGTCAAAGAAAAATACTGCAAGCAACCAGAAAGAAGATTCAAGCTCTAAGGCATTACTAATCATGTGTCATGATCACACATGTTTTTAAAGCCACTATTATAAAGGGGTGGAGAGCTTAGAAGATGATATCCCAGAAGGGAAAGGACACAGGCTTATATCCAAGAATAACATACCCAGATAAGCTAAGCACAATGTCACAGGGGGAGAAATTAACCTTTAATGAAATAGAGGACCTCCAACCATTCCTGGTGAAAAGACCAGAGTTGTAGAGAAACTCTAAAGTTCAAACACAGGAGAAAAGAGAAATATAAAACACGAATAAACAATGATAAAGGACAAAATAGAGATAAACTGTTTACATTCTAAGGGGAGATGATACATATGTGCCCTCTTATCCCTATTTTCTGGATTCATATAGGGAGTCCAATTAGACAAGGCCTGGGAGTTGTTCTGTTATGTCTTGATGATCTTAAGAGAAGAATGCAAAGAGAGGGAAAGGAAGGTTAAGGAAAATTATCTCACAAAATGAGGGTGTACAACTAGATATCTATATAATCAAGAAGGGGTGGGAGGGAGTAGATAAAATCTGAACCTTACTCTCATCTGAATAAACTGGTACAGGGCAGAATGCACACACATTAAAAAGTTGGATAAACACATTTTGCCCAACAGAAGTGTGTGTGTGTGTGTGTGCTTGTCCTTCATTGTTGAAGAAGACCATGCCATGAGAGAAATAATGACATGACTTGTACTTAACTTTGTTTTGAGTGAGGGAAGGCTGTGCAGGTTACCAACCTCTCTTCTCCTCCAGAGCCAGCCGGGTCCAGTGACCAGATATTCATCAGGAAGAGTGGAGATGACCCAGGATGAGGCAGCTGGGGTTAAGTGACTTACCCAAGGTCACACAGCTAGAGGGTGTCAAGTGTCTGAGGTGAGGTTTGAACTCAGGTCCTCCTGATTCTTGCACTGGTACTCTATCCACTGCACCACCTAGCTGCCCCTCAACAGGGAAATAGGAAGTAAAGGAAAGAAGGGAGAGGGGAGAATAAGAAGTAGGGTAAATTAAGGATAATCAACACAATGACAAAATTATGATAAGACAAAAAAATGAAAGAATTAGGTTTTCTGATCAGTGTAATGATCAACCATGATTCCAGAGCACTAAATATGAAGTATGCCACCACTTCCTGACAGAAAGGTGAAGGACTCAGAATGCAGAAGAGATGTGTAATTATTTTTATATAGCTATTGGAAAATTTTGTTTTGCTTGGCTATACATTCGTTATACAGGGGGTTTATTTTTCTTTTGTTCTCAACTGGCGAATGGGGGTTGGGATGCAAAAGATAGAAGTTAGATTTTTGCTGATTGAAAAAAATCAATTATTATTATTTTTTTTCAGATCAACAGGGAGGGAAGTCACCACCCCCATCCCATCAAAGCCCTGGTGCTCAGAGGGTGTGGGTTCTCCAGGGAAGGATATTTTTGAAGTACTTAAAGTCAGCAAAAACCTCCCCCTATTTGCTACTGCTCTACCCTGAAATGATTCTGGTCTGCTAGGTGGTACAGTAGATAAGAGCACCAGTGCAGAAGTCAGGAGGACCGAGTGTCACCTCAGACACTCGACATTCACTAGCTGTGTGACCTTGAGCAAGTCACTTAACCCCAGTTGCCTCATTCCAGGTCATCTCCAGTCATCCTGACAAATATCTGGTCACTGGATTCAGATGGCTCTGGAGGAGAAGTGAGGCTGGTGACCTGTACAGCCCTCTCTCACGCAAAACAAAGTCAAGTGCAAGTCATATCATTTCTCTGATGGCGTGGTCTTCTTTGGCAACAAAGGATGAACACACCCTGAAATGACTTCATATTCGTTCTGTACAGTGTTCCAAGTTAAATCAAAGCTTAAAAACCATTCTTAGACTTTTGGGACACCCTATTTTTCAATTTACTTGAGTACCTGATGAGTATATTCCCTGATAGAACATAACCTCCCTGAGTGCAGGGGTTGACTTGCTGACTTCCTTTCTTCCTTTGTCTTTGTATTCCCAAGGACTAGTACAATGCCTGGCAGAGAACAGTGGTTTAATAAGTGCTTGTTCGCCTGGCTGTAAAAGTAAGGAAACTATAGAAAGGGATAAGTAAATCTGGTGAGTTTTTTTTTAAACCAAGGATTTAACAGCCTATCCTGGATACCTCAGAATCATTGAATTTTTTAAACTTTTGTTTTTATGTCACTTTCATTTTAAATGTGAATGAATGATAACACACATACTAAGTGCCGACTGTAGTTTAGTCCTGAGTCTTTGTGACCTCATTTGGGGTGTTCTTGGTGAAGATATGTAGTGATTTTCCATTTTCTTCTCCAACTCATTCTACAGATGAGGAAACTGAGGCAAATAGGGTCAAGTGACTTGCCCACAAGGATGCAGCTAGTTCATGTCTGGGGTTGAATTTGAACTCAGGCATTTATGACAAATTTCCTTTCATTTTGAACCTTTTTCTCTGCAGTTCTTTCTGGATGACACTGCATACCTGGCCAGTTCTTCCATTACTGGCTGTACTTTCTCTCATACCCTCAATTAACTGAAATGGAGAAGTTATAACCTCTTTTTTGACATTCACTATATCCAAATTTGGGCAGCTAGTTGGTACAGTGAACAAAGCAAATAGGTTTGGAGCCATGAAGATCCGAGTTCAAATCTGGTATTCAGACATTTACCAGCTGGATGATCTTGGGCAAGTGACTTAATTTCTATTTACCTCTATTCATCATTTGTAAAATGAGGACACACTGGAGAAGGAAATGGCAAACTGCTCCAGTATCTTTGCCAAGAAAACCCCATAGACTTTTGGCCATGGGGTCACTTAAAGTTGGACACATCTGAATAATGACAATACAATATCCAAACTTATTACTCAATTCAGATTCCAGTAGCCATTATCTACCAACTCCCAGGATATCTTCCCCTCTTTCTCCTTGGTATAGACATATATGCAAAACAAATCCTCACACTAGCCATGTTCAAAGAAAGAAAGAAAGAAAACATATCTTTTAATCTATACTCTGGGTATATCACTTCTCTCTCTCAGGAGGAAGGCAGAATGTTTTATCATGAGACCTTTGGAATCTTGGTTGGTCGTTCTGTTAATTACCATATTGCTGTTATTGGGTAGAATGTTTTCCCGGTTCTGCTCACCTCACTTTTCATCAGTTCATACAGGTCTTCCCAGGTTTATCTGAATCCTTTTCATTTTTTATATCACAGTGTATTCCCTCATAGCTTGTTCCCCAATTGACGGGAATCTTCTCAGTTTCCAATTCTTTGCCATCACAAAAATGTTTGTAAATATGGGTCCTTCTTTCTTTTATCTGTCTTCCTTTCTTGGTGAGTTCTGTGCCTCTCCACCCCAACTTCTGCTTTTTTTATTGAATTTCAACATACCTGACGTCTCCTCGGATACCTTAACTTCCTAGTTCTTCAGTCCACTTAGCTCTCATGACCTACCTTTCTTCTCTACCTCTGCTATACACAGAAGATAGTCACACTCTTGCTCTTACCCCTAAGAATTCCATTTCCATGTTTAAGGACACTTAAAGTCCTTTATCTGATCATAATTTTTTTTTTTTTATCATTCCATCTCTCCTCTGACTATTCTTCTTCCTTCACCAGCCCGTTGATCAACCAATGACCTTGTGAACTTTGGAAGGCCATAAGAGCTGGTGTTCCCATTGGCTTCTATAGCAGTCCAGTGAAGGTTGAAGCAATGCTCCTGAGGACTGCAGCAGTTGACAGCATCTTCATGGGGGCTGAGAGACATCTGAGGAAAGGACCCCACAGGATTGTAACAGCAGTGACCCTAGAACCTCTGCAGAGAACTACATTTAAGGGACTCTCACAAGGTCTGGTGACCAGGGCCTGACAGTACCCTTCGGCCACAAGGCACACTCAAGTGTGAGCTCATTTTCCCCAGACCTGGTATACTGGGGAGGAGTATAGACCCATTTGGGAGGGATCTTTCTGTAACAACCATCCTTGCCATACCAGCTGAGTAAATAACCTTTCTAAAAGCTAATTAAGTCTGGTTTATAATCACTGGGAAGTGCGCTGGGGAGATCTCCTGAAAGTACTACAAGTCTCAGTCCCTCAGGGTTACCTTTACAACCCTGAGGGCAGAAGTAGTCAGCTGTCCCCTAGAGAACCTGCCGGCCAAGGAGAGTAGGAGTGAGGAAGTAGCCCTGGAGGGTGTGCTATATCATCATCAGAAAATTTGTTTTAATCACTACTGACACCGCTCCCAGCCTAGCTCAGACACCCCCTACCTAAACTACTGTAATAACTTTCTTATTCCTGCCTCAATTCTCTGCCTTCTTTAATCCATCCTCCAAAACGACTGCCAAAACGATTTTCCTAGAGGGCAGATCTGACCACCTTACTCAAACCGCAGAGGGCAGAAAATGGTTGGAGTGAAAGAAACGTTGTCTTAGGGTTCAGGATTGAGAGGCATACTTCACCGATACTTTCCTGGAGGTCTTTCTTAAGATCCCTCCTCTGAGGGATGAAAGAGAAAAATGGTCTGATAGTACATCCCATGCTCTACACCCACAGTCCCCCACCTCTGCAAAGAAAGGAGGGCCTGCATGGTGTCTCCTCTTTCCTAGAAGAATGATTCTAACTACACAGCGATCAAGAATCAGAATTGTTCGAAGGTGGGAAGGCTTTTACATCCCAGAGTCTGAGTTCACAAGCCCACCAGGGATAATCTAGTTCTCCTTCTCTTTCTAGACTCAATAAACATTTATAAAACAACTCCAGTGTGCCAGACTAAGGGAATACAAAGACGCAAAGGAAAGTCCCGTTTTTAGGGAGGAGCTAAACATACCCAACACTCACGGTGCTTGAAGGTTTGCGAAGGTCTATTATCTCATTATCTCTCATCTCATCAGATCTCCCCAACCCTGGGAGGTATCTACTCCCACGAACCCCATTTTTCACGAGGCCGGACAACTCCAGGGACTTTCCCAGGGTCCCCAGAGCCAGTCGAATGAGTCATGGCCGGCACTCAGATGCCAGGTAAATGCCAAGTATCACTGGCTTCTCCAGGAGTGTAAGCCCCCTGGGCACCCCCAAGCCTGGCACGGGGCGGGGGACCTGAGGGACCATCTTCCGGACTCGTTTAGTGTAACTTTGTTGAGCGTTTGCCCGGCATTCTTCCATTTTACAGATCGAAGAAACCGAGGCACATCAAGTCCGAGAATTAATTTTTCGAAAAACCCGACAAAATTAAAAACTCTCATTTAACAGAGGTGGAAGAAAAAGAGGCCGGAGGAAGGGAGGCAACTTTTCCGAGGTGTCGTAGCCGGGACTCCAATCCCGGGCCTCCGATCCCCTCCCCTCCCCCACATCGCAGCTCAGACTCGGGGGGCGCCTGGTCCGAGGTGGCACGGCCAGGCCGGGGCGGGCCCGAGTCCACGACAGCTCCTCCGAGGCCGGACCTCGGCCTCCCCATCTGTGAAGCGGGGAGAGCGCGGCGCTTCCGGGAGGCGCCCCGTCCCCTTTCTCCCTCCCCCAGCGCGTGCGCTGCGGCCGGAAGTCGCGGGTGCGCGCAGATCCTTGCGGGCTCGGGTGGGCGCGCCCTTCCCGAAGCCCTCCCCACAAGTTCCCCCTCGGGCCGCGGCGGGGCGGGCGCGGCGGCGGGCGAGTCCTCCACATTCCCACAATCCCGAGAGGCCACGCCCCGGAGCTCCAGCCTGCGCGCTGCCCCTTCCCCTCCTCGCTGAGGCGCAACCTAACGCGCCCGCCCGCCTCCCTCCGCGGCCGGCCCCTCCCTTCCCCTCCCCTCCCCTCCGCTTCCCGATCCCCTCCCTTCCCCTCCCTTCCCCTCCCGCGCGCTGCCGCCGCCGCCGCCGCCGCGGCCACTCTCGTCGTCGCGGCCGCCGGCGCCCCGCCCCACTGGTCACCTCCCGCCGAAGTCCCGCCCCCCGCCCGGCGGCTGGGGGGGCCCCTGGCTTCCCATTGGCCGCGGCAGCTGCCCGTTCGCGACGAGGTTGTTTTCAGCGCCGCGGGGTTAGGTTGTCCGGCCCTGGTCGCTCGGTCTCGGCGGCGGCGGCGGTTGACCTGAGGGAGGGGGGAGGAGGACGGTGGCCGGTGAGGGGACGGCGCCCGGGGTGGGGGGGAGGGAGGGGACTTCGGCTGGCCTGAGGCGGCGGCGGCGGCGGCGCTCGGCCTGAGGCGGCGGCGGCGGAGGCCGTGGGGCTCCCGGCTGAGGCGGGCGCAGGGTCCCCCTCCCGGGCTCGGGCTGAGGCGGCGGCGGCGGCGGAGGCGCGGGGCCCGGCCAGGCCCCGGCTCAGGCCCAGGCCCCGGGCTCGGGCTCGGTGAGGCGGGAGGGGGGGCGCCGCCGGCGGCGGGGGCGGCCCCGCGGGCCTCGGGACGATGACTCTGGAGTCCATGATGGCGTGTTGCCTCAGCGACGAGGTGAAGGAATCCAAGCGGATCAACGCCGAGATCGAGAAGCAGCTGCGGCGGGACAAGCGGGACGCCCGGCGGGAGCTCAAGCTGCTGCTCCTCGGTGAGCCCCGCCCGGCCCCTCCCTGCCTCAGTTTCCCCACCCGCCCCCTCCAGCCATCGATCGCCGGCTCCTGGGAGGGGAAATGCGCGCCTCGGGCCCAGCCGGGCCAGGGCCTGGGCTCCGCCTTGGCGCTGGGGGTCTGGGCCGGGCTGCCCCGAGGTCCCCAGACCCTCCCTCCCCGCGAATGCCGCGAGGGTCCTGGTGAGAGCCCCCTCCCGTGCCCCACAGCCCCTTCCGGCCTGCCCCCCTCTCTAGGCACACCTGTTGCAGGTACCTAGGTATCGCCACCTGCCCGGGACTTGTTGTCACTGAAAATAAGGGCCGGTTGAAGGACTTCGCCCCCTCCCCCGAGATGCGTGGAGGTCATTTGCGGAGCAGCGGGGGCCCCCTCCCTCGGATTCTGAGTGTTTTGTGGCGAGCCACTGGGCAGGCAGGGGCCGAGTCAGGAGAGTCCCTCTCCGCAGGCCGAGTCCCACCCCTCAAAACAATCCGACCCCTGTGGCCGGGGGAGGACAGGAAGCCGAGTGTGGCTCGAGCCTTCGGGGGCAGTGTCTCAGGCTGGCTGGGCTTTGACTTCAGCCAGCCGAGCCCCAGGGATCCATTCTAGAGGTGAGCGGGGTCCAGCTGTGCCTCTCCGGGTGGTAGAGATATGTGGACACTTCGGTCCTAGCAGCAGGTCTGGAAATCAAGACTATCTGTGTGGAAAGAGACCTTTAGAGCAAGGAATGCCAGCGCTCCGGGGACTTTAGAAGTCATCCAGTCTAACCCCCTTGTTTTGTCCAGGAGGAAAAGGAGTGCCTCCCCTGTCCCTGGTGCTAGATGGGAGCCTTGGGCAAATACCTTCCCTAGGTTTCCAGCCCTCCCCCACCCCCCTCCCCCCTCCTTTGCTTTTCAGATGTGACTGGGAACAGTCTGTGTTTAGGAGGAGAGGTGCAAACTTGGGTGTTTGAGGATACTTCTGAGATGTACTTATTTCTTTGGGGCATCAGACCTGGAGGAAACTCGTAATGGCTTGCAGCGTTTGCAGAGGCTGACAAAAGGTTTTGTGTTGTTAGTCACCGAGAGGAGGTAGTTTCTGAGCTTGGGAAAGTGAGACGCTTTGACTTGCTGCTATCAGAGTAATGCTGGCTATCGGCACCCAAGTAGGGTTCCCGTGAGACTGAGGAAGTGTGGGATGTGTGGTTTTGTGTGAATTTACTAGTGTTTCTTGCATGTGCTTTTGGCTCAAAATGGAAGTCAGGTTCAAGGATGCAGGTCAGCCACTCACTTGTGCAGCCTTGGTGGTTGGCTAATGATTGGTCTGCATCTGAATTGAAGAGCCTCGTAGAAAAGCTCAGGGCTTCAGTAAGTAGAGAGCACCGTGGTATCCTGAGGGATCTTTTGGAGTTGAGCGTAGCTAGCAATGCCACTTCCTAGGAGCGGAAACCAACATTTCAATTTTCTTGGTATTTTTACCCCCTCCCAGGCAAACAGTGAGGCATTTAGGACCCGTTAAAAAAGCTAGTGGCGGCATCTTAGGGATTGAGGTTTCAATCCTGATGCCTTAATATTATTATTATTAATAATATTACGCCCTCATTTCCGGTAGTCTGTACGGTTTCTTCATTTCCTCTCCTGAGCTGAGTGGAGCTGGATGGCGGAGCTGCTGCTTTTTGCCCTCCAGGTGGTTGCATTAGTGGTTAATGGATGTTGTTTTGCTGTGCGTTTTCAAGTCCCTATTCTTGAGAGGAAAAGGATTATAGAAATGCACTAGGTTAAGTGTAGAATTTATGGTGACCAGTTTTGAGAACAAAGTTGAATAGATTAATGTAACTTAAAGCCATAAACTTTTCCCTTCCCTTAGAAGCGGTTGGGTTGGGAAAAGGAAGTGACCAATAGAGTATTGGGTTTAGAATCAGAAGAACATCCTTAGTGCCAACACTAATTGTGTGATTTAGGTTTAAGTTTTTTAGCTTTTTTGGGCTTCACTTTCCTCTCCTGTGGAGTGATAGTACTAGTATTATCAATAACATTTAGATAGTGCTTACCGTGTGTGGGCACTCTGCTAAGCACTTTACAAATGTTTTCTCATTTTATCCTCGACACAGCCTAGGAGAGAGGTACTATTATTATCATCCCGATTTTGCCGATGAGGAAACTGTGAGAGGTTTTAGGGACTTGCCTGAGGTCATCCTAGTTTGTGAGGCTGGATTTGATCTCAGGTCTTTCAGACTCTTGGCTCATCACTCTATCCACTGTGTCACCAAGCTGCCTGAGGCACCTTGTGGTTTAGATATTCAAATGAGATAATATATGTAAAGTGCCTCAGGGAAGATAAAGACTGGGACTGTGATTTTGTTGGTATAGGTTAATCCCAGGTGAGGAAACTTCCGTTATCTGTGCAAATTAGATCCTTCTCTGTAACTTAAAGGGTTGCCTAGAGCTCTGAGAGATTAAGTGATGTCCAGGGTCTGAGTCCAAAGCCAGACTTGAACCGATCCTTCCTGCATTCAAGGCTGCCTCTCTCTCCATCATGCCATGATACCTGGGTACAAATGAGCTTTAATTCTTTCATGTGGAGTTGTTTATGGTTTGAGGGTCCATAGATAGTGTTTTCTTTATAGCTTACAAAGTGTTTTCATCAACTCTGCGATACAGGTAATACAAATTCAGTTCTGTCATTTTTCAGTTGTATTCGAGTCTTTATGACCCCATTTGGAGTTTTCTTGGCAAAGATACTGGAGTAGTTTGCCTTTTCCTTCTCCAGCTCATGTTATAGATGAGCAACTGAGGGAAACAGGGTTAAGTGACTTGTCCAGGGTCACACAGCTAGTGAATGCCTGAGACTGGATTTGAATTCAGAGGAGTCTTCTTGACTCCAGTACCAGCACTATTCACTGCACCATTTAGCTGCTCTGGTAACATAAATGCTATTTCTGTTTTTTAAATGACAAATCTAAAGCTCATAGGTAGGGACTCATAGAGTAGTTATTGTCAGAAGTAGGGCTTTAATTCAGTACTCTGAGTCCCTGTCCAGTACTTTTACCATACCCTTGTACCCTGCTGCCTGAAGTGACCTATGAAAGATTAAAACCCCTCATTGTTATTGTTAGTGATTCACTACTTTATAACTTGATTATATTTTTACGTCACCGATCATGATGAACTTGGCATTAGTATTCAATAAGTAAAGAATGCTGTTTTTAGGTTTCTACTAGTATGGAGGAATGCTGGGTTCAAGTAATCCTTTGATCATTAAATAAAGTACTGTAGCTAGTCTTCAGGTTTCTTGCATAACTTTCTGAGTTCTTCCTGAACACTTAAAAAAGCATGAAATTTAGCATGGGGTGTGGTTGGCTTAATAGGAAGGGTGTGTACCATAGTGATATTTTGGAGCATAGTGGGGCTACAGCCTTCTGCAAAAGAAGCCATACTCTTCAAGTGTTTTACTAAAGTGGTCTTCTTTTGTCAGTGTAGTCACTGTGAGTGCTACAGAAGTGTACGTAAGCTACTTTCTGACTGACTGTCTTCAGTTTTTAGGCAAATTATTTTTTCCTTGATCATTTTCCCCATTGGTAGTTGCAGTGGGAAAACAGACCCTTAAACTTATTAGCAAAACACTTCATAAATACTGGTTTTTTTTGGATCCATTCTAGGACTCATGGGCTGATTAGCTGAAATGACTCCTTTTTCCCCTCCATTGTCATTCAAAATATAGTTCTGACCCTTAGAGTTTGAAACTCCTACCCACAGCAACCAATATTTATCGGAGTCAATATGTGTATTATAGCAGGGCATTTAAAATGTTGCTTTGGGTTTTTATTCAGAACTCAGAGGCCAGTGACCCAGCCCCAAAATTAATTACCGTGAATTATCCAAGCACTTTGGAGCTCTCAGCCTGTTCTTTGCGTTTGCTTTTCTTACTCTGAGGTGGTTTTTGTGGTAAGCACGTGAGGAAGTGTGTGCCACTAGATATTTAACCACAGAAGGTTTCATTTTCTGATTTTTGTGGTGTAGCTGTTCCCTGTAAGAGACCAGAATCACCAGCAGCACTGAAAAGACTTTTTAATTACTTTTAATCACTGTTTCTAGTACTGAGAATTTGGAGCAGTGCACAGTGAAGTGTAAATAAGTTCTCTTGGTTGATGGGGCCTTCAGAGTGATCTTTTGGTATTTTCTGTACTTTATACAGAAAGCTTTGTTTGGAATTGAATTTCAGATGTATTAGTTATGCATAAAAATCAGAGAGGTTTGGCTGTCGGGGTGACAGAAAATCAGTTCGATTAAAACAAAGTTCAGTTCAGGCAAGTGTTTATTAAACCCCTACTGTATTCCAGGCAATCAGTATGTTAGCTATTGAGGATACAAAACTTGGGGAGGGAATGGGATATGGAAGAAACTTTATTTTGTCAAATAGTTTACATTCTGTTACTGGTCAAGAAAAACACTTAGAAAATTAAATACAAAATATATTTAAATAATTTACTGGGGATAGAGCACCAGCCACTGGGTTGAATCAGGATAGGTGTCCTATAGAAGATGGTACTTAACCTGAGCTTTGAAGGAAACTAGGGGTTCTAAGAGGGAATTGATTTCAGGAATGGGAGGTCAGTATGTACAAAAGTACACAGGTAAGAATATGGGGAAGATCAAGAAAGCCAATTTGACTGGAATATAGTGTTCAAAGGATATATATTAAGCCTTGAAAGCTAAACTGGAACCTGTTGGTGAAAGATTTTACAAAGGCTGAATAGAAAAATTTGTATTTGATCTCAGAAGCAAAAAGAGGAGCCACTGGAGTTTCTTGAGCGGAGGCTGAATGAGCACTTGTGTGGGGGTATGTTATAGTGAGGACTGCTTTGTGTTTCCTATCCCATCTGGTCCAACCCATGTGTCTGGATTGGACAAGATGGACACTGAGCTTCCCTCTCAGCTCTCAAATTTTGTGATTCTGTAGTGACATAGTTGGACCTGGGCTTTAGGAATATTGTTGAGAATGGATTGATAGGGGAAATATTTGAGTCGGAGAAATTGATGGGGAGGCTGTTATAGTACTAGGTGGGAAGTGATGAGGGTTTGAACTAGACAAGTAGCTATGTGAATAGAGAGAAAGGGATGGATGTATTGTGATGGTGGAATTGACAGCTGACTTGCTCTGTGGACTGAGGGGGAGAGAAGAGTTGGGATGATTTGGAGCTTTGACACCTGGGTGCAGTACCTTCAACAGAAATTCTAAAAGTGTTAGCCTTTTTTGAATATGTAAGCATTCCCATTTTGTTTATAAGTATTTATTGAAGTGTTCCTTTTTCTGTTTTGGGGATCTTTTTCCTTCTTTATGAGTTATCTCCAGAGTTGGATGGTCTTTCAGTACTTATTCTCTTAAGTTGTCCATACTGACCAACCTCCATCACAAAGTTGTTAGCTTGCCTTCACACATTTGGTTATCCTTTCTCCTAGATCCAACAGTTCTTAGATGTTTATTAAATTTGAACTCCATTCAAGTTTCTTTAATTCCCAAACATTTATTGCCTTTTAAAAATACTTTATTTAAAAATATTTATTTATTGAAGCAATAGCCTAGAGTCACACAGCTAGTAAGTGTCGTCTTGTCTGAGGTCACATTTGAACTCAGGTCCGCCTGACTCTAGGGCTGGTTGCTCTATCCACTGTGCCACCTAACTGTTCCTTCCCAAACATTCGTGGAGCATCTTTGGTGTACTGGAAAATGCTTTGCATTAAGAGTTTGAGACCTGGGTTTTAGTTGTCATCAAATATTTATTAAGTGACTACTATGTGCCAAGTACTGTGCTGAATTCAGGGTATACAAAAAAAAGGCAAAGATTTCACAGTTGCTCTCAGAGGAGTCACAATTGAACAGGAAAAGACAACATACAAACAACTGTTTACAAACGGAATTTATACAAGATCATTTGGAGATGATTTCAGAGGAAAGGCAGTGGCATTCATGGGTACTGAGAAAGGCATCTTGCATAAAATGGGATTTTGACTGAGACTTGAAAGCTGCCCCAAAAGCCAAGGTGCAGAAAGGAGGAGGGAGAGCATTCCAGGTGTGGGGAACAGCCAGGGAAAATGCCTGGAGTCTGGCGATGTGCCAGAGTCACTATGTCATAGGACATCGGAAAGGGTAAGGGGAAAGAAGCCTGGAAAGGTGGGAGTGGACAGGTTAGAAAGGGCTGCAAGAGCTGGACAGAGGGTTTTATGTTTGGTCTTGGAGGTAATAGAGGTCACTGGAGTTTATCTG
Organism: Bettongia penicillata ogilbyi; assembly: GCA_023548195.1. NCBI lineage: Eukaryota > Metazoa > Chordata > Mammalia > Diprotodontia > Potoroidae > Bettongia > Bettongia penicillata. The sequence goes on along the minus strand of JAJHZJ010000315.1, from coordinate 11,291,473 downwards.
AGTAGGGGATGATTTGGTCAGATGCCTTTAGGAAGGGCACTTGAGCTGTGACTGAAGCGGAGGAAGACAGGAGGCTTTAGTCCTTGCTCTGCTGTGTCCCTAGGCAAATCATCTAACCTCTTTGAACCTCTGTTTCCTTCCCTGTAAAATGGGGTTCATAACCCTTACCCACAAGTGTGATTGTTAAATGAGAGAATGTGTGTGAGGTATTTTATAAATGTGAAGGATTGTTATTGCCAAATACAATGCATACAGTAGATTAAAACAAACCTCATTCTCCAATTTTACCCTGTTTGCCAGCATAGTGACTGCTCATTATAATAGTAGTTTGGGGAGCTGTTTACAGTGCTTTTGACTTAGACTTGAAAGGAACCTTAGCACATAGAATTTACCGTCAGGATTAGAACCAGACCTTCAAAGGCCAGTACAGCTCCCCAACTTTGTTGGTGATTATTGGTAATAATAGTTAAGGTTTATATAGTCAGAAAATACCTACTGTGTGTCAAACAATGTGCCTTAGTGTTTTGACTACAAAGGTGAAAGATAGTTCCTGTTCTTAATGAGCTCACAGTCTAATGGGAGAGACAACATGAAAACAACTATGTACAGCTAGGCTATGTACAGAATATGTTGGAAAAATCAACTAAAATTAAGGGGGATTGGGATTTTTTACTTGGGATTTGAAAGAAACTAGGGAAGCCAGTCAGTGGAGATGAGGAGGGAGAGTATTTCAGATATGGGAGCCCCTGGGGTTTCAGGTTATGGACTCAGGAGGGTCAGTTCTTGCGCTTAGGTAGATCACTGGCAGCAGAGTAGGGAGGGGGAAGAAGGGGAAAGGAAACAAGTGCTTATTAAGCTCTCACTGTGGGCTAAACTCTTATATCTGATCCTCCTGCCTGGGAGATAGGTGTTATTATTATCATCCTGATATAGTTGGGGAACCTGAGGCAGAGGTTAAATGACTTGCCCAGGGTTGTATTGGTTAGTATCTGAGGCAGGATTCCAATTCAGACCTTTATGACTCCAGGCCTAGTACTCCATCTGCTATGCTACCTGTCTCTGAGTGGAGGATAGATTGTAATTGGAAGAGTTCTGTCAGGCAGACCCACTGGCAGCTGTTGCAATAGTGTATGAGGTGATGAAGGCTTATGCCAGGGTAGTGGCAGTATCTGAGGAGAGAGGGGGTGGGGTGGGTGGGTCTGTGTATATATATGTTTTTAAGGAGCTTAAAAGTATTCCATAAATAAATGCAAAGTACTTTGAGGAAGGGAGCTTGCTCTGGGAGTTTCAGGAATGGCTTAGTGTGGAAGATACGAGCAGAATGTTGAAGAAAGCTAAATGTTCTAAGTTGAAGGAGTAGGCTGTGCTAAGCAAGGTAGGGAAGACAATGAGCTAAGTTTGGAGAATAGTTGGTGGACCAGAGTTTGCAGTGTAGGTATGAAAGATAGTAATATCAAAGTGTCCGCTATATGTCAGGCAATATGCTAAGTGCTTTACAAATATTATCTCAGGTAGATGCCATAGGTAGATGCTATTATGATCTTTCTTATGCAGATGAGGAAACTGAGGCAAACAGGTTAAGTGACTTGCCTAGGGTCACATAGCTAATTAGTATCTGAGCGCACATTTGAACTCAGGTCTTTCTGACTCCCACCCTAGCACTTTACCTACCATACCACCTAGAAATGTAGATATGACAATGTAGATTGGTTACAGTAAGAAATTATGAATATGAAGAATTCAGAAAAGCATAGGAAGACAGGTACTGGGCAAATTACTTAGGATCAAGAAGACAGTATGCACCATGACTACAGTATAAATGAGAGAACAATGGAGCAAAACTGAAAACTATCTGATTTATTATTACTTGAACCCAGAGAAGAGTTGTGAAAATGTACATCCTTATTGCAGAGGTGGGGCTTATGAGTATGGAATATTGCATATAACCATCAGACACAGGGAGTTTGCTGATCTGCTTTTCATCTTTTTAAAATCTTTATTATAATAAGGGGAGGCTCATTGGACTTTGATGGAGAAGGAATATACTAGCCATATGTAAGCCCTTTAGAAATGAATGTATTAGAACATAGGCATCACTACTTTTTTTAAAAGGTAGATTAGAATTAGATTTTGATGTTGTATTTTATCCCAGACATAATGAAGATTTTGGAGCATAAGAATGACAGGATCACAGATTCACAGACCTGATACTAAAAGGGATCTTCTATGTCATCTTATTCAATTCTCTCTCTCTCTCTCTCTCTCTCTTTTTCTCTCTCTCTTTCTCTATTTGCTGAAGGAGGGCGGCTAGGTCGTGCAGGGAATAGAGCACCAGGGCAGGAGTCAGGAGGACCTGAGTTCAAAATCTCACCTCAGACACTTGACACTCACTAGCTGTGTGACCTTGGACAAGTCACTTAACCCCAGTTGCCTCATCCTGGGTCATCTCCAGTCATCCTGATGAATATCTGGTCACTGGATTCAGATGGCTCTGGAGGAGAAGTGAGGCTGGTGACCTGCACAGCCCTCCCTCACTCAAAACCAAGTCAAGTGCAAGTCATGTCGTTATTTCTCTGATGGCATGGTCTCTTTGGCAACGAAGGATGAACACACACACACACACACACACACACTCTTAAGGTTATATAGTTAGTAAATGTCAGGTGCATGATTTGAATTCAGTACCAGTGCTCTTTCCACTGTACACATGATACCTCCAACAATTATTAGATCTGTGTTTTAAGAAGATTTCTTTGGCAGTCATGTAGAAGATGGATTCATAGGGGTAGAGACTGGAGGCAGGGAGACCAATTAAAAGGCTAACACAACAGCTGTAAAACCAGTTTTGGAATCCAGGTTTCTTGATATTCAGGCCAAAGGACTTTTCTGCTATACCCCACTGCCAAATTGAAAGCTGTAGTGAATTTCATGATACTTTGACTTATTTAAAGTTTTTGACCTCCCTCTCTTGAAATGGGATCTGATAGTATTATTGATTGGTATATTGGTCAGGTAGGTGACACAGTAGAGTGCCATACTTGGAATCAGGAAGATTTGAGTTCAGGCTCGGTCTCAGATACTACCAGCTGTGCGACCCTGGGCAAGTCACTTGATCCTGTCCACTTCAATTTCTTTGGTGCTAAAATGAGCTGGAGAAGGAAAATGGCAAATCCCTGAAGCATCTTTGCCAAGAAAACCCCAAATGAGGTTACAAAGAGTTGGACACAGCTGATAGGACTGACTTACAACACAAATATCCCAACTGTCATAAACTCTTAAGAATGTTAAACTGGGACAAGTCCTAAGAATGGAGTATCCTAAGGCAGCAGCAGAAAGTGTAAAGTGTTGAAAAGGAGGCTGTAGGGCAGTATAGAACCTACTGAGCTTTTGACTTCATTAGAAATATAGGGAGGAGAGACCTGAAACTCCATGCCTTGGCAGACTGACACTGCCCTAGGTGGTAAGATTTATCGAGGTCAGAGGTACATTCCTTATCATTGGTCCTTTACCCTTGACTTTCACTTCACCTGGAGGGCAGTTCCTAACTTGATTCTTTCTTATAACTTATCAGTTTCATCTCTAAGACTCCTGTTAGACAGGATTTATCTTCCCTGAACCTGCTTAGAGGGTGACTGGAAATCGCTTAGTGACTGGCAGATTCCTAACAGAAGTATTTTTGTTTTCTTGGAAATGCTAAGAAGAATAGTCTCAAATGAGAGTATGCAGAAGGTTCCCAAAAGGCAGCAACCTTGTGGAAGAGTGTACATGTAGCATCTGAATGTTGTATATTCTGTCAGCCTGCAAAGCAGGCCCACTTCTTTGATGGTCACGGTGTTGAAAAAATATTCATTTTCTTAGAAGTTTTAGACTTCTGGGCTTTGTGTGTAAGGGCTGATATCACTGAGAGCATGCTACCTACAAGGTTAGTCCTTATTAATTCTGGCCAGAATTGTCTCATTAAAGCTTAGCCCTCATCACATCCTTTCCTGCTTAGCCATCTTTGAAAGACTTCCTGTTGCTTACAGGAGAAAGTCCAAACTCTTGAACCTGATGCTTAAGGTCTTCCAGTCTGGTTTCAGCCTGCTTTGCAAGCCTTATCTTCTGTTACTTCCTCTCAGATATTCAGCGCTTCAGCCCGACTGCCTTTCTGTTGCTAGCCCCCTTATGCAGATCCCATAGAGTTGCCCCTCTGTGGTTGTCCTTCCTCCCACCTCCAGTTTAATTTAGTAAGGTCTCAGTTTGGGGGGAGAGTTAGAAGAAAGAACTTCCAAACAAACAACTGGAGATGAACAGCTGTGTGATGGGCCACATGGTGTGGTAGTGAGCTCCCCGTCACTGGAGAAGTTCAAGTAGGGAAGTTTCGGGGTTCTGAAGAAGGTATTCCTGCTTCCGGCTGGAATTAGACCAGATGTTGAAGGACCTGCTGGTCTTGAGATTGTTAGTCTTATTTCTTCTCTCTGTATCTTTAAGGATTAGAACTATGTAGTGATCCAGTGAATGGTGTTCTGAGAAGGGGAGTATGTTACAAATGCAAAGCACAAGACACAGTAATCCATTTTTACTTAATTCACAGATTATTTCTTGTTGTTCACTATGTGCGTGACTCAATATTAGTCTTAGTAAGGGACCCAGAAATGAGCACCCCTACCCCACGGAGCTGTACTAGGCTAGTAAAACATGCTGTACAGTTCAGTGTCCTTTAGACTTTCCTCTGCCTCCACCCTTCCTGCTCCTCCCATTTTCTCTTGTAACAGGCTAAGAAGGTGTTTACCAGGAGCTCCAGACTTTGACTTCGTTCCTCCTGGTTAGCTTGCTTTGATTTTGACTCAGTGGTGGAGATTCTGAGAATTTCTGTCTTTCTTCAGAAGTTCTGTGTGTTTTGTTTTCACTGGTAGAAATGAACTTTTAAGAGGAAGAATATGGGAAACATTAGACTTTTGCCTCTCCCAGCTGTTGAATTCCATTAGTAGTATAACTACCCTTCCTTAAATATTTAATGAGTGAGTGCACAGAGAATATATGACACTATACTGAGCAGTTGTATTACTTAACTAGTTCAAGTGAGCTGTATCCCAACTATCAGTGTAGTTATTCTTGTAAGGAGGGGCACTTTGTGTACTGGAGAGAGCTATGGTTTTATAGTCAGAATAGCTTGGTTCATATCCTTGCTTGGCCACTTTCTAGATGTTTAACCTTGGACAAGTGATTTTTGTCTTCTCTGAAATGAGGATAATGATAATTGTACTACCTGCATAACAGGATTGTTGCGAGGATCGTTTTTGAATGAGAATATTTAGAAATGAAGGCGTCTTAGACCTTTTTAATGTCATACTTAAAAAGGACTTAGAGACCATCTACTAGTACTAGTAGTACTAGTAGTACAAACTACTCATTAAAAATTAATATCTTCTGTTTTTATATCCCCATTTCTAAATATATCTCCCTCCTTCTTTATCCAGTGAGCTATCCCTTGTAAAAAGAATCAAAAAGAATGTATATGGAAGGGGGGGAGAAGAGTTCAGTGAACCAGCCAACTTACCGCCTGAGCCTGATGGTGTATGCAGTGTTCCATGCTATAGGCCACTGCCTCTGCAAAGGAGGTACACTTTATTAACTCCTCTTGGGGCTGGCCTTGGTCACCGTAATTACACCACGTTTAGTGTCAAGATTTTGTTGTTGTTTTTATTTACATTGTTGTAGTCTTGTATATGGTTTTCTTGGTTTTGTGTATTTCATTTTGCACCATTTCAAGTCTTCCTGTACATCTGAGTTCTTCATATTTAACTCTAATAGTGCAGTGATATACCATAGTTTGCTCAACCATTCCTGAAATGACTGTTTCCTATTCTTTCCTACCATGAAAAAGTGCTCAAGTGATTTTTGGGGGTACATAGGGCCTTTTTTCTTGTCATTGATGATCCCTTTGGGGATATATGCTTAGTAGCGAGGGCTCTATTTCAAAGGGTAGATCATTTTAGCTTCATTCCAAATTACTTTCCACAATAGTTGGACCAATTCCCAGTCAGTTTTCTCATTTTTAAAGACCAGTACCAGCTACATACTCAGTGTTTTCACCCAGCACGAGAGCACAGTTGTCTTGATTTGCAGTCCAGTTTTCTTCCCTCTACATTAGGCTGCCTCACATCAAATGAGATAATGTGAAAGTTCTTTGTAAATAGAAAGTACTTAATAAAAGTTATTCATTGCAAAAAGACAAAATGAATTTAGTAGAGTAACATACAGGCCTCATAGAATTTGTAGATAGTACAGATAACACACACTAACATATATAATGAAGTGAGGGGTAGGTGCTAACTACGCAAGGTATGTATGCATTTGGTGAGGGGACTCAGGACCATGCCACATGAAGACTGAAAGAACTGGCGATTATCTTGGAAAAGAGAACTTGGGAGAATATGATTTCAGTCTTCAAATGTTAGAAGGCTTTACATGTGAGAGGAGTATACTTGTTTTATATGGTTCCAGAGGGTAGAAGTAGGATCTGTGTATGTATAAGCTGCAGGGAGATATCTCAGTTGGCATTAGAACACATTTTCTAATATTCAGAGCCAATCAAACAAATGTTTCCTTGGGAGGAAGCAAGTTCCTGGTCACTGCAAGTGTTCAAGTGGAGGCTAGATGATCTTTGGTCAGAGAGGATAGAAGCTGTTCATCTTAGGTTTGGATTGGAATAGATTCTATAAAAAGGAAAAGCTTCCTGGAGAGTAGGAATTTAAGGGAAATCACACTCTTAGTTGGGAAGAGGAATGCCTGCGATTTGTTTTAGCGTCCATCCACTTGGGAACTTTCCATGTGAATAGTCTTTCAAGGTTAGAAGAATACCAACAAAATATTCTCAAGCCTTAACAGTTACCCAGCTTATTGGTACACATGAACGTATGTGTATGAGCATGCATGAAAGCCCTACAATCACTGTCAGCTCCCTCAGGGCTTGACCTTTGTAGGGTCCCAGGGACTAGTAGAGAGTTAGTTCTTGGATCAAAGAAGAGAAAGAGGTCACACATACTTGAGCTCACATGGGAATCTGCTACTAATCATGGGACACTTGGCCTAAATTTGGGGCCTCAGTTTTCCTATTGTAAAATGAGGGGAGTGGAACTAATGAGGCTATGAGATACACTGGAAAAAAAGCAATGCATTTGGAGTCAACTGGGATTGAAATCTCAGCTTGGCTATTTCTACCTGTGTGACCTTGGGCAGTCACTTCATTTCTCTGGGCTTTAGTCCCTTCATCTGTAAAATAACAGCATTGGTCCACAGGGCTGGAGGACCCACCACTGGACTAGACAGATGATTTCATAAGATTCTTCCAATTTTAAATCTGATCCTATTTTGGATTTCTTTCCTTGGAGAAAATTATTTAATTTTTAAAACTCTCCATCCCAGATGAGGTGTATTCTTTTGCCTGAAGACAGGAGGATGTGGATGAGGTGACCTCAGGTTTTTTGATTTATAGACATTTCAAGGTGGACAGAATCTTTATTTTTAAAATAAATTTTTGGTGATACTTTTGTTTTTACATCACTTCTATTTTCCACTATAGTGGACTCCTCCCCAGCCCTTCCCAGAAAGTCACTCTTTATAGTAAAAAAAATTCTAAAAGAGGAAGACAGAAGAAAAGATTTTTCCAAATTTACCAACATATCAAAAAGTCTGACATTGTATACAGTACCCTCACCTCCTGTCCCTGATCTCTTTAAAGAAGCAGGAGAGGGGTTCTTTCTCGTCTCTTCTGTGGGGCCAAGTTTCTTGTCTTTCTAATTTTTCAACATTTGGTTTTGATTGTTTTGTTGTTTCCACTTACATTGTGATAGTCATGGGATATGCTGTTTTCTTGCGTTTGCTTCATTGAGCATCACTTCATAAATATCTCTCCATCCTTCTTTATATTCATCATATCATTGTTTTTTTCCAGAATAGTAATGTTATATTACTACAGCTTCTTTAACCATTCTCCTATTAATAGATACCTTTGTTTCTGTTTCTTTGCCATCATGCAAAGGGCTGCTCTAAATACTTGGTGTATGTGGGGCTTTTCTATTGTTCACTGACTTCCTTCTTCGGTATATATACCCTCCAGTGGAGTGTCTGCATTGAGGCAGTTGGGTGGTGCAGTAGATAGAGCCCTGGACCTGGAGTCAGGAAGACCTGAGTTCAAATCCACCTCAGACTCTAGGTAAATCATTTCACCTCTGTCAACCTCAGTTTCATCAGCTACAGAATGGGGATAATAGCACCTACTTCCTCCAAATATGATAGTATTTGTAAAGTACTTAGCATAGTACCTGGAACATAGTAGGTGATTAATAAATGCTTATTCCCCTTCCCCTCCCTGGGCATCACATGAACATTTTATTAACTATGTACAAATAATTCTGGATTATTTCCTGAAGGGAATCCTAATCAAGTTTGTTGCTCTCATTTTATAGAAGAGAAAACTAGAGCTCATCAAGCAGTGACTTGCCTGAGGTCACATAGCTGGTATGTAACAGAACTGAGGTGCCCCATGGCTTTACTGTAGTTCTTTTTATCTTAAGGAATCTGAGCATATTAAAAGGTGTCCATTCTTCTGTCTTCTGGTGATACTAGTCAGTATATTTCATTAAAGTGACAACTTGTAAAATTTCAATTGAACTTTTCTTCCAGTGAGCTCCAAATGTACTCTTTGTTTTTTTAACTTCATGACATCCCTATGATGAAAAAGGCAAATTTTTTTTTTCATTTTACAGATGTAGATACTGGGGCATTGTGAAATTAGACAGTGGTGATTAGCCAAGTGTAATAACAGAAATTTGTCAATCTAGTGAAATTGTGTAGCTTTTTTTTTAACCTAATGGTTTAATGTGTTGATCTGAAGGGTTCCTTCTAGTTCTGGTGTTTATGACTTCATAATGTGATGCTGTATATCATCCTAGGTTTCTTTTAAATACTAAAATCCCATCTTTTACCGGAACCCTTCCTCAACCCCTCTTAATTGTAGAGCTTTCTCTCTGTTGTTTCCTATTTATCTTATATAAAGCTTGACTGTATGTATGCATTTGTTTGTTGTCTCCTTCCATTAAGTAAGCTCCTTGAGGGCAGGGACTCTTGCTTCCTTTTGTATCCCCAGGGTTTACTACAGTACCTGTCACATTGTAGACAGTTAATACATGTGTGTTGGTTTTTGATGGCTCTGAATTTTAGAAGCCCAAAAGCCTAGGCTATATTTTCATCTTGATAGAACTCTTTTATTGGCATGCTTCATTCTAATACTATTTTCTCCCTTTGTTTTAGAAAACTAAGTGCTAGAAAAAATTGAACTATAGAGCATTTGGATTCAGGAAAATTAAAGTAGTCTTGGAAAATGAATATATTACAGAACTGGGAATTGGGAGCTCCTGGTTGTGTTTTCAGCAAAAGTCCAGTGTGACCTTGGGCAAATCTCTTCACTGTAAAGCAGAGGTGAGGAACCTGTGGCCTTGAGGCCACATGTGACCCTCTAGGTCCTCATGTGTGGCCCTTTGACTGAATCCAAACTTCACAGAACAAATCCCCTTAATAAAATGATTTGTTCTATAAAACTTGGACTCAGTCAAAAAGTCGCACCCAAGGACCTAGAAAACCACATGTGACCTTGATGCTGCAGGTTCCCTACCTCTATTTTAGAGCTTTAGTCTTGAAATTCTGAAGACTTGAGTTCAGATCCTGCCCCAAACACTTAATTAGCCACGTGACTTTGGGAAAGACACTTAATCTCTCAGCCTCAGTTTCCTCATCTATAAAATGGGGATGATAATAGCAACTCCTTCATAAGATTGTTGTGAGAATCAATTAAGATAACATGTAAACAAAATGACCCTTCAATATTTCAAGGAGTATTATATGATTTTTAAAAAGTAAATTACTATTTCAAAACTAACTAGCATTCTCTCTTCCACACCACTGAACAACAAAAAAGAAAACTCATAGCAATAATTCATAGTTAAGCAAAGCAAATTCCTGCAGTGATTTTGTCCACAATTGTATGTCTCATTCTTTATCAATTGGGGAGTAACTTTATTGTTTTATTTTTGAATCAGTTCCTCATATATATTGAGACTTTTATCAGAGAAACTTGGCAAAGATTTCCCCCCCCCCCAGTTGCCCATTTCTCTTCTAATCCTAGCTGTGTTAGGTTTGGTATAATTTACTTCTGCTCCTCCTCCTCTCTTTTCTTTCCTTCTCCCAATGCCTAACCACAGATTCTTTTTCTTTTTGTTTTTCTTAGGACAAATCTCTCCCTTAATCTACCATCTCTCTAATTCCCCCCTCTCTTCTCTTCTTTACCTCTTGTTTCCCTGTTGAGTGAAATGTGTTTTTGCACCTCCTTGTATGCATGTGTGTATGTGCATACGTGTATACATGTATACCTGTGTATATTCTTCCTTTTTTTGACTCTTTCATATTAAAGTGAGCTTCAAGTGTCTTTCCCCTTCCAAACTATGCCCCCTTGTGCTTTCTTTTCTCCAGTTCTCCTTATTTGTAAAGGGTTTTCCAACAGTCTTAGTGCAGTTTTGAAGATGTTAAAGCTTAGACTTGCACTAAGACTTTTGGAACATCCTGTATAGTCTTCTTCCTGTACCCTCTGATTATGTGTGGTAACCTCTCCCCACTTTCCTCTCTATTCCTCCACCAGGTGTATTCCTTTCCCCTTCCTTTGAGATCATTAAAAGAAAAAGAAACATTCCCATATTCTCTGTCTTATTTGACTTCCCCTGTGATGCCTGATGATGGTATACAATTTGGAGGGGACATGTATTATATTCCCATTTTAGAATATAAATAGTTCATTCTTGTTTAATCCCATAATGATTGCTTATTCACATTTGCTTTTTAATGTTTCACTATTGTGACTACTGTGTTTGTATTTCAGAGTTTCTATGCAGTTCTGATCTTTTGTCAGGAATGCTTAGAGGCCTCTTTTTTTTCTTTCATTTTTTTTATTTGACCTGAAAACACTGGACTTTTGCCGTAATGTTTTGGGGACTTCTGTTAGGAGAATCACTAGTGGGTTTTGGACAGCTTTATGATTTTTTTTTTTGAAAATATGCTATCTTTTCTTTTTCTGGGGTTTGGTCCTGGTTCAAGTAGTGTAGTGGTTCTCAAGTTATCTTTTCCTTAGTCTGTTTTCCAGGTCACTTGTTTTCATATGTGATAACTTATACTTCTATTTTTTCTATATACTTCTGTTAGGTATATGCTAATTTTCAAGGAATCTGTTGCTTGGGTAAGGTTTTATACTTTTTGTCCTGAGATTTTATGCCCTTTCCAATTCTTCTAAAACTTTCATTTCTTTTCTAGTTTTTTTCCCCCTTTTACTCGTTTCTTTTTTAGTTGATTTCTGTAGTGCTTTCATTTCATTTATGAAACCATTATTAGTTCTCTTTTCAAACTGTCTCTCCCAAGAATTCTGGTTTAATTTGTGTCCATGCTGTGTTTTTTTTTTTTCTTTGAATCTTTGCTGGTCCATGTTTTGGAGTCATTTTTTTTTTCTGAGTTTATGTCTTGAGGCATCCCTGTCACCATAATAGTTCTTTATTGAGGAAATTCTTTTTTGTGTTTTCTTATTTTTCAGTTCTGAAGTGAAGTATCTGCATTTTACTTGGTTCCATTTTGTGTTCTCTTAGGTACTGCTGCTGCTTCTTTGGAATATGGAGTGTAATGTCTGTTATTCCAGGATCTCAGAGACAGCTCAGAGTGGATGGAGTGCTTCAAGTTTTCTGTGCATGTAGATATCAGTCTGAATGCTGACCAGGAGCTCTGCAAGTTCCTAACCTAGGTTAGGATGTGACTAATGTAACTGTGGGCTTGTCCTTGTGTGGATTTCCAGTAAACTCTTGCAGGACTCAGCAAAGGTCAGCCAGGTGGAAAGCTCTGTGTGTTCATAGTGACAGAACTGCCAGTTCCACTTTGATCGGAGCTTCTGGCCCTGGTTATTCAACTGCAGGCTTCAGACCAGCCTAAGGACTCTTATGTGAGATTCCAGTCCCCTCCTCCTAGGCCCAGACTTGCTGCTTGCTCTTTTAGTACAAGACCTTAATACAAGACCCACCATTGCTCAGGGCCCTGGACCAACTCAACAAATATTTGCTAAATGAATTTTTGTCAAGACTTAGCTCTCTTTTATATATTCATACTTTCAAGTAGCTTTTAGCTCTTTCTTGGTTAGCTGTATTATTTTCCTTCATGTATAGGGACAAGTCCCTTCCTTAGGCAGTATTGGATCTGTGCACTGGGGATTGATCAGCAGAACTGATATTTGACGTCTGTTCCTGCTACCTACATGAAGTTTGGCTCCTCTCTGAGAGGCTGGGATCTGTTCGTGTCCTGGTGCAGTCTTGAGCAAGCCTTCTTTCAACCTGGAAAGGCTGAGAGCTTGACCTCTCCTGACTAGATCCTGTCCCTGGTGTCTGCAGACCTCTCTATCTCCCTATGTTGGAAAAACTGAGTCGCTGATTTTTTTTTCTTGGATTTCCCAGTTAGTGCTTGATCTGGTGCATTTTCTAGATCTCTAAGGTTTAGTCATGGGAGAGGTCTTCTCTCTACTACTTCCTTCCATTTTGCCATTTTGGCTGGTAATTTGTTCTCTTCTAAGTTTGTGCAAAATTTTTAAATATTAAGTAATCAAAATTATTTTATCATCTGTGATCCTCTCTGACCTTTGTGTGGATATCAATTCTTCACCTGTCCATACATCTGAAAGGTAATTTTTTCCTTGTGCCTCTATATTTGCTTATGATGTCACTTACAAAATAAACTAAGTCATATATCCATTTGGAGCTTATGTGCTATAAGGTATTTTTCTATATCTACTTTTTATCAGACTGCTTTCTATTTTTCCCAGCAGTTTTTATTGAATAGTCCTCATCCCAGTAGAATGGTGTATTTGGGTTTATTAAACACTATGGTACTGTGTTTGTTGGCTTTTGTATGTTCTATCTTATCTGTTTCTCTGCTCAGTCTTCCTATTTTTTAACTGGTACTAAGTTGTTTTCATGATTATTGCTTTGTAGTATACTTTGAGATCTGGTACTGCTAAGACTCCCTTTTTTCCCCCACTTTTTTTTTTTAACTATTTCCTTGAGATTCTTGACCTTTTATTCCTCCCAATAAATGTATTGTTTTTTTTTCTAGCTCCCTAATACCTTTGATAGGTATTTTTTGGTAGTATTATCATTTTTATTATAGTGACATGACCCTCACACAGGCAGGGAATATATCTCAAATTATTTTGATTTGCCTTTATTCTTATAAAATGTCTTTTGTGGTTGGATTTACATTGGTAGATGGATTCTCAAGTATTTTATACTCAAATATTTTATACATTCCATTAATTATTATAAATTGGACTTCTCAATCTGTCTCATCCTTCTATGATTTGTTGGTAATATATAGGAATGCTGATGATTTACGTGTTTTTTTATCTTGCAACATTATTAATTTGTTTCTCATAACTTTATAGATGATTCTAGAGGGTGCTCTAGATAGACCATCATATAATCTGCAAAAACAAGCCTCTTTGCTTGTGTTTCTTCTCTTGATTTCTTTTTCTTGTCTTATTGCTATAGGTGGCATTTCTAGTACTATCTTAAATAGTAGTGACGATTGCAGGCTTCTTTGAGTTAGCCCTGATCTTATTAGAAAAGCCTCCAACTTTTCTCCATTACATGAAAAGTTTACTCTTGGTTTTAGATGTGTGTGTGTGTGTGTGTGTGTGTGTGTGTGTGTGTGTATGTTTGTGTTTAAAAAAGAAAACAACTTGGTAGAGACACCATTAAGGTGACACATTGCTCCTTGGAATCAAATGCTTTTTTATAGTTAACAAATAAATACAGTGAAATCTTTTATCCTTAGCACCCTTTGATCAGTTGTATCTGTAAAGATATATTTTGTTGTAGAACATCATTTGTGGAAACCTACCTGTTCTGTTCTCATAAGATGCATTCTTAATGCGTATAAAAATTATTCTCCTAAAGATATTATAGAAATTAGAAAATATGCATGTCAGTCTTTTATTTTTCTTTTTTTAATAAATATATATTTATTTTATTTTATTTTTTTATTATTTTTTTTAGTGTTCTACAATCACTTCCTTAAAATTAAGATTTTATCCCCTCCCTCCCCTCACCTTTCCCCCACTACCCCCCTCCCTCCCTGCGACAGCATTCAATTCTGTATAGGTTCTCCATATATTTTCCTATTGAGTACATTTTCACAATAGTCATGCTATGTAGTCGAATTAAAATAAATGGAAGAAATCATATAACAAATCAAAACATAATACACTAAAACTCACACACATACAAACATGATCTGCTATATTCTGCGAATGACTTCCATATTTCTTTCTCTGAGTATGGAAGACATTTTGCCTTAGAATACCACCATTGGGATTTTTTTTTTTTTAGTAAGTTCTTGCGTTATTACGAAGTTCCAAGTCTACCAGAAAAAACTCTCACACACTGTGGTCGTTGCTGTGCACAGAGTTCTCCTGGTTCTGCTCCTTTCGCTCAGCATCATCAGATCATATAAATCCTTCCAGGCCTCCCTGAAGTCTTCTTGTTCATCATTTCTTATGGCGCAATAGTACTCCATTACATTCATATACCATAATTTATTCAGCCATTCCCCAATTGATGGGCATCCCCTTGATTTCCAGTTCTTGGCAACCACAAAGAGTGCTGCTATAAATATTTTTGTACATGTGGGATCCTTTCCCATTTTTATGATCTCTTGGGGATACAGTCCTAGAAGTGATATTACTGGGTCAAAGGGTATGCACATTTTTGTAGCCCTTTGGGCATAGTTCCAAACCATTCTCCAGAAAGGTTGGATGATCTCACAGCTCCACCAACAATGAATTAGTGTTCCAACTCTCCCACATCCTCTCCAGCATTTATCATTTTCTTGTTCTGTCATATTTGCCAATCTTATAGGTGTGATGTGGTACCTCAGAGTTGTTTTGATTTGCATCTCTCTAATCAATTAGTGATTTAGAGAACTTTTTCATGTGATTATAGATATCTTTAATTTCTTCCCCTGAAAATTGCTTGTTCATATCCTTTGACCATTTATCAATTGGGAAATGACTTATATGGTTATACATTTGAGTCAGTTCTCTATATATTCTAGAAATGAGGCCTTTATCCCCAAACTTAGCTGTAAAAATTTTTTCCTAATTTACTACATTCCTCTGAATTTTGGTTGCTTTGGGTTTGGTTGTGCAAAAACTTTTCAGTTTAATGTAATCAAAATTATCCATCTTGCATTTCATGATGCTTTCTATTGCTTCTTTAGTAAAAAATTCTTCCCTTCTCCATAAATCTGATAAATACACTATTCCTTGCTCCTCCAGTTTATTCATGGTATCAATCTTTATACCTAAATCATGTACCCATTTGGACTTTATTCTTGTGTACGGTGTCAAGCATGAGTCTATGCCTAATTTCTGCCACAGTATTAACCAGTTTTCCCAGCAATTTTTGTCAAACAGTGAGTTCTTATCCCAGAAGCTGGGGACTTTGGGTTTATCAAACAGGAGGTTGCTATATTCCTTGTCTACTGTGTCTTAAGTGCCAAGTCTATTCCATTTGTCTACCCCTTTGTTTCTTAGCCAATACCAAGTGGTTTTGATAATTGCTGCTTTATAATACAATTTGAGGTCTGGTAGCACTAGGCCACCTTCCCAAGCATTTCTTTTCATTAGTCCCTTTGATATTGATTGTGGACCTTTTGTTCTTCCAAATGAATTTTGATATTATTTTATCCAGCTCTAGAAAATAATTATCTGATAGTTTAATTGGTATGGCACTAAATAAGTAAATTAATTTAGGTAGAATTGTCATTTTTATTTTTCTTTATGACATTCCTTTGGCAATAATAAGGTCTTCCCCCCCCCTTTTTTTTAGCCCCATATGTTTTTACTGTTTTTAGAATTAATCCTTCCATAGTCCTCAAAATTGTATTTCCTGCAGCATTAACTTATTTATTTTATATTTGAAGGGTTGAACAGTTGGTCTCCATGAGTACTAGAATCTTTCATATTCTTTTATATCTTCCATACTACTGAACACTAGGTACTAAATTCAACCATGAATTTCCATTTCACACTATTTAAAAAAAACAACAACCTGTTAAATACTACATTGTTTGCAAAGCTACCCTGTTTTTCTGAGCTTCTTTCTAAGTTTTCTTTTGTTCTCTGCTGTGCACTTTTTAAGGCCACCATTAGACACAAATATGTGTGTGTGTGTATATGTATGTCATACTATACTACACCTATTTCTGTTTATCAGTTCTTTCTCTGGATGTGGATGGCATCTTTCTTCATAGGCTCTTGTAGCTGATTTGAGTATTTATAATACTCAAAATGACTTAGTTGTTCAAAGTGTTCTTAGAACACTATTGCTGTTAATGTACAATGTTCTCTTGGTTCTGCTCATTTAACTCTTTGTTGTTATTTCATACAAATCTTTCCATGTTTTTCTAAAGTCAACCAGCTAATCATTTCTTATAGCATAATAGTATTCCATTGCAATCATATACCACAGCTTATTTACACATTCCTCAGCTGATGGGCATCCTCTCGATTTCCAGTTCTTTGTCACCACATAGAGAGTGGCTATAAATAGTTTAGAACATAAATTCTTTTCCTTAGGAAGCAAACATAATACTGGTATTGCTGGGTCAAAGGGTATACAGTTTTTTTAACTCTTTGGGTATAATTCCAGATTGCTTTCCAAAATGGTTAGATCAGTTCCACAGTTCTGCCAGTAGTGAATGTGTCCCAAGTTTTCCATATCCCCTCCAACATTTGTTGCTTTCCCTTTCCATCATTTTAACTATCATTTTAACTAATGGGTGTAAGATGATACCTCAAAGTTTGTAATTTGTATTTCTCTAATCAGTAGTGATTTAGAGGATTTTTTCATGTGACTATACATGTAGTTTAGGTTTCTTCATAAAAAAATTGCCTGTTAATATCCTTTGACCATTTATTAATAGGGGAATATGCCCATTAATTTCTTGAATTTCTTGATATCTTGTCTTTTGGATATCTACTTTGCTGGGTACCCTATCTTTGGTGTAGTGCTGCTGGTGATTTGCTCTTTGTGAGAGAGATGTGTTTGAGGCTTTGGGGTAGGAATTTGACCTGTGGTGATTAGGAATGTGCTTCAGAAGAGGGTTTTGTTGCTATATATACTAAAATGGCTTTGATATTTATCAGAAGCATTTCCCAACCTTTCTTTCACAATACTTTAATCATAATAATGCCACATTGACATAGCATTGTATAGATAATAAAGTGCTTTGTATACATATATAATTGGATTCTCATAGCACCTTGAGATATGTAATATTTATTATCATTTGACAGATAAGGACATGAAGCTCAAAGAAATGAAAAAAGACTTGCCTAGGAACATTGGACCAAGAATTGATAGGTTTTGATTTTCAGTTCTAAGTGTTTGATTCCAAATATGTTGTCCCTAACTGCCAATTTTTCTTCTTTGTTGTAGTTCACATATTTTATTTTGAATCATGATTAATTATGTAGGTATCTTTTTTTGCTAGCTTGTGAACTCTTTGAGAATTTAGGGAGACTCTTTTCTCCCCTCCTCTCAATTTAGCACATAGTAGGACTCAGGTGAATATTCATTTATTTTACAAACGTTTGCTAAATTAATTTTTGCCAAGGCTGCTTATTTAGTTGTATTTAGTAGTTTACATTTTCAAATAGCTTTGAGCTCTTTATGGCTTAACTGTATCATTGCTGTTACTGTATATTTGTTTCATTCATTCAACACTAGACCTACCCTGTAAGAGTCTGCTAGTGGATATAAAGATGAATAAAACAGGGTTCCTACCTTTACTAAGATCAATTTAATGGAAAGGTGGAACATTTATGGAAATAGCTATGATACAGAATAAAACAATTACGTACGAGGTATGATTACAGAGGAACAGCGGCGGGTTCCCTATCTGGGTTTGGAGCTGGCAGTCACCAGAAGGCTTTCTGGCTGGTGTTTTAGTTAGTTCTTGAAAAATGGGCAGGATGTCAACAGGCAAAGGTATGGAGGCATTGGGGCAGTTATTCCAGGCGTAGGGAGGTGGGCAAACAAGATAGGAAAACACACAAGTTTTAAAGCAAAGTCCCATTTTTCTGAAAGTAATGTGTAAGAAGGAAAGCAGGTTGGATCCTGATTGTTTGAGACCTGAGTTTTGAACTACAGCTTTCGAGCATTTATTTGCAGTTTCAGTTACTTTTGTCCCCCTCCTCTGACTTGTTCCTAGGCTTTCAAACTTTTCCTGTCACTTGGCTTTTTGTTGTTGTCGCTGTTTTCATGCTTTGGTTCCATATTTTCCCACAAGCTTTAGTTGAGGCATCATATTTTTCTTTGGTTCTCTTTTCATTTTTAGTATGGTTACTGCTTTATCCCCATGATTTTTAGAGCGTCTTTTTTAAGTCATATGTTTTCAGGTGGTTTTAGCTTTCAGCATTCTTCTGAAGAAAAATGGTTTGTTCTATTTTAAATGTCTCAGCATATTCCTGTGGCCCTATGGACTCTATCCTTTATATGTCAAACTTAATAGAGTCTCCTCCTCAGACACCTTAATTTTTCTCTCTGGAGAAGCACTGTGTTTTACTAGTCAAGAATATGCACACATAAACTAGATACAGCGTGGTGTACTTGGCAGAGCCCTGGATTGTGAATAATGAGAGCTGGGTTCTAGTCCCATTAATTTGCTATTGAACTTTGACCAAGTCACTTCCTAATTCTGAGCATTCGTTTCTTCTTTTCAAAAATGAAAGGTTAGATTAGGTGATCTCTGAAGTCCCTCAGCTATCATCCTATGATTTATGATATGTTTCTTTTTTGTTTAAAAATTAAAAAACTCTGAAATTTAGCATTTATTTTTTTCTTTCTTACTCCCTACCCCCTCACCCTTAAGGGAAGAGGGGAGCAAAACTCAAGCAAAACAAATTCCCACATTAGCTTAGTCCAGAAAATGTATACTTCATACAGTGTAGCTGTCCATAACCTCTCTGTCAGGAGGTATGAGGTGAAGGTCCTCAGGAATAGTGATTGTGTGGTATATCTAAGTTTTGTTTAACTTATGCAACCGCTGAAGATGATCATCAGTCCTAGCTCTTTAAGTAAAATGACAGAAGATAGATATGTGGGTTAACTGTCTTCATTATGTTTCAAGTTAGTAATAGCTAGCATTTATATCGTGTCTTAAAGTTTGCAAAACACATGACATGTTATCTCATTTAGTCCTCACAACAACTCTGTGAGGTAGGTGCTACTATTATATCCATTTTAGAGATGAGAAGATAGAGACTCAGAGAAGTTAGTTGCCCAGGGTCACACAGCTAAGAGACTGTCTGAGGTAGGATTCAAAGTCAGGTCTTCCTGTCTGAAGTCTAGCCCGCTATCCCACTGTGCTACCTAGTTACCTATTAATTACTAAAATGCTTTTTTAGTAATCTGTCTTGTATAGTATGATGACCAACGAATCTCTGATTTTGTGAAAAGTGATTGAATGAAAAGCAACCAGAAGTTCCAGGTTCTAATCTCAGCCCTTTGTGATAAGGGGCAAATATCTCTGGTCCCTTTCCCCTCATCTGTTAACTGGGAATAATACTATCTGCCCTTTTTATGGAGCTGTTACAGGAATCACATGAATTCATAGATGTGAAGATGCCACAAAATGCAAGGTACTTGTATTGTTATATAACATTTTGTGGGTTTCTGGATCATGGTATCTCGTTTAGCCTCACAGCATCAGCCAGTTTCTTTTAAGTAAATAGTTTTTCTTAATTTCCCATTTGAATCTTAAAACTATTGAGCTGGATTTTTGAAGCCACAACCTTGTAAACTTTTGAACATTTCATGAATGTGAGTAACTGTTTACTAACTAGTGATGGTTGGCTGCGTGCTTTTTCTAAGCTATTAGTTCTGTTCAGTATTTTTTTTAAAGAAGAGTTGGCCTTGCTTATTGGGAATAATTTTGCTGTACAAAATCTTTGTAGTAAAGAGCTGATTTTTTTATAGCACTTCATTATTTTAAGCTCTCCTCTCCATTCTATTTAGTCTTTACCAAGATCCCGTGAGGGGGTCAGGAAAGGGCTTATTATTTCTCTGTTACAGATGAGGAAACTGAGGTGCAGGGAAGGGAAAATGATTTGTCCAAAGTAATTTACAGCTTTCTTATTTCTAGTAAGTGTCTATAAGCCAGGCTTTTTGGATAATTCACTGCGCAGTGCTTGTTCCACATGACCATTGCCTCTCTCCTTGCTGTCATTTGTCACTTTCTTTAGATTTGGCACAATTTGTAAGACCCAATGTGGAGTAGTCTTGTCTTTTGTGTTTATTTATATTAATATAAAGGCACAGATTTCTTTACCTTATCTTAGTAGAGTAGATTCAGGTCTTTGTTAAATTTAGTGCCTGGTGCATCATGGATACTTAGTGTGACCTAATGTTTATCATCCAGGAGGTATCTGGATAAGTGGAATTGGAGCAGCCTTGATGTTTGTGACTTAGGGTACGGTGAATTTATGGCCAAAATGAGATATTCAGTTCCTTTTCTCATCCAGATTGAGTCTCCCATCTGTATCAGTTTGCTTCCTACCTCTCTTCTCTCCTGCCGCCCCCGTGTCTTGTGGTCGGTGCCGTTTAAATGTTTATGTTGTCCACGCGCAGCCTTGTCCGGGGCCGCGTTCGTGACGCTGCTACTTTCACTCTTGGTTTCCGATACTGGAGTCCTCATTTCCATTTTTACCATTGAACACAGATTCTGTCTAATTACAATTGAATTGAGAATCTTGTCATCTCTCAATCTGTTCCTACTTTTTTCTTTGGAAATATTTTATCTATAGAACCGATCCTTTCATATTTGGCTGTACCATATGTCAGTCTTTTTTCAATGGACGTGTTTCTTTGTTGCCTTCTGTTCATTTGAATGGCAAAAAAGATGAGATTTCACCAAAGTTGGCTAGTTCCACAGTCATAGATTTGGAGTTGAAAAGGATGTTTAAAGTTGTCTAATCCAACTCTCTCATTTTGCAGATGAGGAATTTGGGTACTCACAAAGATGAAGTGACTTGCTTAGGGTCACCTAGGTCTTCTGACTCCAGATACAATGTTTTTTCCATTGTACCATGCAGCCCCATAAGCAATAACATATTCTGTATAATTCATTTGTCCTCCAGCATGCAAAACTCTTGTGACCACATAAATTCTTGTCATTCATTTATTAAACAAATACATCTGTAGTGTAACGATGTATACTATGCTCGGCACTGGAGGGGGTGCAAAGGTAAGCCCAAGTTCTTGTCGGCAGGGAGCTCATAGTCAGCTGGGGGAGAAAAAAAAAACATGTTGTCATGTAATTGTAATCAAATCTAGAATGTATTCTATATGTAAGAGGAGTACATAATAATATGAGATCCAGATTTGAGGATAAAGACTGATTTCATGGAGGGTAAATTGGTAGGCTGTTAGCATAGGTGCATGTCAAGTCTGCTGGTGGTTAAAGGATTTGTCTCGGCATCCAAAGTGCAGTGACAAACCTACAATCTTGGCCTTTCCAGCCCACTCTGATTTTTTAGTCCATGTTTACCAAATATTATGTTATAAAATTGTTCTTTTCCCTTAACTTCTGTCTTACATGCTGATACTCACTCATGGATTGTTTCCTTTCAGTGTAGGTTCATAATTTTCATTCATTTAATAAGCTTGATAAAATATCTGCTATGTATAAAGTACTCTGCTTGCCATTGAGGTAGTAGGCTTCAAGAGAAATAAGAACTATTCCCTAGTTGAGGGGGGAAGATGAGTAAAACATACACAAATTAACAGTAATATTGCTTAGAAATAGAAAATATGAGATCAGCCCATAAGTATTTATTGATTACTCAGTGAGGGTAGTATTAGTATGTCTATTTCCATAGATGAGGTAATCGAGGTGAGAGATTTCTGAGTGGCTTGCTTATGGCAATACACCCATTAAATGTTTTAAGGAGAGGGAGAGAGAGAGAGATGTAAATTTGTTTCCTCACTGAGTCTAGCATAATGATACTGTTACATATGCCTAGTATAGGCACTAAACTCTGTGAATTGTCTGTCCCCTATTTATCCTGTATATGCTTTCTTTGTTCTCCCCCAATGAATTGTAAACTCCTTGTCTTTTGCCACTTTGTATCTATAGCTCTTAGTGTGAAGCCTGGCACAGTGGGAGCTTAAAAAAATGTTTCTTGGTTGATTTTCACAAGGGAAAAATACTCTGAACACTCAAAGAGAAATTTCAAAGGCAGTAACCTGCATGTGTATCTTTATTCATTTTCTGCTTCTAAATGTATGTAATTATATTTCTAACTTGATAAGAATTTTGTTTTTGTTGGTGACTTGGGCTTTTGTTTAGATTATGGAAGATTTGAGGTTGGATTATAGGCCCTTATCTTTGGAAGGTCATGGGGAATGGGAGAGGTACTGCCAGGACTAGAGAAGGAAAAATGTTTTTTGTTTCCTGAAAAGGAAAATGAGGAAGAGACAGGAACAAGCATTTACGGATACATGCCGGATGCTAAGCCAAGCGTTTTACAAATACCTCGTTTGAGCCTCACAACATTACTGTGAGGGTGGTACTGTTCTTATTACTCCCATTTCACAAAAACGGAGCAAGTCAGAGGTTGTGAATTTGTCCAGTATCTAAGACTGCCTTTGAACTTAACTCTTTCTGACTCTAGGCCTTAGCTTTTTGTCCGCTGTACCACCCAGCTATGATAAAGAATCTGAAGCTTGTAGATTGTAGCATTGTGATCTTGACTTTAATCCTTGACAGAATTCTAGATGATACTTATAACCTCAGTAATCAGCACAGTGTTATTTGGCATATAATATGCACTTGTTGATTGATTTCTTGAAAGCAGGAACATATATTTCACTTTTTTGAAGGATTAACTAATTTAATTTACTAATTTATTCTTCTGTACAGATAACAGCTGTTTTCTTTTCTTTTTAAAATTAATTTTTTTGTTTTCAGTTTTCTATAATCACTTTCATATATCTTAGATTCTCCCCTCCCTTCCCTCTCTTTCCCCTCTCCCTCCCTGAGACAGCGTGCAATCTTACACAGGTTCTACACATAACATTTTTATTAAATACATTTTTACCTTAGTTATGTTGCACAGAAGAATCTAAATGAATGGGAGAAACCATGAAAAACCAAACAAAATATAACACAAGAGAAAATAGTCTGCTTCACTCTGTGATCCATTTCTATAGTTCTTTCTCTGCATGTGGAAGGCATTTTGCCTCAAGAGTCTATTGGAAATTTTTTAGGTCCTTGCATTACTGTGAGGGGCTGTCTCCCTGAAAAATTCCTCACACACTGTGGTTATTGCTGTGTACAGAGTTCTTCTGGTTCTGGTCCTTTCACTCAGCATCAGATCATATAAGTCTTTCCAGGCCTTTCTGAAGTCTTTCTGTTCACCATTTCTTATAGCACAATAGCATTCCATTACATTCATATACCACACCCTTGTTTAGCCATTCCTCAATTGATGGGCGTCACCTTGATTTCCAATTTTTGACCACCACAAAGAGAGTTGCTATAAATATTTTTGTACATGTGGGACCCTTTCCCATTTTTATGATCTCTTTGGGATACAGTTCTAGAAGTGATATTGCTGGGTCAAAGGGTATGCACATTTTTTTTTTTAATAAAAATTTATTTATTTTTTACATTCATTTTCACAAAATTTTGGGTTCCAAATTTTCTCCCCTTTTATCCCCTCCCCCCACCCTAATACACCGGGCATTCTAATTTTCCCTATCACCAATCTGCCCTCTCTTCTATCATCCCTCCCTTCTCTTGTCCCCATCTTCTCTTTTGTCCTGTAGGGCCAGATGACTTTCTATTCCCCATTAACTGTATTTCTTATTTCCCAGTAGCAAGAACAATACTAAACAGTTGTTCCTAAAACTTTGAGTTCCAAATTCTCCCCATCCCTCCCTCCCCACCCATTCCCTTTGGGAAGGCAGGCAATTCAATATAGGCCATATCTGTGTAGTTTTGCAAATGACTTCGATAACAGTCATGTTGTGTAAGACTAACTGTTATTTCCCTCCATCCTATCCTGCCCCCCACTGTTTCTATTCTGTCTTTTGATCCTGTCCCTCCCTGAGTGTTGACTTCAAATTGCTCCCTCCTCCCATTGCCCTCCCTTCCATCATCCCTGCCCCCCCGCTTTGCTTATCTCCTTCTCCCCCATTTTCCTGTATTGTAAGATAGGTTTTCATACCAAAATGAGTGTGCATTTTATTCCTTCCTTTAGTCGAATGCGATGAGGGTAAACTTCATGTTTTTTTCTCAGCTCTCCTCTTTTTCCCTCCACTAAAAAGTCTCCTGCTTGCCTCTTGAATGAGATATAATTTATCCCATTCCATTTCACCCTCTCTCCTCCCACTACATTTCTCTCTCACCGTTTACCTTAATTTCTTTTAAAATATGGTCCCATCCTATTCAATTCACTCTGTGCTCTCTGTCTCTGTATGTGCATGCATGTGTGTATGTGCGTGCACACACACACGTGTACATGTGTGTGCGTGTGTGTGTGGTCCCACCAACTACCCAGATACTGAAAAGTTTTAAGAGTTAGAAATATTGTCTTTCCATGTAGGAATGTAAACAGTTCACCTTTGGTAAGTCCCTTATGACTTCTCTTTGCTGTTTACTTTTTCATGCTTCTTCTCATTCTTGTGTTTGAAAGTCAAATTTGCTTTTCAGCTCTGGTCTTTTCATCAAGAATGCTTGAAAGTCCTCTGTTTCATTGAAAGACCATATTTTCCCTTGAAGTATTATACTCAGTTTTGCTGGGTAGGTGATTCTTGTTTTGAGTCCTAGTTCCTTTGACTTCTGGAATATCCTATTCCACGCCCTTCTATCCCTTAATGTAGAAGCTGTTAGATCTTGAGTTATCCTGATTGTATTTTCACAATACTGGAATTGTTTCTTTGTAGCTGCTTGCAAGATTTTCTCCTTGAGCTGGGAATTCTGGAATTTGGCCACAATGTTCCTAGGAGTTTCTCTTTTTGGATCTCTTTCAGGCAGTGATGGATGGATTCTTTCAACATTTACTTTGCCCTCTGGTTGTAGAATATCAGGGGAGTTTTTCTTGATAATTTCATGGAAGATGATGTCTAGGCTCTTTTTTTGATCATGACTTTCAGGTAGTCCCATAATTTTTAAATTGTCTCTCCTGGATCTATTTTCCAGGTCAGTTGTTTTTCCCATGAGATAGTTCACATTCTCTTCCATTTTTTCATTCTTTTGGTTTTGTTTGGTGATTTCTTGGTTTCTCAGAAAGTCATTAGACTCCATCTGTTCCAGTCTAATTTTGAGAGAACTATTCTCTTCAGTGAGCTTTTGAACCTCTTTTTCCATTTGGCTTAATTCTGCTTTTGAAAGCATTCTTCTCCTCATTGGCTTTTGAACCTCTTTTGCCAATTGAGTGAGCCTATTTTTCAAGGTGTTATTTTCTTCAGCATTTTTTTGGGTCTCCTTTAGCAAGGTATTGACCCGTTTTTCATGCTTTTCTTGCATCTCTCTCATTCCTCTTCCCAGTTTTTCCTCCACCTGTCTAACTTGCTTTTCAAAATCCTTTTTGAGCTCTTCCATGGCCTGAGCCCACCAGACATCCACCTGGGATGACAGGGATACAGAGGCCCCGACCTCCACATCTTTCCCTGATGGTAATTCCTTGTCATCAGAATTGAAAGGCGGGAACATCTGTACCCCATCAAAGTAGCTTTCTATAGTCTTATTTTTCTTCCCTTTTCTGGGCATTTTCCCAGCCAGTTACTTGACTTCTGAGATTCCTCTCCACCCCCCCCCCCGCCAGATCCTCCCAGCTGGTGCTTGGGGTCTGAGATTCAAATGGGCTTTCCGCAACAGGCATGGCTGCTATTCAATGTGAGCTTAAGTTCTGGTGCTTGGGTGGGGGCAGGGCCGCCTCCCAGGCTCAGCTCCCTCAGGGCTTTATGCAGAGACTTTGAGTAATGGGGTGGGTGGGGGCAGGGCCGTCTCCCAGGCTCAGTTCCCTCAGGGGCTTTATGCAGAGACCTTCGGTAATGGCCCTGAACTTCTGCCTGCTGCTCCCGCAGCTGCCGCTGCCTCTGCTGCTGCCTCCTGCTTCCTCCCAAGGGGGCCCAAGCCACGGAGACACCCCGCTCCCATCTCGGCCAGCCCAGATGTGTCTCTCACTGACTTGTAGTGTCTGTGGGTGGAGGGACCTTCCCAGTCGCCAGAGGTTCCGTCCCTGAAGCCTGCTTGGATCTGCTCCTGTGGGGCCCCGCAGCCAGGGCAGCACAGGGCTGGACTCCGCTGTCCAGAGCGCGACGGACCCCTGGGGACGGCTCTCCAGGGCTCTCTAGAACGGAAATCTTTTCCACTGTGTTTCTGTGCGCCTTACAGTGCTCCAGAATTTGTGGGGAGTTCTTCTTGCAGGAAATATATGGGCTGTGGGTTCGGAGCTAGCATACGTGAGTCTTTCTACTCCGCCATCTTGGCTCCACCCTCTGGGTATGCATATTTTTGTAGCCCTTCGGGCATAGTTCCAAATTGCTCTCCAGAGTGGTTGGATCAGCTCACAGCTCCACTAACAGTGAATTAGTGTTCCAACTCTCCCACATCTTCTCCAGCATGTATCATCTTCCTGTTTTGTCATGTTAGCCAATCTGATAGGTGTGATGTGGTACCTCAGAGATGTTTTGATTTGCATCTCTCTAATCAGTAGTGATTTAGAGCATTTTTTCATATGACTATAGATAGCTTTAATTTCTTTTTCTGAAAACTGCCTACTCATATCCTTTGACCATTTATCAGTTGAGGAATGACTTATATTCTTGTACATTTGACTCAGTTCTCTATATATGTTAGAGATGAGGCCTTTATCACAGACACTAGTTGGAAAATTTTTTTTCCAATTTTCAGCTTCCCTCCTAATCTTGGTTGCATTGGGTTTGTTTGTGCAAAGCCTTTTTTATTTAATGTAATCAAAATTATCCATTTTACACTTCATAATGTTCCCTATCTCTTGTTTGGTCAAAAATTTCTCCATTCTCTAGAAATCTGACAAATTCACTATTCCTTGCTTTCCTAATTTGTTTACAGTATCTATCTTTATACCTAAATCATATACACATTTGGACTTTATTCTGGTATATGGTGTCATGCATTTTTCTATGCTTAGTTTCTGCCACACTATTTTCCAGTTTTTCCAGCAGTTTTTGTCAGAGGGTGAATTTTTATCCCAGAAGCTGGGATCCTTGGGTTTATCAAACAGTAGATTGCTATATTCATTGACTACTGTGTCATGAGTACCTAACCTATTCCACTGGTCTACCCCTGTATTTCTTAGCCAGTACCAAGTGGTTTTGATGATTGCAAAATATTTCATTGTTAAATCTTTTGCTATCAGTATTGGATACTGCTTTGATTAGAATTCTTGTGTACTTCACACAGAGATATGTGTTATTTTTCCTTTATAATCTTATGGTCATTGTGTTAACTGTAAAATGTATTACTTAAAGATAATTAGTGAAGATCTGGAAGAGAAATGAGCCAGCATAGCTTCATCAAGAACAGACCAACTTTAGAACCTTTTTGACCAAGTTGCTAAACCAGAAAAATGACTATGTATATATTCTACCTTTATTTTAGCAAAACATTTTCCAGAGGCTTTCATGTTGTTTTAGTGGAAAAGATTGAAAGATATGGGCTAGGCAGCAATATAATTAGTTTGACTCAGAGGTAAGTTGAGTTGCAGGATCCAGAGAAAAGTCAATGATTTGATATCGTCTTGCAAGAAGTCCTCTAGTTGAGTGCTCCAGGTTTATTTCATATTTTTATCAGGGACTTGATTAGAAGCAGAAATGATATACACATCAGATTTGCAGATGACCCAGAGTTGGGGGGATAGCTAACATACTCCATGACACTAAGGATTCAAAAAGATCTTGACAGATTAGAAAACTGGGCTGAATCTAAGAAGATGAAACTCAAAAGGAATAAATGTGAGATCTTGTACTTGGGTTTGAGAAATAGTACACATGCAGAAGGGGGAAGATGTGGTTAGACAGACACAAGTTTGCAAAAGATCCAAGGATTTTTATTGCACTATGAGCTCAATATTTATGGAAGCAATATAGATTGGATACTAGGTTTGGAATCAGGAATCAACCAATGACCATTTATTACCGACTATGTGTAAATTTTTTTTAATTAAAATTTTTTTTTCAGTGAACAAAAGTCAGTTCTCTCTCCTACTTCTCATTGGAAAAGAAACACCTGTATTCAACCTGCCCCCCTGCCCCCACCATTTTTTAAAACAAAAATTGTGTCAAGCAAAACAAATTCTTACATTGGCCATGTCCAGAGATATAATGTTCTTATCTAGTCTAATTCTGTACCCCTCAAGTCCTTTGCCTTTCTTTTAGGAGGTGGGTAACATGCTTTATCATCTGTCCTCTGGAATTATTGTTGGTCATGGTATCAGAGTTATCATGTTTCCAGGTTGTCTTTGTAGTGTTTTTGTTATATAAATTCTTCTCATTGTTTTTTCACTTTATTTTGCATCAGTTCATATAAGTCTTTCCAGATTCCTCCGAAACCATCCTTTTTTTTTCATTTCTTATAGCATAATTTATTCTCCTACATTCATATACAAGAAATTATTCAGTTTTTTCTCAAGTTGGTCAACTCCTTAGTTTCCAGTTTTTTTGCCACTACAAACAAAGCTTCTATAAACATTTGTACATAGGTCCTTTTCCTCATCTTTTTGGGATATAGGCTTAGTAGTGGTATCACTGGGTTAAAGGGTGCACACAAGTTTGGTAAGTTTTGGTGCATTTTTCAGGCAGTTTGGGTTAAGTGGCTTGCCCAGGGTCACTCAACTACTAAGTGCCCAAACTCCACTCAGTGGTTGTTTTTTGGACCCTCCTGGCTTAGAGTGAATGTCAGTAGTTACTGTTTCTCTTCCAAACAACAACCCTGAGACTCCTCTCCCCCTCCCCCCATTTATTTATTTTTCTTTTGTATATAAAGGGGTCGTCCCCTGACTACTTTTAAATGAGGCCTGTTCACTGAGTGGGCATTACCTCACTTTAAGTGAGTACCTGAAAAGGCCTTAGCGTAAAAGACCAAGGTCTCCCATTGCTTCCTGGGCCATCTCCAGTCATCCTGATGAATATCTGGTCGCTGGATCCAGAGGGCTCAGGAGGAGAAAGTGAGGCAGGTGACCTTGCACAGCCCTCCCTTCCTCACAACAAAGTCAAGTGTAAGTCATGTCTTCATTTCTCTGATGTCATGGTCCAATGAAGGACAAACACAGCAAGTCTGAGGTGGGATTTGAGCTCAGATTCTCCTGACTTCAGGGCTGATGCTGTGTTCACTGCACCACCTAGCTTCCCTACAGTTCCAAATTGTTAAGCACTGACTATATGTCAAACACTGTGCCAGATGCTATGGATAAAGAAACAGAAATGAAGCAGCTTTTGCCTTTAGGAAACTGAGATTCTTTTTAGAGGGGAAGGAGACAATATAATGCTTTTTTCCCCCCTTTTCCTTCCTACACATATTTTGTATACATATAAAATGTTGTTGGAAGGAAAATAGGAATATTTGTGTTCAAATCCAACTTCTGGCATTTCTTTTTGTTTTTTTGTTTTTTTTTCAAATTAATTAATTAATTAATTTAGCTTTTTACATTCATTTTCACAAATTTTTGGGTTCCAAATTTTCTCCCCTTTTCTCCCCTCCCCCCACCCCCAATACCCCAAGCAATCTAATTTTCCCTATCTCCAATCTGTCCTCTCTTCTGTCATCCCTCCCTTCCCTTGTCTCCATCTTGTCTTTTCTCCTGTAGGGCCAGATGACTTTCTATTCCTCATTAACTGTATGTCTTCTTTCCTAGTTGCAACAACAATACTAAAGAATTGTTCCTAAAACTTTGAGTTCCAAATTCTCCCCATCCCTCCCTCCCCACCCATTCCCTTTGGTACGGCAGGCAATTCATTATAGGCCATATCTGTGTAGCTTTGCAAATGACCTTCCTGATAGTCGTGTTGTGTAAGACTAACTGAATTACCATCCCTCCTAACCTGCCCCTCATTGTTTCTCTTCTGTCTTTTGATCCTGTCCCTCCCCAAGTGTTGACTTTCAATTACTCCCCTCCTCCCTTTGCCCTCCCTTCCATCATCCCCCCCCTGCAATATCTCCTTCTCCCCCACTTTCTTATACTGTAAGATAGGTTTTTCATACCAAAATGAGTGTGCATTTCACTCCTTCGTTTAGTCAAATGTGATGAGGGTAAACTTCTTGTTTGTTTGTTTGTTTTTTTCCTCAGCTCTCCTCTTTTTCCCTCCACTAAAAAAATCTCCTACTTGCTTCTTAAATGACATATAGTTACCCCCTTCCATTTCCCCCTCTTTCCTCTCACTACATTTCTCTCTCACCATTTACCTTAATTTCTTTTAAGGTATGGTCCCATCCTATTTCAGTTCAATCTGTGCTCTCTGTCTCTGTATGTGAATGCATGTGTGTATGTGTGTGCATGCGTGTACATGTGTATGTGTGGTCCCACCAACTACCCAGATACTGAAAAGTTTTAAGAGTTAGAAATATTGTCTTTCCCTGTAGGAATGTGAACAGTTCATTTCTGGTAAGTCCCTTAATACTTCTCTTTGCTGTTTACTTTTTCATGCTTCTTCTCATTCTTGTGTTTGAAAGTCAAATTTTCTTTTCAGCTCTGGTCTTTTCATTAAGAATGATTGAAAGTCCTTTGTTTCATTGAAAGACCATATTTTCCCTTGAAGTATTATACTGAGTTTAGCTGGGTAGGTGATTCTTGGTTTGAGTCCTAGTTCCTTTGCCTTCTGGAATATCCTATTCCACGCCCTTCTATCCCTTAATGTAGAAGCTGCTAGATCTTGAGTTATCCTGATTGTATTTCCACAGTACTGGAATTGTTTTCTTTCTAGCTTCTTGCAAGATTTTTTCCTTGAGCTGGGAGTTCTGGAATTTGGCCACAATGTTCCTAGGAGTTTCTCTTTTTGGATCTCTTTCAGGTGATGATCGATGGATTCTTCTCAATACTTATTTTGCCCTCTGGTTCTAGAATGTCAGGGCAGTTTTCCTTGATAATTTCATGCAAGATGATGTCTAGGCTCTTTTTTTGATCATGGCTTTCAGGTAGTCCCATAATTTTTAAATTGTCTCTCCTGGATCTATTTTCCAGGTCAGTTGTTTTTCCCATGAGATATTTCACATTCTCTTCCATTTTTTCGTTCTTTTGGTTTTGTTTGGTGATTTCTTGGTTTCTCGTAAAGTCATTAGACTCCATCTGTTCCATTCTAATTTTGAGAGAACTATTAAATTCAGTGAGCTTTTGAGCCTCTTTTTCCATTTGGCTCATTCTGCTTTTGAAAGCATTCTTCTCCCTCATTGGCTTTTTGAACCTCTTTTGCCAATTGAGTGAGCCTATTTTTCAACGTGTTAATTTCCTCAGCATTTTTTTGGGTCTCCTTTACCAAGGTATTGACCTGTTTTTCATACTCTTCTTGCATCTTTGTCATTTCTCTTCCCAGTCTTTCCTCCACCTGTCTAACTTGCTTTTCAAAATCCTTTTTAAGCTCTTCCAAGGCCTGAGCCCACTCGCCACCCCCCCTGGGGTGTCTGGGGTACTGAGGCCCCGCCCTCCACGTCTTTCCCTGATGGCAAGAATACGTTCTCGTCCTCACCATCAGATCCGAAGGTCGGGATCATTTGCACTTGTTGGAAAAAACTCTCTATAGTCTTATTTTTCTTCCCTTTTCTAGGCATTTTCCCAGCCAGTTACTTGACTTCTGAGATTCCTTTCCACCTCCGCCTGGATCCACCCAGCTAGTGCTTGGCCTCTGAGATTCAAATGCACTTTCCGCAGCAAGCTTTAGTTCTGGCGCAGGGGGCAGGGCCGCCTCCCAAACTCGGTCCCTCAGGGGCTTTCTGCAGAGACTTTCAGGAACGGAGCAGGTGGGGGCGGGGTGGGGGGCCGCCTCCTATGCTCAGCTCCCTCAGGGGTTTTATTCAGAGGCCTTCAGCAGTAGAGTGGGGTGGGGGCAGGGCCGTCTCCCTAGCTCAGCTCCCTCAGGTTGGAAAGACCTTCAGTATTGAAGATCCTACCTGCTGCTGGGGGATTCCTGAGTCCTGGGCCGCTGCTCCTCAGCCGCCGCCCACGCCTCTGCCTCTGCCGCTTCCTGCCCCCGTCTCTGCCGCCGCCACTTCCTCCTGAGGGGGCCCGAGTCACAGAGACGCTCCGCTCCCCTCCCTTAGCCCAGCCTTCTTTCTCACTGACCTGTAGCTTCTGTGGGCGGAGTGACTTTCCGGGCTGCCGGAGCTTCCCCCGGAGCTTCCCTCTCTGAAGCCTGCTCGGGTCAGCTTCTCTGGGGCCGCGGCCAGGGGTGGGGGTGGGGTCCGCTTTCCGGGGCGCGATGGACCCCCGGGGACGGCTCTCCAGGGCTCAGTGGAACGGAAATCTCTTCCCCTATGTTTATGCACCCCCTGCAGAGATTCAGAATTTATGGGGATCTCCTTTTACCTCAATTCCATGGGTTGTGGGCTCGGAGCTCATAAATGTGCGTCCTTCTACTCCGCCATCTTGGCTCCGCCCCCTGACATTTCTTTTTGTGTGATGATGGGTAAGTAATTTAAACTTTCTGAACCTTGGTTTCCTTGTCTGTAAAAGGAACCAAAAATCACCTGTAGTACCCACCTCAAAGGGTTTGTAGTGAAGTTCAAATTCAATAATGTATGTGAATTGCTTTGCAAACTTTAAAGCAGTGTATGAGTCTCATGTAGTAACATTTGAGTCAACTCTGATATGGCTGTCAGGAATGAAAATTTTATTTTTATGCTACATTTAGAGAAGCATAATATCCAAGGACAAAGAAACGATAGTTTTACTGCCCTTATCAGAGCTAATCAAAGTACATCTGGAGTTCCTTTAAGTGTGCTGCATTTTAGGAAGGATATTGACAAGCTGGGTCTTATTGTACAGAGTAGAATAGCCTGTATGGTGAAGCACCTCGAAATCAAGCCATGTGAGCATTAGTTGAGAGAAATGGGATATTTATCTCAAGAAGAGAAGACTAAGGGGAACGTGATGGCTAACTTCAAGTGCAAGGTCCTCATATGGAAGAGGGAGCGGACTTGATTTGCTTGACCTCAGAGTGCAGGACAAGAAGCAGTGGGTGGAAGTTGTAGGCAGGAAATTTAGGCTTGATGTTAGGGTAAACTTCCTTCCATTTAGAGTTATTAAAAAGGTGGGATGGGCTCACCGAGAGCTCCTTCAAGCCAGGAGATTTCCAAGTACAGACTGGATGACTGCTTAAGGATGATGTTATGGGACAATTCTTGCTCAGGCACAGGTTGGACTAGAAGTCCCTCAGGTCCTTTTCAACTCTGAAATCCTATTATACTGAATGCAGTGAAGTAGGGAGAACATCTGATGAAGAATTAGAAAACATGAGGCATAGGCGTGACCTTCCTTGGGCAGAGCCTTTCTTCTTTGGTGTTTTTTTTTTTTAACTCTTTAAAATAAGTGTTGAACTAGTGACTACTAAGGCTCCTTCCCACACTAATGTTTTTTGATTCTAAAGGGAGAGTGATATGGTAAGGCAATTGGTATTTGAGAGGGCATACATAGGGCCACCTCTCCAGCTGCCATTAGTATATGTGTCATCTAAACATATGTCATCAGGGCTTGTGACTTCAGAACATATTTATATGAGATTTGTTGTTAGATAGAATCTGTTGTCTGTCTGTCTGCTGATTTCTATAAACAGTTTGGTGGTAAAGAATCCTTTATTTCTGGTCCCAGGCTTCAGGGAGTGTAGGTAAGGTACAACTACAGATAATCCCACACTTCATTCTTGATGAATTCACTTTTTTCTCTTCCCCTTTCCCTTTCCTCCATTATCTCCTGGCTTTTCCCCAGAGCTACTTAAAAAGATCAGGTGACTTACTCTGTCCTTTGACTTCTTAACTGTGTCACTTGGTTTCTTCTGTGGTTTCTGTTGAGCAGAGAAATCAACAAAAGTCCAGACAGAATTGGGGCACAGTTAAGTTAGAAAATATATTTTTTATCCTTAGACAAGCAAGAATAAACTCAAGTTTAGAGCCTATTTGCCAGTCATGGCCTTTTTCAGGGTGATTGGCATCTCATAAGGAGTAGTCCCCCTTAGGTAATCACTTGCACACCAAGAATTGACATATTGGTATTACCTTCATTGGGAATTCAACCTATGGTACTTTACTGGGTTACATTGATAGGGTCATGTCTGATTGGGTGTAGGGGAGAGGAAGAGAGACTTTTTTTTTTTGAGGTCCCTGAGAGTTTACTGTAACATGAATACCAGAACTACTTTGGCCATTGGTGTAAACAGCAAATTCTTTCTGGAAAGGACTGGCTATTTCTTAGATTAGGAAGAGAAGCCCATAGAGGTCAGCTGGGAACCTCAACCAGATTATTTAATAGGGGAGGCAGGTGGCATATTTTTTCTCAATACAGCATCTTCATAAACTGTTTATATGCTCTTATCTAATTCCCCCTCCCCCTTTTTGTAGGCACTGGAGAAAGTGGAAAGAGTACATTCATTAAACAAATGAGGATAATCCATGGTTCAGGCTACTCTGAAGAAGACAAGAGGGGCTTCACCAAGTTGGTCTACCAGAACATCTTCACTGCCATGCAGTCCATGATCAGGGCTATGGAAACCCTGAAGATTCTTTACAAGTACGAGCAGAACAAGGTGAGCAGAGACCAGGCAATCCTCTCCTTCAGTAACTCCATTGTGGAGTTCTCTCTTTATACTAATGTTTCAGGGAGTGGGATTATGAAGGGAATGTTTGGAGATTCTTCGGTGTCCTGGTTTCCTGGTAGTTAGCTCTTCTGGGTGATTTGATTTCCTCCCTGTGAGAATAAATAACCACTCTTAAGTATGGCTTACAGAGTTGGGTAACCTTGCCAGTGCTTGTAGTGACACATGCCACATGCAAGTTGAAAGTCCCAGTGTGAGCTCAGGCCCGTAGAGTAGACATAATGGCATAAGCAGGAGGAGGAATGCCATTTCCATTGTTAGGCAAACCTTTAGGCCTAGAAATGTGGACAAAAGTTTGAGGGTTGGAGACCGAGTGTTGTGGGATTCTGGAAGACTTGTTGAAAATCACAGCTGGCTCATCACCGATCTCTTTTGGCTGTTGCTTATTGGATTAATTTATGGGGGCTGGGATATGTTAGGAAACTCCAGAGCTGCCTAAGTCTTAGGAAGTGAACCGTTCAGCTGGCTCTGAATGAAGCCAGCTTACGGTGTTGGTGTCTGGCTCTGTTGGAACTTTCTCTTTCAACATGATGAACCATTAGATATGCAGAGTTCTCTGAGTTAGGAAAAGGATTTCTTTGGTATCTAGCTGGAACTCGCAGCTCTTCTCAGACAGATAGAGGAAGCTGCCTGTGGGCTCAGAGCAACACCCACTTGTCTAGCTATATCTGAGGCTGTGCTCTTAGTGCTTTTATCGATCTGTTTTCAAGGGCTTATAACTCAACCACAAAAATTTGCTCTGGGCTGAAGCTTGGCATAGGAGGAATGAATTTTTTTGTACAAATATGGTTTAAATTAATCTAATTCACTTTAAGATTTAAGAATGCCAATAAGCTAGATTTCAGATATGTCATAACTTTAGGTCCTTCCCAGACCTCCAGTGCAGACCAAAATTATAATCCTAAACAAAAACATTGTCTCCCCCCTCCTCCTGTGCAGCTGTAGTTAGGCATTGGGCTGGGGATTTTAGGCAGAACACAGAACTTAAATCCAGTGCAGCTTTTTACTAGAAGAACAGGCATTATTGATATTCTCATTACCTCACCAGCATCCAACTTAGTCTTGGTGAAGTGAGTTTACTGTCTCAAGCTTCTGTTCATTTTGCCAGTTTACCTAGGAATACTCCATACCTTTTTGAGATTTGTTTATTCAGTCTTCCTTATTGAGGAAGGAGAATGGTAGTCATAGATTGACATTTGTGGAAGCTACAGATGGGTCATGAAGAAAAAGAGCCTCTCACAGTGCAGTGAGTTTAGACTGGCCTTTGAGCAGTTCCAAAGAGATCACATCAGATTCCTGAACTCATTGGAGACTCATCACTATTAGCAATGTTCTGAGGCTCTTTGGTGTCCTGTCTCCCAGAACACATGCTTTGTGCTCTCAGTATTGCTGTGACTTGGCATTGTCAATTTGAGTAAAACCCCCAGTGAACCAGAAAGCTAATTCCATCT
The DNA here is from genome assembly GCA_023548195.1 of Bettongia penicillata ogilbyi. Taxonomy (NCBI): domain Eukaryota; kingdom Metazoa; phylum Chordata; class Mammalia; order Diprotodontia; family Potoroidae; genus Bettongia; species Bettongia penicillata. Next base: position 11,255,058 of record JAJHZJ010000315.1, on the reverse strand, counting down.
TTAGGCCACATTAAAAGTAATCTGAAGTCCAGAAGGAAGGAGAGTGACAGGTCTGGGCAGCACATATTAGGGAGGGACTTGACCAAGTTGGAATACATCTGAAGGATCATGGCCAGTTTGTGGTGTGTGTGTGTGTGTGTGCGCGTGCGTGTGCGCGCGCACGCGTAGCCATATAAATGGTCACATGACATGCGACTCCTTAATGTGAAAAAGATAAGATGGTTAATGTGGAAACTAGGTTTGGAATTGCAGAATATATGTTGGAATATACTTCAGCAACCATCTAGTCTAATATTTTATATATATTTGATTTATTTATAAGTTAGGTACATGTGCTACTGTACCAATAACCATTCACATTCTAAAACTTAAAAATGGAAAATTAAAAAAAATGAGATAAAGGTGAAACAATATTTGATGCTAGAGGCAATAGAGAGTCACAGGATTTTTGGGGAAAGCAGCTGGGTGGAGCAGCTGAACTTACTTCAGCCATTTACTAGCTGTGTGACCCTGGGCAAGTCAATTAACCTTTGCCTGCCTCAGTTTCCTCATTTGTAAAATAGGGATGATAATAATAACACCTTCCTCCCAGAATTGTTGTGAGCATCCAGTCAGATTATACTTGTAAAGCTCTTAGCACATGTAGTAAGGCCTGGCATATAGTAAGTCCTATATAAATGTCATTTTTGGTTGTTACTATATTGGATTTGGAATCAGGAAGACCTGACTTTGAATCTAGCCATAGACATGTACTAGCTGTGTGACTCTGAGAAAGTCACTTCTCTCAGTCTCAGTTTCGTCATCTATAGATTTGAGGATAATAACATAACATGTCCCTCATAGGGTTGTTGTGAGGATCTATTGAGGAAACATGTGAAGTGCTTTGCAAACCTTGAAGTGCTCATAAATGCTCATCACCATGCTGTGAGTAGGGTGTGACTTAGACTTAGACTTTAGGGGAGTCACTGTGGCACCTCTATGGAGTGTAGATTGGAAAAGAAAGAGACTTTGAGTCATGGAAACCAGCAAGGAGGCTGTGATAAGGAGCTAGGTAACAGGTGATGAGGTCCTGAATTGGAGGGATGCCTGTGACAGAAGAACACAGTTATGAGAGACATAGAGATAGAACTGACATTGGTGACTGGTTGGATGTGAATTTAGGGTGAAGGCAGTTTGCCAGAGCCAGCTCTAGCCAGCCCTAGATTGTTAAATTTTCACTGTGAGCATTTATACACCAGAATGAGCAAAAACTACAAATCAAGGCTTGATTTATTATTTTGTTGATTGTCTAGACCTCAAAAATGTAGATAAATTATTTATAATTCATATTAATATTTAAAAATGAGAGCTGATTGTTAAACATTTGCCAGTATGCTCCTGAGGGAGAGTGGAGAGTGAAAAATAACAGTGAGATTGTGGAAGCCATGGATAATTAGAAATTTGGTGGTACTCTCAACAGTATTAGGAAAATCTGTAAGGTGGTTGGTCTGGAGGGAAAGATAATGTATATCTGTGATCCAAACTACAATCCATCCATCCCTGATCTTCCTATTGTAACTCACTTTTCCTCTCACAAAATGAAGTGGAGGGAGGTAAAGCTCTTTATCAAGGCTTCATTTTCTTCCTCTATCTCGGAGCCTTCCCACAAGGCTACCTGGGGTCAGATAGTTTAGGTAGAGTTTTCTCAATGGCACCTGTACAGTTATAGGGAGTTGTTAGTTTAGGTTATACCTGTCCTGAAGGGACGGACACCTGCTTCAGAAGGAGGGAGATTGGGAGCTTCTGTTGCAAAGAGCAGGAGAGCGAATGGGGGAATATTGAGGTATGTTTAGATGTGGTTTGTGTAAGAGACAAATCCCATGTTTGGCTCTTGTGTTCAGGGTGACCTGACTAATATGGGAATGTTCTGCATGACTGTACATGAATCCACCTATATCAAATTGCTTGCCTTATCAGTGGGGAGCTGGGGAGGGAGGGAATTTGGAAATAGAATTCTAAGAAATGAATATTAAAAATTACTTTTACATGTAATTGGAAAAAAATAAAATATTTAAATATATTTTTAAAAAGACTTGGCTACTCTAATCAATACAATGATCTAAGACAATTCCAAAGAACTCAAAACAAGAAACCAAAAAACAAAAAACCCTCAAGAAAAATAAAGTAAAAAGTATGCTTCAATCTGCATTCACACTCTGTCAGCTCTTTCTCTGGAGATGGATAGCACTTTTTTTCATCCTAAGACTTTCAGAAATTGCCTTGAATCATTGTTTTGCTGAGCATAGCTAAATCATTCACAGCTGATCATTGTACGGTATTGCTGTTACAGTGTATATTCTCCTGATTCTGCTCATTGCATTTTGCATCAGTTCATGTAAGTCTTCCCAGGTTTTTCTGAAAGCATCCAGCTTATCATTTCTTATACTACAATGTGATTTGATCAGATATGCAGCAACTTGTTCAGCCATTCCCTAATTTATAGGCTTCAATTTCCTATTCTTTGCCACCACAAAAAGATTTGCTTTAAATATTTTTATATATGTAGGTATTTTTTTTATCTCTTTGGAATATAAATCTAATAGTGGTATTGTTTGATAAAAATCTGTGTATGGTTTTATAGCCCTTTGAGCATAGTTACACATTGCTCTCTAGAGTGATTGAATCAGTTTACAACTCCACCAGCAGTGCTTTAGTGTCTCAATTTTCCCTCATCCCTTCCATCATTGGTCATTTTTCTTTTCTCTTATATTAGTCAGTCTGATAGGTGTGAGGTGGTCTTCAGAGTTATTTTAACTTTTATTTCTCCAATAGTGATTTCAACCATATTTTCATGTAAATATAGACAGCTTTATTTCGTCTAAAAACTGCCTGTTCATATCCTTTGATCATTTATCAATTAGGAAATTTTTTTTAATAAATTTGACTCAGTTCTCTATATGAGAAATGAGGCCATTATCAGAGAAACTTGCTGTAAAATTTTTTTTCACAATTATGACTATCGTGTATTTCTCTTCATCCTATTTTCTCACTCTCCCTCTTCTCTTTATCCTACTGTCTCTTTTCTTTCATCCTGCCTGTCCTCAAGTGTATTGCTTCTGACTGCTCCCTCCCGAAATCTGCCCTCACTTTCTGTAAACTGAGCCCTTCCCTCTCCTCCCAATTCTCTTCCCCTCCTTCTTACCTGTAAGATAAGATAGTATATATCTTACATATATATAAGCTGAGTATATATTGTATATGTAACATATTATATATAATAATATATATATGTTATTCCCTCTTTGAGCCAGTTCTGATGAGAGTAAGGTTTCAAGTACTCCCCGCCATCCCTCATCTTCCCCTCTACTGCAAAAACTCTTTTATTCTTCTATTACATGAGATAATTTGCATTCTACCCTTTCTCTTCTTTCAGTGCATCCCTCTTTCTCACTTCTTAATTTTATTTTTTTAATATATCATCCCACCATAGTCAACTTATACTCTCATGCCCTCTATGTATACTTCTAACTTCCCTAATAATGAGAAAGTTCTTGGGAGTTAAAAGTATCATCTTTCCTTGTAGGAATATAAACAGTTTAACCTTATTGAATCCTTTATGATTTCTCTTTTTACCTTTTTAATGCTTCTCTTGAGTCTTCTGTTTGAATGTCAAATTTTCTATTCAGTTCTGGTCTTTTGGTCAGGAATGCTTGAAAGTCCTTTATTTCATTGAATGTTTATTTTTCCCCTGAAAGATTATACTAAGTTTTTCTCGTTAGCTGATTCTTGGCTGTAATCCTAACTCCTTTGCCCTTTGGAATATCATATTCCAATCCCTCCTGTCCTTCAATATAGAAGCTTCTAAATTTTATGTAATCCTGACTGTGTTATTGATGTTCAGTTGTGTTGTTGTATCTGATTTTTCATGATCCCATTTGGAGTTTTCTTAGCAAAGATACTGGAGTTGTTTGCCATTTCCCTTTTCAGCTCATTTTATAGATGATCAACTTAGGCAAAGAGGGTTAAATGACTTGCCCAGGGTCACACAGCTAATAGATATCTGAGGCCAGATTTGAACTCAGGAAGATGTCTTCCTGACCCCAGTCCTAGTCCTCACTCCATTGTGCCACCTAGCTACCCATGTTTTGACTATGGCTCTACTATATGTGAATTGTTTCTTTCTGGCTGCTTGCAGTATTTTCTCCTTTGTCTTGGAATGTTGGAATTTGGCTGTAATATTCCAGGGAGCTTTCATTTTGGGATCTCTTTTAGATGATTGGTGTATTCTTTTAATTTCCATTTTACCTTATGATTCTAGGATATTGGGTCAGTTTTCCTTGATAATTTCTTGAAATAGGATGTTTATACTCTTTTTTTTTGGCCTTCAGGCAGTTCAATAATTCTTAAATCATCTCTCCTTGATTTCCAGGTGAGTTATTTTTTCCATTGAGATAGTTCACATTTTCTTCCATTTTTAAAATTATTTTGATTTTGTTTGGAGTTATTCACATGGAGTTATTCACTTCCAGTCCAGTTCTAATTTTTAAGGAATCATTTTCTTCAGTGAGTTTTTGTATTTCCTTTTCCATTTAACTAATTCTACTTTTAAGGAGTTCTTTTCTTTAGTGAGATTTTGTACATCTTTTTCCATGTGGCCAGTTCTGCTTTTTAAGGAGTTCTCTTCAGTGGATTTTTGTGCCCCTTCGACCATGTGACTTACTCTGTTTTTTAGTTACTTTTTTAGTATTTTTTTGTGCCTCTTTTACCAAGCTGTTGATTCCTTTTTCATTAATTTTTGCATTACTCTCATTTCTTCTTCCAATTTTTCCTTTATCTCTCTTAATTGATTTTTAAAAGCCTTTTTGAGCTCTTCCAGGAATTCTTTTTCGGGCCTGAGACCAAATACACATTTTACTTTGAGACTTTGGATATAGCAGTTTTAACTTGGTTGCCTTCTGCTTTTGTGTTTTGATTTTTCTTGTCACCATAGCAAATTTCTGTGATCTAGGTCTTTTGTTGTTTACTCATTTTTCCATTTTATTTCTTAACTTCTAACTTCTAATTTTAAAGTTGGACTCAACTCTTGACCCAGGCTTCAGGTTTTTTGTGTATAACTGCTTTTAGAGCTAGTTCTGGGGAGTCTGTAAGTTTTGAGAGAAATGATTATTAATAATTAATGATTCTGAGACATTCAGAGTTCCCTGTTCTTTTCTGTTTTAAAGACCTCAATCTCTGAAAGTATTTCAAAGACTTCTCTATCAAACCCAACCCTACAGGGAATCTCTAGTCTCTAGTGAATTCCATTCAGTCAGGCTTGGGTGGAGTCAGATCCTTTTGTAGCCCAAGGCTGGGAGTGGTCTGAGTACAGAGATAGTTTCTCTGTCCAAGGGTGACATGATTTCACTCTTAGCCCCCTCATTTTAATTAAGCCCATCTCCTATTGTGTCAGCCAGTCAGAGTTGATTGCCATTTCTCTTCCCTGCCCCCCCCCAAAAAAACCATACAAACTCTGAGCCAGCTGTCATGATTGTCTTTGATCTAAGAGACAGATGGCCAAATGACCTCAGAAACTGTGTCTCTTGAACCTTTTTAATTGTCATAGTTTTTAGTTCTTTCAAGGTAGTGTGATCTAAGGAGAAGATATGTTTACTACTTTTTCTACCTGTGCTCTGGTCTATGAGTGACCACAAGCACTCTTTTCTACCCTGGAACAGGGTCCCTGTTCCTTTGTGTGTCCACAAGCTCTAGTGTACCAGTCTTCATCCTTACCTTAAGATTATGACCCAGGACTTCAACCTGGGCAATGCAATAGAATCCTACACTCAGTGTCAGCAGTGACCCCTCTAATCTTCTGATCCCTTATCCTCTGTGGGCTGAGAGCTCTAGAAGCTACTGCTGCCCATTCACTTGAGGTGTTATGTAAAGTTGTTTGAAGTGGAATTTGGGGAGAACTCAGGAAAGTCCCTCTGTTTTCTCTGCCATCATGGCTCTGCTTATCCCCCAAGTCTTTCACAGTTGATAGTTATTACAATATTCCTGTTACTGTGCACAGTAATCTCTGTTCTTTTCACTTCACTTTGCATCAGCCATGTAGTTCTTGCCTTATTTTTCTGAAATCACCTCCCCTTGTCATTTTTTTACAGTATAACATTGCTCCATCACGATCATAGGCCAGAGCTTGTTCAGTCATTCCCCAGTTGATGAGCATTCCCCAATTTCTGATTCTTTGTCACCACAAAAGAGCTACTGTAAATGTTTTTGTACACATAGGGCCTTTTCCTTTTTCTTTAACCTCTTACAGACCTAGTAGTGGTTTTGTTGGGTTAAAGGGTATGTACAGTTTTCTAGCCCTTTGGACAGAGTTCCAAATTATTCTCCAGAATGGCTGGACCAGTTTACTCTTCCACTAGCAATTCGTGAATGTACCTATTTTCCCTTCATTTCCTCCAGCATTTGTCATGTCTGATAGGCCTGAGGTAGTACCTCAGGGTTGTTTTAATTTGCATTTCCCTAATCTAAATGCAGTTTAGAGCATTTTTTATATAACTTGGATAGCTTTGATTTCTTCTTCTGAAAATGCTTTTTTTATAGCCTTTGGCTGTTTTTCAACTGGGGAATGGGTCTTATTTTTATAAATTTGACTCAGTTCTATCTTTGGTATATATTTAAGAAATAAGGCCTTTATTAGAGAGACTTGTAAAAAATTTTTGATATGACTTTGTTGTCTGTGATTCCTTTTAGCATAATGTAGTTTCCCTGATTATCTCTTTTAATTAGGTCTGCTTTTGCTTTTGCTTTGTCCGAGATTATCATTGCTATCACTGCTTTGTTTTAGTTTAACTGAAGCACATTAGATTCTGCTCCAGTCCTTGTGTGTGTGTGTCTTCCTGTTTCAAATGTCTCCTATAAACAACATATTTTCGGTTTCTGGTTTCTCATTCATTCTGCTGTCTGTTTCTGTTGTATGAGTGAGCTTATTCCATATTCCATTGACATTCACAGTTATGATTACTACCTGTGTATTTCCTTCTATCCCATTTTCTTCTCTCTCTCTCTCTCTCTCTCTCTCTCTCTCTCTCTCTCTCTCTCTCTCCCTCTCCCTCTCCCCCCTTTCTCCTTCCCTCCCTCCCTTCCCTCCTCTCTCCTTCCCTTCATCCTTCTTTCTCTCTCTCTCTTTCTGTCCCTCCCTCTCTTCCTCCTTCCCCTCCTCAAAAGTCTATTTTGCTTCCAAATACTGCCTCTGTTAGTCTTCCCTTTAATGATTTCCTCTGCGGGGGGGGCCCCATTTCCCTAATGGGCAAATTAGATTTTTATACATGAGAGAGTATGTATTCTTTACTCTTGGAAGCAATTCCAGTGGAAATGAGGTTCAAACATTGCTTACTTCCCCCACCATTAAAGCTCTTTCTTAGAACATGAGAAAATTTCCCCCATTCTGCCTCTTCCTTCCCTCTTTTCCCAGTGCATCCCTCTTTTTCACTCCTTAATTTTTTTTGAAGATTATAATCGGCTTACACCCAAGCTATCTGTCTATGTAAACGCCTTTTTACTGTCCTAATATTGATAAAATTCTTACAAGTTACATGTATTATCTTTCCACATAGGAATATCAATAGTTTTATTTTATTGAGTCCCACTGATTGTTTTTCCTGTTTATGCTTCTCTTGAGTCTTCTGTTTGAATGTCATATCTTCTATTCAGCTCTGCTCTTTTTATCAGGAATGCTTGAAAGTTCTCTATTTCATTAGCTATTCATTTTTTTTTCACCCTGAAGTATTACACTCAGTTTTCCCGATTATTTTATTCTTGGTTGTGATCCTAGCTCTTTTGCCCTCTGAAATATCATATTTCAAGCCCTCTGCTCTTTTAACATGAAAGCTGCTAAATCATTTGTGATCCTAATTGTGGCTCTACAGTATTTGAATTGTTTCTTTCTGGCTGTTTGAAATATTTTCTCTTTGACCTGGGAGCTCTGAATTTTGGCTATAATATTTTTAGGAGTTTTTGTTTTGGGATCTCTTTCAGGAGGCAGTCAGTGAATTCTTTACATTTCTGTTTTACCCTCTGGATGTGAGATATCAGGGTGGTTTTCCTTAATAATTTCTTGAAATATTATTTCTAGGCTCTTCTCAGCAGAGGAGGGAAAAACAAGATAAGTGAGCAGCTTAGCTCTTCCTCCTTTTGATGATCATTTATCCTTGTTGTATCCATGCCAAACAGCAGCCCTAGTTTTGCTCTGTTTTTGTCTTTTACTCCAATATGCTACAAAACAATTCCTTCCTGTTCTTAGCTTTAGTTAAATTTATTTTGAGCTTTAGCATTCCTGGCACTGTTGGAGCATTATGCTCTTATTTTCATTTCTTTTTACTGGATTTTGCTTCTATCTCTTTTACATATCTTTTTTGAAATTTAATATAATTCTTTTTTAATCTTAGTGATTTACTGGTGTATCCACAATAGTCTCTTCAGAGAAATTCCACTTTTCTTCTTCAGAATCATTTCCCTTTGGGTTTTTAGAATTTTATTCTCAAGAGCTTTCTTATCCCTCCTGGGCTGACTTCCTCTGTACAGTTTTAATCCTGAGAACCTATCCTTTCTCTGCACTCCTAGAATATGCTTTCCCCAGATCTAGGGAGCATACCAGACTATGCCCAGCTTTCTTGTCTGTCACAAACTCTGGAAGGGAAATGGTCATTTCCCATAATTTCTAACCTAGCAACCAGTTCCTTCCTGTTAGTTAGAATCAGAACCAGAATAGGATTTCCCCTTGAGAGTTCCTCTCCCTTTTTAAGGATGAATTTTCATTATGGTAATTAAAGAAATTACTAGCTGCTTTATTTTAAATATTTATATGTAAATATATTATTAAACATTTCCTCCATGTAAAAAAATTTAACATTCATTTGAAAATTTTTGAATTCTGAATTCTTCTCTTTCCCCCCCATGCCCTCCTATAACCGCTGAGAAGGCAAGCAGTATGATGTTGATTATACGTATAAAGTTATGCAAAACATATTTGCATATTAGCTTGTTGCAAAGGTAAACACAAAAACCAAGAAAAATAAGGAAAGTTAAAAAAAGTATGCTTCAGTCTGGGCTCAGAGTTCATCATTTCTCTCTGGAGGTAGAAAACATTTTTCTTCTTGGGTTCTTTGGAATTGTCTTGGATCATTATCTTGATCAGAGTTCTTAGGTCTTTTACATTTGATTATCCTTACAATATTGCTGTGTATAATGCCCTCCTGGTTCTGCTCACTTCACTTTGCTTCAATTAATATAAGCCTTCCCAAGTTTTTCTGAAACCATCCTGCTCATCACTTCTTATAACACAGTAGTATTCCATAGCAATCATATACCACAACTTGTTCCATTATTTCCCAATTGATGGGTATCCCCTAAGTTCCTATTTCTTTGTCACCACAAAAAGAGCTAGCTGCTTTACTTTTGAAAGAAAGAAGAAAGCTCTAACAGTTGTCCAGATAATTGAAGTCCCCTCCACTGCCATATTATCTCTGTCCCAGGCTTGTGATCTGTTTCTCACATTCCTTATTTATTTCCTCTTTCTGTCTATCCGGTTTATAGGCATAATTTCTTCTCTTTCTGTCTTCTTTGATCTTCAACAAAGTGCTTTCCACTCTGTGTTCTTCTGTCTCACTCCTGAATTTTCTTTCATTAGCATATACCTTCTTAATATACAGTGCTTCTCCACCCTTTGACTTCCCCCATTTTTAAAAATGATTCTTTGTTTTAAATGAGATATATTCATTCAGAAGCATATTCCATTCATGGGTTTTTTTCTCACCAAATAAGTCTGTGATACCTATTGAATTTACCTCTTTGCATTAGGCTTGTTAAATAAGCTTTGAAGTTTGTTTCTAGACATTTGAAGTCATGGGTTTAACTCCTGCAAATAACAGCATAAAAAGAATGGAAAAGTAGATTGTATATGAAATTAAACTTCTATTATGTATAGTTGCTAATTAAATCCGTAATAGCAAAGCTGCCCTGTTCATCTTTGTCCTCCTCTCAAAATCCTTCTGTTGTCTTCTCTGTATGTGATAAGTTTTCATTGACCCCCCTCCCCCTTTTCTTTCTTATTTGCTTGTATTCCTTTCATTACACACAACTCTCTCCACACTTCCCCAAAAAGCCCTCACCTGTAACATAAGCATAGTCAAGTGAAACAAATCAACATGTTGGTTATGACTGAAAATATATGTCTCATTCTGTACATCCATCAGTTCTCTGTGAGGTACTGGGAGGCATGCTTCTTCATCTGCTATCTGAAGGCAGTAAATTCTTTCTGACCCTTGCTGACCAAGAGTCTGTCATTTTTGTATTTTAAGTTGTGGTCTAGAGATCTAATTACTATTCTCAGACACCATTTTTCCTTACCTGTTATATTTACCAAATCAGTTTTTCTCTTCTCTGTACTTTGCCTTCAGTGGACATCAATAAGAAATATAAACTAGAGTTAGAAAAACCTGTTTCATATCTTACCTCTGTCTTACTAGCTTGTATGACCCTGGGAACTTAACCTCTCAGTTTCTCAGTTTCCTCTTAAGTAAAATGAGGGGGTTGACTCAATAACTTCTGAAACTCCTTCAAGCTCTTATTCTATCATCCTGTGACCTTGTGATCTATTTTCCAAGCTATATTTCTGTCGACTGTTTCTCCATTTACTCCAGATTATGGTCTGTAGTAAATGAATGACAAAATTGCCTCTTTCTCTGCTTAGATCTTCATACAAGAGCTTTTCACTTGCCATGGTATTTATTAAGCACCTAATATTACCAGGTGCTGGCTAAAAGTGTTGGGGATATAAAGAAAGGTAAAAGATAGCTCTGCCTTCAAGAAGTTTACCGTCTGATATTGGATGCACTAGGCAAACAACTATTCACACAATATAGGCAGGATAAAGTGGAGATAATTTCGGAGGTAAGGCAGTAGAGTTAAAGGGGATTGGAAAAGGCTTTTTGTACAAGGGGATATTTTAGCTGGGATCTGAAAGAAGCTAGAGGGTAGAAAAGAGGAAGAAGAGAATTCTGGAGGGCAGCCAAGGAAAAGGCTTAGGATCAGGAGGCAGATTGTTGTGTTCAACAACAAAGATGCCAGGATAACTAGTTCGAGGAGTTAGTGGAGGGGAGTTCAAGACTGGAAAGGTAGGAAAGGGGCCAGGATATGAAAGACTTAATAAAAATCAAATAGGCGATTTTATATTTAATATTAGAGATAATAGGAATCACTGGAGTTGTGGTGTGACATGAGCTGACTTATATTTTAGGAGGATCAATTTGACAGCCTAGTGGAGGATAGATTAGAGTGGGGAGAAATTTGAGTCAGGGAGACCAATTGGAAGACTTTTATTATAGTCAAGGTATGAGGTAGTGAAAACCCTTACCCGAGTAGTGGTAATGTCAGAGAACAAAAGGAGATATATATGTTATAGAGGTGTTATAAAGGTAAAATCAATGGGACTTGGCAACTGATTGGATGTAGGGGGTAAGAGAGATTCAGAATTGAGAATGACATCCAAGGCTGTGAGCCAAGGTGATTGGGAGAATAGTGGTATCCTTATTAGAGAAATTAGGAAATTAGGAAAAGAGGGGAGGGTTTGGAGGAAAGATAATGAATAATGAAGCTTTGGATGTGTTGATTTTAAAGTACTTGCAGGAAATCCAGTCAGAGATATGTAATAGGCAATTAGAAATGCAAGACTGAAAGTTGGGGTAAGGTTATGTCTGGACAAATAAATGTGAGAATATTTTAGTATAAAGATGATAATTGAGGGGTGGAGCCAAGATGGCGGGAGTGGAAGCAGAGACTTCTTAGAACTCTTCCCCCAAGCCCAGCCAAATATCTGTAAAAAATTACTCTAAACAAATTCTGGATCTGCAGAACCCATAGGATGATGGTGTGAAGCAAATCTCCAGCCCAAGACAGCCTTGGAAGGTCGATGAGAAGAGTCTCGTGTGCCATGCTGGGAGCAGAGTGCAGTCCACCATGGGCTGTGCTGACACAGATGGGACCTGAGCAGGCCTTGGGGGACTGAATCTCTGGCACCTGTGGAGTTTTCCAGCCTTCACAACCCCGGAATGCTGAGGAAGAATTGGAAGGTCAGAGGCAAAAACCTGTTGGACTTGTGAGGGAGAGTGGAGTGGTCTGTTCTCAGCCCCAGCCCTGAGGTGGCAGAGGGGGTGGAGAAGCCCTTGGCAGCCCCAGTAGCAGGGGCAATGGCAACAGCTGTTTTCTGGAACTCTAGGCTCACAGATTGTGGGGGAATTGAATGTGCACCCCCTTTCCCTCACTGGAAGCAGAGAACTACCTTGACAAAGAGCTCTGAAGAGCTCATTTACTTAAGCAAATAAATGGCTAGGGAAATGAGCAAAAATTGGAAAAAGAATTAGATTATAAAATCTTACTTTGGTAGCAAGGAAGACTAAAAAATCCTCCCAAAACCAGAAGATAATAAAGTCAAAGCTCCTACATCCAAAGCTTCCAAGCAAACTATGAATTGGTCTCAGACCATGGAAGAGCCCAAAAAGGATTTTGAAAATCAAGTAAGAGAAGAGAAAAAATTGGGAAGAAAAATGAGAGTGATGCAAGAAAATCATGAAAAATGAGTCAATTGCTTACTAAAGGGGACCCCAAAAAATGTTGAAGAAAATAACACCTTAAAAATAGACTAACACAAATGGCAAAAGACATCCAAAAAGCCAATAAGGAAAAGAATCCCTTAAAAAGCAGAATTTATAGATGGAAAAGGAGATCCAAAAACTCACTGAAGAAAATAATTCCTTAAATATTAGAATGGAGCAGATGAAAGCTAGTGACTTTTGAAAAATCAAGAAATTATAAAACAAAAGCAAAGGAATGAAAACATAGCAGACAGTGTGAAATACCTCATTGGAAAAACAACTGACCTGGAAAATAGATCCAGAAGATACAATTTAAAAATTATTGGACTACCTGAAAGTCATGATCAAAAAATGAGCCTAGACATCATCTTTCAAGAAATGATTGAGGAAAACAGCCCTGATATTATTCTAGAAGGAGAGGGTAAAATAGATATTGAAAGAATCCACCAATTGCCTCTTGAGATCTCAAAAGGAAAACTTTTAGGAATATTGTAGCCAAATTCCAGAGTTCCCAGGTCAAGGAGAAAATATTACAAGCAGCCTGAAAGAAACAATTCAAGTATTGTGGAAACACAAACGGGATAACCCATGATCTAGTAGCTTCTATATTAAGGGATCGAAGGGCTTGGAATATGATACTCCAGAGATTCAAAGAGATAGGATTAAAAGCAACAATCACCTACCCAGCAAAACTGAGTGTAATACTTCAGGGGAAAAAATGGTTATTCAGTGATATAGAGGACTTTCAAGCATTCTTTATGAAAAGACCAGAACTAAATAGACAATTTGACTTTCAAACATAAGAAAGAGAAATCTTAAGGGGCTTACTAAAGTTGAACTATTTACATTCCTACTTGGAAAGATAATATTTATAACTCTTGAGACTTTTCTCAGTATTAGAGTAGTTGCAGGGATTATGTTGATGGAGGGTACAGGGTGAGTTGAATATGAAGGGATGATATCTAAAAAAAATAAAATTAAAGGTAAGAGAGGAATATATTGGGAGGAGAAAGAGGAAAATAGAATGGGGCAAATTTATCTCACATAGAAGAGGTAAGAAAAAGCTTTTTCAGTGGAGGGGAAGAGGGGGGAGGTGAGAGGGAAAGAGTGAACCTTACTCTCATTGCATTTGACTTAAGGAGGGAATAACCTGAATTTAGTATGAAAAGTCTGTCTTACACTATAGGAAAGTAGGGGGAAGGGGAAAAGCAGGGGAGTGGGAAGGATGACAGAAGGGAGGGTAAATGGGAGGAGGGGGTAATTAGAAGTAAAGACTTTTGAGGAGGGACAAGGTCAAAGGAGAGAATAGAATAAATAGGGGGTAGGATAGGATGGAGGGAAATATAGTTAGTCTTTCACAACATGACTGTTATGGAAATGTATTGCATGACTACACATATATATTGAATTGCTTGCCTCCTCAGTGGGGATGGATGGGGAGGGAGGAAGAGAGGGAGAGAAGTTGGAAATCAAAGTTTTAAAAGTGAATGTTAATAGAAATCTATCTTGCCCTACAAGAAAATAGAGAGGAAGGAAATGAGAAAAGGGAGGGGTGTGATAGAAGTAGGGCAGATTGGGGGAAGGGGAATTCACAACATCTTGGGGTAGATGGAGAGGAGAGATGGGAGAAAATTTGGAACTCAATATCCTTGGAAGTGAATGTTGAAAATTAAAAAATAAAATTTTAAAAAGATGATAGTTGAATCCAGGGGAGCTGGTGATGTCACCAAATCAACTAATATAGAGAGAAAAGAGAAAAGGGCCCAGAGTGGGGGATACCTACAATTAGCCTGCTGGAGCAAGATTCAGCAGAGGATTATGAGAGGAAGTGGTGAGACAAGGAGAAAAACCAGGAAAGAGAAATGTCATAAAAATGTAGAAAGAATCAAGGAAAAGAGAAGACTTGACAGTGGTAAAGGCTGCAGAGGATTCAAGAAGGAAGAAGATTGAGAAAAGACCACTGGATTTGACAATGAAGAGACATTGTTAGCTTTGGAGAATGCAGTTTCAGTGGAATGATGAAGTCAGAAGCCAGGTTGTAGAGTTAAAGAGAGAGTGAGAGGAAAGGAAATGGTGGCACAGATTATAGGCAGCTTTTTCAAGGAGTTTTGCTAGAAAAGGGAGGGGAGATATAGGATAATAGCTAGTGGGGATGGATGGATCCAGTGTAGGTTTTTTGAGAATGAAGACCTATCAGCGTGTTTGTAGGCCTTAAGAAAGAAGCCAGTGGGCAGGGAGATATTGAACACTAGTGAGAAAATGGAGATGTAGAGGGGCCTTTTTACTTAAGGAGAAGATGATATGGGGTCATTTATACATGTAGAGAGGTTTGCCTTGGCAGGAAGAACTTTGTGTGAGAGAGGAATAAAGGAAGAGACACGGGAGGAGTTTATCCAAATGATGTGCCATGAGGAGGAGAGAAGAGGGAGTTCTGGGTGAGTGGCCCCAATTTGTTCAGTTTAATAGGAGGCAGAGTTTTCAGCTGAGAAAACTGAGAGAAGGGATGCCACTGGAATTTGAGGGGGAAAGAAAAAGTTTGGAAAACTCTGGTGAGTGAGATAGTGAATTGACTAGAGGGGTGTGAAAGGATTTCCTTGCCACGGTGAGGGCCCAATTGAGATTATATAATATAAATTTGTAATGGACCCCATTAGCATTTAAAAATTTTATTTTCTCCAGCTTCTTTCATCAGCATATGAGTGAAAACAAAAACTGTGGATAGAAGGAGTAATCCAAGGCTGAAAACCTTGGCAGGGCATGATAAGATGAGAGAGCAAGGAACTTGAGAGAACAAGACATTGTAGAGTTAAATCTGCTCCCCAAAGGGTCAGGATGTGGAAGGGTGGAGAGTGTAGGGGTGTGGACTAGAAAAGAACTAGAAGAATTGGAGGTCATGATGAGGAAAAAGAATAGGATTAGAGTTTGCAAAGCTAAGGGAGAGAGGTTGAATCACAGTTTGTGATCAGATAAAAGAAATTTAAGAGTTTGTGAACATGGTTGAAGTGGGATGGAGGAGAGGGTCACAGGAAATGAGTAAGTTGAGGAACTGGTTGGTTATAGTATTTGAGGGATTGTTAGTGAGTATGTTGAAGTCCCCTTGTATGTGAGGGCAGGAGCTGGGGAAAAGACAGTCTATGAGCCAGGCACTGAGGAAGGAAGGAAAATGTCCTGCATATTGGTTTATAAGAGCTACCAGAGTCTTGATTGGGTGATTAGGTATGGATTGAATGAGCTTTCGAGAAAGAGGGGTTAATGGGAAATAGTGGTAGAAGGAGAGCCCTGGTACTGGGGAGAAAAGAATATTTAAACTGTTCATTGGTAAAAGTGGAGAAATTTGAATACTAAGAAAGAGGTTAAAGATGAAAGCAAATTAATTTCCTGTGGAGCAGGCATTCCAGAGAGCACAGTAGAAGGGGGTGGGTAGATCTTGGAGTGAGAATGGGGGAAGAGATTGAATTCTAGGGAATGGGGTTAGTGGAGGATGGAGGGCTTGAAGGTTAATGGCTAGGAGTTCAGAATCACTGCGGTAGGGAAAGTTTAACAGGATGGAAGTATGTTAATCATTCAGCCTCTCTTAGGGTGGATCCTTTCTGGACTGTCAGAAAGTAGTGTAATAGCTGGAGAGCAGAAAAAGGGATGGAACACTGATGTGAAGTTGTAGGCTTCCCTGGAGAGGATCTTTACAGTTAGCTCATTGAACTCAAGACCTGAATCATTTTTGTCTTAGTGTCTGCAGTACTTGTTACATAGCTGCTTAATAAATGCATATGGAATTGGCACTTCCCTTATCCTACAGCTTACACACCATTGCCTCCTTATATTCAGTCTTAATGATTCAGTCTCTTTCTACTAAATTGAGAACCCTTTTGGCCTACCATTAGCCCTACTCTCTGATGCCTTTCCCTTCCATTGTGCCTCTTAGAAAATCCGGTCTATTGTTAATACATTTTCTCCGTCCTAAATTTTTTCCTCCCTTACTCTTCCCATGTTTTTGCATTTAAGGAAACAACTTCCTAAAGACAGTGTTACGCACTCTAGTATTGGGTTCTGCTCTTATTCTTCTGACACACTAGGTAGGCATACTTCTTGCTTCTTACTGCCTGCCTCTTCTAGAGGAGTGTGGGTACAGAAGTTTCTGTCTCATTTCCTTGTTGCAGTTATGTACTAGTTTCTGGGTCACTCTCCTTTCTTAAGGAGTTTAGAACCTGGCTCACAGTATTTCTGTTTACCTTAACCCCTGTCCTCATATTTGGAGCCTCCAGCATACACAGTGATGTCTCCTCAAACATCTTAGTCTTTCAGTTCATCAAATTTCTCAGCTTCTTTGATCTGCATTTTTATCTTCTGGTCATACCTTCAACCTCAGCATCACCTGTAACTAACTGCATTATCTTCATGACCTTTAACTTTGAAATTTTCATCTTAGACTGTAATGTCTCCTATTTTTTCCTTTTTTACCTCTCTTAAACATGCCCTTCACCAATTTCTCTATTCCACCACTTTTCCTAGTACATTACTCCTACATGGGTCTCAACTTCCCTTTACAGTCTTGATCCCGTAGTTGATTATTCCACTCTCACCTTTCTTCTGTCCATGAATCTCATATTGCTTATTTTATTGCCACTTCAATTATGGCAGATTCCTGAGTTATCTCCACCATATATCTCACCAATTCATACTTAGAACTTTCGTGAACTATTACTGAAGGTTACAGCTGTGCTAACTGGGTCCACTAAAAATTTGTTATCGAATCTCACCTGGGCCCCCATTGCTATACCCCTTTATTCTTCCCTGATTGACTTTAAATTTTTATCAGTAGGTTTTGTTTTTACATTTCCTTAATTTCCCAATATTTCCCTCCTTTCTCTCTCCCTCAAAGAATCATCCTTAACAAGTTCTTTATTCAACTCTCCCTTCCCTTTCAACTTTGTTTTTTACTCATAGAAGCTATCTACTGTAAGTTCCAGTAGAATATAAACTCCTTGAGAGCAAGAGATTGTTTTTATTTTTGTCCAGCACCTAGTATAGTTCTGGCATTAGGTTTTTAATAGATATTTTTTCATTTGAATTAGGTTCCACATTCCCCAACCCCCATCTCCATCTATGGTCCCATTTCTGATGGCACATCTAGGGCCTGAAGGAGCTCAAAGGTCATGGAAGGGTAATTCCCAGCTCTCTCCTTTCCACCTTTCTTTACATTGCCAACCTAAAGAATCTTCCCATGCTTTTGTTTTTTAGCTAACTACATCAGCTAGTCTTTTCTTCCTTTTCTTGACTCTCTAATGTTTGGGTGACCTTTTTCCTTTCTAAAGCAAAGACTTCTCCTTATACCCTTAATCCCACGGCTCTCCTGCCTCTTTCGGAAGTTGCTTCTTTAGTCAGTGCATCTTTGTCTCTCATCTTCTGTCTTTTCCTATTTTCCGTCCCTTTTCCTGCTGCCTACAAATGTGTCCTTCAGAATATCAAGTTATTCTTGACTTCTGCCAGTTCATCTCTCAGATCCATTGCCTTATTTCACTTTCACATGACCTCTACCCTAGTTTGGGGCCATCATCACTTGTCTCTTGCTGTTCCAGTAGCTGCCTAAAGGATTGTCCCTTTTCAAGTTGCTCTTCTCTTGAATCTGTCTACCACATCCCTGCCAAAATAATTTTCCAAAGGCATAGGTCTGCTAGTGTTACTCCCCAGTTCAGAAATCTTCAGAAGTAGTCCGTTGCTTTTAAGATAAAGAGTTTTCTTCAGCCTCATGTTTAAGCACCTAGTTACTCATACTGTGTTCTTTCATGTGTTCTGTATTTCATCCAGACTGGTCTGCTGGCCTACTAGCCCACTAGCTGAAGTAGGCATTGCATCTTTAATCATGGTGTCTTTTTTCTTTCTCTTTGTTTTTATTTAACACTCATTTTTTAAAATCTTGAGTTCCAAATTCTTTACCTCCCTCCAATTTTTCCCCTACCTACTGAGAAGGCAGGCAGTATGATCCCCATTTTACATGTGAAGTCATGCAAAACAAAGTTCTTTATTAGAACTTTATTAGTCATGTTGTTTTTAAAAATAATAATATTATTTATTAGTTCTTTATTAGTCATGTTGTTTTTAAAAATAACAAAAAAAGTGGAAAAAATATGTTTCAGTTTGCACCCAGAGTTGATCAGTTCTCTCTATGGAGGTAGTGTTTTTCATCATGGGTCCTTTGAATTGTCTAGGATCATTATCTTGATTAAGTTTTTTTCACAGTTGATTGTTGTTACAATATTGCTGTTAACTATGTACTAAGTTCTCCTTTTTCTGCTCACTTCACTTTGCATCAGTTCATATAAGTCTTCCCAGGTTTTTCTGAAAGCATTCTATCTATCATTTCTTGCAGCAAAATAGTGTTCTGTCACAGTCATGTACTCCAACTTTTTCAGTCTTTCCCCAATTTTTGGGCATCCTCTTAATTTTCAATTCTTTGCCACCACAAAAAGAGCTGCTATAAATATTTTCGTATATATTTTGTACATCCTTTCCCTTTTTCTTTGATCTCTGTAATACAGACCTAATAGTGGTATTGCTGGGTCAAAGAGTATGCTCTTTGGGCATAATTCCAAATTGTAGTCCAGAATGGTTGGATCAGTTCACAGTTCTACCAACAGTGTATTAAATTTGCCTGTTTTTCCACTTCCCCTCCTTTATTTGTCATTTTTCTTTTCTGTCATATCAGCCAATCCGATAGGTTTGAGGTGATATGTCAGAGTTGTTCTAATATATATTTCTCTAGTTATTAGTAATTTAGAGCATATTTTCATATGAATATAGATAGCTTTGATTGTTTTGTCTGAAAACTGCCTATTCATATCCTTTGACTATCAGATTGGAGAATAGCTCTTATTTTTATGAATTTGACGTAGTTCCCTATGTATTTGAGAAATGAGACATTTATCAGAGAAACTTGCTGTAAAAATCCCCTGCTCCCTCATTTCTTGCTTTCCCTCTAATTTTGGCTGCATTGGTTTTGTTTGTTTAAAACCTTTTTAATTGCATGAAATTAGAATTTTTTCATTTTACCTCTTGTCATCTTCTTGTTTGGTCATAAATGTCTTCCCTTATCTGTAGATCTAATAGATAATTTTTTCCATGGTTCCCTGATTTGCTTATGACATCATCCATCGTGTTGAAATAATATGCCCAATTTGACCTTATCTTGGTATATGGTGTGAGATGTTGGTCTGTGCCTAGTGTCTGCCTGAGTGTTTTCCAGTTTTCCTAGCACTTTTTGTTGAGTAGTAAGTTCTTCTTCCAAAAGCTTGGATTTTGGGGTTTATTAAACACTTGATTGCAGTAATCATTTACTTCCATATATTATGTACTTAATCTGTTCCACTGCTCATCCACTGTATTTCTTAGCCAGTACCAGATCGCTTTGTTATGTAGTTTGAAATCTGGTACTACTAGGTGGCCTTCCTTTACATTTTTTTCATTGATTCCCTTGATATTCTTGACCTTTTGTTCTTCCAGATGAAGAAGATGAATTTTGTTATTTTTTTCTAGTTCTATAGAATAATTCTTTGGTAGTTTAATTGGCATGGCATTGAAGAAATAAATTTTAGGTAGAATTGTCTTTATGTTGGTTTGACTGACCTATGAGCAATTAATATTTCTCTGATTGTTTAAATCCATCTTTATTTATGTGAAGTGTTTGGTAGTTGTGTTAATAAAGTTCCTGGGTGTGTCTTGGCAGATAGAATCCTAAGTATTTTATACTCTCAGCAGTTACTTCAAATGGATTTTTTCTTTCTATCTCTTCCTGCTGGATTTTATTGGTAATATTATAGGAATGCTAATGATTTAAATGGGTTTATTTTATATCCTTCAACTTTGGTAAAGTTGACTGTATCTGATAGTTTTTTGGCTGATTCTCTAGGGTTCTTTAAGTATAGTCTGCAAAGAGCATTAGTTTTGTTTCTCATTGCCTATTATTCTTTCAATTTTATTTTTATTTTTTTAAATAAAAAATTTATTTATTTTCAGTTCTTAACATTAACTTCCACAAGAATTTGAATTCAAAGTTTTTTCCCCATCTCTCTCCACCTCCCACCCCAGGACAGCATGCACCCCATCCACCCCTTCCTCCAATTTGTCCTCCCTTCTATTACCCATCCTTCTTCCATCCCCCTTTCCCTCTATCTTCCTGTAGGGAAAAATGGATTTCTATACTCCATTGCCTGTATAGCTTAATTTCCAGTTGCATGCTAGAACAACTTTCAGCATTCATTCCCAAAGCTTTGATTTCCACACTGTCTCCCTCCCTCCCTACCCACCCTCATTAAGAAAACAAGCAATTCAATGTAGGTCATACATGTGCAGCAATGCAAAGCACTTCCATAGTAGTTATGTTGTAAAGGACTAACCACATTCCCTCAGTCCTATCCTGCCCTTCATTTATTCCATTCTCTCCCTTTATCTGTCCTCCCACAATAGTGTTTACTTCTGATTATCCCGTTCCCCAATTTGCTGTCCCTTCTATTATCTTCCTTCTCCCATCCTCTTCCCCCTTGTCTTTCTGCAGGGTAAAATAGACTTCCATATCCAGTTGAGCATCTGTTATTCCCCCCCTTAAGCCAAATCCCATGAGAGTAACACTCAATTATTTCCTTTCATCTCTCCCCTCTTCCCCTCCACTGTAAAAGCTCTTTCTTCCCACTTTTATGTGAGATGATTTGTTACATTTTACCTCTCCCTTTACTCCTAGTACTTCCATTCAACAGTAAATTTTATTTTTTTTAGGTATTCTCTCTTCATATTCAGCTCACTTGCCCTCTTTATGTGTATATACACACATACACCCGTGTACATATACATACTTATACCTATATAATGTACACATACATACATGCCCATATACACCCACATATATATATATATATTCCTTCTAACTACCCTAATACTGAAAAAGGTCTCATGAGTTACAGATAACATCTTTCCATGTAAGAATGTAAACAATTCAACTTTAATGAGTTCCTTAAGGCCTCTCTTTCCTGTTTACCTTTTCATGTTTCTCTTGATTCTTGTACTTGAAAGTCAGATTTTTTTATTCAGCTCTGGTCTTTTCAATAAGAATGCTTGGAAGCCCTCTATTTCATTGAAATGATTCTTGGTTTTAATCCTATCTCCTTTGACCTCTGGAATATCATATTCCAAGCCCTTCAGTCTCTTAGTGTAAAAGCTTCTAAGTTCTGTGGTATCCTGATTGTGTTTCTACAATACTTGAATTGTTTCTTTCTGGCTACTTGTAATATTTTCTCCTTGACCAGGGAACTCTGGAATTTGGTTACAATATTCCTAGATGTTTTCCTTTTGGGATCTCTTTCAGGAGGTGATTGGTGAATTCTTTCCATTTCTATTTTACCCTCTGGGTCTATATTATCAGGGCAGTTTTCCTTGATAATTTCTTGGAAGATGATAGCTCTTTTTTTGATGGGTCTCTTTTCAGGTAGACCAGTAATTTTTATATATCTCTCCTAGATCTATTTTCCAGGTCACTTGTTTTTCCAGTGATATATTTCATATTGTCTTCTATTTTTTCATTCTTTTGGTTTTGTTTTGTAATTTCTTACTTTCTCATAAAGTCATTAGCTTCCATTTGCTCCATTCTAGTTTTTAAGTACGTTTTCTTCAGTGAGCATTTGAACCTCCTTTTCCATTTGGTAAATTCTGCTTTTTAAAGCATTCTTCTCCTCATTGTCTTTTTGGATCTTTTTTTGCCATTTGGGTTAGTTTATTTTTAAAGGTGTTACTTTCTTCAACATTTTTTTTGGGTCTCTTTTAGCAAGCAGTTGACTCACTTTTCATGATTTTCTTGTATCACTTTAATTTCTCTTCGCAATTTTTCCTTCACCTCTCTTACTTGATTTTCAGTATCCTTTTTGAGCTCTTCCATGACCTGAGACCATTGCATATTTTTTTTTTTGGAGGTTTTGGTTGTAGAAGCCTTGACTTTTATGTCTTCCTTTGATGGTATGCTTTATTCTTCCTCATCTGAAAGGGATGGAAGAAAATATCTGTTTACCAAGAAAGTAACCTTCTTTAGTCTTATTTTTTCCCCCTTTTTGGGGCATTTTCCCAGCCAGTTACTTGACTTTTGAGTCCTTTGTCAAGTGGTGGGTATATTCTAGGGACCTGTAAGTTCTCAGTTCTCAGGGACCTGTAGGTTCTCAGCACAATCAAGGGAGAGGAGTTTACCCCTCTCCTGATCAGAGCTCTGGTCTGTAAGCAACCACAGGCACTTGTTTTTGCCCAGCATCTGGGAATAAGGTTCCCTCTCTACAGCCACAATTAGCTCCACCATGCCAGCACTCCTTCTCACCCCAGGACTGTTGGTCAGAACTGAGTATCAGAGCAGCTGCTCTATTCCCCCAGGGTCTTTAGGCTGAGAGTGCACTCCCGGGTGAAAGAGCTTTCTAACTGACCTTTGGCAGTTGTGGGTTGAGAAATCTGGGAACTGAAGCTGCTACCCATATTTCCGAGCCCTGAAGGCTGCTTCAGTCCTGCCTGGGCTGTGCTGCACCACAACTGGGCTGTGCTCTGCTCTGAGTCTGGTGCGATAGACCTTTCCTGTTGGCCTTCCAGGCTGTCTTGGGCTGGAAATCTTTTTCACTGTATTGTTTTGTGGCTTCTGCTGCTCTAGAATTTGTTTAGAGTCATTTTTTACAGGCATTTTATGGGCTATGGGAGGAGAATTAGAGCAGGTCTGTCCTTCTACTCTGCCATCTTAAGCTCCACCCCTCTTCTTTTTATTTTCTTACTGCTATAGTTAGCATTTTAAGTGCAGTATTGAATAATAATGGTGATAGCGGACATCCTTGCTTCACCCCAATCACATTGGGAAGCCTTCTGGTTTATCCCCATTATAGATAATGTTCATTCTTTGTGTTAAGAAAATCTTCATTTATTCCTATGCTTTCTAGTATTTTTAGTAGGAATGGGTATTATATTTTCTCAAGCCCTTTCTGTATCAGTATAATCATATGATTTTTATTGTTTTTGTTGTTGATATTACTGATTATGCTTATAGTTTTCCTAATATTGAATCTTTCCTGGTGTAAATGCACCTCATGATACCTTTTCTTTTTTTTTTTTTAATATAACTTTATTTATTTAACTTTTTACATTCATTTTCACAAAGTTTTGGGTTCCAAATTTTCTCCCCATTTATCCCCTCCCCCCACCCCAGTACACCAAGCATTCCAATTTTCCCTATCACCAATCTGCCCTCTCTTCTATCCTCCCTCCCTTCTCTTGTCCCCATCTTCTCTTTTGTCCTATAGGGCCAGATGACTTTCTATTCCCCATTAACTGTATTTCTTATTTCCTAGTAGCAAGAACAATACTAAATAGTTGTTCCTAAAACTTTGAGTTCCAAATTCTCCCCATCCCTCCCTCCTCACCCATTCCCTTTGGGAAGGCAGGCAATTCAATATAGGCCCTATCTGTGTAGTTTTGCAAATGACTTCCATAATAGTAATGTTGTGTAAGACTAACTGTATTTCCCTCCATCCTATCCTGCCCCCCATTGTTTCTGTACTGTCTTTTGATCCTGTCCCTCCCTGAGTATTGACTTCAAATTGCCCCCTCCTCCCATTGCCCTCCCTCCCTCCCTCCCACCATCCCCCCCACCCTGCTTATCTCCTTCTCCCCCACTTTCCTGTACTGTAAGATAAGTTTTCATACCAAAATGAGTGTGCATTTTATTCCTTCCTTTAGTCGAATGTGATGAGGGTAAACTTCATGTTTTTTTCTTAGCTCTCCTCGTTTTCCCTCCACTAAAAAGTCTCCTGCTTGCCTCTTGAATGACATATAATTTACCCCATTCCATTTCACCCTCTCTCCTCCCACTACATTTCTCTCTCACCATTTACCTTAATTTCTTTTAAGATATGATCCCATCCTATTCAATTCACTCTGTGCTGTCTGTCTCTGTATGTGTGTGCATGTGTGTATGTGTGCACGCACGCTTGTACATGCGCGTGTGTGGTCCCACCAACTACCCAGATACTGAAAAGTTTTAAGAGTTACAAATATTGTCTTTCCATGTAGGAATGTAAACAGTTCACCTTTGGTAAGTCCCTTATGACTTCTCTTTGCTGTTTATTTTTTCATGCTTCTTCTCATTCTTGTGTTTGAAAGTCAAATTTTCTTTTCAGCTCTGGTCTTTTCATCAAGAATGCTTGAAAGTCCTCTGTTTCATTGAAAGACCATATTTTCCCCTGAAGTATTGTACTCAGTTTTGCTGGGTAGGTGATTCTTGGTTTGAGTCCTAGTTCCTTTGACTTCTGGAATATCCTATTCCACGCCCTTCACTCCCTTAATGTAGAAGCTGCTAGATCTTGTGTTATCCTGATTGTATTTCCACAATACTGGAATTGTTTCTTTCTAGCTGCTTGCAATATTTTCTCCTTGAGCTGGGAATTCTGGAATTTGGCCACAATGTTCCTAGGAGTTTCTCTTTTTGGATCTCTTTCAGGCAGTGATCGACGGATTCCTTCAATACTTATTTTGCCCTCTGGTTCTAGAATCTCAGGGCAGTTTTCCTTGATAATTTCATGAAAGATGATGTCTAGGCTCTTTTTTTGATCATGGCTTTCAGGTAGTCCCCTAATTTTTAAATTGTCTCTCCTGGATCTATTTTCCAGGTCAGTTGTTTTTCCAGTGAGATATTTCACATTCTCTTCCATTTTTTCATTCTTTTGGTTTTGTTTTATGATTTCTTGCTTTCTCAGAAAGTCATTAGGCTCCATATGTTCCATTCTAATTTTGAGAGAACTATTTTCTTCAGTGAGCTTTTGAACCTCTTTTTCCATTTGGCTAATTCTGCTTTTGAAAGCATTCTTCTCCTCATTGGCTTTTTGAACCTCTTTTGCCAATTGAGTTAGCCTGTTTTTCAAGGTGTTATTTTCTTCAGCATTTTTTTGAGTCTCCTTTAGCAGGATATTGTTTTTCATGCTTTTCTTGCATCTCTCTCATTTCTCTTCCCAGTTTTTCTTCCACCTGTCTAACTTGATTTTCAAAATCCTTTTTGAGCTCTTCCATTGTCTGAGCCCACCGGACATCCACCTTGGATGTCTGGGATACAGAGGCCCCGACCTCCACATCTTTTCCTGATGGTAAGCATTGTTCCTCGTCATCAGAAATGAAAGGCGGGAACCTCTGTTCCCCAAGAAAGTAGCTTTCTATGGTCTTACTTTTCTTCCCTTTTCTGGGCATTTTCCCAGCCAGTTACTTGACTTCTGAGATTCCTCTCCACCCCTGCCTAGATCCACCCAGCTAGTGCTTGGGGGTCTGAGATTCAAATGCTGCTCCCCAGCCTCAGGGCTTTCAGCTGTGGTGGTGGCTGCTATTCAATGTGAGCTTAAGTTCTGGTGCTCAGAAGCGGGCAGGGCCACCTTCCAGGCTCAATTCCCTCAGGGGGTTTATACAGAGACCTTAGGTAATGGCCCTGAGCTCCTGTCTGCTCCTGGAGTCCTGGGCCGCCTGCTGCCTCTGCCACTGCCTCTGCCTCCTGAGTTATGCAGACACCCCGCTGCCCTTTCGGCCAGCCCAGACGTCTCTCTCACTGACCTGTAGCGTCTGTGGGCGGAGGGACCTTCCTGGCTGCTGGAGGTTCCATCCCTGAAGCCTGCTTGGATCTGCTCCCCTGGGGCCGCCCGGCCAGGGCAGGGCAGGGGTGGGCTCTGCTTTCTGGGTCACGACGGACCCTGGGGACCGCTCTCCAGGGCTCTCTGGAACGGAAATCTTTTCCACTGTGTTTCTGCGCACCTTGCAGTGATCCAGAATTTGTGGGGAGTTCTTCTTGCAGGAAGTATGTGGGCTGTGGGTTCGGAGCTAGCATACGTGAGTCTTTCTACTCCGCCATCTTGGCTCCACCTAGGATGGGGATCTTGAAAAGGGGTGGGAGCTTCATCTTGGTGATGACCTTCTGTGGCTCCTGCCACCATGTTTCAGGTAGGGATTGGCCTGGATGACTCTTAAATCCCTTTCAACTCAGAGGGTTTTTTTTTGAGAAATCACAAATCGAACAGATTAGAACTGAACAGGTCTAAGAAAGGGAATTGAATGTTCTCACTAGTAAAAATGCCATCTAGTCCCACCCTATTGAATTAGGGCAGAAATTTCATGTAGGTCTCTCTTTGGGTTTTTTGGAAAGTGTGCATGTGTGTGAGAACAAAAAAAACCTCCTCATCTGCAGCAAAAAAAAAAAAACAACAAACAAACTGGGTAAAAATGTCCTTTCCTATGGGCTGTACTAATTCCTGGATGTATTCATCTCACTGGGGGAGGCATTGTGGGTATGTTTTTGGGAAAACCTTCTTGATGTTATTGCATCTAAGACCATGTAGGAATAAACCTTCTTTTCTAGCTAGTGAATATTCAAGTTAAAATTAAGTGATTTTGGAAATCCTCATTTTTTAAATTGCTTCTTTGTGTCACCAAAGCTAGTCATATTCACAGCTTGCCTGGTGAACTGACTGTGAGATTTAATACCTGGGTGATAAAAAGGCACAGATTGACCAGACCTGGAACCAGTAAACCCTCTCTTTTTTTTCTCTTGCTTTAGGCCAATGCACTGCTGATTCGAGAGGTCGATGTTGAAAAGGTCACAACATTTGAGCATCAATATGTAAGTGCAATTAAGACTTTGTGGAATGACCCTGGAATCCAGGAGTGTTATGACAGGAGGCGAGAATATCAGCTCTCCGACTCAGCCAAATAGTAAGTATGGGATCTGTCTGACACTTAGTAGAAAAACAGGAACTGTGACAAATGAGATTGTGTCTGAGTTGCCCATGGATTCTGTGCTTGGCTGGATTTTTCTGAAAATTCAAGTGATTGTCCTACTTTAATTCTGTTAAAACAGGTTTTTGCCACATTAGGACAGCCCCTAATCCTGTCTCAGCTGTCTTTTATTTGTGAAATGACCTGAACAGGCCAATTCCTGTAAGACTCCCAAAGTGGTAGAATGATTGCAGTTTTGGCTTTTATTGTTAGTCTTTCATTTTCTGAAATAAAATACCCAAAACTAAGAGTGCCTATCTAAGTTGGTGGTTACCAATATGTCAATAGCTTTCTGCTTATGTATCCTTAAATACAGACAGACTGAATTCTGCTGGGACTGGTCAGCTAGGTATCTCAGAATTCCTGGTGTTCCCCTCGGTCCCTTCTCCCAGCTGCCTGCTGAGTGTGCAGCTGCCTTCATTTAGAAGACAGTGGGTAGCTTTAACTGTAGGATAGACACATGGCACCATTTCCTTTGGAAGTGATTCTAGGAGGCTCCTGTCCACTAATAGCCAAAAGAGAACATCAGAGAGGCTAGGTTGGAGAACAAAAAAAAGCTGTTTAGTCACTTTGACCATCGCTCAAATCGTTGCATGTTTTTGTATTAGTTAGTCTACTTGGTAAATTATCTTATGTGCTAAGGGTTTTTCTTTATATGGGAAAATAAGATGACTGACTTCTTTGAAGCCATGTTTCTAAGGCAGTAATGCAGAAGACTGCTTCCTGCTCATGTGCTTGAAAGGCCTGAACTCCAGGAGTAAACAAATTGATTTTTTTTTCCTGAGGCCCCAAAGCCCCAGTACTTCGTAGAGCCGCTGATACCTTCCTCCTGCCAGTTCTCAAATAACATATCGATAGTATCTGTCCTTAGATAGGACAGGAGAAGGTATGAAGTGTGTATATTCATTCTTTGTCTTTTCCAAATTTAGTTAAAAATATTTAGGAAGCATAGAGCTTCTAGCCTAGCACTGTGTAAGCCTACAAGAGAGAAGAATCATTGCTATCGGGGAAGAAAAGACTAGTGTTTGTGGAGGAGGCAGCATCTGAACAAGGCCTAAAAGCCAGGCTTTCATCAGGTGGAGATGGACAAGGAGGCTGCAGTATCCTGAGAAGATGGGATTGGTGTGTGGAGAGGAAATCGTGAAATCACATGATAGGGGGCAGAAAAGAGTCTAGTTTAGATGGGAAGTAGAGTACATGGTGGCAAGGAGAGTAAGAGAAAAATAAAGGTAGTGAGGAGCTGAATCGTGGATGACCTAGAATACTAAAATTGGGAATTTGGACTTTTCTCCTTTAAGCATTAGGGAGCTAGTGAAGGCTTTGAGCAGAGGAATGTCAGAACCAGAATAGTTCTTTAAGGAGGAACAATTTGTCAATATATGAAGGATGATTTAGAGGAAAGGGAGATGGCCAGGTGGGTCAAGGAGCTGCTGTACTAGTCTTGGTTGGGCAGTTAGATGAGTCTGTATGGGGTAATAGCTGTGGGAATAGAAGGAAGGGATTGAGCAGAAAACATTACAGAGAGAGAATGATGGCGCTTAGTGACTGAAGGTGAGAAATGAGATACAGGGAAAAGCGTTTATATTAATAACTGAAATTTTGAGCCTAGATGCTCTTAACAAAACATACTCCCATTTTTGGTGGCACATCCTGGGCTTAAAGGAGCATCAAAAATTATAGGGGATAACTCCTACTCTCCCCCTTCCCTATTTCTTTATGTTGCTGACCTAAAGGATCCTCCTTCCTGTGCTTTTATTTTTTTTAGCTACCTAACTGATGTTGAC
Source organism: Bettongia penicillata ogilbyi (assembly GCA_023548195.1). Lineage (NCBI taxonomy): Eukaryota > Metazoa > Chordata > Mammalia > Diprotodontia > Potoroidae > Bettongia > Bettongia penicillata. The sequence continues at coordinate 11,225,846 of JAJHZJ010000315.1, read as the reverse complement.
CGTATTGCCACCACTGGGTACTTACCCACCCAACAGGATGTGCTGCGGGTTCGAGTCCCCACAACTGGGATAATAGAATACCCTTTCGACCTGGAGAATATCATCTTCAGGTACCTAGATTCCACCCGCTGGGTGGGTTGACAGTTCTTGGGTTGAATCATGTACAGGGTACTTCCAGAGACTGGTGGAGGTACTACTCCTAGACTTAGAACTGCAAGGCTATGAGCATTCCAGCCTAAGCAAGATCAGTGAGACTTTAAAATGGAAAACTAGGCTGGACCTTAGCCATTAGCATCAGTGCCCAGCAGACACCCCTTCTTCCCCCCACCTCCACCAGAGTATAGCCTGTTGACCATAGAGAGGACAACTGGGGAGTTCTAATTCAGTTTACTTGTCATCTAGAAGCACTTCTCTTCTCTGATCTGCAGTGCCACCAGTTTTAGGGAATTGAACAAGAGACCTATAGTGGAGTAGGCCCTTCTTTAACCGAAATTTCAATTGACCCACAGTTCAGCTCCTTTAAAATGGCTTCTCCTTGCTCCCTCACTGCAGATATTCCTTTGCACGACCTGTTCAGTGAGTGATGCCTCTTCATGGCTGATTATCTCAACGTGGCCACATGTCCCTCCAGAGGGCTCAGCTGCTGGCACAGTAGACATCATCACCATGTAGCTCACAGTGTATTTCTACTCATAGGTTTGGAGCATAGAGCTCAGCAGGGAACTTTAATGTAGGGAAGTTTAATGAAACTGGTTGAGATTACTTTCAAAAACATTTTCTCTTTGGGTACAGGGCTCCAATACATCACTATGACATAGGCTGACTAGCTAGGGGAAAATTTTAAGCTGTTATGCAGGCTGTGACCTGAACTTGGTGCTTCCTTTATTAACCACGTAACAGACTGTAAGTAAGTATTGATAAGCTCACCTAGGATTCTAGAAAGGTGTGTGGTAGAGGACCAGGTCTTCTACTGCTGTAGTGCAGTGCCTGGGGCATCCAAGGGTCTTCAGTGGGGCTGTGTAGAAGAGACAGTGTGATTAAACTGGTCCCCTTCATTTAAGTTAGTATATAGCAGCAGTGTTGAGTGCCATACTTTGGGGAAGGACCTCATTCATCCTTTAAAATGGATTAGCTTGGGTGGTTGACTTAATTGACTTGGCATTTATTCTGAGTTCCTTAAATCAGAATTTTACAATGCAAAGTACTTTTAAAAAGGCATCTAATCCCGCCTCCGCCTGAAGCATGAATTCCCTCTCCAGGGTCCTGGCAAGTTGTTGTTCAGCCTGTGCTTGCATAGCTGAGCTCTGCTGGACCAGGGTTCAAGAAACATGTGCCTCCTTCTTTGGGAGGTTAGCATACCAATTACTGGTCTGAACTGTTGTTTACGAACCATTGTTTATGAATTCACAGTGGGAAGACCTGGGGACAACCCTTCCCAGAAGTTACTGACCACTCTCTGGTGTGTGTTTTCCTTTCTCAGAATGGTGGATGTTGGTGGACAGAGATCAGAACGAAGGAAGTGGATACACTGCTTTGAAAATGTGACATCCATCATGTTTTTAGTTGCTCTTAGTGAATATGACCAAGTTCTAGTGGAGTCTGACAATGAGGTAAGTGAACCTTTGGAACAAGGGAATAGGGGTGGGGAGAGGGCAAGACAGAGAGTTCTACCCCCTTATAATAACTTATATTTACAAAGGATAATGAAATTGGAAGAGTCTTAAATGACATTATGTCCAGCTTCTGCCATTATGTGTTACACACTGTTTTCCTTACATCATTCTTGTGGGTAGGAAACAAATAATGAAAGTAATACTTTCCAGATTCATAGACACATGGAGAACTTGAGACTGAAAAGTGAAATTACTTACTCCAAAACACATAGCTAGTAAGCAGCAGATTAAAACCCATTTCTCCTGAAACCAAATTTGTACTCTTTCTGCAAAACCAGGGTTTCTTTACATGGGGTCTATAAAAAGTTTTTTAATGTTTTGATAACTAGGTTTCAATGTAATTGTTTTTCTATTTAGTCATAAATTCTATTTATGCAATCGAAAACATTCTGAGCAGGGGATCATAGGTTTCAAGGATTCTATGACAGAAAAGGTTAAGAAACCCTGCTCAAAAACTTTCATGTCTTTCCAGATCCTGGAGGTAGTGAATTTTGAGAAGTAAGCCCTACTTTGTTAATTAATTTTTCCATTTGGGTTCAAACACCTGGAAAAAGATACTGTAGGACTAAGTTATCTGTCTGTGTGAGAAGGCAGGGTTTGCAGAGTGTTATGAAATCTTTCTGAGAGGAGTGTTACTGTGTTCTTGTGATGGGTTTGTAGTTTTTCTTGCCCTTGGGGGAATCTGCCTAGCTTGCTCTGATTGAACCTTGCCCTGCCTCACCCACTTTCCCTTTAACTGACCCCTGGTGCTGAGATGGCTTTCTCTTGGTGACCAGTGGCTATAGCAGTTCTGCTATTAAACCAGAAAAACCAGGAAACAGGTTTTAATTCCTATGGGCACGTTTTAGAGCTCTGGTTCCTCTGAGTTGTGAAAAGAACATGCTGATGGGAAAGGTGGCTATTTGGTTGGACACTTGCTGTTCTGTGGGCTTGTTCTTAGGAATTCCTAACGGACAGAGAGAGAGACCTTTGTAGTTGATTGTATATATAAGTGACCAAGTGATTGACCTCTTTATTAAGGTGTTTCCAAACTCAGTCAGTTAGGTATTTATTAAGCCCCTGCTTTGTGACAGGCACTGTGAGAAGTGCTAGGAGTACAAAGAAAAGCCAGAAGAACAAGGGTCTTTTAACAACGTGTGCTCTTCCTTTTCCTCTCTTCTCCTTCCCTGGTTAGAACCGAATGGAGGAGAGTAAAGCCCTTTTCCGGACCATCATCACTTATCCCTGGTTCCAGAATTCCTCTGTAATCCTCTTCCTCAACAAGAAGGATCTGCTGGAAGATAAGATCTTGTACTCCCACCTGGTGGACTATTTCCCAGAGTTTGATGGTGAGACTCTAGTAGGGAGGAGATTTTAAAGGGGGGGAAGGGTGCATTGGGCTTACCGTGTAATTAGAAAAATCTTCTCATTAAGACTGACCTTCCCTTTGACCCTGAGTAGAAGTTGTGTTTTCTAGAGCAAGCAGTGCTCTAGCTGAACATCCTCATGAAGCCTTTTGGGAAACAGTGATGCCATCTGGCATCAGTTGATGGGAGGATGTGATAGAGACACGTTGATCTGACCTCAGGCAATTTGAAACAGAAATGTACATCAGGTAGGGAATGGCAGACTGGCCTGGTTGGCCAGAAGGACACGATGAATTGCATGGGTTGTGTCAGCTCTGCCCATTTTGGAGCAGACAGATGGGGGTAGGAGTGGGCAAGAGGGACAGTGTTGTAGTGAGGGCTCCCTCTGCTGGCTGCTATCAGCCAGCTACAAGGCCATCACACATTATGCCAGTCAGGGAGTGCCAGGCTTGGTGTTTGAGTGAATTCCTATCACTCAGTAGTTTGCCTGTTTCCATGAGGGAGAAAGTGGCTTTGATTCATCGTGGATGAGAGGGTGCCATTAATGTGCAGCCCTCCAGCAGCATCTAAAAGAGGAAGAGATATCTGATGTCAGAGAAACTGCCTTCAGTCCTGTCATCTGGAGCATGGTTATGCTGATAGGAGAACGCAGAGGATTCAGAGGCCATTTGTTTTTGAATTTCTTCATCAACCAACCTTTTTTTTTTTTTAACCAACACTAAGAATTAGTAAAAAGGAGAGGTCCGTGTGTTCTTAACCTTTCTTTTATCAGAGAATCTGGTAACTGAATAGGGAACTAGCCCAGGAACATTTGGAAAAGGGAGAGAAAAGAAGCAAAGACAGAGCGCTAATTACAATGTCAGGAGCTGGCTTTGGATCACTGCTGCCTCATCCTGTGTGCATCTGCTCAGGAATGTGAAATCCAGTTCTGCTGAGAAGAACTGACTTGGTTCTAGAGACAGGTGTCTTGGTTCCCAGCTCTTCTAGGCAGACTGCCTTGATGGAGTGTAAAAGCAGCGTGAAGGGCTTATAGGGTTAATGTAGCATGGGGTTAGATAATTAGAACAACAGCAGTACCTGATGTTTCCCTTTTGAAGCACTTTGAAAAAATCATAACTTGCTTAATCACTTAACTTCCCTCTGAGGTAGGGAGTGCTAGCTCTCTGGCCTTTTTTGAGATAAAGGAGAAGACAGGTGGCTGGACATTTCTCAGCCTTCTTCTTGGTGACATGAAGTTCACCAGAGATGGTGCTTAATTTTTTATTGTCCTTTTAAGATAAATTTTTTTATTGATATCATTTGGTTTTATATCACCTTCATTTCTGCATTCATTCTTCACCTCATACTGCCTTCTCCTGGAAGTGGAGGAGAAAAAAGCTGTCCAGCTGAACAAGGGAGCCCTTCTAAAGAGCTCCAGTGGTACGTGCACTCCTGGGACGCTGAGAGCCCTTACAGAGCCAGGAGAGAGGGGCAGGTTTTCAATTTCCTCCAGAGCCCATTTTGGCCATTATAATTATACACAGGCTTGATATTGTTGTTTTGTTTTTTTTTTGAACCAAGAAAATAGGTTTTGTAACCTTGTGACCAACCTTTCCATCTGTAATGGCCAGTCACCATTCAGGTTGAACAAATGTTTATTAAGTACCTGCTTTCTCCCAAACACTGGGCTCAGTATTGGGCATCCAAAGACAAAAAGCTTCATAAATAGTCCCCTGGCTTCAGAGTGTACACATTCTTTCTTGAGGATGGGACTGTGTCTGACAAGCTAGTGGTAAACTAGCACTCTGAGGAGGAAGGCCTATTTTACCTTGACTTTTTAATCTCTCCCCTTTGTCCTTTTTTTTTTTTTTTTTTTTTTTTTTTTTTTTAAAAAAAAACAGAAAGTTTTACTTGGCTATAGCAGGCCCTTTGTCCTTTCTTAACCCACCCTCTGCATTCCTCCTCCTGGGCCAAACCCCTGTAACACGGTTGCTTCCAGAGGATTTGACCTGCCAGTGAGTTTCTTGTTCCCTTGGAGTCTCTTGCCCCCTGGTGGCAGGAGTGAAAGGAGCTTTGTGATCTGTCTGACACATGTGTCCCGACTTGTAGCAGGAGAGTGGCAGCTAGAGAAGTGAGGCCTCCTGTGTTTTGTTCAGCAGAGTTTGATCTTGAATCACAGAAAACAAGAGTTGCAGGGGATCTCAGAGATCATCTAGTCTAATTAATGCCTGAATAACAACCTCCTGCCATATACTCAACAAGGGCTCAGTCAGACTTTGCTGAAGACCTCTGGTAAGGGAGATTCCCTCTGAAGGGAGCCTCTTCCTCCTAGGGAGTGTTCCAGTTACTGGAGGCCTTGATCTTGACTTCAAGCGTAAATGTACAGCTACTCTCTTTTGCTCTTCCTCCTCCTGTTTGTCATGCAAGTGGCAACCCTTCACATGCATGAAAATAGCTGGTCATGATTCCCCGAAGCCTTCTCTTCTCTGCAGTTCCTCCAGCTGATCCTCATACGATATGGGCTTTGCCACCCTCCCTCTCCTCCTCTGGACCCTCTCAAGCTTATTAGTGTTCTTCTAAACAGTAATTAAGATGTGTTTGGTCAGAGCAGAAGGCAGTGATGCTGTAATAGTAGTCAGATACTCTCATTTGCTTTCTTGTCTTCTTTGTTGTATTACTGACTTAACAGTTTCATACAAACTGCTCCTTAGTCACACCTTCCCCATGTTGTATTTGTTAAATTGATCTTTTGAATCTGAGCATGAGACTTCACATTTATCACTATGAAACTTCCTGATGATTTTTGTCTTCCAGTATTCTAGCCCATCAAGAGCTTTTGAGATCCTGATTCTGTCACCCAGTGTGTTAGCTGTCTTTTCTCATTTCTGCCAGTGCATGTCATTTAGGCCTTTATCTAATTCATTGGTAAAAACGTTCAATAGCACAGGTCCTGCTCAGATCCCCTGGGGCACTCCACCATCCAAGGTGGCATGAGACAAAAAGCATTACTACTCTTTGGGTCTGGACATTCCACAAATTCCATATCTATCTAATTGTTGAGTTATCTAGTCCACAGCATATTTTCCACAAGAACAGCATGGAAGCTTTTGTCATAGGCTTTCCTAATATGTAGGTTAAAAAGTATGTGCGTGCGCACACAGACTCTCTCTCTCTCTCTCTCTCTCTCTCTCTCTCTCTCTCTCTCTCTCTCTCTCTCTCTCTCTCTCTCTCTCTCTCTCTCTCTCTCCCCCCCCTCCCTCCCTCTCTCCCTCCCCTCCCTCCCTCCCCCGATCTTCCTGTCCAGGAACTATCTCCAAAAAAGAAAATAGGGTTTGCCTAGTATGACCTGTTCTTGATGAAGACATGCTGAATCTTACTGATCCTTGTTTCCTTTTATTAAGATGTTCACTACCCATCTTTTTAAATGATATGTTCCAGACTCTTGCCAGGAGTCAAAAGTAAGTTCATTGACTTAAACTTTGCTGACTCTGTCTTGTTCCCCCGTTTGAAAACTGAAACATTGCCCTTCTCCAATACTCTGATATCTCTGGCTTTCTGGACCTTTTCAGAAGCCACTGACAGTAACAGCATAGTCTCATGTCACTTCTGTCAGTCTCCAAGGATGTGGTTCCTGTGCCCCCAAGGCCTTAGAGAGAATCTCCCATCTGTCAGCTCTGTGCCTTTGCACCCACTTTCTCGTGGACCTGGTTTTTACTTTCACTCATTAGATTCCTGTCCAAGCTCAAGGTAAGTGTGACTCTCATAGGAATGAGGTCCAACCTGATTCCTGTATTTATCAATATCTTCCTGCAGTTTTTTGAATTTATTTAATAAGTAATTACCTGAGTAATTACTTAATGTTGTCTGTATCTCCTCCTGGGCATGTACCACACCCCCAGTATGGTATAAACTACTTGTTTTTTTTATATTGTCTTTGTATTCCAATGCCTAGCCAAGGCCCTGTCCTATAGCAAATGCTTACTACATGCTTAATGGGTAAATTAAAGACAGTTAGATGGTCTTTTAATATTTCCTTCTTTATCTTGGATGTCAAATCCCTGTTGCCGGTTTGTTTTGTCCTTTCCCATACAAAGAATTCTACTTGGAAGACAGAACAAACACCGTAAGACTTACGCGGCCTAGCCTTTTCTCTCTCATGAGTTATCGCTGTCTTTTTCCTATTGAGCCATGGGTCTATTCCTTCTCTGATCTTTTCTCCATGATACCTAAAAATACTCCCTTTCTACTCCCCCATCTAACAACACTATTTTTTCTTCCTCCCTACCCCTTTTATTTGCAACAAAACTCCTTTAGCCAATATTCATGGTCAAGCAGAGCTAGTTCCTGCATTGACCAAGTCTCCTTTTGCCCCTTGAGTCCATTACTCCTCTGTCAGAAGGGCTGAGATGTTCTGTCTTTGCTCCTCCTCCCAGCCTCTGCTCAGTCTCAGCTTTTAGTTCTCCTAACACTGCTCTGTTGGGACCACATCGCATTTTTGGTGTTCGTCCCTTTTCATCTTTTTTACCTGCCTTTGCTTCCAGCTTCTGTACGTATTTTTAAAAAAATCTAGGTTTTTGGTGAGTTCTTTGTTCATCAGCATCATTCTTTAGACAACTCTCCTTTTTCTTCTTCATTGCACTTGTTTCTGTTGAGCCTCAAAACCTGATTCTTGAGAGCCTCTACTTCTTTGTGAAGTCTGAGTCCAGGAGATCCTACTGACTTTCTCTGATCTTTTATCTCCCCACATTCAGGAATCACATAAGACTATGTCCTACTTTCCTTCTCTGCCACAAATTCTGAGATGGAATGGTCACTTCCCCTAAAGTTCTTATTATATCTGCCCAGTAATTAATTTTTCCTTTCATGAAAATCCAAAATGTAATTTTCTTTTACTTTTTCAAGGATGAAATTATCATTAATGCAAATCAGTAATTTTATTATCTGCTCTATTTTGGGGGGGATTATTCTTCAGCAGTTGCCATTTTCCATCATTTGTAAGTCATACCTTTGTGTCAGTCTTAAAATTTGTTTTCCAAATCCTTCATGTATTTCCTGCTTCTGGCTCAGTGGTCTCTAATACACTGTAGTGATAAAAGTGCTTCTGCTTTTGCATCCATTGAGCTTTACCCAATGTCCTTGGATTTCCTTGTAAAGAATATCTTCCTATTATACAGTCCTAATCTTCCCTCCCCTCTGCTCCACTTTTTAACCTTTCCTGTTTTATTTGAATAAGGGATATCCTTCCAATTCCATAATCTAGTCATGGGTCTCATTTAACTTGAGTCTCAGTGAAATTTATTTGTGATGTCATCTTGCTTCCCTGCGTTCAGATTTCTAGGTCACTTTGCTTGCTTCCCATACTTTAAAAAACCTTTTATTTTCAGTGCTGTTATTGAAAAGGCCCAAAGAAGGGAGGAAATGGATCAGAGAAGTGAGTCCCAGAGAGCTGACCTGAGAACAGGACCTAGCTGGACAAAACCCCTTATAATCATAGTGTCAAGATGAGATGGTTTGTTGGGAGAGAAGTGAATTGGGCTGGTTAGAGGCAGAAACAGAATTTTGGTACTTGGAATAAGCTGGAGGAGATTCATAAAGTTCAGCTTTTATGGTCTGAGTGTGGGAGTTTGGGGGTTATTGTTTAGGAATTAGTACTGACCACTATGGAGCTAGATTTTTGAGAGAAATAGTTTGATGGAAGACTCAAAAAATGCCAGTTTCACTAGAATTTCATAGAATCATAGACCAAGACAGTTTCAGAGAGATCCTAAAACATAGAATGTTGGTACTCAAAGATGTTTCCAAACATGGGTTCTTAATGTGGGATTCATGTAAGGGATCTGTGGATAGAGTTCAGGGGATCTGTGAACTTAAATGGGGAAAAAATTAACATCTTCATTTTCATTAACCTCTAGCTTAAATTTAGCATTTTCGAATACTTTGAAACTTTTGTTCTAAGAGGGGTTCAGCAGACTGCCGAAGGGGTCCAAGACATACATATGTGCATGCACACACATGTGCATGAGCACATGTGCTGCGTGCCCCCTTCCCCATATAGTTAAGAAGCCCTACCCTAGAAGAAATAATTTAGAATGTTAGAGGCAAAAGGAACCATAGAGATACTAAATCCCATTCCCTCATTTTCTGGAGGGGGGAATCGAATCCCAGGATGGTTAAATGACAATCACATTTAGTGGCACAACCAGGACTAGCCCCCCACATGTTCTGTACCTAGAACAGTGTTCAGAATATGTGTCTTAATAACTTTTGAATTGAATGAAATTGAATTCTTAATACATTGACGTTCCAGAGGGGCTTGATCCTTTCTTCTCCTGTGTCCTTGTGGAGGGCCTACACTGTCACCTGGAGAGGCATAATTGAATATGTTTTCTGAAGACTTTTGGATTGTGAATATAACTGACTGCTTTACCCTCTGTTTTATTCTTGTTTCAGGACCACAGAGGGATGCCCAGGCAGCCAGGGAGTTTATCCTCAAGATGTTTGTGGATTTAAACCCCGACAGCGACAAAATCATCTACTCTCACTTTACGTGTGCCACAGACACAGAGAATATCCGCTTTGTCTTTGCTGCTGTCAAAGACACCATCCTGCAGCTCAATCTGAAAGAGTATAACTTGGTCTGACCCTGCTTTCTCCCTGAAGAGGCCTCAGCGTGAAGAAAAGACCAAAAAAAGTTTTTGTTTTTGTTTTTTGAAAAAAATTACAGGAAAAATATCTTTACTTTTTAATGATGTAATGATTGCCAATTGTCTGATCTGTGGAGTGGCAAATTTTGCTCAGTGTTACCTTGGATCTCATGTCTCTGTCCACAGGAGTAGTTGATTTTTTTTTCCTATTTTTAACAAATGGCTTTTATTTCACAGTTATCAGGGGATACACTTCACTCTTCTCCACACCTTGTGCACCTCTTCACCTTTTGCCAACAGCAAAGGCGGCCTTCTCGTGGGCTCAATTTTTTGTCGCTCGCTTTTTTTAAAAAAAAAAAACAACAAAACAGAAACTAAGCAAAAAACTCTACCCTATTTTCGGTTACAAGTTCCCACCTCTTGGCCAAGTTTTATGGACTCACTGAACTTATTGGGGGATGGAGGGAGCCAGTACTCCCCTTCCCTGAGCTCCAGGGGGCCTCTGTCAAGATTGCCACACCTGCTTGCTTCCCTCTTCCCTGCTTGGTCCAGGCTCCACAGCCCACGGTGATGATATTGGGATTGGGGAGTGGTGTTCCTCCCAAGAATGGAAGCAAAAGCCCCCACCCATCCAATGACAAACAGACCCCAAAAGCTGTCCCCCTGCCTCCTTCAGTGCATCATATAGTATAGTCTGGGTTTTTAAAAGTTTTTTTCCTTTCTTCTTGAATATAAAAGATATGGAGACTGTGATTTTTCTTTTTTTAAGTTATTGATGTTCTATATATAGTTTGCTACAGGCTGTATTTTCGTTCAGTGGGCTCCGAAAGGTGGGAGCTTGGCCAAGCAACAGCTGCCAACTCTTGGGAAGTGCCTGACTGTATCTTTTTTGGGTGGATGGGGGTGGGTGGGGGGAATACTCATATATGCTCTGTTGATGGAAAAGAATCTCCCAAGCTGTGCCCTCCTCCTTTGTAAGTGGGTGACAGCCTCTTTCCCCAGGCTTCCCCTTTCTTGGTGTGGTGAAGATGTTCCAGTGTACCGAGTGATTCAGCGCACGCATCTAACACCAAAGTCTTGTGGTGGATTTGGAGGTTTTCTTGGGGTTCCTGAGCTCCCACCTCTGCTTCTGGCTTTTTAGCATGCTGCTGCTCCTGGCAGGGGAATCAGATTATTCACATGCAGCTCTGCGGACAGCTTCTGCTCTGCCCAGGCCTGGGGTCCCTCAGAAGGGCCCTGTGTCAGACCATGCAGCCGTACAGATCCCGGGGCTTGGTCTGGTCCATCGAGGGGGACAAGCATGAGGAGCATTCTTTTTAAGTGATCTCAAGGGACAGAGGAAGGAATTGTCTCCCTTTTTGTTGGAAGGAAAGAGGACCTCTTCAGAAGCTTCTCAGGCCTGTACTTGAGAGTCCGATGTGGCTGCTCAGTAGTTGTTGGTGACTCCTTGTGAAAGCACCTGCACAGATTGCTGTCCACAGCTGCCCATGCCTGGGGGTTGGGGGGTGGGGTCGGGGGGGAGGGTTGGGGTGGGGTGCAGCACAGGCACTTTTTTTTTTCCAGGAGAGGTGGGTCTACAGGCATTGCCAAAGTCAGAATCAGGCTGTTTAGGCAAGAAGGCCAGGTGCCTTAGAACCATAATGGACATCCAGGGCTTGCAAATTAGCCTGAATCCCAGGTGCCAAAGGAAACGAGTGTTTCACTTGGGTCCTTTTGAAGCTGAGGCCAATAGAGGTGCCAAATGCCAATGCCTCCCTAGGTTTCACTGAGGAAGACAGCAGCACCCAGTAGCTGAGGGACATCTCCACTGGAAGCAGCAGGAAGTCCGGCCCCTTGCTGCCAGCAGGATTGTGCCCTGCCCTTCCCCAGCCCTGCTTCAGTAGCACTTAGGACAGACCCTGGTGGATGGAGCATGAAGAACCCATTCCCCCAAAGCAGACTGTTTGAAAGAAGGCATCCCAGTTTGGGTTTCTTTCTCTCTTCTCTTTTTTCCCCTAGGGGGAGGGAAGGGGAGATTGGTTTTATCGTTTTATTGTAGACTGAACACTACTTCAGTGTTTTTTTGCACAAAACGTAACGGGAAATGAACCGCCGGAGATGCCTTTGATCCATAACACTAAGTCTGGAGCTTACACTTCAAGTAGTCTGTTGTGTGGTTTGTTTCATTTCTTTTGGCTGTTGTGTTTTTCCCCCTCTTCCTCCCTCCTCCACCCTCTTCATCCCTTCAGTCCTCCTTCCTGCCTTTTGGTATATGTGAGGCAAGAGACATCAATGTTGTATCTCAGAAAGCACTGTGGGGGCAGCATGCTATCTGAGCCTGCCCAGAAGCACTTGGCCCTCTGGTTAGGTAGGCCAAGAAGGCAGACATCTGAGACAACAGCTACATTCCGAATTGTCTAGTTGTAATCCTATATAGGGGTGACTAGCTGCTTGGAACCAGTTTCCCTCTCGTGTCTATGCCAAAAAAGGTCTTTTTGTAGCATGAAATCATATAAGAGGATTTTTACCAGAAACCTAAACCATACACCAAACAAACCCAACTTCTTGGGGTGAGTCCAAATAGCTTCCTTAGGGAGCAGATGGTGCTAAACCCCATTCCTTTTTGCACCCTTTTGTACCAGTGGCTGGCATGGGGTCCATTGCTGGCGGTGGACCTACACCAGGAAACTCAGGACCCCAAAGGTAGAAGGATAGCAAATAGGACAGGTTGCCCTAACCCTCAGGTTCCTGAGTGGCTCCAGAGAGGGGCCCTTTGATGCAGTAGAGATTACATGATTCTTGATGGAATTGATTGAATTTTTATCTGATAGGGAATGCTGTGTGTTATTTTAATACTAATTGCCATCTAGACAAATGATGGAAAATATTATGAGGGCCCTGCCACCCAAGAAAAGAAAGGGGTAAGTGTTAGTTCTGGTTTAGATCATCTGTGGCTGGAGATTCTCCAAGCATATCCTCAAGACCCAAGTCTGATTGATTGGTGAACACACTTACCCCACTGGTGAGGCCCCTTGTTTGAGTTGTTGGATTTCCCAATATGCCCACTCATCAGAAAGTGCCAAACTCAAAACAAGACACCTGTTCCTTTCCAAGCAAGAGGAGGTGGAGAGTGTGTATGAAGGGAGGAATGGGTATGTGAAAGACAGTCGTAGAGCAGGAGCAGATGACCACCTCCCAAATCCTACCTTCCATTGTTTGCTGGATTCCTTCCCAATAGCTCTTTTGCCCTGCTGAAGACATACAGTTTAGCTGGCCACCAATATTAGCATGCCAACCTGATCAGGGAGAGAGGCAGGAAAGAAGGTGACCCACTGTGAGGCCAATCTGTTTTTCCACATCATTCCATAAAAATCCAGTGCCCGAGGCTCCAGATTGTCCATCTCTGCCAGCTTCTCTTTGTTTCTCCTCTTGCCCAAGCCAAAACTTTTGACTTTTTTGCCTCTCAATGATGTTGGCTTTGCTTTTAGCTGGGTGGGGCACCACTCTGCCATACTGCCCCTCCCAGGTCCCCCTCATGTGTGTGTGTGTCTGTGTGTCTGTGTGTGTGTGTGCGCACATGTGCTTGTATGTGTTTTGTTTTTTAATCATCACTTGATAAACTGCATTTTTCTCCAATGCTTCTGGAGTGTGCTGACCATTTTATTCTGTCATTGCTGAATCCAGGTGTTCCAAGTTCCCCAACAAAGATAAAATCTACTGCAGCACCCCCTCTTTTTTCTAAAGTATAGTTGTGCCAATGCCCCCCCCCCCCATAGTAGTGCACGAGATTCTTTAAAAGTGCCAATGTGGTGGAAATTATTTGGTAATACTTGTATATTCTACAATCCTGATTTAAGACAATTTAAACATTAACCTATTTAAAAAGATACTATATAAGATGCTGTTTTTTAAACCTTGTCATTTGAAATGCATGTATTGTTGTGAGTTGGGGTGGGGGGAGGGTAGAGGGGCGGGGCAGAAGGGATGGCCCCAGTGCCAGCCAACTAGCCACGTGGGTGCTTGTGGCTTCCAGCTAAGTGAGATAGCAGGAGTTTGTTCTGATGTCAGGCCCTGACTCCTTATTCCAGAAATATCTGATGGAAATTGATTTTCATATCTTTCTCCTGAAATAAATTCTCTGTTTCAAATTGGAATAAATTTTGTTCCTAAATGCTCTGGCCCCTTTGGACTTATTTCTTAACACTGGCAAAGCAAGAATGGGGAAGAGGCTGTCAGAGACCAGCTGTCAGGTGTCAAGCGTTGTTAGTGAAGAAAGATGGGACTGAGGAAATGCTTGGTGTCCTGGCTTCGTAACTGGCCTTGACAATGGGGGAAGGGGTCCAAAGGACTTAAAATCCCAACATATAATTGTCAGGCCTTTCCAGAGGCATTTCATTAAGTAAAATATGGGCTAAGAATTAGCACCCTCTGTCAACTATTCTTGATTAGTGACCCTGTTGGGACTTGTTGACTGATAATTGTACATCAGTTATAAGCATTTACTAGTCATAAGCTCTATCTGCTATGCTCTATGCTAAACAAAGTAAAAAACTTCTCCAGGAGCTTTTGTTTTAAGGGAGGAGACAACATACACATGAATCAGTACATAGAAGTTAAATATAGAATCAGTGGAAGGTGGCCTTAAGAGAAGGCTCCCTGCAAGAGGTAATGTTTGAATGAGTCTCAAAGGAGACAACACATATATAAATCAGTACATAGAAGTGAAATGTAGAATCAGTGGGAGGTGGCCTTAAGAGAAGGCTCCCTGCAAGAGGTAATGTTTGAGCCTCACAGGAAACCAGAGTCTAGGAAGAGGTAAAGGTAAGGAGGGAAAGGGGTAAATCTCAATTGGGCCACCAATTTGCAGGGGAAAAATTTGGAGTTGTAATCTTGAAACTTCTGTGGGAATTAAAGAAAGTGGGGATATTGAGCCTGGAGAAGAAAGTTTACGTGTGTGAGGATCATTATCTTCAAATCATCTGAAGAGCAGTTGCATGGGAGAGTGAGTAGACTTGTTCTATAATAGCTTACTTAAATAGCAAAAGTGTTTTTTCATAAATTATTTCATTCATCTTCACCTGTAAGGAGTATCCTCAGGCTTCAGGTGAGTGAGCAGCAGTTAGGATTCAAAGCCAAGTCTTTGGAATGCAAGTCTAGGGGTGTTCTATTTCAATACTAGTGCAGTGGATAGAACACCAGTGCAGGAGTCGAGGACCTGAGTTCAAATATCACCTCAGACACTTGACATTCACTACCTGTGTGACCTTGGGCAAGTCACTTAACCCCAATTGCCTCATCCTGGGTCATCACCAGTCATCCTGATAAGTATTTGGTCACTAGATTCAGATGGCTATGGAGAAGTGAGACTGGTGACCTGCACAGCCCTCCCTCACTCAAAACAAAGTCAAGTGCAAGTCATGTCATTTCTCTATTGGCATTTCTCTTCTTTGGCAATGAAGGATGAACATATATTTCAATGCTATGTCTGTATTATCAGGCAGAAAGACTAATGCTCTTCAATAGACTGTTGTTGTGTTTGCCCTTCATTCTTAGAGAGGACCATTGACATCAAGATGATGGATGACTTGCACTTGACTTAGATTTGGGTGAGGGAGGGCTGTGCAGGTCACCAACCTCACTTTCTTCTCCAGAGCCATCTGGGTCCAGTGGCCTGATATTCCTTAGGATGACTGGAGGTGGCTCAGGGTGCAATGTGAGACCCTGGCCATTTTAAGCTAAGGTCTTACCACATTCTCACTTTGAGTGAGATACCCCCATTCAAGGAATAGACTTCTTTAAGTAGTTACTCAAGGGATGGCCCCTTTCATATAAATAAATAACTAAATCAGTAGCTGGTAAATCCAAAGGAAAAAGGTAACTTTTGGCCATGGAAGTGTACCTTTCCCTGGGTAGAACCCCAGAGGAGAGGAGAGGAGCTGCTACTCACAGGTTATGTTTGCCCTTCAGTAGATGGAAATTACAGGAAGACAATTAAACTCTTGTAGATAAACTTAATAACAATTAGAACTAGGAAATAGATTGCCTTGGGAGGTAATGAATTTCTTGTCACTGGAGATCAAGCCTAGGTGACTTTGGATGTTTTTGAGTTTTTATGCATTGTTCAAGGGAGTTGGACTCAAGTCTCCTCTGAAGCTTAAGTTCCCTGATTATTTGGATTGGCATGAGAGGGGAGTCTGGATATAGTTAGCTTTTTGGTTATGGTACAGCAAGGACTGGAGAGCTTAGAGCTTCACTTGGCAGTCTGGCAACTGACCATGCCCCAATCCCTTCCTGCTGTCTCCTCATACATGTATAGGTCTATGTGTATATATGTGTATGTGTGTATATGCATATGTGTGCATATAGATATGTGGATGTATATGTAGAGTTGTTCACGGGATCAAGGTGAGGGAATTTGAGGAAATTTGAGAGACAGGTTACTTCTGTGTATCAGGGTATTGGCTTCAGGTCAATCAACAAGGTTGGATTGCTGGGAGATTTCCCCTAGTGGCCATTAGGTGTCACCCTCGGCCCAGGGTCCCTCTCATGGAGATCTGGGGTATTAATAAGAATTTACTTATGAATTACTTAAGTATTACTTAAAACCACGAAACTGGAGGAATCTTAGGATATAGAATGTCAGAATTGCTAAAAACAAAAAACAACATTACTTTTCAAAACATGTAAATAGGTCCAGAAAGAGGAAGTGACTTGTCTGGGGTTACTCAGCAAGTCTGAGCCTGATGATTCCCAAGGGGATTGGTAGAAAAGCAGCATTGGACTGGAAAGAATGGATGCCAGATTTGGAATCAGGAGAGATTGGTGACTCCTGCTTATAGCACTAGCCGAGTGTCTGTGCTGCAGTGAAACTTCCTGTGCCTCAGTCGCCTCCTCTGTAAAATGGAACTAACAGTCATTTCACTGGTGCTGCTGAGTGGACCATATAATACAACGAACATACTGAGCTTGGTGCCCACTTATTTGGCATGTGGGGAAACAAACCCAGTGTGGTGGCCAAAGCCTAGTCAGATTCAAAGATAACTCTTTGCTATGATTTTGTTACAGGTTAGGGTCCAAGGAACTTTTCAGTTTTGAGTTTGTGATGGTAGAGAGCCCTATCTAGGGAGTTGTCTTAATTCCTGTTCTCAGTCCCTTAGGTCCTGGCTAGCACTGCTCTCTTCCTTCCCTCAGCACTTTATAGTTTTATTGGGTAGATATTCTCTTTTGGAGCACAATCCATGTTTTGCTTAGTCTTCATGAGGTGCTAAGATAAATTCCACCTGCTGTGGCTTCCCAGGTGATGAATCTGCTTTGAACTTAGGTGGGCTGCTTCAGATGAATGGTGGAACCCAGCATCAGGCCTATATTTTGAACTGTTTCCATTTTGAAAGATGGGACCCACTGGAGCTTGTGTTCTTCTGTCGCCTACACACCACATGAGGCACTGGTGTGGGGCTGTGGTGGAGAACCTACCTCTCTGTATCAAGAATAATTGAAAATTTTTATCTTACGTTTTTAGTCTTTAATCCTCTGAAGGGAGTAGAGGAAGAGAACATTACTCACTGGGTGACTAGGAGACATCTTGTGTAGAACATAGAACCTGAGCTGAGCCCTGGAGGAAGCTGGGGATTCTAATGGGAGTCTATTCCAGGAGCATGTCAAGGCATAGGGGCAGAATTTCACTTGACGGAAGAAAACTGACCCAGAGAGGAGCAGGATGTAGGTCATTCGGGCTGGCCGTGGTGGCCAGTCTCCAGTGTACTCTCCACTCTACGTGGCTCCCTTCTGACTTTTCAGTCACAAAGGTTGGATGCATTAGGAACTTCTGTCCCCGCTGATTGAAAGCAACATATATAGTCCATGAGGTATAGAGGAAGAGCTCTGCTCCAGAGCGAGGGCTGCTGGGCTCTCCTGGCTCTTTGGCTTACTTAATATCTTATCTTGGGCAAGTTGTTTCTCTGGGTCTTTGTTTCCTTTAAAATGGGGACCCTGGAGCTGGGGGTAGGGTAGGGACCAGAAACATGCCAGCTCTGAATGTCTGAGGCTAATCCTGTGCCTCCCTTAAAGGGTTGTTGTGAGATTCGGCAGGTAAGAATACTTTGGGAATTAGGCAATAAATGTAAGAGATTAAATCCCATCAATTCTTCATTATTAATCGTAGGATTGTTCAACCAGGTGGCACTGGATAGAATGCCAGGCCTGGAGTCAGGAGTGCCTGAGTTCAAATCTGACCTCAGATACTTCCTAGCTGTGTGACCCTGGGCAAGTCGCTTCACTCTGTTTGCCTCAGTTTCCTTATCTGTAAAATGAGCCGAAGAAAAAAAATGACAAACCACTCTGATATCTTTGCCAGCAAAACCCCAAATGAGATCATGAAGAATTGGACGTGAATGAACAACTTCCCACCTTACTTGAACAATTGTATTATCTCCTTAACCAGACTCCTCTTAGTATCTTCCCTTCTGTAAAGGCTGCCCTAACCTTTCTTAAGTCCAACTCTTATCACATCCCTGCCCTGCTGAGATATCTCTTGTGGCTCCTTATGATTCATTGGAAGAGTCCAGACCCCTTTGACTGACATTCAAGGTCTTCCAAGCTTTGGCCCCAGCCTAACTTGCCAAACAACCATATCTATACTCCCCAGGAACACAGGGATATTGTGATCAACTGAATAGGTTAGTGAATCTTACTCTGTAGAAAGACTGCGAGCTCTTCAAGGTAGGACCTTGTCTTTTCTTCTTATTTCTCACATGGGGACATATACTCAGCATGTACTTTAAAAAGAGATATAATAGAAAGAACATGGAATCAGGAGACCTGGATTAGAATTGTATTAATTGTATTCTTATGATTCTTATGAAAGTTAAGTAATCCCAACTTGAAAAATCATGCAAGGTACTATACAAACCTTCACATGTTATAGATATTCACTTATTTTGAATATAATCTTTATCTGAAAAACTATTATGTTTCAACCTGTACCTGTTTTTCTCCCCTGCATTTTAATGCATCTTTAGGCACCAAAGAGAAATATAAAATCATTTGTTCTTGTTGTTCATTGTCCAACTCTTTGTGACTGCATTTTGGAAGGATTTTCTTAGCAAAGAGACTGTAGCAGTTTTCCTTCTCCATCTCATTTTATAGATGAGGAAACTGAGGCCAACGGGGTAAATGACTTGTCCAGGGTCTCACAGCTAAGGAAGCATCGGAGGCCAGATTTGAATTTAGGAAGATGAGTCTTCTTGATACCAAACCCAGTGCTTGAATTCACTTTGCCACCTAGCTGCCCAGAATAAAGTCAGGTCACCCATAAAAAAAGACTATTAGGTTGTCCCTGCTAGGACCTTTAAGACAAAAATGAAAAAAAAAACTAATTTTTTTTTCTCCCTCTCAACACCTGACTTCTACTCTTACAGTTTGCCTGCGACACTGAGGGAAGACTCAGATATGTGCTCCTAGGGCTGGTGGAGGAATTTTTCTGGATCACAGGTTTCTCCTGGTTGTCAGCCAGGAGGTGGTGTAAGCTGGAGTATAGTATAGAATCTCTGCCCCCTGTTACTCTGAAATCCAAGACTCTTAGAGCTTTTCTACAAAGACTTTTTGGTGCATCTGCCTCTGCTGATGCAGAGCAAAGAGGGAGGACTCTGAAGGGAAACAGAGCATGAGAACCTAGGTGATGGAGTCCAGATGAGAGAACTGAGTCCCAGCGAGGTTAAAGATGACTTGCTCCAGCTCACACAGGTAGTCCATGACAGAACAGAGTTTGCAGATTCAAACTCAGATCTGGTAATGCCTAAGTTAGCATACTGCCTCTCTGGGTAAAAGTGGAAACCCCAGACTGCCAGCAGCAGAGGTAGAAGCTTGTGCTGAGCCTCCTAAAAGAGCCAAATCATGTGTTCTAATCAATATGTTTGATTAAGTTCTTTGGAGTTTTTTCTAGTTCATCTTGGGGAAGAAAGACAAGGTTGGGAACAGAAGATGAAGGAGAGACTTTGGGATAGCCAGGTACCTTCTGCATATACACAGCTGGGAGTGGGCTGGCTCCCATGGCCATCTGGTGACTTTTGAAGACATAGGACTGGGTAAGAGGAATAAGAAAAAAGAAAAACAAAACTCCTGCAACAAATATGAATAAAACAAAACAAATTCCCAAATTGGCAAGATCCAAAAAATGTCTCATTCTATATTCAGTCTGTCACACACTTCATCACCCATTCTCTGCAATAAGGTTGGTCATTGTGTTACTCAGAGCTCTTGTGTTTCCAACTTGTTCATCTTTACAATGCTGATATTGTACACAAGGTTCTCCCAGTTCTGTTCACATCACTCTGTGTCAGTTCAAACAAGTCTTTCCTGATTTCTCCTTCATAGTTTCTTATGGTAAAATTGTATTTTATTGCATTCCACTGTTCCTTAGTTGATGAATACCTCCCCACCTACTTAGTTTCTAGTTCTTTATCACCACAAAAATAGTTACCATAAATATTTTTTTTGTATAAATGGGACATTTTCCTCTTTCTTTAATCTATTTGGGGTATTGATCTAGTAGTGTTACCTCAAGGTCAAAGTATATGCATAGTTTAATAACTTTAGGGATATAGTGTGAATTACTTTACACGATGATTGGACAAATTCAGTTCCACCAACAATGCATTAATGTGCCTGTTTGCTGACAGCCTCTCCAACATTTGTCATTTTCCCTTTCACAAAGCACTTGATAACTATAAATGACCGTCTAGGATAAGCTCCTTGTTTTACAAAGAGGATATAAGAATTCCCTATAACAGTTATCTCCAAAGCATGGACAGGAAGCCTTGGGTGGACCAAGTCTTTACCCCTAGGATTATGTGATCAACCGTTTGAATGATGGAAAGATAAGTGACATCACACTCTCACTGTGATAATATAAGACTTATCTCCCACACAACCACACCTCCCCTCATTTATCTCTCTTTTTATTATCCAGTCGATCCATAAGCATTTATTCCATGCTTATTATGTGCTATGTTCTGTGCTAAACAGTAATGATACAAAGAAATGGTGAGAGCAATCCTTGCCTTGAGGAGATTATCTTTTAAATGGGAAAGCAACCACATTGCATATAAGAAAGTGGAAGGTAGTTAGTGAAACCTGGAAAATCTTCCCAGAGGAGATAGGGAGGGAGTCTTACAGGAAGCTAGGGAGTCTGAACAGTGGAGAGGCAGAGGGAGAGCATGCCAGGCATGAGGAACACCCAGTTCCAAAGCACAGAGATGGGAGATGGAGCATGCAGGTGTAAGAAACTGCAATTAGGCCAGCGTGGCTGGCTCAGAGGGTTCAAGGAACGTAAGAAAACTGCAAAGGCAGGAAGGGACCAGTTGTTAAGAGCTTTGAAAATAGTAAAAGTCCTCATATTTCATTTGGGATCAAATACAATAAGGATATAGTAAGGAGTCACTGGAGCTGGGGAGGGAAGAATCTGGGGGAGGGACATGGTATGATCTGTGCTTTAGGAAAATCACTTTGGCAGGTGAGTGGAGGATGGACTGGAGTGAAGAAAGATGAGATAGGGAGATTAGATAGGCAATTGCAATAATCTAAGTGAGAAGTGACAAAGGTCTAGACTGGAATGGGGGACCATGTGAGTGGAAGAGAAAGGGATGAATTGGAATGATATAAAGAAAGAAGTAAGAAGATTTGGCAGTTGATTGGATAAGTGCGTGAGAGAGAGGAGGATGGCATAGTATTGTAAAACTGGAGGACCATGAGGATGATAGTGCCCTTAAAAATAATAGGAAAACTGGGAAGGGAAAAGATAATGAGTTCTGTTTTGGACATGTTGATAGGTGGCGTAGTGGATAGAGTGCTGGGTGTGGTCAAGAAGATTCATCTTCCTGAGGCCAAGTCCGGTCTCAGTCACTTCATCCTGTTTGCCTTAGTTTTCTCATCTGTAAAATGAGAAGGAAATGGCAAACCACTAGCCGCGTGACCCCTGAGCAAGTCACTTCACTCTGTTTGCCTCAGTTTCCTCATCTGTAAAATGAGTTGGAGAAGGAAATGGCAAACCTATTAAGTATCATTACCAGGAAAATCCCAAATGGGGTCATGGAGAGTTGGACACATCTGAAAGGGCTGAACAAGATAACAACAGTCATCCAGTTTGAAATGTCCAACAGGCATTGGTGATGGGAGACGAGATGTTCAGGAGAGAGACTAGGACTTGGATATGTAGATCTGGGAATCCCCTGCCTATCGATAATAACTGAACCCATGGGAGTGGATGAGATCACCGAGCGAGAGAACAAAGAGAGAACCTAGGATGGAGAGAATCTTGGGGGACATTCACAGTGATCACAACACGGATGAACAACCAGCCCCCAAACCCAAAACAAAACACTGAGAAGGAGCAGAGAAGACAGTCAACAGTGTGAAATCTGCAGAAAGATTAAGGATGAGGATTGAGAAGAAGCTATTCAATTTGGTGGATAGCTAGGTGGCACAATGGATAGTGTTAGAGTGAGGAAAACCTGGTTCCGATTCTGCCTCAGACTCTAGCTGCATGACCCTGGACAAGTCTCTTAAAATCTCTCTCAACCTCAGTTTTCTCATCTGTGAAATGGGAATAACAGTACCTACATCACAGGATCAAACAACATAATATATGTAAAGTACTTTGCAAACCTTAAAACTGCTACATAAATGCTATTATTAGTTATTTTTAAGAGATCATTGGTAATTCTCGAGAAAACAATTTTAGTTGAATGTCAAGGGCAGAAGCCAGTTCTCAGAAGGTTTAGAAGAGAGAGAGGAAGTGAAAGCAGGAGCTGTAGACAGCTTTTTCCAAGGTATTTGGTTGAGAGTGGGAAAACAACAGCAGGAAAACGGTGATAGCTGGTAGGCATGACAGCGTCTAGTAAGGATTTTTTAAGGATCAGGGAGACTTAGGTATATTTGGATGCAGAGAGGGAGGAGCTAGTAGATAGGAAGAGACTGAAAATCAAAGAGAGAGTGGAGATGATGGTAGAAACCATCCTCTGGAGAAGATTGGAGGGGAGATGGAATCAGGGGAACAGAGAAGGGGAACATGTGGGTGATGACAAGATCAAGGGTAAATGTATCCTTGGGTATAGCTGAAGTGGCTTGGTCATTCAAGTTGAATATATTGAGGAAGTGGGAAGTAGGGTACTCAGAGGAAACATCAATGTGCTTGTTGAAGTTCCCTGGGATGAGGGAAGGATTTAAGTCAGAGAAGGAAACTCTGAGCAAGGCACCAAAGTCTTTATAAAAAAGAGAGAATGTTTTAGGGACAGTAGAATCTGAACTGGGTAACATACTTGTATTGAATGGACATCAGAGGAGAGGCCATGAGAGATGGTAGAAAGAGGGTGTGAGAGTGTTAATGATGAACAATGATGAATCTTTGAGATGAATGTGGAGAGGGGTGGGGATGAATGAAAATGCAAGTCCAGGGATGCAGTATCATTAGGTGGGAGTCAGTTATCAATGACTTTCAGAATATAAGAGTAACAAAAGAAGTGGTATAAGATGAGTGGAAATTTGTTAATTATGGATCAGTTATTCCAGAGGGCACGATGGAAAAGGTGGGTAAATCTAGAGTAGGACACTGGGAAGGCAGGAGAGGGGCATGGGAATGAAGGAGTGGACAACTGCGGCTAGGAAGGGGAGTTCATTCTTTGTCAGGTCGAGGTTCAGAATCAGATACAGATAGAATAGGAGGAGCGCTAACCATTGGAGGATGAGCCCAGACCAAGTAACAGTGAAGTGCACAGATGAAAGCAGGTAATTAGAAGATTCGAGGTCAAGGTTTTGTGTTGATACAGTCCTCAACTGCCAGACATGTTAATGCGGTTGTGAACTGAGACATGCCTGGTAGTGGTGTGGTCAGGAAGTGGTTTGTCTGGGTCTTGCTTTACCAGCTAGTGAGCAGGTCCTGACTGTCTTGTGCCTTCAGGTGAGTTGGGAAGGTTAGCCAAGAAGTGGTTTGTCTCTATACAGAAAGGAGCACCCAAGACTGCCTCCCACCTTCTGAGCTGGGATATCACCCACTCAGGCGGTTACAGCCTAATTTTTACCTGAGTACCCTCAGCAACAGTTTTGTAGGGTCTTTGGGAAAACTCCATCCTTTCTCCCTCATCATCTTATGGTTATAGTTGCCTTCCATAGGAGGGCGGGCTCTTGCTAGGGGTCACTGACCTGTGAATAAGAGCCCCACTTCCCTTCTTTTCTTTTTGGGCGGGACAGAATGAGTCATGAAGGATGAGCAAGCATGGATGGATCTCTACATCACAGATATCATTACATCATCTTTCCCTCCCAGAACCAAAATTTCTAATGCCTTCTTCCAAACTTCCATATGCCTATTGAGAACACCTCGATCCTTACAGTTACTCAGCTTCTCAAAACCTCAGAGTTATCCTTGACTCCTTGCTCCCCTTCACCTCATGTATAAGACTGGTTGCCAAGTTTTGGCCTTTTCTTCTCCATAATGCCTCTTATCATCTGTTCCCTTTTCATGTTTAGCAGAGATCCTCCAAATGAGTTCAAGTTCTCATCACCTTTGACCTGGACTATTTCAATTTGGTGACTATGCCCATGGTCATTCTGTCCTCCAAACCACTACCAAAGTGATTTTCTTAAAGTATATAGGTCTGTCCATGTAATCTTCTTACTCAATAAATTTTTGTTTCTCTCTATTGACTGTAGATTCATGAATTATTTCATTTTTATTTCATCCTTTTTCATTTCAACTTTTATAAAAGTTTTATAATGTACATAATTATTAGTACAGTAGTATATGCAGCCAGGTGGCACAGTGGATAGAGTGCCAAGTCTAGAGTCAGGGGGACCTTAGTTCAAATCCAGCCTCAGACACTTACTGGCTGTGTGACCCTGGGCAAGGCACTTAATCCTCTTTGCCTCAGTTTCCTTATCTGTAAAATGAGCTAGAGAATGAAATGGCAAACCACTCCAATATCTTTGCCAAGAAAACCCCAAATGGGGTCATGAAGAGTTGGTCATGACTGAACAAAAACCACATGCATATGATTTATAAAGAATAGAAATATTGCTACAAATTGTATGCTCAAAAATGTTTTTCTTTTAGGGGTGTGCAGTTAAATAAAATCTGGATACTACTCCCTTAGAGGAGTGAGAGAGGGGGGGTCCTAACCCAGACTGGCATTGATTGGCTCATTGCCTGGCCACACCTACTTTGACTCCTCCCATCTTCTCTGCTCTGAGTGATAGGTATTGAATGGGAGTACGCTGGGCACTTAGTAAATAGAACTGGTTGCTGTCAGCCTTGGTCAGCCTCATGACTAGTTTGAGGCACAGCAGGGCAAGCTCCCCTCTCCACCTCATGCCCATTCCTGCCCTGATTTCCATCCCTCAAACCCTACTTTCCTTCCTCTGCTCTTTCCCTCCCCACTCCCATCCCCAAGTTATTGTATCCTCTGGTAGGGGAGAAGCTTAGAGCCATCTGAGTCTTAGAATCCTAGGAAATTTCTTGATCTTGAGGCACAGGATCCGGCAGAGCTGCCAAAGGTTAGAAGCAGAGACCTCTCTAGAATCTATGGCAGGCACCTCCAGGAGGAGGGTGCTTCTTCTAAAAGTGATAACAAAATAGTACATGATAAGATACAAACAGAGAAGTGAATCAGGGAGTAAAGGAAAAGATAGCATTATTTTAAGTGTTCTTCCTCCTTCCCCTCCTCCCCAACCATATCTCTTGTGAGAGATAAAATGTGGATTTCAGGGGAAGTCATGGATTTCATGGTTTTCCAAGGACTTTGAAGGAGGTACTTTAGATTAAATCCCCTGCTTCCCAAGACACTGGCACACTGCCTGCCAGCAAGTTACCATTCTCCTTAGGGAAGTTTCCCTTAAGAAGAGTCTCCATGGTCTCTCTTAGTGGCTTGAGCCTGGAGGCTCACCATTAGAAGTCCTGCAAGATGATGGTATGATATGAAATCAACGTAGGCTGAGGCACAAAGTTCTGTTTTATTGACAAAGTGCGAATTTGCAAATGAACAGTCCCCCTCCTCCCAAAGAGCTAAGATCCTGAATGAGAGGGACAGCTCTCTTTTATTGACAAAACGAGAAGAATCTAGAATAGAAGGCAGCATCATAGAAGGGAAAAATAGTACAATCAGTTGCAAAGCTCGTAGCATCATAGGAATGAGGAATAATAGGGTTGATTGAAAATTGGGAATGAGGAGGTAGCAACAACACCCCCCTTCCATCTTGTCACTAAGAAATGTTCATTGTTTGAGTCCACTTTCAATGACAGTTTAGCAATGGTGAAAGGAGCAGCAGTGGTGTAGTGGATAGAGCACCAGTACAGGAGTGAGGAGGATCTGAGTTCAAATCTCACCTCAGACACTTGACATTCACTAGCTGTGTGACCTTGGGCAAGTCACTTAACCCCAACTGCCTCATCCTGGGTCATCTCCAGGCATCCTGATGAATATCTGGTCTCTGGATTCAGATGGCTCTGGAGGAGAAGTGAGGCTGGTGACCTGCACAGCCCTCCTTCACTCAAAACCAAGTCAAGTACAAGTCATGTCGTTATTTCTCTGATGGCATGGTCTTCTTCCGCAATGAAGCATGAACACACAGCAATAGTGGACCAGATTATCTTGGATAACAGACCAGACTCCCTGGTGTCCACCTGCATCCTTCAAGAACAGATTTCCTTGAGGCAAGAATAGAACAGTGAGTGATGAGCAGGAGAACTGGACTTCTAAACTTAGAGATGGTGAACAATTTACAGGAAAGACAGATTTCCAAATGAATGAAACATGACTTAGGCAGTTACAAAAATGTCAGCAGTGATGCAGAATGAATTGATAACAAAATAGAATCAATTTGATTTCCCCAATTTTCAATGGTTATCTCCAGACTCTCACTTTTTGTATTTTCAACATCTTGATATTTTTTTCTGCCAGGAACATAAATTTAAGAAGGAAACACAATATTGCAGTATTTGAAAGTTGGAAGGGACCTCCCTTCGCTAAACACCTCATCCAACTCATGTTGGTGAGGAATCCTCACCAATCCTCATCAGTATCTGAGAAGTGGTAATTGAGATTCTGTTTGAAGACTTCTTAGGTGAAGAAAACCACCATTTCTCAAGGAACCCCTTTCCGGTGGGACATATGCTGGAATTGTCAAGCAGGTCTCTCAGCTAATCATCAAGTAGGTGCCAGGCACTATATACTAAACACCTTCAGTACCTTTAGCCTTTGACTTGGCAGAGTGGGATTAAGCTGTTTTAGCTAGAGCAGGGGTCAGCTAATTTCAGCCCCATCATCTGCTTTTATTTTGCTAGTGAAAAGTGATGAGGTGGTTTCCCTCCGTTTGGAACTTTACTTATGATCAGCTGAGTTTCACTTCCCAAGAGCCAGTTAAATAATAAATTACTATTTATTTTTTAACATTTTTTTCTTTAAAATTTGAGTTCCAGATTCCCTCCCTCCCACCCACAAAGATAAACGTATGTCAATTATGCATTTAAAATAGTGCAAAACATTCCAAATTAACCAAAGACACACACAAAATAAAGTGAGGGAATTATACTCCAGTTTGTATTCAGAGTTCAACAATCTTTTCTCTGGAGGTGGATAGCACATTTTTCTTCATGAGTCCTTTGAAGTTGTCTTGGATCATTGTATTGATCAGAATAGTCAAGACTTTCACAGTTGGTCAGCATTACAACCTTGCTGTGACTGTGCACAATAATCTCTTGGTTCTTCTCACTTTACTTTGCAACAGTTCATAAAGGTCCTCTTGTGTTTTTTTTAAACAACATTTCTTGTCATTTCTTACAGTATGATTGTATTCCATCACAATTATATAACCACAGTTTGTTCAGCCATTCCCCAGTTGATAAGCATCCCTTTGACTTCTCTAGTTGGGTGTTACTGAAGATAAGTAGGTGAAAGACTTGGACATTGAAGTGGTTGGTGCCTTCGGTCAAATTCACTTCTTGTCAGACTGTTCACTTGCATCCTCTGACCCTTTCTAAGTTGTATAATGTTTTCTCTTCATCTGAAAGCATTCCCTTCACATTTCAATGTCTCTGTCTTTTTATCACTTCCTACCTTTAACTTTATAGGTCTGATCTTGTCAGCCCCTGTTCATGAAATGCTAGTTGTTCCCTATTCCCTCCAGGATCAAATATAAAATCCTGTTTGGTTTTTAAAACCCTTCACAATCTGACCCTTTCTACCTTTCCAGTCTTGATGTACCTTACTCCCCTTCATGTCCTCTGGGAGCCAGTGACACCAGCCTTCGTGTTGTTCCTCTCACTAAACCATCCATCTCCTGACTGTATCTTTTTGCAGTCTGTCCTCCAAGGGATGGAATACTCTCTCTCCTCACCTCTGCCTATGGCCTTCCCTATGTCTTCCTTCAAGACTCAGCACTTTCTGCAGGAAACCTTCACCTGCCCTGCCCCCCCCCCCCCACCTGTCATCTGCACTGCATATATCTTAGGTGTACCTTTTTTTGGCATGTTATTTCTCGGACCATGTTTTTTACCTTTCTTTGTATCCCTAGCACTTACTACTGCCTGGTACATAGTAGGTGCTTAATAAATATGTGTTTACTGACTGACTGAAGTAGGAATGAAGCAGAGCACCCCCTTACTCCTGGAAACTCTGCTTTTCATTAAGAAAGGTTCAAGGTTGCATTAACCTTCTTGACTGTGATATCCCACTGTGAATTCCTATTAAGTTTTCTGTCTTCCAAAACTACTAGATCTTTTTGAGACAAATGGCTATATAATCATCTTGTCCTCCTTGGGAATTTGAAGTTTTGAACCCAGGCAGAAGATTGTGTATTTATCTCTTCTGAATTTCAGGTGTTAAGATTTGGCTAATGTTCTAGTCTTGGCTCTAGCCTTTCAATATTTTTTTTTGGATCCTGACTATCATCCTCTTTGTTAGCTATTTCCCCAAGTTTTGTATCATCTGCAAGTTTTATGAGCATTCCATCTATGCTTTTATCCAAATCCAAATTGATAAAAAATTTTAAGTAGTTCAGATGCCTGAGGTTCTCCATTGGAGATGATTTGCCGTACTGACTGAGCCATTTACGACTGTTCCTTGAGTCCAACCATATAACCATTTCTGAATACAACTGATTGTATTAGTGTCTTCTCTACATTACTCCCTTCCCCCCACAATAATACTGATACATTAAGTCAAGTTTTTTTTTTTATCAAGGACCTACTATGTGCTAGGTGCTCTGTTTAGTGGAGAAGATCTTGTGTGGAATTTGAGGAGAATATGGAACTACAACATGCTGTTCCTGAGTGGTTTAAAAGAGAAATTAAAATTATGAGAGCAGAATCTATGTCCTGCGCAGCAAAAATAATGAGCCGAATAGAAAAACTTGAATCCACAATAGAAAGTCTTACTAGAAACAAAAGAGAGAACAATAGATAGGAAATGCAAATGTACAGAAGCAAAGAACTATCTAGAAGAAGAGAAGAGAAGAAATAGCACTATAAGAGAATATGTTTATTATGCAAGCAAAATGCAGTAAATTCAAAGACAGGAGGTATAGAGACAACCTAAGGATGACAGGTCTCTCAGAATAACACAATAGGACAAAAACCTTAACAAAACTGTCCAGACTTTCTGAAGATAGAAAACGAAATTCCAACTGAAAGAATTCACAGATTACCTCCAGAAAATAAAAAAAAAACACAACCAAGGCTGCAAACTTCAAGACATATAGTGGTTAAATTTAACAACTCAATTCTGAAACAAGTTCTGCAAGCTATCAGGAGAAAGAGTTTCAAATACAAAAGAGAGAACATTTGAATGATGCAAGACTATTTTTCACCTACTAGAAACCATAGGAAGAGATGGAATGATGGAGTTCAGAATGAAGCCCAGGGTGACCTACTCTGCAAACCTGAGCGTAGCCACACATGACATAAGATGGACATTTAATATAAAGAGCCATTTGAAACATTTTTAGAAAGAAAACCAGAACAGATTATCTGCTTCTTGAATACCTCAGAAAAAAGAAATGTAGGAAGACTGAGTAAATGCA
Organism: Bettongia penicillata ogilbyi; assembly: GCA_023548195.1. Lineage (NCBI taxonomy): Eukaryota > Metazoa > Chordata > Mammalia > Diprotodontia > Potoroidae > Bettongia > Bettongia penicillata. The sequence goes on along the minus strand of JAJHZJ010000315.1, from coordinate 11,196,161 downwards.
GCAACCAAGGACAGGAACACACTGAACACAAAGACCAGTAAGAAACTTCTTTCTGAGTCTACGCAAAAAGACTGGTAAAAGTAACAGTAAAAAGATGGACCTGAGGCAATATGAACAGAACCTGGTGACACCTTGCCTATAGGTGAGTCAATGCATTGTTTGTAGGACTACATTATAACATGGGAGGGTACTTGAGAGAAGAGAATTGTGGGCCAGAATGGAATGTGTGATGTACAAGGGTCAAATTGAGGGCTAATAATGAGGAGAGAAGGTGACTCCTGTGGTCTCCGACAGAGAACGACCTACAGGGGAGTAGATAAGAAGAGGGGGAAGGGATTGAAATGAGGAAGAAAGGAAGGAGGTCTTGCTTTAGTGGTGGGAGGAGGTCCCACTGATAAATGATCCTATGGGTGAAGAGGGATCATCTGTGAAGGGAGATGGGGACCTTGTGCTGGATGTGGGCTGGGGAGTTTGGTGCTTGAAAAGTCTATCTGTTCTACCTTGGAAAAATGGGAGTTGAACTCCAGGCAACAAATGGCACCTAGGGGAGTGGTAGAGCATTGACCTAAGGAGGAGATTTTAAGGTAAATGGAGAAAAAGGCAACCAAAAGAGTGTATAAATCGGCGATGAGCCGCATAATCAGGGATGTAACAGAGGATGGGATCTATCACAGGGCATTGTTCTGGGTATGAAACACAATGAAAGAAGGGAATCTATGGTGCAAGCTATATAAGGTAGTGGTAGAAACTACTACAAATGAAAAGCCTAGAATGGGCACCTTTGAAACTTTGAATGAATGAGGAATATAAACAAAAGAGAGAGACCACATAATTTTATCATGAATCAAAGAATGAGGGTCTAGAGTAGGCAGAAATAAAGGATAGATAATGAAGAGAGAAATTTTGGAAAAGGACACAAGATGAGATTTATAAAGATAATGAACAGGACTAGTTGATAAGGAAGAAAGGAAGGGGAATTTACTTGATTAATTGAGAGGGGGAAAAAAGGTGGGTGGGTGAAATTTTGTAACCCCAGAAAAAGGAATTAAAAATGGAATTTATAAGCTAAACTACAAAGGGAAATGGATAATAAATGAGAGGAGGGAATCAGGGGTGAAGGTAAGAGAACCACCTTGCAAACAAGACTACCTTAAAGATAATTAGTTTTATGTTTACAGCAAAAGAGGGAAAAATCATTATTAAAAAACCCAATATTAGAGACAAATGGAGCAAACTATAAACATCACTTTCATAACTTTACATGTGAATGAACAAGCCAATAAAATGAAAAAGAGTAACAGATTGGCTAAAAAACAAGTCTCTGTAATCTGTTGCTTGCAAGAAACACATTTTAAAAACAAAGACATGCACAAAATAAAACTGGGGGGATAAAAAAACCCCAAAATTTATTATGCATCAAGTGAATCCAAGAAAACAGAGATAAACAAGGAAATTATATTGTGCTTGAAAGGAACCATAAAAAACAAACTATTAATAGTAATAAACATATGCCTAAGATGCCTTAGTATCCAAATACATAAAAGAAACATTATCTGAGCTACAAGAAGATATAGTTAACACAACGGGGAGCAGAAATTTCAAAATCCCTCCCAGTTTTGAATAAGTCTAAAAGAAAAATAAAGAAAAGGGAATGTATAGAACTGAATAAATTGCTGGAGAAACTAGAGTTCAAAAAGAACAAAACAACTTATGGAATCTTCTAAATGGCACAGCAAAGCAACACAAATATTTTTCCAGCACTACATACAACTTTTATAAAAATTGACCATGACTGTAACATTGGAGTCAGCCTAGACTCCTCACTATCTTTCCCATATTTAATCTATTGCCAAGATCTGTCAATCTTACTTTTGCAACAACTCTCAAATAAGTCCCCTTCTCTCCTCTGACATTGCCGCTTCTGATGCAGGCCCTTGTCACTTCATGTCTAAACTCTCATAATCGCTTCTGGCAGATCTACCTGCCTCAGGTCTCTCTCCATTCCAGTCTACCCTCCATTCAGCCACCAAACTGATCTTTCTAAAGCACTGGTCACTTCCCTATGAAATAAAATCCAGTGGTTCCATATCACCTCCAGGATCAAATAAAAAATCTTCTGTTTGGCATTCAAAGACTTTTATAACCTAGCCTTCCCTTTAAAAATATAATTAAAATAATAATATTTTTATAAATTATAAATATAATACATAATTATAAAAATTATAAGTTATAAATATTAGAAAAAATAAAAATTTGTCTAAAACAATAGAGAGACACAAAGAACTGTTTCAAATAAAGCCAGGAATGAAGGAAGAATGCCTACTTTCCCCAGTTTTGTTTTATATGTTTCTAGAAATGCTAAGCAGTAAGTCATTGTTGTTGATATGTTGGTACGTCATTCTCGAAGAGGACCATGACATCAAGATGATGCCATGACTTGCAGTTGACTTTGATTTGAATGAGGGAGGGCTGTGCAAGGTCACCAGCCTCACTTTCTTCTCCTGAGCCATCTGGGTCCAGTGGCCTGATGTTCATCAGGATGGCTGGAGATGGCCCAGGATGCCACGTGAGACCCTGGCCTTTTCAGGCTAAGGTCTTATCGCATTCTCACTTTGAGTGAGATATACCCATTCAATGAAGAGGCCTCTTTAAGTTACCCCAGGGATGTCCCCTTTAATAAGAAAAAATCAAGCTGGGAGGGCAAGACCCTCAGGGTTCCCGAGTAAAAGAAAAACAATTACTATTTAGTTGCTAGGTGGGTGGGTACTTGTCTAGTCTATGAACTCCAGAGTGAATTGTGTTTAAGATTTGATCTTTGAGCAGTAAGACAGGAGAAAGAAAGGTAAAGATAGGTAAAAAGGAGATAAAATTATCCCTATTTCCTGACAATATGACAGTTATTTGGAAAATCCTAGAGAATTAGTGAAGATCCTGAGTCTATTAATAGCTTTAGCAAAGTTGCAGGCTACAAAATAAATCCTTAAAAACCAACAGTATGTCTGTATAATAATAGCAAAACACAAGAAGTAATAATAAGACTGTGTCAATATAATAAAAAAGATAATACTACTAAAAGTAATTTATACTTTTAATGCTATACCAATCAAATTACCAAGGCTCAATAAAAAAAATAACAAAATTCATTTGAAAAAAGCAAAGATCTAGAATGTCAAAGGAAATGATGAAAAGAAGTAAAGATGGGAGAAATCGCACTTCCACACCTTAAACTATATTATAAAACAGTAATCATCAAAACTCTCTGGCATTAAAAAATAGAGAGCTGGATCAATGGAAATGACTAGATGACGAAGAATCAGAAACACCAGAACTCAATAACCTGGTTTGATAAAGTGGAAAAAAGAAATTAACTAGGAAAAACTCCCCATTTGATACAAACTGCTGGGGAGAAAAAAAAAAAAAACTAGCAAAGAGTCTGGCAAAAATTAGGCTGAGACCAACTCCTTATACCCTACTCCATAGTACATTCTAAATGGATATGAGGCCTTAATATTAAAGATAATACTATAAAAAAATTAGAAGAGAAACAGATTATATACCTCTCACAGTTATGAGCAGTTGATGTACTGTCAACCAAACTAGAGACAGAGGCAGTTATAAAAGATAAAATGGATAACTTTGGATACTTAAAATGGAAATATTTTCCCATGGACAAAATTAACGTAACTAGGATAAACTAGAAGTAGACTAATGGGGAAATTTCTTTGACAAAGATTTGGCATCCAAGATATAGAGACAATGTGTGCGTGTGTGCGTGTGTGCGTGTGTGCGTGTGTGCGTGTGTGTGTGTGTGTGTGTGTGTGTGTGTGTGTGTGTACATCGTGTGGCATGGGAAATACTGGCACAGGACTGGCCCAGCATGGTGTGCCTTTCTCAGAAAAGATTCTGTTCTCTATGAACAAATCAAAATTGAGTAGCTCAAAAGAAATGTGAGAGGCACAGCTTTAGAAAATCCACCCCAAATATTCACATGGGCTATTTGTGCCCTCCCTGTGGTAGAGCATTCCAAGTTCATATTGGTCAGATATGAGCCACAGTAGGACACAATGTAACTTTACTCTAATGAAGTGATGTCATTTTGATTCTTTTTGAGAATGAAGGATAGCAACCAACCAATCATATGTATATACAAAGTTACATGTGTACATATACATTTATAAACACCTACATATACATATATACGCAGAAATTGTTCATGTATCATCGATACAAAAATATACATACCTTCTATATAATAATAACAAAACTCAGGAAAGAATAAAAGAAAGGGGAAATTCCATTCTAAATAAATGCAAAATGCATAAAATATCTAAGGATCAACCTACCAAAGCACACAAAGGATTTGTATAGATTCCATTCCAAATATTCCTTATAGAAAGAGACAACTTAAAAAGCTGGAGGGATATTTAGTGCTTGTGGCTTGGCTGTATCAATGTAATAAAATTGATTATATATATAAAATATATGTGTGTATGTGTGTGCATATGAAGACTAAAAGTCATTCCCCAATAGATAAGTGGTCAAAGAATATGAACAAGCAAACATTCTCTCAAGATAAATTGCAAAATATTCACAACCACATGAAAGAATGCTCCAAATCACTTGTAATAAGAGAAATGAAAATTAACACAACCCTGAGGTTTCACTTCACACTCATCAAATTGACAAAAAATGGCAACAGTCAATGTTGAAGGGGTTGTGGGAAGATAGACACACTAATGCATTATTGGTGGAGTTGTTTAATGGTACAACTATTTTGGAAAGCAGTTTTAAATTATGCTAATAAAGTGACTAAAACATCCATACCCTTTGAAGCAGAGACTTTTGGGCTTACACCCCAGAGAAACCATTAATAAGAAGAAATTCCCCATATACTCCAAAACATTTGTAGCTGCACCTTTTCTGTGCGTCAAGAATTGGAAATTAAAGCATATGATCATTGATTGGGAGATGGTTAAACAAATGGTGATATGGGAATGTAATGAAATTTTACTGTTCTGTAAGAAAAGATGTGTGTGATGAATACAGAGATGCAGGGGAAGATGTATATGAATTCAAGGCAGAGCCAAAAATCAAAAATAAATTAACAAAATTATATAAAGTTTAAACAGACCTGTCATTTCCTTGGTGTAGCGAGCACCTAGTGAAGGGTTTGAGGGACTTCCTCTGCCAATGCAGAAGGGCACCTTCTCTACAGCTTTCTGTTTTAGAAGCTGGAATTTTTTGCTTTGTGTTTTTGCTTAGCTCAGTGCCAGGGAACTAATCACTGTTAATTTTCCCAGAGCACTAAGTGATTGTGATTTACCCAGAGTTAGGTAGTCAAAATGTGTCAGAAGTGAGACTTGTACTCAGGCCCTCCTGACTCCTACACCGGCTCCCTTCCCCCCATAAGCTGCTGCTTTTCAGTTACATTTCTTCATAAACTATGAGTTCATTGGTGAGTTCCCTGTATATCCACAACTCTGTCTTCAGATATCCCATTTCTCCCTCTTCACTGAAATTGTTGTCCTCAGAATTTCATTCCCTCCTGCGCTGACCCTCCCCTGTAGCCTATGGAATCCTTAGTCTCCTTTAAACTGGATATCTTATTTCTCAAAATCTAGAGGCGGATCTTCTCTCTTCTATTACAAACTCAAGGAGGAAGTGGTATCTCTCTCACCAAGAGACTTGATAGAGTCTTCTATCCATGTTGGGGGGCTAACGTAGAGCGCTGTTTGGCGATGGTGAGGGGAGGGGCAACCAAAACAAAGTCATATATTTTTTCCCAAATCTGACAGGGTGTGTGTGTGTGTGTGTGTGTGTGTGTGTGTGTGTGTGTGTGTGTGTGTGTGTGTAGGTCTCTACTGTAAATAATCTACCTCTCTCTCTTCTGTAGTGAAAAGAACACTGGACTTGGAGTCAATGGGATTCCTTAGGATTGGAGGCCTTTGAGTCATAGAGCCAGTGAGGCCAAGCTAGCAGCTCTTAGTTAATGGGACATCTATGCCAGGCCCAGTACAGAGCATCCTAGGCCCAGGCTATGGCTGTGTCATATAGAACAGATTTCAATGCAATATACACTCATCATGTACCTACTGTGTACTCTATGAGGGGAATACAAATATGAAAAATTAATAATAACAGCATCTGCCTTTAAAGAACATACAATTTAATAGGAGGAGGATGACAATTTTGTAAAGTAAAAGCAACACTGAGTTTGATTTCAGAAGACCTGGGTTTGAATCTGAGTTCTTTCACTTATCAACTGCATGATCTTGGGCAAGTTCCTACCTTGGAGTCTTGGTTTTGCAAAGTTTGAATGATGGTGGGGTTTGCCCAGATGCTCTCTAAGTACTCTTCTGTTAAGAACACTCTGTGATACTGAAATCACAGGTCAACTCTTTCCTGAAGGCTCTTGTTGCTTGGCCTGGGTTGTAACTCAGACCTGGTCTCTTAGCTTGAAGCTCTGGGAAGCTGGGTTCCCCAGCTCTAAGCTGGTTGTAGTTTCAGGTAGTTTGGCCTTGGGCTCTTTCAGTTTTTCTCAGCTTGGGTTTCCAGTTAGGGAGTTGCAAAGCCCCACAGGACAGGGCCTGGGTGAGTCTGTGTTTGAGGGGGAGTTCTCCTCAGGGAGGAGGGTGGTCTGAATATGGAGAAGGCAAGGACCCAGAATTCCCTTGGCTCACACTAGTGAACAGGTGTGAGCTGCTTCCCAAGACTACTAGTTTCTTTTATGAGCTGAAGACTTTCATCCTAGGATCTGGTGAGTGAATGAGGGCCTCCAGACTGGAACTGTTCTTACAGGTACTGAGCATGAGTACTGGCTCTGGGTCTGAGGAGGGGGATGGGGTAAAGGGAGAAAGCACAAAAAGCTGAGATATCTGAATTTGGATGAAGTTCACTTCCCCCTGCCTGTCATGGAAACCATAAAGTATTTATTGAAGACAAAGACCTTTTCTGGGAAGGGTCCCTCATACCATGGCCTGGCCCCTAAGCCCTTCGCACCAGGAGGACCTCATGCCTTTTCTTTCTCCCCTCGGTCTCCAGAAGAACAAAGACGACACCCTGTTTCCCTTCCGGAAATGGTTTGTTCCCTCATTGGGCGGAGAGTTTTTTTGTTTTGGGGTTTTTTTTTTTTTGAGAGAGCTCGCATGGTGGTTGGTGGTTGGATAGTTGGGTGAGGGGGAAGGCCTGTGGCTAGGGGCCCAAGAGAAAGGAGGAGACTTTAGTGAGGGGGTGCTAAACCTTGTCTCCTCCCAGCCAGAGGGGCCAGGGAACCCCAGCCAAGGAGGGGTGCGGCACCCTGAGGCAAAGGCGAGAGCTTAAGCACACCCTAGTTTTGGAATGAGGAAGGAGCTCCCCACTGGGTGACAGCCAGGGGCAGACCTGTGGTCAAGACTTCTTCCTCTGCAGGCCTGCTGCCTAAGGAACACCTGGCTCAGTCTCCGAGTCTGAGCTTGCTCCTCCACACGGAGAAGAAGGGGGAATTGGGACAGCTCGTTCTTACCTCTCCTTGGCTTGCCTGCCAACCTGGTGAGATTGGTCTAGAACTTGGTGATGCCGTCCTCTTCCTCTTCTTCTCCCTATCTCTTGAGTTGAAACATAAGCCAAGACTTATAGGAGACCTAGGCAGGAGAGGGCACAGAAGAGATCAACCCCCTTTTCCCTTGGATTCCATCATCTTTTCCTGGACAGAGTAGAACCAGAAACTGCACCAAAGAGCTGTGTTGGTCCTTGGGGAGAACTGGAAATGGTAGGATCTTCCTGCTAGGAAATCTGCTTGTGGGGATCCAAGATGCTCAACATGCTACTTTAGCCCTGTGACAGCTCCAACTCTCGGTGTTCCAAGGCCATGGCCCGTTCCCTCAGCTGGCACTGCTGCCCCTGGTGCCTGACAGAGGATGAGAAGATGGCCTTAAGGATTGACCAAGAAATCAATAAGATCCTCATGGAACAGAAGAAGAGGGACCGAGGAGAACTTAAGCTGCTGCTGTTGGGTGAGTGTCTCTGTCTGTTTGGTCCTACCCTGCCTCAGAGGGACCTCTAACCCAGGGGGACCAGTGACCTTCAGAGGAGGATCCAGAGGCAAGAATTGTTGACTCTCTTGGGCTCATAGAGGAAGGAAGGACCTTAGAGACCATATATTCATTTTAGAAAGGCCTAGTGAAAGGAAAGGAATGACCCAATGTCCTACAGAGAGAACCCCAGGCTCCCAATAGTCAGCAAATGAAGCAATAGCTATGAAATGGTGAAACTATTTGAAAGAATCAAGCATCACCCACATGGTATTGTTGATAAGGCCATGAATCACTCCTGTCTTGGTAATTGCCAGATTTATGTCTCTTTCCTACTAGATAGTCCAGCTTTCCTTTCCTTGATTCCCTTGTTTCTGGGAGGTTCAAGTTTTGTACCCCTCAAAGATCCAGGGAGGACAGAGAGTCTGAAGTGGTCATTCATTCAGTGCAGTGGGGACAGAGGTAAATGAACTGAGATCTAGATGGAAACTTAGAGGTCATTTTACAGATGAGGAATCTGAGGCCAGAGAGGATAGGAGACATTCCTAAGGTCACATCTTCTAAGATAGGAAGGGACAGCAAGAGGATTTAAACTCACAGGCTCAGAGTTCAAATCCCATGAACCGGTAGATCTTGATGCCCTGAAGGGCCCTGTCATCAACCTGTCAGACCAGGCTGGTCCTGTTCCTCAGGATAACCATATGTACCTCTCCTGCTCCCTATTCTTCCTTCCCCACCCCAACTCCCTTGCACTGCTGACATGGGGAGTGTCTCTGCTTGTGTTTTTATCGGCATGGCTTTTGTCTATTTCTATGAAGACTCTCACTGATATTTTCTCAAAGTTGTCTTTTCTTAATATCTGTTTTCTCTCTTCCTTCTCACCTTAGGCTAGAGTTGCAGGGTTAAGGATCAAAAAATGAGGGTGGGCCAGATATGTGGAGGGCCAGAATGGACCCAAAGACCTTCCTTAAAAATACTCACTTACCTGTCAGCTCAGTGGGAGATGGTGACCCTAGTCTTTAATTCAACTGAGTCAGTGGCATCTACAACTTTCCCCCTTCCTTCTCTCCTCTCCCCACACTGAGAGAGCTTCTATCCCTCTTGCTGCCCAGGGTCCTTTGCCTTCTGGCAGGATCTCCCTGGAGTAACCCCAGACCAACAGTCTCTGCCTCATTTTGCTGTCCTATTTCAAAGCTTCTGGTTCCATGGAGACCCAGGCTTGGGGGTTGGGGACCTATATTCAAGGAAAAACACACTGAATATCAAAACTAAATGACTGGCTCATCCTTCCAGCTTTGACTTTCCAGGTTTTGTATTCCAAGGACCTCTCCAGCTTTGATGTTCTATGACTCTGTAGAGTTCTGTGATCTCTAGTTATCCCTGTTAGGACCTAGGGATCCTTCCAACAAAAAAAGCTGATACAGAAAGGCCTCTAAACACCAAGTTTTGAAACTCTCCTTCCTGGTCATAGAGGATTACACATTTTTAGTCCTACTTTCTAGATGAATCTTCTTCCTTCACTATCCAAACCAGAGCCCGTGAGGTCAAAGAGGAAGCAGGCCCTTCCTATCTGAGGTCCAGGTGCCTGCTTAGCTCAGCAGACGTTCCCTGAGGTCTCTGATGTGTTGGGCCCTGCACAGAGTGAGGACAGGGATACATTAATATCTGGCTCTCCTTTCCTGGAGCTGGTAGTTGGGAAACGGGATGAAATAGGGCCTAAATAATCGATAGTAGGATAGGATAAAGGCCATAAGTGAGAGGAAATCAGTGTTCTAAGGACCAAGAAAACAACCATTATGGGCTTGGGGGTGGGGTGGGAAATTAGTCAGGGGAGTCTGAGGGAAGCAGCATACATGTGGGGCCTTGTAGGGTGGGTAGGATTTCAATGGACAGAGATGGTGTAGCTTGGTTCACATAAATAGAAGGAATACCAAGGACAGGGGAAAGTCTAGGACAGGGGTGGGGAACTTAGAGCTTTGAGGTCACATGTTGCCCTCTAGGTCCTCAAGTGTGGCCCTTTGGCTGAATACAAACCTCACAGAACAAATCCCCTTAATAAAAGGATAAAAATAAATGTGTTTAGGAAAGAGTGTGCCATCCAATTTGGACAGATATGAAGGGAATTATGATTTTCATATTAATTAGAATGATATATATAATGAATATACTAGTAATTTCAATTTCTCAGAGCTGCCTCTTCTGACTTGGGAGCCAGAAGCTTGCAGTGCAGCTTGTGGACTCATGGGCTTGTTGTGGGAAACCACTCAAGCCCTAGAAACAATTGTTTTGTAATCCCCCTCCCACCTTCCTCACTGGTGGTTTATATACATAAGCTGTGCCTTTACTCCAGTGTGGGGAGCATTCCTCACTCTGAAAATGGTTAATTAAACACTTTTTGTTTCCTGACACTCCTCTGGCCTGCTTTGTGTGGCTTCAGGTGTTCACAGGTTAGAGACTGGTCCTGTCTGGACCAATATGGTAAAACTGTGTTAACACAGAGCATCAAGAACATAAAGAAGAACAGGGGAAATAATCTGGAAAGATTAGGTGGAGTTTGTTAGTGGAAGGCCTTGAATGCCAGAGTGAGGAGTCTGGATTTTCTGCTGGAGTCACAAAATGTCTAGAGGTTTTTGGACAGGGGAGAGATATCAGAGATAAACTTTGGGGGAAAATGTGAAGGTTGGGTTAGAGTAAGGGAAGACTGGAAGTTATTAAAAGAGTTCAGACATAAAGGATGAAGGATGTGGCCTCAGAGCTCATGGCCCAGGATATCAGAACCAGAAAGAATCTTCGGATCATGAAATATGGGTTTGGAAGGGAGAGATGGAATATACTACTGATGGGTTAATAACTGAGCACTCACAGTACTGGTCCTCAAACCCAGTGCATTTTGTTACTGGAATGAAGGAAATGGCGGTGTTTGGCTTGAGGAAGTGAAGACTGAGGGGGAACGTGATAGCTAGCTTCCAGGACCTGAAGGACTGTTCCCTGGAAGAAGATCTGACTCGTTCTGTTCATACCAATAAATTTGCAGACAGGCAGATTTTCATCCCATGTAGGCACAAATTTCCTAGTGGGAGCTATCTCAGCTGCCCCAATAGGTAACGAGTCTGCCATTGCTGGAGGTTTTCCAACGGAAGTGACAACCTTCTGGGGATAGATTGAGCTCAAGGACCCCCAAAGACCCCTTTCCTATTCTGAGATTCTGTGGTTCAATCCAACCTTAGAATAGAGAATGTTGGAGCAGGAAGGAGCCTGTCTTCAGTCACTGTATGACTCAGGGCTCCCCCATCACTGCCTCACTCTCCTGTTTCCTGCCTTCTCCTGCCAACTCCCTCTCTGTCTCCACCCATTTCCTCATTTGTGGCTTGCAGCTTTTCCCTCCTTTGTGGTCCATCCACCCCTACCCCTTTCACTCTCCCTTCAGTAGGGGGCCTAAGGAAAAGTGAAAGGTGATCTGGTACTGCCAGGTCAACACTCTCCCCATCCTAACCTGAGGTTTGATTCTACTTTCCATTCCCAAATTCCAGGCATGACTTCAGGCATGTGCCCTCGGAGCCCATAAAATTGGGAGAATTTGCCCAGTCTACAATCTGCAGAGGGAAGTTGGAAGTGAATGAGATCATGCCCAAGGAGCCTTTAAGGAGCACATGTAGGGGATGAGTCACAGAGTCATAGGATGGAAGAGTCTGAAGGAACCTTAGAACTCAGAATACTTTTTATTATAAGCATACTATATGTGCAGCACATATAGTATGTTTGCTATGAATTACACAACATTCTATATATTTTAAACATGAGCGTCCACCTTCTGTACTGGACAGAGAGCTGGCCTCAAAGCCAGGAAGACTTTGATCTGAATCCTACCTTTGACCCTCCTGGCCATGTGACCCTGGGCAAGTCCCTTAGCTTTTCAGGGCTCTGGGTGAGTCTTCAGGATAAGATGTGGAGAAGTCAACCACCATTTGGTAGAGTTAGTTCCCTACACCAACAAAATCCCAAATGTAGTTCTTATGCCTCTCCCCAAAAGAATATAAATTTAGACAGATCTAGGTTCTTGTGAACACGTGAGCCTCTTTCCCATGGTCGAGGTGAGAATTTTGTCCACCCCTTCTCTACCTCTTTGACTTCAGTCTCCATTGGCCCTTGGTGAATCCTTCGCAGGAGATTTTGCCATCAATACCCTGGGTCCATCTCTCTGACACAGTGTGGATACCAAGAGAGCAAGATGATAGGCTGTCTGTTGCCAGTTTCAATAAATGCAAATAAATAAAATGAAGAACAACCCCTATCCCCAACACCCCAAAGTCCTCAAATTACCTTTTCCTTTAAAATAATAAAAGAATAGGAAATTTAAAAAAAAAAATAGTAAGCGGAGCTTTGTATTTATTGAACATTGTACTGTTTACACGGTCATAATCGCTGAGTATGTTCGGCCAGCTCTACTTTCTTTTATCTGCATCCCTTTTCTATTACTTTCCAAATTTCATGCTATTCCTCATCTTCGTTGTGTTTTAAAAGAGACGTTGATTGCGGTGTGACCATTCCCCAACTCGTTTAGTTCCATTCCACAAACACTTATCAAATGCCTACTATGCGCCCGGCACTGCATCTTCAAGACTTGTTGTTGGGTTGTGGCCAACACTTGGAGACCCCACTTGGGGCTTTCTTGGCAGACACCAGAGAGATTTGCCATTTCCTTGTCCAGATCATTTTACAGATGAGGAAACCGAGGCAAACAGGGTTAAGTGACTTGCCCAGAGTCACACAACTAGAATGTGTCAGAAAGTTGACATGCTCAAAATTGTTTTATTCTGAGTGATCCTACCAATTAATTAATCGTGAACTTTTCATCCGTAGAATCTCTTCAGCTCTCCTTTAATTTCTTTGTCATGGGACCTTTTATAAGTACATCATGTATCCATTTTGAGCTCGTCTTGTGTGTGAGATGTTGGTCTGAAACTGATTTCCACCAGACTGCCATCCATGTTTCCCATTCATTTTAATTAAATAGTGGGCCCTTTCTCAGGAACCAGGGTCTTTGGGTTTGCCAAACTGTGTTTGTTTTCCTCTGTATATTGTGTATCTAATCTGTTCTATTTATCAATCTCTTTCTTTTTTAACAAACACCAAAACATTTTAATGATTATTGCTTTGAAGTGTGTTTTGACATCTGATGTCAATACACTCCCTTCCCTCCTACTTTTTTCATTATTATGCCTTAAACTCTTTACCTTTTTGCTCCTGCATATAAATTTCATTATTATTTTTCCTAGCTCTATAACATACTGTTTTGAGAGTTCGATATAGCACTAAATAAATCAATTTAGGTAGTTTTGTCACTTTTATTATATTGATGACCTATTATTGTTCAACTGTATCTGACTCTACATGACAAAGTCCATGTGATTTTCTTGGCAAAGACACTTAAGTGATTAGCCATTTCCTTTTCCAGTGTGTCCCCATTTTACAGATAAAGAACTGAGGCAAATAGGGGTTAAATAACTTTCCCAGGGTCATGTAGCTAGCAAAAATCTGAGGCTGTATTTAAGCTCATCAGTGCTCTATCCACTGCACCTCTTAGCTGCCCTACCCATTAGCTTGACCGAACCATTAGTAATTACTGTTTCTCCAATTATTTAGGTCTGTATTTCTGTAAAGAGTGTTTTGTAGTTGAGTTCACATAATCACTGGGTGAATTTACTAGAAACATTCGGAAATATTTTCTAGTTTCCATAATTATTCTGAATGGAGTTTCTTGATCTAGCTTTTCTTGCTGGATTTTGTTGGTTATATATAAGAATGTTGACTATTTCCATGGATATGTTTTATATCCTGTGATTTTGCTGGTTACTATTTCAATTAACTTTTTTGTTGACTGTAGGGTTCTCTGAGTATACCATCATCTCATCTCAGAAAGTAGCAATTTTGTTTTCTCTTTACTTATGCTTATTTTTTTTCATATTCAATTGCATTCCCAGCCCTGTGTAACAGTAGTGGTAACAATGGGCATCCTTTCCTTACCCTTGATCTTGCTGGAAAGATCTCTTAAGTCGTCTTCATTACATATAATGCTTACTCTTGGATTTAGATAAATACTGTTTACTGAATAAGGAAAGGTCCATTTATTCCTATGATTTTTATAGTTTTTAATAGAAATGAGTGTTGGATTTTGTCATATAATTATTGATAACTAGGATTTGTCAACATTTGTTAGTATGATCATTTTTTTTTATTATTTATATGGTTTATTATATGCACATCTTCCTTATTTTGAACTACCCTTTCATAAACCTAACCTGGCATCATGGTGTATATTTTTGATGTGTTATTCTAGCTTATTTGCTAATATTTTATTTGAAATTTTTGCATCAATGTCCATTGGAGATACTGGTTTATAGTTTTCTTTCTCTGCTTGATTCCTCTCCAACTTAGGTATCAAGATCACATTTGTATCATAGAAAGAGATTAAAAGGTGTCTTTTTGTAAACAGTTTATGTTGCATTAAAATAAATTTTTCTTTGAATGTTTGATAAAAATCTGTTTGTGAGTCCATTGGGTACTGAAGTGTTTTTTTTCCTTTGAAAGGCCATTTATATCGTTCAATTTCTTTTTTGGATATTGGGTTATGTAAGCTAACTATTCCTTTTTTTCAAAAATATAAGTGTCATATTTTTTTAAGTATTTACCTATTGCCCCAAAGTTATCAGTTTTCTTGGCATGTAATTGGGCAAATTAGTCTGTGATAATTTCCTTGATTTCCTCTTTACTTGTTGCAAGTTCTCCTTTTTTGTTTTTGATATAAACAATTTGGTTTTCCTCTTTTTAAAAAAATCAGGTTAGCTAACTGCTGATCTGTTTTGTAAAATTTAAAAAAAAGCTCCAAAATCAGTTTTGTTTATTAATCCAAAGACTTCATTTGTTTTCATTTTATTAATCTCTAATTTTCAGAATTTCTACTTTGTTATTTTTTAAAGATTTTTGATTTGTTATTATTCAAATTTTTGAAAAACCATTAATTTGTTCTTTCTCTCTTTCATTGATTAAAACATGCAGAAATATAACATTTCCCCTAAGAACTGGTTTAGCTGCAGTTGATAAATTTTAGTATATCATCTCCTTACTGTCATTTTTAAAATGAAATTTTCTATCATTTGTTCTTTGACAAAGATATAATTTGTTCTTTGACCCAGAAGTTCTTTAGAATTATGTCATCTAGTTTCCAATTACTTATTAAATTCTTTCTTTAATGACCCTTTATTGAATATCCAGTTCCTTGTTTTATATATATATGTATATATGTGTGTGTGTGTGTGCATATATATGTGTATGTGTATGCATATATATTATATGTGATATCTATGTCTAGAAAGATAGGTTGAGACCAGGTTATAAAGGGCTTTAAATGCTAAACTGAAGAGTTTATCCTTGACTGGGTTACTGGAGTTTATGGAACGAGAGTGAAGGTGTGGCCTATAGGAAAATCACTTTGACAGGTTAGTAGAGGATCAATTGGAGAGGTGAGAGAGTGGGGGAGACTGATGAGGCTATTACCATAGTCCCAGTTAGAGAGGATGAGGGCTTGGTGACTTTGTGAGAAGGGGATGTTTGGGAGAAAAGGCAAGACTTAGTGACTGACTGGATATGGGCTTGGGGTAGGGGATATGTGAGCGGAGTGGTGAAGGAGAGTGAGGATAAGGCATCCAAGAAAACCAGTTCAATTTGGGGCCACATCAGGGAGGCAGTAATCACTGCCCTACTCTCTGCCCTAGCCAGTTTGCATTTTAAGTACTGAATTTGGTTCTGATAATCTGGAGAATATTCCCAAGTGAGAAACTAGGAGAGTGAAGGACCTTGAATTTATGCCATGAGAAGAGGAATCAAAGGAGTTGATGGTGTTCAGCCTGGAGAAGGGAAGACTCAGTGGGGATGTGATAACTACCTTCCAGTATTTAAAGGGCTATAATATTCTGGATGAGAGATCAGATGGATTCTGTTGATCCTAGAGGCCAAAATTAGGCCAGATGGGTAGAAGTTTCAAACAGGCAAATTGAAGACTGATCATAGGAAAGACTCCTATCATTCAAGGAAAGACTCCATTCTTTGGAGGGTTTTGAGCACACATTGTATGACCCCTTGTTGGTTGTGTTGTAAAAGGATGTTTCTGCAGATGTGTAGGCTGGTCACTAAGGTCTCTTTCCACTTTGGGATTGATTTTGTGAAGATCCCAGACCTGACTCCACCACTCAAATGGGAGTCTCATGACTGCCCAATCCTGAGCCCTGTCTACTGAATAAAACTGTTTAAGTAAGTCTTTATTGTCAATGTCTGTCCAAGAGTTTCTTGGGAAGCAGGCAGAGGGTTCTAATCTTTAGATAAGTTGACAATATTGGAAACCCCTTCCCCTCCCCACTGCCCCAGGAGGATAGACTGGTGAAGTTCTAGGAGCCCCCATGTGGGGCCTGGGGGAGAGCTGGAGGCCATTCCTGACCCTGATCTGGTCTCTTATCCACAGGTACTGGAGAGAGTGGAAAAAGCACCTTCATCAAACAGATGCGGATTATCCATGGGGCAGGCTACTCTGAGGAGGACCGAAAGGGCTTTACATCCCTGGTCTATCAGAACATCTTCACCTCCATGCAGGCCATGATTGAGGCCATGGACACCCTTCACATCCCCTATAGCTGCTCTGAGAGCAGGGTGAGCCTAGCAAGGAGGAACTGATGCAGGGTCTAGGGGCAATGGGAAAGGGGGCTAGTTGGTATACCCTATGACTGCTCTAGCCCACGGTCATCTCTCTTTCCTCACATCCACCCCACCCCTATTCCCAGGCACGTGGGCCCCTGTAAGATGAGAGGACTACAAGTTGAGGACTGCAAGGAACCTTAGATGATCCTTTGTTGGACAGGCAGGGAAACAGGCCCAGAGAAGGGAGAGAGATTTGTCCAAGGTTACCCACTTCAGGACTATCTCTTGAAGTATATGTGGGAGCCATTTTGGTGCAATGGGTTTGAAGTTAGAGGCTCTGGGTTTTAATTTTACTTTTACCCTTTCATACTTGAGTGACTTTGGGCAGGCATTCAACCTCCCTAGGCCTCAGTTTTCCTATCGGTAAAATGGGAGAGTTGGGCTAAATCCCCAAGGTTCTCCACTGTATAAACTAGTATTTCTATAGTTCTCTGATCTGATTATGGAAAGATGAAGAGGATGACATGTGAGGGTGTGCTGTGGGTGACCTGGAGGCAAACTACAGAAGAAATTATTTTGAAAACCCAAAACCTGGCATCTCTCCTGTCTTAGAGGTACCCTTCTAGCTTGACTTGGGCTGATAGCCCCAGTGACCCTATGGACTCTGACTTCTTGACCCCTTTACTTTCCAGCATCATGCTAACCTGATTATGAACACAGATGCCTACAAAGTAACAGCCTTCGAGAAGCCCCATGCCCATGCCATTAAGTGTCTATGGAAAGATGCTGGCATCAGAACCTGCTATGATCGCCGTCGTGAGTTCCATCTGCTGGACTCTGCTGTGTAGTGAGTGCAGGGCAGATGCAGGGTCTGGTGGGTTCAATTGTGTGTGTGTGTGTGTGTGTGTGTGTGTGTGTGTGTGTGTGTGTGTGAGTGTGATCTGCTTGGAAGAAATCCAGCTTCTGCGTCATTGAGTTACCAGGCCTTCCCTCTAAGCGTGAAGACTGAGCCCTGGAAGTCTCTGGGTCACAACCATGGGAGGGATGCTGGATGGAACCCCAGAGACTCAACTCAGGAGCCAGGGGACTCCTGGGGGGAATCAGGAATCCAGAGATCCAGAGCTATCCCACAGTCCTCTCTATACATGTATGTGTTTGCCTTCTCAAATATAACCCTACAACTCTAGGTATTGGGGAGCAATGAATCACAAAAATGAACAAAAACATGACCCAGGGATGCTTACGTCTGGATCTAGAAATATTAGGTGCATGCGCATGCATGTGGGGAAAATGGGGGAGAGGGGTCTACGTGTTAGAGGATGTGTGCCTGTGGACATGGGGTATACGTGTGTGTGAAAGAAAGAGTACATCTGTGGGCAGCATATGTGTCTGAAGAAATAAAATACACCTATTAATAGGGAACATACGTTTATGATGTGTACGGGTGCGACTATATTGTCCCATCACTTTGTGGGAGTCTGCATGTATGGGGCTTTATGTGTGATGCATGTATCTGGGTATGCTGTGTGTTTCTGATGTATTTCAGCTGAGTGTAGTATATATCTATGCATGGCTGGGGGTCAGGAGGAGTGTCTTTGCATGAAGATAGAGTATATGAGAGGTTTAGCAGAATATTGACTCTCCAACCCTGTTCTGTTGGATTTCTCTTTTGGTTCACGTATTCTCATAAGCTCCCCAGCCTCATATCCTCTCTTTTTTTTGGAGAAGGGCACATACCCACTCCACCTGTGACATCTGATGCCAACACTTCTCAGCATCCACTGGGGCAAGCTCTTAGTGAACACTTTAGCACACACACACCCTTGAAAATAAATGTGATTCTGATCATATTCACTCTACTACCAACCTAGGTCAATAGACTCTAATGGAACCTCTGTATAGAGACAGCCCTGGGGCAGACACCGAGGGGTGGGGGAAGGCAGGAGAAAGGGGCAGTGATTGTCTGGTCCCTTGACCATGTGGGGTGCAATTAGTGGGGCCTGTGGGAACCCAGAGAAGGAAAGGAACACTGTAGTACTGGAAAACTTCCTGGTTGGGGAGGGGATGCCATTTTGTGGTGGACACACCAAAAGACTGGCTTCTGCTATGTTGGGGGAGTGGGATAAGGAATGGTTGCACCAGGACCCAGAGGGTTAAGAGGGTCAGATCCAGGACTCAGAGTCAGGTTTGGGTTTACAGTTACCTGTCCAACTTGGAGCGTATCACAGAAGAAAGCTACATCCCCACAGCCCAGGACGTTCTGAGGAGCCGGATGCCAACGACTGGCATTAATGAATACTGCTTTTCTGTTCAGAAGACCAACCTGAGGTGAGTGCCCCAGAGCTGCCCCTTCTCCACCCCGAATCACTGGATCAGACTCTGGACCTCCTGGTTCCTTCCCCCCATCAACCCTGACTCCTCCAGGCTTTCCTGTCTAGCTCACGGAGACAGTGGGCAGCCAGCAGGCTCAGGTCTCCTGTGTGATTCTGGGCAAGATTGGCCCAATTCTCTCCATTTGTAAAAGGATTAGGGTTGGGGGTGGGTTGTACTAAGATGACACACTGGGGGTATGGGACTACCACTTACCTGCCTTTGTCCTTCTAGTTCACAGAGCTGTCTCCTTCCTCTATTTCTGGGTGTTTACTTATTTATGTATATGTCAGGTGCCCCACTGGAACTCAGGGGGAGCCAGTGGAAAGGGCACCAGAGCTGAGGTCAAAGGCTTTCCACTTTACTACGTGACCTTGAGTGAGCCATATCATTCCTCAGCCCCTCAGTTTCTTCATCTGTAAAATGAGAAGTTTGGACTAGATTCTGTCAGTTTGTCAACATTTACTAAGCACCTACTATGTGCCAGTCATAATTTACTAAGCACCTACTATGTACCAGTCATCATTTACCAACCACCATACTACACTCTGGAGAGACAAAGAAAGTCACAAGACAATCCTTGCTCTTAAGGAGCTCACAAGCTAATGGGAGAGACGTTATGTAAACAACTATGCACAAACAAGAGGTATCCATGAGAAATTGCAGATAATCAATAAAGAGAAGGCACTGTCATCCAGAAGAACTGGGAGAGGCTTTGGGCAGAAGGCAGGATTTCAGCTGGGACCAGACGGGAGGTCTAGAACTGGCCTTCTAGCTGTGATCCAGTGAGGGTAAGGGATGTTCCCTGTTTGATTTTATATGCTCAGCACCTACAGCAGCACCTGCCCTGAACAGTGAGTGGGCACTGAAAAGATATTGAGTGGAATGCCCTCTTCCTCAGATGATATTCTGTCTTCTAAGGGTCCTCCCAGCTCTGACATTCTGTGTTCTGAGGGCCCCCCAGTTCTGGCATTCTGTGTTCTAAGCCCCCCCAACCCTTTACATCCTGTGTTCTAAGAGCCCACTTAACCCTGACCTCTTGTGTTCTAAGGGCACTCTCAACTTTGACATTCTGGGTTCTAAGGCCCTTCCCAGTTCTAAGAGCCCCACTCCTGACATTCTGTAAGGTTCTTCCCATTCAATATTTTATGGTCTCTTCTAGTTCTTGCTAGAACTAATTCGATAGCACACTTTTCCACATTCACTAGGTTTTTGTTGGTTCTAGGGAACCACCTCAGACACCTATAGGGAGAGAGTTGGAGACCTGGCAAGCTATGGTAGGTGGGTTCCAGTACTCTACTTTTTTCCTTCTCTAGGCCCCAGAGTTTTCTGGGACTGTGCCTACTAGGGAAGGCCCCTGGGAAATAACCTGTCCATGTGGGTTGGGGGGAAATGACGTAGACCCCATTATCAGTGACCCACATTTCTGAGAACAGAGAACAGGAAGAAGACCTGTAAGCTCAGCTCTGTTGTGGCAGTGAGTGGGGTGGGGGCAGGGTGGAGGCCCTGTCAGGAACCCAGCCAGACCTTTTCCAAACAGGAGGTGTGTCCTCTGCTTGAGGCTAAGGTTGAGGTCTGGCAGGGATGGACAAGCCAAGGCTTTACACTTTCTGCCTCTTAACTCAAAATCTCCTCTTAGCTCAAAAAAGTGGCCACTGTATCCTTCTCCCCAGCGGCAAGCCCAGAAAAATGACTGCTTTTTTCTCCATCCATGTGCCCTTTCCTTCTACATGCAAATATTTGAAGGACCCTTAGAAATAAATAATAATGAATAGCAGCTCACATGTGTATAAGCATAGGAAGGTTTGCAATCTTATCATCTCCTCTTATCCTCATGACACCTGGCAGGTAGGCGCTGTTTTTATCCTCATTTTGTAGGTAAAGAAACTGAGACAGACAGGTAAAGCGACTTGTTCAGGGTCAATAACTATCTGAGGCTGCATTTGAACTTGAGGCTTTCCGACTCTTCCTCTAGTATTTATATACTGAACCATGTAACTGCCTATTAGTCAATTAGTATAATCCCTCCATTTTTATAGATGGGGAAACTGAGTCTCAGAGAGGTCCAAGGTCATCCATCAGTTTGGTGGCCAGTCTAGTCCTAGGTGTCATTCCTTCTTGTTTCTGAGACCTCTGTGTGGGTACAGCTGGGGTGGGGGAGTGTCCTGAGGATACTTGGCATTTAATTAATTCTGGATCTGTGCATAAAAGGTCAGGTGTGTGTCCCAGAAGTCTCTCCCAGAGCCCCCCCTTACCTTAGCCTGTTTGGTTGACACAGGATTGTGGATGTGGGAGGTCAGAAGTCTGAACGAAAGAAGTGGATTCACTGTTTTGAAAATGTCATCGCTCTCATCTACCTGGCCTCGCTGAGTGAATATGACCAGTGTCTGGAGGAGAACAACCAGGAGGTCAGCCTATCGATGAGTATTTATCGTTGTTCAGTCGTTTTCAGTCATGTCTCCTCTTTCTTGGCAAAAAAAAAAAAAAAATGGGAGTGCTTTGCCATTACCTTCTCCAGGTCACTTTACAGATGAGGAAGCTGAGGCAAATCGAGTGAGGTGACTTGTCCAGGGTCACACAGCTTGTAAGTGTCTGAGGGTTTGATTTAGGTATTTCTAACTTCAGGCCAGTGCTCTATCCACTGATCCACCCAACTGTGCCCATAAAGAGCCTACTATGTGTCAGGCACTGTGTTAAAGCATGAGAATACAAAGAAAGCCAAAAGACAGTCCCTGCCTTGAAGGAGCATCAAACGGGGGAGACCATGTGTAAACAACTGAGTGGGACACAAGGTGGAGGGGGGTAGCCCTAGAGGGAAGGCACTAAGAGGAGCTGAGGCCTGAAGCGAGTAAGGGAAGCCAGGAACTGGAGATGAGGAGAGAGAGTGTGTCAGGCTTGAGGGACGGAGTTGGAAGATGGACTGATGGAGAATCTATCAAGTGGAGTCCTATGAAGGGGAGGAAGGGAAGAGAAGAAGACTAGAAGGGTGGGAGAGGGGCAGCTTACAAAGGACTTTAGAAGCCCAAGAGAGGATCTGCAATTTGATTCTGAAGGTTATAGGGAGTCATTGAATAGGGGGTGTGATCTGGTCAGGCCTATGGGTTAGGAGACCCAGTGGGCCATATGGAAGATAGATTGGAATACAGAGAGCCTGGAGGCAGGGAGACCGAACAGGTGTGATGTGAAGAGGGTCTGTATCCTAGGAGAAAACACAGGGGAGAAGGGAGGTTGTGGTGGTACTTGGGAGCATTCTCTGTCCCCTAGGGAGAGGCCTGCCTGGGCTCTCATCCCCATCCACAAGACATACACCTATAGAGACACACAGTCCCAGGTGAGTCCTCACTACTGGTAGTCACTGTATACACTGAAACACCCAGAAGGTGATCTGTCACCCATACAGACACAATCAGTTTTGTTTTCCTCCAGAGTCACAGCCTCATTGGACGTGTTGTCAGGCACATGTGATCAGTCAGACTTACAAGCATGTATATCAACCTCTCACATAGAGAACCAGGCACAGTCACTTGAAGGCAAGCATACGCTATCACGCAAACACTCCTCAGTATCCCAGAATCTCAAAGTTGGAAGGGACCTCGAGTTTCATCTAGTCGAAACCAGACCTTGGCAAGACTCCCCTTCTGCAATACCTCCTGACAGGTGGTCATCTAGGCTTTTAAAAAATTTTTTGCTGAGGCAATCAGAGTCACACAGCTAGTATGAAGTGTCCGAGGCTGGATTTGAACTCCGGTACTCCTGACTCCAAGGCCAGGGCTCTATCCACTGTACCACCTAGCTGTCCCCATCCAGTCTTTTCTTGAGGATAGAAAAGCTGGGTAGGGACCTGTGGTTTTATCACAGGTTTCCTCATGTGTAAAATGAGAGCGTTGGCTGAGAAGGTTTCTAAGATCTGTTTTAACACGTTATGGTCTAAGTAGTTAATTTCCCAGTGTGGAAATGTCCTCTCCTAATCTTGATCCATCATTTGTTTGTGTCGTAGAGACACAAACTGAGGAGCCGAGAAATTAATGGCTAGTAGGGTAGGTGTGTCAGAGTCAGAACTCGAACCCAGGTCTCTTTTTTTTTACTGGTCCAACAATCTTGTCTTTACTTTTAAAGCAAGAAACAGAATGAGAGTATTCAGAAAGCACTAGCAGGTATCAGTTAATCCAGGATACTAGCTTTAGACGAACCTAGGTCTTGTTGTCTCCAAGGCTAGGCCTCCATTCATTCTGCCATGCGACCTCTCATATTTATCTAATGTGACATAATTGTAGTTCACATTTATCTAGTACTTTGAGGTTTTCAACAAATTCTACTTGCCTTATCTGATTTGATTCTCACAATAAGACAGTGAAGCGCCCAAAATAATTTCCTTTATTTGACATATGAAGAAACTGAAAAGTGATTTAATTATTTCAGACCTATCTACTTAGTGATCAGTGCAAGTAGGGTTGGAACCCAGTACATCATGTACTACATCAGTGGTTTCCAAAGTGGGGGCTGGGAATAATCCTAGAGAGACCGTAGTTTGACTCTCAGGGGTACATCCCTTGGATCACCTAATGAGATCATCCCAACCTCTCCCTCTATCCACAGATAGTTGTGGGCTTCTGTTCTGCTACAACACTGCCTTAACCAACTTCCCCTCCCTGATCTCTCTTGCCTCTGGCCTTCTGGGGATGTTCAGGATAGAGGGCCCTAGGACACTTGTAAACTATTCTGCCCCAAAGCAAATGGACAGCAAAATGCCTGGTAGGGAGAATCTTGTCCTGGGTCTCCATGCCCTGCCTCCCCATCTCCTTGTGGCTAGAGCAGTCATCCCCTCAGTGGTGAGGCTCTGAAGCAGTTACTAGTGAGTAAACTTCCCTTATATTTTTTCTTTTTCTTTCTTTCTATCTTTTTTCTTTCTTTCTTCATTCCTTTTCTTCTTTCTTTCTTTCTTTTTCTTTCCTCCTTCCTTCCTTTCTTTCCTCCCTCCTCTTCCTTTCTTTCTCTGTTTTTTCCTTTCCTTTCCTTTCCTTTCCTTTCCTTTCCTTTCCTTTCCTTTCCTTTCCTTTCCTTTCCTTTCCTTTCCTTTCCTTTCCTTTCCTTTCCTTTCCTTTCCTTTCCTTTCCTTTCCTTTCCTTTCCTTTCCTTTCCTTTCCTTTCCTTTCCTTTCCTTTCCTTTCCAGAATGAGAAAGCACCAGATGAGTAATAGCCTCTTCAAAATCTACCCATTTTTTTGTTGAAGTCACCACCATTGTTCCAGTCTCCCAGGCTGGCAATCTCAGTCATCTTTACCTCCCATTCCTTTGCCATGCATATCCAACCGGCTGGCAGATCTTGCCCTCTCTGTCTTTCATATCTCTCCTCTCCTTCTCTCTCTCCTCACACAGCCACTACCTTAGCCCAGGCTTCATCCCCTTCAGGCTGGACCATTACAGTGGCTTCCTGACTCCTCTCCCTGCCTCAGATCTCTTCCCTTCTTCAATTCAGACTCCATGCAGCTGCCAAAGTGTAGATCTGACCAGGTCATCCATCCCCTCCTGCAATTCTACTGTCAAACATGATTTTTATCTTATTTCAATGTCTGTGATTTTTACTTCTGGGTAAATTTTATACTCTACATAATTATTAGTACAGTAGCACCTGCATGTAATTTATAAATAAGTGAATATACACATAATAGGGTACATGCTCCCAACTTTTTTAGGGGTATGTTAGGGATATGCAACCAAATGATTCTGGAGACTACTACTTTACGTCATGGTTTGTACATCTGCACTGAAGTCTCCCTCCACATAGTGGAGAGGACCCTGGGCTCCAGATGATTCTGCCAACAGGAAAAGGTCTGACAGGTTTTACTAATCTGCAAAGGCTTTGAGTTTCAATACAGAGACAGGCTTACTGGCACTAAGTTCGGAGAAGTTTATGTCTGCATCCAGGTTGGCCAATGGCTAAGAAATAGCCCTGAACTCTGGCAACTCTTCAAGACCATATCCGAAGTTTTCCAGGGGTCTACAAAGGATCTGTGCTGGTGATCAGGGGGACTGGAGAGCCTGGAAGTATAGACAAATAATACCATGCACAGATACAATCAGACACACACAATGCACAAATGTAGTCCCCCATACCCTAAGACACACAAGCACTTACTTGTACAGGGACAGACTCTTGACACAAAGATAACTTACAAATACTATCCTCTGCTTTGGTGAGAATCTCAATTCCTTAAGGGCAGGGGCCATCTTTCATTTTGTCTTGCACATAGTAGGTGCTTGATAAAAGCTTAACCTCATCAGGTCAATCAGATCCAATCAATATTGATCAAAGGGAAAGAAAGACATTTGCAAGTTGGAGGAGTAAAGGGAATAGTTGTAGGTAGAACTGGAAGGGACCTCAAAGGACATTGGGTCCAGTCTCCTTCATCCTACGTATGAGGAAACTGAGGACCACGGAGGCCAAGTGACTTGCCAAAGGTCTCTTGGGCAGTAATCCTCAGAGATAAAATTTCAATCCAGGTTCTCTAGCTCCAGTGTCAGATGCAGCCAAAGAAAGGCAACCAGCTTGGGGAAGGGAATAGAGACCATTTCATTTCTGGTGATTATAATTTGAAAAAAGGGAAGCTATTGTCTGGAGGTATGGGGGAAATTGAACAGTATCTTCAAATATTTGAAGGGTTGTCACAGGAAAGAAGAAATGCCATCAATTGGCCAATCTACAAGCATTTTTTAATTTATTAAAGCATCTACTATGACCCAGATGTGTTGCGAAGTTCTAGGGATACCAAAGACAAAGATAAAAGTCTTTGCCCTCAGAGAACTAATGTTCTATAGAGAGAAACAACACATACATATATACGTTCATTTGTTGCTGTTGAATTCTTTCAGTCATGTCCAACTCTTTCAGACCCCATTTGGGGTCTTCTTGGTGAAGATACTGGAGTGGTTTGTCATTCCTTCTCCAGTTCATTTTACAGATGAGGAAAATGAGGCAAACAGGGTTATGTGACTCATGCAGGGTCACCCAGTTAGTGTCTGAGGACAGATTTGAACTCATGAAAATGAGTATTCTGATTTCAAACCCAGTGCTCTATCCACTATGCCACCTAGCTGCCCATATACAATTTTATACAAAATATAAATAAAAAGTAATCTTTTGTAGAGAGAGAAGGGACTAAAAGCTTGGAAGATTAGTCACTTCCCTGTTACTGGGCAATCTTTAAGTGAAGATGGATGTCCACTTGTTGTGTATATTATAGAGGGACCCTAGATCTTGAGCTAGAGGAGACCTTAGAAGACAAAAATGTGCAACCCTTTCATTTTACAAAGGAGGAAACAGACCAAGAGAGGGTAAAGACTAGTCCAAGATACTGAAAGAAGCAAATGACAGAGCCAGGGGCTTCCTGTTCAGGTACTGGTTGGAGATTCTCTTTTTATATTTAATAACCATTCCCCTTGACATCTTTCTCTCCCTAGAACCGGATGAAAGAGAGTCTGGCCCTGTTTGGCACCATTTTGGAGCTGCCCTGGTTTAAGAACACTTCTGTCATCCTCTTCCTTAACAAGACAGACATCCTGGAGGAGAAGATCCCCACCTCCCACTTGGCCACCTATTTCCCCAACTTTCCTGGTGAGCAATTCCCTATCTCAACCCCGGCTCTCGACCTGATCTCCAGGACACCCTATTTGCCATTCTGCACAATGGAAGGATGTTCAGGAAGGTCCTTGCCATGTCATTCTCATCCTCATTTGGAGGATGGCCCCACTTCATCTGCCTTGGGTCCACATTCTTTTCATAGAGCCTCAGAACTGGAAGGGACATTAGGGATGACCAAGTCTACCTCCTTCAATTTACAGGTGGATGGGGAATATTAAGTCAAGAGAAGAGACGTATGACCAGTTAGAAGCAAAATCCCTAGAATCCTGGTCTCTTGCTCATGTTAGGGTACCTAGACCCCTCTTCCTTCCTGCTCTCTCCCAAGACAGGACAGGTTGGTTTCCTCTATAAACATGCAATGAATTGTCTTTCTCTCTTCCCTCTGGGCTTCATATTCCTTTCTATAAATGAGGAGGATTGGATTCAATCTTGTAATTGTTTTTCAGCTCTAAAATCCTAGGATTTCCCTCACTTTCATGAATGGATGCATAGCGAAGTGAACAGAATCAGGAGAATGTTATACAATTACTCCCTGCTTACCCCCGCCCAGGGAAAGGGTTGTCAAGGCAGCTCCCCCGACCCCCACCCCCAACCCAGAGCACACATCCTGTCCTCCTCCCAGTGAGGCTCTTTGGCTCTCTGGTTCCCGATTTGAGGAAACTAGACCCCAGACAGGAAGGGGGACTAGCTGGCCAGACTCCAGCCCCAGCTGGGGAGCAGGGGTGGTTGGTCCCACTTCCTCTTTTGCTCTTGTGGTGACTTAAGCATGGTTCATGGAGACCCTGAGACACAACTCTGGCCACCATTTTTAGGCATGTCTTTTACCATCCCTTTCCTCCCTGTCACCAGGCCCCAAGCAGGATGCAGAAGCAGCTAAGGAGTTCATCTTAGAAATGTACACCAGGATATACACTGGCTCTGGGGATACCAAAGGCTCCACAAGGAAGAACTCCCGCTCGAGGCGCCTTTTTAGCCACTACACCTGTGCCACAGACACCCACAACATCCGTAAGGTCTTCAAGGATGTCCGGGACTCAGTGCTGGCCCGCTACCTGGATGAGATCAACCTGCTCTGATGCCTGCTGCCTGGGAGGCCAGAGAGGAGGCCAGGCTCCCCTGGGCTACACTGTAGAGAGCCCCTTTTCTCTCCCTGGCTGTCCTCTTGATGGGCCCTTGCCTTGTGCCCTCTGAAGCTGGTTCTAAGCCAGTCAGAACTTGCCACCTTGTGGTTCCTAGAAGGAAATGTGGGTGGATGGATTTAAATGACCTTAGAACATCGGGCAGGCAAAGAGAAGATGCATAGGGGATGCATGAAGATGCAAAGAGTTAGAGTCGAAAAGACTCACAGAACAGAAAATATAGGACTGGGAGGGCCCTTAGGATACAGGATGTCAGAACCGGGAGGGCCCTTAGAACCCAGGGTGTCAGAACTGGGAGGGCCCTTAGAACCCAGGGTGTCAGAACTGGGAGGGCCCTTAGAACACAGGATGTCAGAGCTGGGAGGGCCCTTAGAACCCAGGATGTCAGGGCTGGGAGGGCCCTTAGACTATAACGGGAAATTCCCTGATTTTACTGATGGGAAAATTGAGTCCAAAGGAAGGGATTCAATCACCATCCCATAGCACTGTTCCACGCCGCCTCCTGAGTCAGTATCAATAGTCCTCCAGTAACCTTGGGTCCTGAAGGAAGGTGTTCCAACCTTGAAGTGGCCTTTGCACACCTGGGTAACACCCTAGGGGACTTACCCAGATGGAAGTGGTACATCCCACTGGGGAGCAGCTTTACCACCAAAGTGGTCAACTTTGGGCATTTATCCTCATTCCTAAATTGGATGCCAACTCCTTCTTAAGCCTCCCATTCTCTTCTGTCTATTTATTTCCTGATCTCCTGTGAGCTCCATGGGGTGAAGGCATTAAAGATATATATAAGTATTCAAGTGGAGAAAGAACTTGCTGCTTTTTTATCCCCTGCACTCCCTGCTTTATGGGGTGCCAGGCTATGTTGACATTGGAGTTTCATAAAGAGGCTGGATCCAGGCTGCCAGGGTCCCATTGGCCTTCTTCTGGACATCTTTTCCGTCACATCAAGGCGGATTCTCCATTCTCTACCTGGAGGCAGATGTGGGATAAGAGTTGGGATGCAGTAGCCTAAAACCCACAGCTCAGACCAGGTAGAACAATTAGCCCTTAGAGACCAGGTAATCCACTCTTCATTGTTCCTGTTTATTTTAACATTTTATTGAGGCATCTTTTTCCTTCCATGACAGTCATTCCCAGACCTCTCACTCCCTATTTTCCCCCTTTTAGTTCATAAAATAGGAAACTAAGGAGAAGTGACTTGCCCAAGATCACACATTGAGTTAGTGTCAGAGTTGGGACTTGGAAGTCCAATTTAATTTTCTGTTCTTTCTGCCTCAGCTGCCTTTTAATGGTCCAATTCTCCAGGAATTGCCCTTATGGTTAGGTCATGTGATGGGCACCCCAAAACATGACTAGAACTATAACCTTTTAGAGATCTAGCCCAAATGCCTCATTTTATGGAGGACACCAAAGTCTCAAGAAGGGTAGACCTTTGTCCAAGGTCCCACATTGAACCAGTGAAATAATCAGGATTAAGGCATCACCAAATTAGGAATAGAGCTAAAAAGGGACCTCAGAAATCATTTAGTTCAATTTTCAGTTGGAAAAACTGAGCTGCAGAGAGGTTGAGAGATTTGCCCAAGGTTATGCCATTAGTCAGCCAAAGTGAGATTTGACCCATGGTCCTGTGTGTCTGAATCCCCCACTTCAGCACATGGACTCTCCAGGCTCTGGAGGACTGGGTAGGCAGTAGTTAGGGGTGACCATCATGGGAGCTGGAAGGAGCTACAGTCTCTTGGAGAAGGGGATCCAGTGAGTAGGATCTTCAAAGGCCTGCTGAGGCACTCCTGGGGGCCTGTCTCCATGGCAACTGTATTCTCCTTTCTCTGTGGTCCTGAATCAGGGAATCTATGTATAGATGAACTGAGAACTGTGGGAATGGCAAAGAGATCACTGCTTTTATTCTTTACAAGGCCTTGGATCAGGAGCTCTGGACAGTGAATGGAGAATGGGGTCAGGAAATCAGACTGAGTGGGGGTCTCCTGGGGCCTGAGCACACAGTCTCCCAGATCCGTGGCTGGGATGATGCTGGCCAGCTCCTCTCACCTCCCCTGGCTTCCTCTGACAGAGATCCTGTTCAGTTCAATGCCACGGTTGCCTTCCCTACCATCACCTCTGAGGACCTCAGCCCCTTCTCAGCTCCCTGAAGAGACCTAGAAGGGATCCTTCTCTTCCCAATCTAGGTCCCTCTCAGAGAAAGAGGCCTGGTAGCTGGGAATGGGAGTTCTTGTCTCCCTCTCATCATGACCCCAGTTCCTCTTGGTCCCATTCTCCGGGCCTCTAGGATCGGCAGCCCCTCACTAGAGCCCCTGATGGGTTACCTAGGCAGGATGTTATCTCTAGAAGTTCCAGGGTCCCTTTGAGAATGCAGCCACCAAGAGTTTTAGGAAGGATGCTGACAAGCTAAGGCATATTTGACATTCAACAGAAGACAGCAAAGATGATGAAGACCCTGGAGGCCATTTCCTACAGGGACCTATTGAATGAATTAGAGAGGGGCTTCATCTGGGCAAGAGAAGCCTGGGAGCAGGGTGAGCTCTCTGTCCTCAGATTCTGAAGGGCTGATTCTTGAAGGAGACAAATGCATTCTGGTATCCCTCAAAACTAGACCTAAGAGTGATGCAAAAAAAAAAATGCTTCAGGGAGTCCATAGAATTGCTCAAACCAACCAGCTTTGTGCCAGGCAGTGTGTGATCAGTGCTGGATTTCACCAGCTAAGGCAGATTTGGGCTAGCTGGGGGAGGAAGCTTTACCACTTACAGCTGCCCTAGAATGGAGCAGGCTCCTTAGGGATGGAAGGACCATGCTTGCCTATGTTTCCAAAGACTGAGGAGCAGTAGGAGAACATATAGCACCATATTCTCAGATCCTTTGAAGGCACAAAACCTAAGCCCAAGGATCTGAGGACCAGAGAAGGAAATGTCAAACCACTTGAGTAGCTTTACCAAGAAAACCCCATCTGGGGGTCACAAAGAGTTGGATATGACTGAACAACAGCAGCCAAGGACCTGAGATGTCCAGGGTCTGGGCACAAGAGAGTGAGCGAGGGGAAGGTAGAGAGATGGGCTTTTGTTGCCTCACCAAGAGGACCCAGTAGTAGAGGGGCAGCTCAGGGAAGGGAAAAGAAGAGAGCATCCTGGAAAAGGATGAAAAAGAGAGTTAAGACAGCCCTCAACAGACACAGATTCAGGAGGGCATGCCTAAAATCTCATTGGAGCCCCGGAGGGTTCCTCCCTACTCTTCCCTGGCACCATCAGACCTTCCTTTCCCCCCAAGACCCTTCCTTCATCCCCTTTATCCTCATTAGTTCAAAGGAATCTTCCTCAAAGATCATGGGAAGTGGAATGGGATAAGAACAGGAAGATGCCAAAATTTAAGTCCCGGAAAAAACCCTTTTTAGTGCAGAATGTGGAAGTACAGAACAGAGGATGTTAGAGATGCTGTAGATGTTAGAATGTGGGATATCAGAGACAGGAGAAAATGAATGAATGACAGAACGAAAAAGTGTTTATAAAATATCCACTATGTGCCAGGTACAATACTGAGTGTTGAGAATACCAATAAAATTGTAAATTCAGTCCTTTCCTTTAAGGAGTTCACATTCTAAAAAAGGCGGGGAAGTTAACACGTAATTAACTAGATATGCTCACACATATGTATGCACATATGTACCTATGTGTGTATGTGTGTATTTACAAGACACATACATGGAGGTCATATATACATAAATACACAGTCTGTCTCTCTAGATATATAGATGTGTATATCTACATACTCTCTATGGATCTAGAGCTATATGTCTCTATCTAGAGATCTACATATATAGAGCTGTCCCACTCTATCTAGATATATAACCATGTAACAACTCTTAGGTGCCTCCTGGGTGCAATGGATGTATTGTGCTGTATGTTGGAAAAAGATAATGAAAAGCAACTTGGTGCCTGCCCTCCGGGAGCTTACAGGGTGAACCCAACAGACATCAGACCTCTCTGGCCCCTCCCTCCCAGGGATGTCATGAACTCCAAATGAGATCAT
This sequence comes from Bettongia penicillata ogilbyi, assembly GCA_023548195.1. Lineage (NCBI taxonomy): Eukaryota > Metazoa > Chordata > Mammalia > Diprotodontia > Potoroidae > Bettongia > Bettongia penicillata. The sequence continues at coordinate 11,164,281 of JAJHZJ010000315.1, read as the reverse complement.
ATCTTTAAATCATCTAGCTGACAGCACAGGGCTCGCTTGCAACACAGCTGGTGCTTTATAAATGTTGATTCCCTTCTCCATTTGGTAGGCGCAATCAAAATTAATCAGAGCGCAAGGAAAGAATGTACAAAATTCTCTCCTTGCAGGATTCAGTTTGTTTTTTTTTTCTTTTTTTACTTTGTTTTTTGAAGCTGACTTTGGGATTTCAATTCCCTCTACCCATGCAGATAAACAACTGCCCTCCATATTACAGGTTTACAATTTTGCCTAGAACATGGAGAAGTTAGCCAGAGATCACATAGCCAGTATGTGTCAAACAGAATTTGAACCCAGGTCCATGGAGTTTTCTTGGGTGATTTTAGACATAAGCTCTTTTATGGGATTTTCTAGGTAACCTGTGAGCAAGTATTAGATCCCACCTCAGACTGAAGGCTTCCTGAGGGCAAGATTGGGTCTCCCCTGGAGAGTAAGGCCTCCTGAAGTTCAGGTCTCCCTTGTCCCACTGGTTTAGCTCTAGCTTGTTTTCCTCCTTTTGTGCCCAGTTCCTAGTTCTTCCCACAGGGGGCGCTGGGCTTCCATGGTGGGTTAACTGTTAGGCAATGAGCTCTCCCTTTCTGGTATCTTGGTGTCCTTTTTTCACCCTGGAAATTGTTACATCAACTACTGTCCTTCCTCCTTCACCTCTGAAGACTCATACATTTGTAGGATGTCAGAGCTGGAAAGGAGCTTAGAACACAGGGTATCAGGGCTGGGAGGGCCCTTAAAACACAGGGTGTCAGAGCTGGGAGGGCCCTTAGAACACAGAATGTCAGAGCTGAGGTAGGAAGGTCCTCATAATATTAAATGCAATGTCTAAGTTGACAGGACATTGGACCACAGAATGCTAGGGTTGGAAGGGTCCTTAGACCAGAGAACACAGAATGTCAGAAGGAAAGACTTTTCACCATCCAACATCCCTCTCAGTTCCTGGCTGAGCATCTGTCCAGCCCCCAGCATCTTGATGTGTCTGGTCTCTCTATGATGTCTCCAGGTGGATACATCTACGCTTTGCTTTTCATATGAGTATGTCCATCAATGACATCTGTATTTCTATTTCTGTGCTGTTCCTTTTTGTTAATGGCTACACAGGTGCTGGTTTCTTGTGTATGTCTATTGTCAGTGGTGTGTGTGTGTGTGTGTGTGTGTAAACGTCAGTCCTGCCTCTCTGTGCTAATTTTCCCTTCTGGGGCTTCCAGGAATCGAGGTTCCAGACTCACTATCTGGGATGCCCCTTGACCAGAGCCCTTCTTTGGACAGAGCGAGTTAAGGAGGGCAGCTATGTCTGAACTATGGCCAAGGGCTTCCATTCTTTAGGATACCCAAGGCACATCTGTTTCCTCTTTCTTTCCTTTGAGAAAGGACTACATGACTGAAAGGAATGTGGACAGGACCAGCTTCCCTGGTACCTAAGCACCTTAGCCTTACTTGGGCTCCTTCCCCTGCCAGGCCGGGTCCTGTGAAGCTCTGGTTCCCATCTGGGAGCCTTCCTGGAGGCCACCGAGGGCTCCTCGATTACTATTCCTCCACCACAGCTGGGGTGGAGGCCCTACTGGGGCCCTGGCCCCTCCCTGCCCCTCCGCCTCACCCTTGGGGGCACTGCTCTGCTGCATAACAGGAAATTTCAAACAACAGGAAACCCTGGCCTAGTCTTCTTTGCTGTTCAAGAAGGGCAGGGTACTCCACCCTGCTCCTGCCCAGACACCAAGGTCTCTCTCTGCCTGTGAGTGGCCCTGGGGAATAGAATAGCCTAGTTTCCTCGTGGCCCCTGGTTTGCTCCCAGGCTGGGTGATGAACCTCTCCTCTTGTCACCAGCTGGTGGACCTTGGGCACCCGGACCTCATCCTGCAGCATTACAACTACACGGGACGCCTGGAATTTCGGGGACCACCTGAAGAGGGCCTAGGCTGGCTTCGGACCCTCTTTGTGGCTATCAGCTGTCTAATCATCCTGGAGAACTTGCTGGTCTTGGTGGCCATCATCACGCACATGCACTCTCGCCGTTGGGTCTACTATTGCATTGTCAACATCACTCTGAGTGACCTCCTCACAGGCGTGGCCTACCTGGTCAACATTGTCCTGTCTGGTGGAATGACTTTCCATCTGACACCCACCTACTGGTTCCTTCGGGAGGGGCTGCTCTTCATGGCCCTGGCTGCATCCACCTTCAGCCTCCTTTTTACGGCTGTGGAGAGGTTCACCACCATGATGCGTCCCCTGGTGGCACGTAGCCACAAGATGGTCCGAGTGTATGGCTTCATTGGCCTCTGCTGGCTCCTGGCTTTGCTACTGGGGCTGCTGCCTTTGCTTGGCTGGAACTGCATCTGTGACTTCTCCAATTGTTCCAACCTGTTACCTCTTTATTCCAAGTGGTACATCCTCTTCTGTGTGGTCATTTTCAGTTTGATCTTGGCCTCCATCATGCTGCTTTATGGCGCCATCTTTCGCTTGGTCCGTGACAATGGACAGAAGGTCCCGCGAGGCTATGCCCATTGCAAGGCCCAGCGCCTCCTACAGACGGTGCTAATGATCCTAGTGACCTTCCTCCTCTGCTGGGGTCCCCTCTTTGGGCTGCTGTTGGCGGACATCTTTGGCACTGCCGCCTGGGCCCAGGAGTACCTACGAGGCATGGATTGGATCTTGACTCTGGCGGTGCTCAACTCAGCCATCAACCCTCTCATTTACTCCTTTCGCAGTCGGGAGGTGTGCCGGGCCGTGTTGGGATTCTTGTGCTATGGCTGCCTGAGCTTGGGTATTCGAGGGCCTGGGGACTGCCTGGTCCGGGCCATGGAGACCCATTCCATTTCTTCCACTGAGAGCTCCCTCCGGCCCAGGGACAGCCTTCGGACCTCCCGCTCCCTCAGCTTCCGGATGCGTGAGCCTCTGTCCAGCGTGTCCAGTGTACGAAGTGTCTGAGCCTACTGGAATCCCCTGCCCCCAGCCTCCAGGCCCAAACCCCTCCTCTTTTGCTCTTGCCTTCTGACTGTGGTCCCCCTAAGGGAGGGCAGGTTGGGGGTGGGGCTTTGTGCCCTTTGCTGTTATAAACTATTGGTTGAGGTTCCAGGAATTGTCCCCCCTTGCCTAGTTTTCTGCAAGGGGTTTTGGGTAATGATCTAGGATAGGGGTCCTGGGCATGAGACCAAGGCCCTGATGTCTTGGGTAAAGAGGATGTTACACCATAGAGCCCAGCAGCCCCAGTAGGCACTGGCAGGATGCCTAGGGCAAAGATCTTCTACCTCTGGATCATAGGGAGGGGCTGCTTTGGTGGGCTGGGGATATTTGCCTGCAGCCGCCTCCCCCTCCATACCCCTATGGACACCCTACCTTTCTTTTCTGGGTGATCAGGAAGGGTAAGGTTCTTATGATGACCCCAGTCTTGTTCTTCTTTGGGTCAGGATTGCTAAAGAGTCCATGCAATGCTGAGGCTGCAGGGCCAGGCAGAGAAAGCAACTCACAGACTGATGACTTGTTTTAGTGGGTACAGCACAGAGAAGAGAGGGGGGCCATGACCCCCAATTAAACTGAAGAGAGAGCTCTGTCCAGGGCCCTGGATTAAATGTAATACAATGGAATTCAAAGCATGAATGGGAAATGTGTGGGCAGGTAGGGGGATTAATCCTGGGAAAGAGTTTCATTAGGGATATATCTGTGCTGTTGCGTGATATAAGACATTAGACATTTGTCTATGTGTGTAGATCTCAGAGTCCACAGAGCTCCCCTACATAATATCATACAGAGAAGTCATCTTGTCCATCCCCTTGTCTCCAAGGCACTTAAAATATCTCTGATGGAAGACACCTCGGTGTTTCACCCCTCTGTTTTCAGAAATCTCTAGGAAAGGAGATTCCAGTCTTCTTGTTATTTGAAGGTCTGAATGTGGGCACACGTATTAGGACGTGTTAAGTATGTGTGTGAGTTCATTGTAGTTAACTTTATAGGTTCACAGGGTTCAGAGATCAGTGGGACCTCAGAGATGCATTAGTGCAGGTGATCATGACCTGGGACTTGTGAACCTGTTGGGTGTGGTTTTCAAAAATTTTGATAACTGTCATCCTACATCTTTTGCTTTATGAATTTAAAAACATGATTCTGAGAAAAGGTTCATAGGCTTCACCAGGCTGCCTCCTAAAGGGATTAAGTACACAAAGAAAGGTTAAGAATTATTGATCTAGTCCAATCCTCTTATTTTACAGATGTGGAAACTGAGGTACAGAGAAGAAAAAAGTTTATTTGTAACAGAGACCCAGGCTCAGGCAGCCATGGTAGAAGAATATATATATAAAATCTTAGAATGTGATTGTGTGTATGGGAAGGGATTTGAGGGAGAAATTGAGTGAGCCCTCCAAATAACTGTTGATTTTACTGTTTTGGCTTCTGTTTTGCTTTTTGTAAACCAACTGCAGGCGCCTCCTCTCATTTCGATTTATTACCCTTCCCCCTCTCTAGTAATGGGTGATTTATCTGAAAGTTCCCAGTCCCTGAGTCCCTTGGCCTGAGACAATTAATTAGAAAGGTCATTTTCTCCATCTCCCAGTCTCTGAGTCCTGTGCCTTCCCCCTTCCCCTCCCTACGGGGCCCTCCCTTCTCCTTACACTTACATGTTATTTTTCACAAATTAAAGAGGAACTGTCAGTCAGTGTCAGGTCACTTCTGGGAGGTAGCTGCTATTTTCCGAGATGTGGGGTGTTGGGCCCCATCCATAACCATTCTAGGTGGACTGTGGGCAGCTGAGGCAGCTAATGGCTGGAAGGTGGAAATGGCAGGACCCTGAGCCCTGGGCCAGGCTCTTGGAGTCCAGATGTCAGCAGAGGTACCTTTCCCTCTACCTTGGGGACACACAGTAGCCTCTCACCTCTTTTGACTTGCGTGCTCTCAGCCTTCCTCCTTTTTCCCACATTTCCAAGACTGATTCATTTCTGCATTTTCCTAGAACAATGAAAGGAGGCTTAGGCTGGCAATCTGGGAGACTTGGGTTCTAGTTTCAACTAGGACAGTAACTTGCTGTATCTTCTTGGGCAAATCTCAGTATCCTCCTCCATCAAATGACAATGTGCCTATAAGACGCAGCTCCTAGCTCTGACATTCCACTTTCTAAAGGCCCTCCCAGTGTTCACTTGTGTTCCTAGATCCCTCTTAGCTCTGACATTCTAAGGTCTCTCCTAGCTCTGGCATTTTTTGTTCAAAAGTTTTCCCAGCTTGATGTCCTGTGGTATGAGGTTCTAGGCATGGTATGCATGAAAAGAAGCCACTTGGGGTATTGCAATGTCATCACTGGAGGTCTTCAGACAAGCTAGAGGACCACTTCTCAGGGATATTGTAGAAGGGACAAAATTGTCCCATGAGTCCCTTTCAGCTGAGAGTCTCTGATTCCCTCCTAGGAGGAAAATAGCCCTAGGCAATAGTCAATAAATATGTTCTGATCATGACAATGGCTGAGGACTCATTCTTGATTTTGACCTCTAGGCCACCTTTTGGGTAGGTCCAGACATGGCTCAAAAGCCCCAGAAACAGCCCTTTCCCTCTCTCCCTCTCTCTCCCCACACCCGTTATTGCCTTGGGAACAGGAAGTACAGGGCTGGTGCTGGATGTGGGAGGGTATGATGTGGTGACCGTTGAGGAGGAAATGGATAACACCCCAGCCGTGGTACTGAGATGAGTCTTGCTGAAAAAGATACCAGACATAAGAGAGTTGTCTGAAATGGTATTGGTCACAAATGTGAAGGGAGGCCCTGGTCCCCTCCCTGGGTGGGAGATAGCTGTGGCCCTTCCAGGGAGATATGGAAAAGTATTGAGTGTTCTTAAGGGCTTGAGTTCTAGAGTTCTCAGTGGAGGTTCCATTGGCACCCCTCAACCCCAACCCAGTCCATTGGCCTGTTTTGGAGGAGTTACAGGAGGACATGGTATCATTAGAGAGAGTACCCATGCAGATGGGATTTGAGATTCATTTCTTCATTGGACACTGAGCTCCACAAAGGCACACAAAGTGTCTTAGCCAAGACTTTAGGACTTTAGAGTTGAAATGACCTTGAGATCACTTTGACATATCACAAGTCATAGATTTAGAGATGTAAGGCATAAAATGAAGAAACAGGGTTCCAGAGGTGCTGAATCACTTGCCCAAAGGTTTCAAACTCAGATTTTCTTACCCTAAATTCAGGAGTTAGTCTACTACTCCACAATACCATCAAAATTTGTTACTTCCTGCAGTGTTACATAAAGGAAATCTTTCCCCTCCAAATCTTTTATTTTATTTAAATTTTCAATGAACAAACATTTATTTTCTCTCCTTTCTACTCCCCCACCCCATTACAAGAAAAAGAAAAAAGGAAACAAAACTCTTGTAACATATATAACATAGTCACTGTGTAACATTCAAGCAAAATGCATTCCTACATTATATAGGAGGATCTTTTTTTTTTTTAAAAGATCTTAATAAATGGTTGTTTAATGTCTTAGATGGATAGGGAAGATATATGGATGGATAAATGAATAGATGCACTAGGGGTGGATGGATGAATGAATGGATGGATGGATGGATAGATGGATGGATGGATAAATGAATAGATGCACTAGGGGTGGATGGATGAATGAATGGATGGATGGATGGATAGATGGATAGGGAATGGATGGATAAATGGGATGGGTGGATGGATGGATGGATGGATAGATAGAGATGGATGAATAAATGGATAGATGGATAGATAGGGGATGGAGGCATCAATGGATGGTTGGATAGGGGATGGATGAATGAACAGTTGGATGAAGGGATGAAGAAAAAAGACAGCATGATGTAATGGAAAGCTTACTGTGTTTAAATTTGAGGGTCTACCCCTTACTATCTCTGTGACCCTGAGTAAATCCCTTAATCTTGCCACTGGACTCTGTTGAATGGAGAAGAGAGTGAGGCTGATGATTCTGTACAGCTCTGCCTCATTTAAACTCAATTCACTCAAGTCAAGACATCACTCTCATGATTGGTCCTCTTCCAGAATGAACAGCAATGACCTCTAAGGGCCTCAGTTTCTCTCCTTGTAAAATGAAGTGGTTAGTTGTTCTGAATCTCAATTGGAATTATTCAAGAAAAGAGATTTAAATCATCCACACCTCTTGACCCAGTATTCTAATTATTGGGCATATACTCCTAAGGAAGTCAAAGGCGGAAATGAAGATCCAACATATTATGCTAAAATATTTATATCAATTTCCTTTGTAGTAGTAAAGACCGGATAACAAAGTGGAGACCCATCAGTTGGTTAGTGGCTCAAAAAAAGATGGCATATGAATGGATGAAATATTGTGTGGCAAGAAATGATGAATCTAAAGAATTCAAAGAAATATGATAATAGTTTGTAATAATAGCTAGCATTTACCTAGTGCAAAGCACTTTGCTACATACTTTATTGTCTGATAATATATCAAAAGATTTATATGAACTGATGCAGAGATGACAATAGACTCATTGGCAATCACAGTGTAAATGAAAAGATTGCTAAAGGAAGCTGACTTCTGCATAACTGAAAATATAAGGAAGATCCCTAAGAACAAATAATGAAACGTATCTTTTACCTCACAGTAGAGAGGTGGAGGACCACTGGGTTGGAATATTGTTTACATGGTCTGATTCAGTCTCTGAGTTGGGTATCTTAGCCTAATTGTTTCTTTGTCACAGGAGGCTGGAATGATTGATGCACAGACAAAATTCATTAAAACGAAACAGTAACAAAAGTAGCAACAATGAAATGAGACGATTGGATGACGTGACCTCAAAGGTCCCTAAGAGCTTTAAGTTTAAAATTCTATGAAAACAGGTCATTGGTCAGCGTTTCCCAAGCTGGGGACCTGGAGGGCCAGAATTCGGAGGGACTTTGCCACAAAGCAAAGCCATCAGACAATGGAATGGACCTCCTCAAGGGGGAGTGAGCTCCCCATCACTGAAGGTCTTCAAGCAGAGACTGGATGGCTTCTTGTTGTGGACATTTTAAAGAAGATTCATGCTTTGGGTTGGGACTGGACTCTCAGTTCTGGGAAAATTCTAGAATTTTCATGCTCTTTTTAGCAGAAAGGCTAACCCAGGGATCCTGTTCTTTTGTTTCTCTGAGATCAAATGAGTTAATATTTGTGAAAAATGCCTACCACAGTGCCTGGCACACAGCAGGCTCTCCATAAATGTTTATTCCCTTTCCTCTCCTCTTTGGAGTGAGATCATCTATCTAAGCCCTTCATTTTACAGATGAGGAAACTGAGGTCTATTAAAAGGACAACAGAGGAGGATATTGCTCATTGTTACACAGCTGTTAAACGGTAAGGGAAGAGGGTAGTCTGTTCCTAAGATAAAATATAAAACTCTCTGTTTGAGTTATAAAGATTTAACTTCCCTGCCTTTCTCACTTCTTATACCCTGTAAGCATGATACAGTCACATTCACCTCCTTGCTGTTTCTTGAACTAGACTCTCTGGTTCTGGGCTCTAGGCATTTTCACTGTCTGTCATTATAGACATTCATTGTCTGTCAATAGGCATTCATCTGTTCCCCATGATTGGAAAGCTTACCCTCCTCATTTCCACCTCCAATCTTCCCTGGTTTTAGTCAAGTCTCAGCTAAAATGTCATATTCCACAGGAAGTCTTTCCCAATCCTAAATTGGGAAGGTTAGTTCCTTCCTGCTGTTGAGGACTCACCGTTTTACCTGTATATATCTTGTATGGTCATAATTGTCTGCATGTTTTCTCTTCCATTAGATTGTGAATTCTTTGAGGAAAGGGATTGTCTTTTACCTTTCTCGGTATTCCTAGTGTTTATCACAGTTCCCTGGAGCCTAGAAGGTGCTAATAAGTGCTTGTTGGCAGATTATGCTCTCTTTCCTTCAACCCAGTTCCCTCCTGACTGGGCCTTTCCTTCCCTGGTGAATAAATGAATCACTTTGTGGTACAATGGAAGGAATAAATGACTTGGAATCAGAGGACCCAGGTTTGAATCAAGTTATGAATTGTGCTTCAGTTTCCTCATCTGTTAAATGAGGAGATTGGATGAGAGGAAGGCCCTCTCACCTCTTAAATCAATGATCCTTGAATCTGTCAGCAACTTCATAGCCATGAAGGGAGAGAGTGAGTGGGGTCAGACCTGGTGATCTTTAAAAGAGACTCCTTGCTCTGAATTTATTGAAAGGATCCCATCTCAGGTAACGCATTGGGCTAGATGTCCTCAGGGGAGTCTTTCAGCTTCTCTATTTTCTACATCAGTTATCTTGAAATCTATTTTAGTGGCTAGCATTGTGCCATAGAGTAGGTACTCACTTATTAGCTGAACTTTGGACCAATGAGAAGGTATTTATTAATCACTTACTATGTGCTAGGTACTACCATATCCTCAAAAACTTGATATTCAATAATAATATCATTATTATATAATAATGCATAATAATCATTGCTTTAAAGTTTGCAAAACACTTTACATATCTCATTTAATCCCCACAACAACCTTGTGGGGTAGATGTTATTTTATCTATTTTATAGTTGAGGAAACTGAAGCAGGTGTTATTATTATACTTGTTTATAGTTGAGGAAGCTAAGACAGACAGAAGTTGAGTGACTTACCCAGGGTCACACAGCTAGGAAATATTTGAGACTATATTCAAACTCAGGTCATCCTGAGTCCCAAGCCCAATATGATATTCCCTATACCACCTAGATGCCTCAACTAAAAGAAAACAACATGCTCATAATAAACTCATACAGTATATATAAAAATGAATATATAAAGATTGTAGCAAGAGAAGAGGAGAGGGCCCAAGACAGAGCCTTGAGGCACACCCCCAATGTGGAGCACAGGTCATGAACCTGCTAAGGAGATTGAGAAGAAGGGACTGGACCATCACAAAGCACAGGCACAGAAACTGAGGGAAAAGAGGAAATCCAGAAGAGGAGAGGGGCTGTCAGCTGTGCCAGATGCTTCCAAGAGATCAAGAAGGGGACCACATAGCAAAGAATGGAAAAATGAGTGGGAAGGTGAGAAAGTGAATGTGGGGTTTGGAGGCAGCCTGGTGTTTTGGTTTTTTTTGGTCATTTGACAGCAGGAGGGAGAAGGGATATGAGATCCTTTCAGGAGAGGCTAGTGTGAAGCCAGGGTCTTTAAGGATAGGAGGGGGCAAAGTTTGGTCATAGTTCTAAGAGGCAGGGAAGAAAATAATGGACATGGAGATAATGATAGGTACATAGATAGATAGATGATAGATAGATAGATAGATAGATAGATAGATAGATAGATAGATAAACAAATAGCTAGATGTATGTATAGATGGGAACTAGACTTGTGAAGTTTCCCAGTGTAGGGAATAATGAAGCTTCCTCTGCTCATGCAAGTTGGCAGCTTCTTTGATTTATTGTCAGAGGGTGGCCAAGGTCTCTGAGAGATTAAATAATGAGTCCAGAGTTACCCGTCTGGTATGTTTCAGAGCTGGACTTTCTGGTTCTGAGGCTGACTCTATATCCTTCCATACTGATGGAAAGGTGATGGCAATTAGGGAGGGAAACCGTTAGCAAAGGAAAGGGTGAGCAAATTCTTGGCGGAGATGAGGAGGATGGGATCAAAGCAGAGGTGTACTGGTAAATGCTTAATGACAGGCTCCCTCCTCCCTAAAAAAATGTACATAGGAAATGCTTTTTAAGTGCAATTTGCATTACTAATATTTCCTTCATCACTTTCTTATGTTTGATCAATCAACAGCAAAATCAGTTCCTGATTTGTAGCATCTGACCATTTCCAAGGTGCAAATGCTGACACTAAAAGTGTGACCATTGGCTCTCAGGAGCCAGTATGAGCTAGATTCAGCTCACCCTTGGACCAAGGGCACAAGAGGTTGGCATTGTCTATTCCTTCAAGACTAGAGCACAGGAGAAGAGAGTGAGTGTGGGGTGGTATTGAGGGGATTGGAAAGACAGAATTCGGGAGAAGTCCCATGATTTCAATTTTTTCAGCAATGGAAAGGATATGGTCCTCCAGTAAGGACTGGGGTGGTACAGAAGGTTTGGGGAGAAGAAAAAAGGTTTAGAAAAGCCACCGTGGAGAGTGGAAGGGAGACTCAATCAGGGAAGACGAAAAGGGTTGGTTGCTGGTTAGTGGTGAGGACCCAAGTGAGTCAGATAACATGGGTTTGTAGTGAACCATTGCATTGACTCCTCCCTTGGCATCCACCAGCAAGAAAGCCAAGAGTCTAGATGGTTGGAGTAATCCAAGGCTGAAGTTGGGAACAAGATGAGGGGGGGCAAGGAAAGCAATGTAATGGTCAACCAGATGACTAATTAGATTTTGAAGGGAGGAAGGTGAGCCCATTGAGGTAATGATCTGGACAATCAGGGAGGGGCTGAACAACTGAGATTGAAGAAGAACTAGAATGAGGCATCAAGGGAAACTAGAGGCACCATGGGGTAGTGGCCAAAGAATCTGACTTGGAGTCAGGGACCTGGGTTTGAATCCTGCCTCAGACACTAGCTACAAGACCTTGAGCAAGTCAATTAATACAAAGAAAACACAGGATGTGCACTAGAGAATTGATTCCACATTTGGAGCCTCAGTTTCCTCATCTGTAAAATGAAGGGAGTAGCATGTGATGACCTCTAATGTTCTGTCCAGCTTTAAATTCATGATCCTATGACAGGTGAATTAGTGGAGAACTTGGTTTCTGTCAATAGTATGCGGGTAAATGTTAAATAACAAGCTTTGGGGGATGGGAGTGGGGAGGGAGGGAAAATAGCTCCAGTCAGTTCAAGGTGGCTCTAGCACATCCCTGTCCCTACCCTCCTCCCTTCCCTGCTCCCAATCAAAAGAAGATACATGAATACCTCCTAGTTACATCCTGGGGGCAAACCAACTCCATCCTTGTAAGTCAGGAATTTCAGCGTTAGAGCTGAGGAGGGAGGAGTGCTTGTGGATGCTGATTGAGGTCAAAGGTATGTGATCTTTTCTGTGTGAAGTGGAGGTAAAAGACTAAACAGCAAACAGAATTTTCTATTGGATCGTGGAAGTAATAGACAGCCACTAGAGGTTACTGAGGAGTTCAGAGAGACATAGACAGACCTGTACTTCAGGGAGATCCAGTTAAGAGCTCAAAGAGAAAGGGCTGGCGATGGAGACACCAAGCAGGGTTTTGAGGGGACATTTGTAGAGCGAAGGGACGATGTAACAATGCCCGTGCCAAGTTCTTCAAACTGCTTTATGAGGAGATTTAAGTCTCAACCCCCTGGTGGGGGGCCACCAGGTGGCCTAAGGAAGAGTGAACTTGCCCAGGTCAGAAATGGAGTAGTTTGGGGCTGTGAGTGGCCCCTGTACTTCCAGCCTCAGGGAGATAGAGACCAAGTACTAAAGAAAGTATCTCAACATCCTGGGCTGGTTGTTGTCCTTCCTTCACCAAAATGACATCTCTGTGCTAGAGTCAAGTTTCAGTATGTCTGACTGTGGCTGATCAGAATAATACAAATATGGAATGCTCCACCACAGGTCAGGCACAAATAGTCTTTGTGAACATTTGGGGTCGATTCTCTAAATTTGTGTATCCTGCGTTTCCTTTGAGTTGTTTCAATTCTGCTTTGCTCAAAGAGCACAGCACCTTTTCTGATGTGGACATGCCATGCTGAGTGGTCCTGTGCCAGTGTTTCTCATGTTGCACGGTCAAATCCAGAGTTCTTGAGAGAGATCTTGAGAATTGCTTCTTCTGGCCACTATGTGAATGCTTGCCCTGTGTGAGTTCTCCATAAAATAGTCTTATTGGCTAATGTATGTTTTGCATTTGAACACCATGGCTAGTCCATTAGAGTTGTGCTCTCTGCAGTACAGAATGTTTGGCAGTTTAGTTTGAGCAAGGACCTCAGTGTCTGGTACTTTGTCCTGCCAGGTGATCTTCAGAATCTTCCTAAAACAATCCAAATGGAAGTGATTCAGTTTCCTGGCATGGTGCTGGTAGACTGTCCATATTTCACAGTCATGCAACAATAGGTCAGCACAACAGCTCTGTAGACCTTCAGTTTGGTAGTCGGTCTAATACCTCTTTTCTCCCATTCTTTCCTTTGGAGCTTTCCTGAGTTAACTCTGGCAATGCATGCTTCAATCTCATTATCAATGTGTACATCCCTGGAAAGTACACTACCAAGGTAAATGAACTTACTCACAGCATTCAAAATGTCTACATTTGCTGTAACTGATGGTTCCACGAATAGATGGTGTGGTGGTGGCTAATGTGTTTTCTTGCTGCTAATTCATAGGCCAAAATTAGCACAAGCAGTAGAGAACTGATCCATACTTTGTTACATCTCAGCTTCAGAGGCTGCCTTGAATGCACAATTGTCTGCAAACAGAAAACCATACACCAACATTCACTCCACTTTGATCTTGGCTTGTAGCCTTTTCTAGTTGAAGAACTTACCATCAGTATGGTAGTTGACCTTGATGCTATGCTCATCCTCACTGAAAGCATTTGACAACACAGCTGAAAACATCATGCTAAAAGTCATGGGAGCAAGCACATGGCCCTGTTTCACTTTGTTGGTGACTGGGAAGGCACAAGAACATTGTGCACTATCCAGAACCTGGGCAAACATGCCATCATGAAATTGACATACAAGACTCATGAACTTCTCTGGGCAATCAAATTTTGGCATAATTTTCCATAAACCTTCATGACTAACAGTGTCAAAGACCTTGGTCAGATCTACAAACATTGTATACAGACCTCTGTTCTGCTCTTGGCATTTCCCCTGGAGTTGTTGGGCAGCAAATACCATATTGACTGTTCCTCAAACCTTTCTGAAGCCACAGTGGCTCTCAGGTATATGACCATCTTCCAGGTGAAGGATCAACCTATTAAGGAGGACTCTAGCAAGAATCTTGCCAGCAATGACTAAGAGACAGACCCCCAACTTCCTGGGACCATACAACAAATGTTGTTAGTAATTTTTGTTTTAAGTCTTTTCTGTCAATGCATGCTTCAGAATGTTTAATGCTTAATATTTATTTTGTATGGAGGAAATAAATACCTGTCCCATACCTGATTCATGTGATACACTGAGTACCTTTTTATTACTACTTTTGGGAAGACTCTAGCCATGAGCAAAAACCTAAGGTTAGGTAAGTTTTTTCCTGGCTAGTTGGAATAGGGGACTAAATGAATCAGAATGTGAGAAAAGGGACCTTCTGTTATAGCCCACAATTCTGTGGGACTCAACCAGGTTGGACCACACGCATGAGTCCAAAGAACATGAGGTCCTTAAATGTAAAGGGAATGGGTGCAATGCCCCACCAGGGTTGGGGAACCTGTGGCCTTGAGGTCACATGTGCCCTTCTAGATCCTTGAGTGCGGCCTTTTGATTGAATCCAAGTTTTACAGAACAAATCCTTTTATGAAGGGGATTTGTTCTGTGAAATTTGAAGTTGGTCAGAGAGCCGTACTTGAGGACCACATGTGGCTCTGAGGCCACAAGTTCCCCACCCCTGGGAGCCCCTAGAGTCCAGCAGCTGTTTCCATGGTAGAAACGAATCAACTAGGCTCATTGGTCATTGGCTCCCCCTGGTGGCCGCTATGGTTGAGTTTCCAGTCCGCTCATGAGAGCCAGTTCTAGAAACAAAGTGAGGTGTTATGAGGGTCATTCAGCTGGAACTTTGCAAGAGAGCATTGCCTCTTTGAACTTCATGGCTCACCTGGGTTGAAAAGATCTAGCAGAGAGGTTGTTGAGATGAGAATCCTAGCAGCCTCCTTCACTGGGTATTCATACAGGTGACACCTTTAGCTCCCTGTGGATGCTCCCCAAGGTTGCGTCCTTGGCTATCTTCTCTTCTCTGTCTGTATCATCCCACTTAGTGATCTCATTAGATCACCATGCTTCCTACCTTTCCAATCTTCTTATTCTCCTGGGAGTCCTTTATGATTCAGGGACTTTGGCCTCCTGGCTGGCTCTCCAGCCCATGAAGACCCCATTTCCCAAGTCTAGGCCTTTTTCACTGGCTGTGCTATGATTTCCTCCCCCTTCACCTTTGCCTCCTGGCTTGATCCTTCAAGACCCAACTCAAATCCCACCTTCTGGAGGAAGTCCTTCCCAGTTCCCTTCAATGCTAGTACCTTCCTTCTGAGATTATGTCCAGTTTTTCTTCTCTACATCTTGTGTGTTCCTAGTGTTTGTTCGTTGTCTCCCTCATTAGAATGTGAGCTCCTTGAGGCCAGAGACCATATTTTTTTTATTTCTTTGTGTCCTCAGAATTTAGCACAAAGCCTGGCACATTTGTTGTTGTGTAGTCTTTTACAGCCGTGCGTGACTCTCCCTGACCCCTTTTGAGGTTTTGAGGTTGTCTTGGAAAAGACATTACCATTTCCTTCTCCAGCTCATTTTACAGATGAGGAAACTGAGGCAAACAGGGTGAATGACTTATCCAGGGTCACATAGCTAGGAAGCATCTGAGGCTACATTTGATATCAGGTCTTCCAGGCTCTAGGCCCAGCACTTGATCCACTGTGCCCCCATAAGACCTCAGATATAGTAAGCACTAAACAAACACTTAGCTTCTTTCCTTAGTCCTATTCCCAGTTCTGTGTGATCTGAGGAGCTGCCTTCCCCACTCTGTGGACAAGCTCATGTCTGTAACATTGGAGGAAGTCCTTGCTGTGCCATCATTATGACTAAATAGCCTGAAGATTTCTGACATGTCTCCCAAATGATTCCCCAGGGATATGTTTTGTCCCTCGTTCTTCTCTTCTTTTTTCCTTTCTCTCTTTTTTCTATGTAAAGATATATTAAACTACTAATATTTGCTAAGCTACAAGTCTATAATCTCCTTCTGTTCCCCACCAGGGAATTTCAGAGACAGGGCTCATCTCTCCAGGGAAGAAGAGACAGGGCATGTGAAGAGCCCAGGGCCACTCTGGCCGACTTGCTATCAATCTCCCATCTCTCCCACACCTACTTCCATCCCTGAGGCTTTGCCCCCATTCCTGAGGTACTCTCCCTTCTCAATGATGCCTTTTAAAGCCTTTGGCCTTCTTTATGACTCAGTTCAAATACCACCTTCTTGAGGAAATTTTCCTTGTCTCCTTACCTGCTAGAACCTTTCATTCGAAGGTTACTTTTCATGTATCTTGCATGTGCTTTTTTTTTTTCTTTAATCAATAAAATTTTAAAGTGACTACTGGGACAGCTAGGTGGTGCAGTGGATAGAGCACCAGTGCAGGAGTCAGGAGGACCTGAGTTCAAATCTCACCTCAGAGACTTGACACTCACTAGCTGCGTGACCTTGGGCAAGTCACTTAACCCCAATTGCCTCATCCTGGGTCATCTCCACTCATCCTGATGAATACCTGGTCACTGGATTCAGACGGCTGTGGAGGAGAAGTGAGGCTGGTGACCTGCACAGCCCTCCCTCACTCAAAACCAAGTCAAGTGCAAGTCATGTCATTATTTCTCTGATGGCATGGTCTTCTTTGTCAACAAAGGATGAACACACACAAAGTGACTACTACATGCCAGGCAATGTGCTAAGTGATGGGGATACAAAAAGAGACAAAAGACAGCCCCCTCCCACCTCCCCACCCCACCCCCATCCTCAAAGAGTTTACAATTACAACAAGAAAACAAACATATGCCAACTAAGCTATAGACAGGATAAACAGATAATGAAGAGAGAAGACACTGGAATGAAGAGGAGTAAGGGAGGTCTTCTTGTAGAAGGTAGAATTTTAGTTGGGACTTAAAGGAAGACAGTGAGGTTAGTGGTCAGAGCAGAGGAGGGAAAGTGCCCAGATCAGAGAGATAGAGTGTCTTATTCACAGAACAGCCAGGAGGTCAGTGTCGCTGGATTAAAGAGGAAGGAAGGCATAAGAAGACTAGAAAGGTGGGGAGAGGGGGTGCTAGGTTAGGAAGGGCTTTGAATGTCAAATGGAGCATGTTGTATTTGATCCTGAGGGCAACAGGCAGCACTGGAGTTTATTGAGTGGTGTGTGTGTGTGTGTGTGTGTGTGTGTGTGTGTGTGTGTGTGTGTGTGAGAGAGAGAGAGAAAGAGAGAGAGAGAGAGAGAGAGAGAGAGAGAGAGAGAGAGAGAGAGAGAGAGAGAGAGAGAGAGAGAGAGAGAGAGAGAGAGAGAGAGAGATGATCAAACCTATGCCTTAGGAAAATCATGTTAGTAGCTGACTGGAGGATGGGCTGCAGTGGCAGGCAGACCCACCGGCAAGCTATTGGCATAGTCTAGGCCTGCACTAGAGGGGTGGTAGTGTAAGAGGAGAGAAGGGGACATACTTGAGAGTGTTGCACAGGTGAAATCGACAGGCCTGTGCAACAGCTTGGATACTGACGGTGAAAGATAGTTGAGGAATCCAGGTTGACTTCTAGCTTGTGAGCCTGAAGGGCTGGGATGGTGCCAGCTTCACAGTAATAAGAAGTAAAGAAGGGAAGAGGGTCTAGGGGGAAGGATAATCAGATCTGTTTTGGATTGTTGTCTTCTGGACATTTTAGCTTGAACTGTCTGAAAGGCAGTCAAAGATGAGAAATTAGAAGTTGGCAGAGAGGTTGAGGCAGAACAGGTAAATCTGAAAATCATAAATGTAGAGCTGGTAGTTAAATCTGTGGGAGCTAATGAGATTGCCAAATGAAGTTGTATAGATGAAGAGGGCCCAGGACAGAGCCCAAAGGGATACCTGTGATTACAGGACATACCCAAAGGGATACCTGTGATTACAGGACATACCCTGGATAAAGATGCAGCAAAGGAGACAGAGAAGGAGTGATCAGAGATGGAGGAGGAGAACCGGGAGTGGGGGGCGGTCCCAGAAACACAGAGAGAAGACAGTATCAAGGAGGAGAGAGTGATCTACAGCGTCAAAGGCTGCTGAGAGGTTGAGGAGAATGAGGATTGAAAAAAAAGCCTTTGGATTTGGTAACTAAGAGAACACTGGTAATTTTGGAGAGTTTTTGTGGAGATCCCCTTCCAGGTCAGATTTATGAATGGGGGGAGAATTCATAACCAAGAGGTAGAGAGGTTCACAGGTGAAATGGGCGATTTTGATTGCATAAAATTAAAAAGGTGTTGCACTTTTTAAACAAAGCTAATTCAGCAAGTTAGCAAAGAAGCAGGTAAGTGGGGTAAAAAATCTTTTAAGCAAGTTTCTCTGATAAAAGTTTCATTTCTAAGATATATAAGGAACTGATTGAAATTTGTAAGAATAAGAGTCATTCCTCAATTGAAAAACGTTAAAGTACATGAACAGGAAGTTTGCAGAGGAAGAAATCCAACCTATCAATAGCCATATGAAAAAGTTCCCAAATAACTAATAATTACAGAAGTGTACATCCAAACAATTCTTAGGTATCACTCACTGTGCACCAGTCAGACTGACAAAGTTGAGAAAGGAAAATGACAAATACTGGAAGGCTGTGGGAAACTAAATATAATGAACTATCTTAGTGGAGCTGTGTACTAACCCAGTCATTCTGGAAAGAAATTTGGACCTATGCCCCCAAAGTTATTAATCTCTGCCTACCCTCAAATCTATCAATTCCACTAGTAGATCTATCCCCGAAAGAGACAAAAAAGAGTAAAGGGACCCATAAGTACAAAAATACTGATAGCTGCTCTTTTTGTAGTGGCAGAGAATTGGAAATTGAAGGGGTGTTCATCAATTGAGGCATGACTGAGTAAGTTATAGCACGTGAATGTAATACTATTGTGATGTAAGAAATGATTAAGGGGGCGGTTGCAGAGAAATTTGGGAAGACTGATACAGAGTGAAGTTAACAGAACCAGGAGAACAATTTATACAATAACAATGATATTATAAAGATAAACAACTCTGAAAGACTTAGGAGTTCAGATCAGTGTAATGGCTGATGACAATCCATGGTGAAATACACTTTCAACATCCTGAGAGGTAATGGACTTGAGATGTAGATTGAGGTACATGGACAGTGTGGGAATTTGCTTGTTTGATTTTTCATATTTATGCAGGTTTTAATGTTCTTGCTTTCTCATTTGGGGTTGCTTGGAAGTGAGAAGGAAAGAATGTGGATATGAAAATAAAACTGAACAATTTTTTTTAAAGTTTGTTAACTTCTCTGACTCATGGACAGGCAGTGAAGTATAAATAAATGAATTGCTTTCTAATCTTTTCTAGCATGAGGGTCCTTTTTAAATGTCAAAAATCTTTTGAGGATCCCCCACCCCTGCTGCAAGATAGTCATTCTATTAGTTTCTGCTAATTGAGATAATTCAAGATGACAGAAATACATTAATGCTTTCAGATGAATTTGCATTTTGTTCATCACAACATTGAGCAGAGTAGATAAAGGGCTGATTTTGGAGTTAGAAAGATCTGGGTTCAAGTCTTGTTTCTGACTCATTGTAGCTGGGTGACCTTGTATACGTCACTTCACTTTTCAGTGCCCCCAGGCAACTATGTAGGACTACATGGGACAGGAGTTGTCAATTTGTATCATTGGAGGGATTTTTTTTTCCATGCTGGGAGATCGCATATGGATGAAAGTCTGAACCTCTCCTCCCCATTTCCATGCAGGACATCTTGTATATCTAAAAATAGTAATGTAACATTTTTTCAGTATGAAAGAATGTACATTTGCTCAATGAATAATTTGCCAAAAATCCCATGGCTCCCCAGTGATCAGTTTGGGAAGTGGTACAATGGGAAGAATGTTGTTTTCAGAATCAGGGGACCCAGATGTGCCCCTTTCTAGCTGGGCAGCCACAGATCAAGCATAACAACACTTGCTGTTCCTGCCTCACAAGGTTGTCATGAGGATAGCACTTTGTTAACAGCAAAAGGAAGCAAAAAAAGTTATTATAGGATCATAGGTTTTAGGGCACGTTAGGAATGAAACAAGCATTTATTAAGTGTCAACCATGTGTCAATTTACAAATACGATCTAATTTGATCCTCAAAATAATTTTAATTTTAATATTAATTCATTAATATTAATTTAAAATTTTAATAAATTTGATCCTCACCTATCCTGGGAGATAGGTGAATTTTTATCCCCATTTTTCAGATGAGGAAACTGAGGCAGGAAGAAGCAAAGTGGCTTGCCTTGGGTCTTGCTGGTAGGAAGTGTCTGGGGTTGGATTTGAACTCGGGTCTTTTTTGGACCCTGTGCTCTGTCCATTTTGACATCTAGAAGCCTCATTCGGTGCAACCCCTTCATTTTGCAGGTGAGGAAACTGAGGCCCGCCGAGGTTAACCGACTTGCCCAGGGTCACACAATTGAGTAGCAGGGCTGAGTCAAACCCAAGCGCCATGTGGTGCTCGCGCCAGAGCGCCTCTTCCCCAAATCTTGAAATTAACATTTTAATTTACACATGCTCTCTCCCGGCTGGATAACCCAGGCACCTTGGCCAAGGAGACTACATCTCCCGACTGCGTTTGCGCCAGCCTGTCAACGTTTCGCCCCTCCCCACAAGCACCGTCGGCCCAGAGGACTACGACTCCCATGAGGCTAAGCGCGCCCTGAGAACGCATTCTTTCCCCAGTGCCGTTAAGACTACATTTCCCAGGAGGCAGAGCGGCGGCGGTGGAGTACACGGCGCTGCCTGAAGGACCCCGGGGTTGTCCATGCCGCTGTGCTGCCGGCGGACCAGGAGTCCGAGCTTTGGGAGCCCAAGCCCGACCCGCCGCTGCCGTCCGTGTCCCTGTCGGAGCCCCGCCGACCGCGGGCCGCCCCTGCCCGGCCGCCAGTATGCTGGAGGAGGCGGGCGAGGTGCTGGAGAACATGCTGAAGGCCTCGTGCCTGCCCCTCAGCTTCATAGTCTTCCTGCCCGCCGTGCTGCTGCTCGTGGCGCCGCCGCTGCCCGCCGCCGACGCGGCGCACGAGTTCACCGTCTACCGCATGCAGCAGTACGACCTGCAGGGCCAGGCCTACGGTGCGTCCTCCCCCGCCGCCGCCCCGGCCCCTCCCCCCACGCGCCCCCCCCGCCGCGACCTGCCCGACCCCCTAGTGTGAGTGTGGCTGTGGGTGTGGGTGTGAGTGTGAGTTTGTGTATGTGTGTGTGTGTGTGTGTGTGTGTGTGTGTGTGTGTGTGTGTGTGTGTGCGCGCGCGCGCCCCGCCCCACCCGAGCGCGACCCCGCGGCGCTCGTGGGTCCCCTCCCCCTCCCGGAGTCTGGCTCCCCTCTCTGTGCCTCCTGCCCCACAGCTAGGACCTCCGCCCCTCCCCCCTCTCCTTGTCCACCAGCTCAGCCTGGCCCTGGCCACGAGGCGACGGACACCGGTCCCCGCCAAGTTCGTCCCCACCCGTCCCTTCCAGACAGATCCCTGTCTGGTCCTGCCGTTTGGAGTGGGAGCCCCTCCCCCCATGTGGGGGGCCGGGGCGGCCCCTCACCTTGCCCTGGGGCTTTAGTTTGTGCTGCCCCGGGGGTTCCGTGCCCGCAAGCTGGTGTCACAGTGCCCGTGTCTGATCCTGCCCCAGACTGACCTGTCCTGCCATCTCCTGCCCCCTCCCAGCCCAGTCCCGGCTGTTTCTGACTGGCCCTTGAGAGGCCCCTCCGATGGCAGTGCTCTAGCCCCGGGAGCCCCCTCCCCAGCACTGCTCGTCGAGTCAGGGACTGTTCTGCGAAGCCATCTACCCTGCGCCGGGCTCCTGTCATGGGCCTCGCCTGTCCAGGGTCCAACTCTGCCTGATCCCGGGGAGACCCCTGACCCCCATCCTGTCTGCAGGCTCCATTCCGGCCGGGCTGGGTGTCCCCTGTCCTGCAGCTGTTGCCCCCCTCCCCCCTGCCCCCATTCTCCAAAGATGCTCTATTTTCTGTTCCTCTGGCTCGCTTTCCTACCTTCTTTTCTCAGAGGTAGTTTCTTACAACCCAGTATTTACCTGCCTCCCCCCAGTAAAAGCACTTTTCATTTCCTTGTAGACCCTCCATGTGTTCCTGGGCCCCTCTCCCAAGGTCCTTGCCTCACTGGAAGCATTTGGAGATTGTTAGCTTCTCCCTAAGCTTGGGGGCTGCCCTCCTGCCTTGGTCTCCCAGAGAGTGCAGATTGCTGGTGGCCCTTCCCACCCCCTCCCCCATACCAGCTTCTTTGGGGGGAGGGGAAGGCTTGCACAGTTGGCAGTGACAGGCTTTGGAATCTGCAGAGCATGTGTGCTGTGCTGAGATTGTGTGTTATGCCGTTTTTATGCCCCTCTTGGAGAGTCTCCTCAGGGTGTTGTCTTGGGCCAGTAGGACTCTGCAGTGAGCTGGACTTGAGATCCAGAGCCTGAGGTTTAAATTTCTGATTCTGCCATTTGCTAGTTATTTAACCTTGGGCAAGGTTCAGCCTCAGTTTTCTCATCTGTGTAAAATAAAAATATAAGGCTGTTAACCTTTGCACCTCCAAACTGCTGCTCCACATGTGCAGGGTGCTTTCCTCACAGTAACATTGGGAGGTGAGTACTACCTTCATTTTACAAGGGAAGAAACTGAGGCCCTGAAAGAGCCTTGTCAGTATTGTTCAGTCCAGGAAGTCTCCTGGCCCCAGTACCAGCCCTTGTGCTGGGGAAAAGCCCACCAGTCCCATACTTCACACTCCAGCTAACGCTGGAGGAGCGGAGTTCAGAGCCAAGCTCCACAGCTCTTGTGTAACCTCAGCCTTAGTTTCCTCATCTGTAAAACAAAGAGGGTGCCCTGAATGATTTCCAAGGCCCCTTCTATCTCTTCATCCTCTCACTTCAGCATGGACTTTGGGCAGCTGGTTGGCCTGGCTTTGGGGAAAAAGCATGGGACATGCAGTGGTCCTGGTGAAATGACTCTGGAACCCCTCAGGGTCTGGGGTCAGTGCCAGCTCTGATGTGTCCTGCTTATGTGCCCTTGGACAAGTCACTGAGCCTCCCCTTCAGCTCCGAATGAAGGGGTAGGATGCATTGGCTTGGGACATCCTTGCTGCACCAGGACCCTGCTTCCCTCACGGTTAACTGGAAGATTTGGAGCTCCCTCCCCTTGGGCATCAGCTTCTCAGAATCACATTGTCCGTTAAACTATTTGAAGACTCCTTCTTTCAGTTCGAGGTCAGGGCTTTGCTGGCCTTAGGCCCCAACCGTTAGCTGTTTCCTGGCCTGGGGAGCCAAGGCTCTGGAGGCCCAAGGAAGAGGCAGCATGTTTTTCTGGGCTCTGCTTAATTGGGCCTCAGGAGAGACTCCGTAGCTCCAGCTTGGGAGCTTCCGTTCCCCCCAGGGAATGGGGTGTTGGAGTTGGATTGTTTCATCCCCCTGGGACCAGGCCCTTCTGCCTGACAGCCTCTCTCTCCTCTCTTCTTTCCTTCTCTCTCCCTCCTTGTAAGTCTGCTTTGCATCTTCTTCCTAATCAGACCCTGAGCCACATGGGCAGGCTCCAAAGTTTGGATTACAGCTAAATTCAGCAAACCTTCATTAAGTAAGGGCCTCCTGTGTGTGGGTAAGGTCCTCTGCTAGGTGCTGGGGCTGCAGAAGCAAACTCCTTGAGTACAGCAGGCAGGGATTGTCCTCTTCCCTTTTGGGATCCCCAGATATTTGCTTCCTGCCTGACTGTCCCTGCCCTCCTTGTCTCTGCTGATCAGATAAGCCCTGTGTTCTGGTCCTGTATGTGTGTGTAACTGGAGGAATTTGGGGTGTGCTTGGGAAAGGCCTCTGGGGGAAGGTGAGTATGTTGGTCTGAAGCCCCAAGGCACTGAATGGTTCCTCTTTCTTGTTCTTCCCTGCTCTTCTGGCTGGGACCTCCTATCTTGGCTTACACGGAAGGAAGTAAAGGAAATGTTGAAAGGTGGTTATTGGCATGGGGTATCTGCCATCCTTGGAGAGGAGAGTGGCCCCATAAGTCTCATGGCATTGTAAGCCTGGACCTGGTGTGGAGGAAAGAGTGCAGTTATGGTTGGGCTGACTGGGTTTGGAGTTGGGCCCTAGTTCTGTGAGCTGTGGTGGCCTCACCTGACCTGCTTCCAGACCCTCCTGCTTCCTGCCCATTCTTGAGCTGAGGGCCTGAACAGAGCCAGCTCTTGGCTTCTTGAATGGCTTCTCAAGGTTGCTTTCCTTGCCACCTTTTCCCCCATTCACCTCCTACGCATTTCCAGGTCAGATTATATGATATCTTGGATTGCTGGGGTGGAGTTCAAGGTTTAGTATGAGCTCAGATGTGTTTGATTAGACCTGGAGGGAGACAGGTGAAATAGGTAGGGACTTGGGTTGGGCTCTGAGTCAGAAGACCTAAATTTAAATCCATGTCCTGCCCCTCCATTGCTCCAGGATTTTAGGTAGATCCTTTCCTCTGCCTGGGCCTCAGTTTCCCCATTCATAAAATAGGATATTTGGACTTGAGCTCTTAAGGACCCTTGTAGCCAGAAGATTCTGAGATATGAAAAGTGGAACCAGAGTGAGGTTTTTTTTTAACCACCCGTGCAATATCTGATCCCTGAGGTGGCCCAAGGAGCTTGTTGAGAAATTTGTTCAAATGCCAATCCAAAATAAGGGGAGTCAGATACTGCCATATGAAGGATTTGAGGTGACTTGGATTATGAAAGTGGTCATAACCAAAATATGGTAGTTATGCTTGTCTGTATGGTTTTTTAAAAAAATTATTGCTATTAATCTGTGAAGCAAATAATATGTGTAGTTTAAAACCTTGTTCTTGGACTGTGAACCTGAGAGGACCATGCAGGGCAAGGGTCTGCTTGGGGGCATTTGTTCACCTTGGGCTGGGAGCATTGTCTCAGTGCCCTTTTACAGCTCTGGATCTCAGTTTCCCCATGTGTAATGGTGATAAAAATTCTATGTTATTACAAACCTGAAAAATAAGATTTTTCTATTTCTGGACAAAAGTAGAAAAAGAAGATTACATATAAAACTGCACCTCTTGGTGTAATGATTATAATGAATGATTATTTCCATTTTTATAGCCCTGAGGGGCAATGTGTTTTGATGGGTAGAGAGCTGGCTTTGAAACCAGGAGGACCTGGGTTCAAGTCCTGATTTGGACACATCCTGGCTGAGACCAGTTGAAGTGACAGGACTGATTTGCATCCCAGACAGGTAGAGAGCCAGGCATTGAGTGGTATTTGTTGATGAGGGATTTAGATGGTTGTCAGGGCGAGGTGATCAGGTCCCTTTGCTGCTGGAGTTCCATTTCTCTTTGCTTCATTGTGCCCAGAACACGGCTGGCTTCCCGGTGAGATCTTGGCAAATCCAGCTGACCGAGTGCTGATAGCCTCTTTCCTCATGAACTCCTTTGAAAAGCACCATGTCAGTTCTTCCCTCTCACCCCCTTCAGGTTCTTGCAATTAATATTTCATTGAATTGTTTTTTTGGGACTACTTTTCTCCAAGGGAAATGTTCCTTCTCGTAGTCTCTGGGGTTTGCTAATGCTTGCTTGTTCTGTCTATTGGGAGGCCAGCTGTTTTCCAATGTCAAGGCTTTGGTTAGCCGCAGAGGTTTGTCCCAAACCCAGAGTGACTGCCAGGGGCTGCCAACAGCAGCTCATCTAAAGGGGGCCTGACTGAAAACATCCCTTCTCCATGTTTGTTCCCTGGGAAGAGGGTGAGTAGGTAGTGTGTAGAGGGAGAGAAAATAATAATGAAGAGTCCTGTGTCTGTAGCCCAGCATACTTACTGCTTTGCACATGGTAGGCACTTAATGAGTGTTTTTAAATTGACTTGTTTTACCACCTCACACCTATCAGAGTAGTTAATATGAAAAAACAGAAAAATGTTGGGTGTTGGGAAAAAACTGGGACACTAATGCAGTGTTGGTGGAGTTGTGGACTCATCCATTCTGGATCATTCTGGAGAGCAATTTGGAACTATGCCCAAAGGGCTATAAAATTCTGCATACCCTTTGATCCAGCACTATTAGGTCTATATTCCAAACATATCTGAAGAAAGGGGAAAGGACCTATTTGTACAAAAATGTTTGTGGCAACTTTTTGTGGTGGCTAAGAATTAGAAAGTGAAGGGATACCCACCAGTTGGAGAATGGCAACATAAGCTCTGGTAGAAGATTGTAATAGTATGTTATTGTGCTATAAGAAGTGACAAGCAGGATGATTTCAGAAAAACTGGAAAAGACTTAGATGAACTGACGCACAGTGAAGTGAACAGAACCAGGAGAACATTATACACAGTAAAAACAATATTGTCCAATAAAGAGCTTAGCTATTCTCAGTAATACAGTGATCCAAGTTTTGACGGAGTCCGTGTTTTACTGAACAAATCCTCTTAATAAAAGGATTTGTTCTGTGATGTTTTGATTCAGTCAAAAGGCTACACTTGAAGGCCTAGAGGGCCACATGTGGCCTCAAGGTTTCAGGTGTCATTCCTGCTCCCCCCCTCCCACCATCCAAGACAATTCCAAAGGAGCATACTCTGCCCTCAGAGAAAGAACTGATATTGATTGCATGCATTCTGAAGCATGCTGTTTTTCCTTTTTAACTTTTATTCAAGTCTTGTACAAAGTGGCTATTATGGAAATGGGAGGGAGGTATTGAATTTGGAATTCAGAATTTTAAATAAAAACATAAAAAAAATTAACTTTTTTAGTGTTTTAAAGTGTACAAAATTGGCTTCTTCCACAACAGGCCAGGGAAGTACTGAGTACAAGTATTACTTCCCTTTTGGAAGATGAGTAAACTGAGGCTCAGAGACTTGACTGTGGCCATATTGCTGTGATTAATGCTGATTTTTTAAAAAATGTTTATTTATGTTTATAAGGAATTATTCCTACTACTCCCCCTCCCTGCAGTTGAATGTTTAAAAAAAAAAAAAGCCCTCATAACAAATATGCATAGTCCAGGATAAAACCAAATTTCCACATTGATCATATCCAAAAATGCATGTCATATTCTGCATTTTAAAGTCCATCACTCTTTGGAGCAGTGTGGGTCTTCTGTTTCATCTTACTTCTGTGGATTAGTGGTCTGTTGTTGAGTTGCTCAGAATTCTCAAGTCTTTGAAAGTTGTTTTTCTCTCTGATGTCATTGTATGGATTGTTCTTGTTCTTCTCCTTTCACTTTGTACCAGTTCACAGAGATCTTTTCGGTTTACTCTTAAACTATCCTTCATTTCTTTTGGCTTGATTGTATTCCATTTTATTCGTGTACCATAATTTGGTTAGCCATCTCCCAATAAGAAAGCACATTTTTAGTTTCTAGTTTTTGGCTACTACAAAAAAAAAAGCTGCTATAACTATTTCTGTATATGTGGATCCTTTTCCTTTTTCTTTGATTCCTTTTCCTTTTCCTTTTTCTTTGACTCCTTTGGGGTATAGACCTAGTATTGCTGGGTCAAAAGGAAGTCAGAGTTGAGTAGCCTGGGGCACACTTCCAAATTGCTTTTCAGAACAGCTGAATCAGTCCACAACTCCACCAACACTGCATTAGTGTTCTGGTTTTCTTGCAGCTCCTCCAACATTGATCATTTTCTTCTTTTGTCATCTTCGTTAATCTGATAGATGTGAGGTGGCACCTCGGAGTAAGCCCTAAGATTTAAACCCAGGTCTACTAATTTCCGCATCATGTCTCTAAAGTGAGTACATGTCTCTATGAAATTCAGGGCTTTGGAGTGAACAGTCTCTAAATTCTCTGGCAGCTTAACTGTTTTATGATTCAGTTGTGATGTTTCAAAGTTTCAAGAAACATAATTTCTTGGCAATTAATCATTTTATTAATAGTGCTAGCATTTTAATAAAAGAGGTCAGTGACACTCTCAAATGCCAGTGACAGTTATGGCAGCCAGCTCAGCTTATATGCTCTTGGAAACGTGGGTGTTCCTGAGGGTGGCAATCAACTCTGATTGGTTAATAACTAATGAGAGAATGAATATTACAATAAGAAGGCTCACTACTATGAGGGCCGGAAAGAGTGGATTCTTGGACAAAGAGACTATCTCTCCTCCCAGACCACCCCCAGCTTTGGGCAGTCTAATCAAAGAATTTATCCCCATCCAAACTGGAGTAGAAACCTGTGGGCTTCCCCACCTTAGATTAAATTCCTTGTCATGTTGGGTAAGGTCTGACCTATCTCATTATCAGTACTGGCCTTCAAGAGATTGAACTTTGAAATGAGGACTATAGAAAAAGGGGGAACTCTGGATCTCCCCAAGTTATATAATCATTTCTCTCATGTTATAGTCAGCATTAAGGAATCTGGGGATTTGAATTCAGTAGAGAAGACTTAAGTGGACAAAGAATTAAAGCCTAAGAAACTTTTAAAGAATCATTTTGGACTTCCCAGTGTGTTCACTCCCTCTCTGGGAAGAGGGAGGGACGATGAATGCTATTTCACAGTAGGTCCAGCGATCATTACACTTGGCTGATGTTCAACCTTAGCCTGAATGGCTGGTTACTGTCCAGCGTAAAAACACTTAGAAGGCAGCCCAGCTTCCTTCGAAGCTGTGACGAGAGTAACTCTTTTCCTGATTGTCCTTGGAAATTAATAGCAACAGGGAAGGTTGCTCTTCAACCCTCATATGATTCTATTTTGGCAGTTTTGCTTGTAGTGAACTATTGCCAACTGTTTGCGTTATCTAGGCCTTTGTCAGCCAAATGGACATTTGCACTGATGGGCACAACTCTAGGTCTGGGTTGTGTTGCATCTGTTTGCAGTATCCCTGGCTAGTAGATCGTAATACGCTTGAGGAAGGGATTTTAACCTAATTCACATATCAACCATATATTATCAAAACTGGAAGGCATTTAGAAACCATTTAAGTCCAACCATCTTTGTTTTACCAGTAAGAAAATTGAGGCCCAGTGGGACTTGCCCAAGGTCAACAGCAAGTTAAGTTGATGAGACAGTCTATTGGTTGTTCCATAGACATCTCAAACTCAGCATGTCCCAAACTGAACTTACCTTTCTCCTTAAACCTCTGAAAGGCATTACTAGTCTTCTAGACTCCCAGGTATGTGGCCTTGGCATTAACCTCAACTGTTCATACTCCATCACCCCATGTATCCAATTAGCTGCTAATCTTGTCTTTTCTGCTTTCTTTTCTTCTCCCACTCTAGCAGCCACCTTAGTTGAGGCTCTCATCACTTCTCACTTGGGTATTTGCTACAGCCTCTTTGAGGCAGGTGTCCCCACCTCAAGTCTCTTCACTGCAGCCATACGTTGTAACCAGTGATTTTCCTTAAGTAGAAATTTGACCCCTTGATTCTCCAATGGCTTCTTTACTTCTTCTAGGATAAAATATGTTAACTCATTTTTCAGTTGTGTCTGGCTCTTCATGGCCCTATTTGAGGTTTTCCTGACAGAGATACTGCAGTGGTTTGCCATTTCCTTCTCTAGCTCATTTTACAGATGAGGAAATTGAGGCAAACAGGATTAAATGATTTGCCCAGGGTCACATAGCTAGGAAGTGTCTGAGGTCAGATTTGAACTCAGAAAGATGAGTCTTCTTAATTCCAAGCTCAGTGCACTATTCGTTGGGCCACCTAACTGCCTGGGAATAAAATATAAGCTTCTCTATCGCTTTTAAAACCATATACAATTTTCCCCAATTTAATTTAAAAAAATTTTAATTTTCAGTTCCAAATTTTCTTCTTCCCTTTATCCTTTTTTCCCTGCTCGTTGAGAAGGCAAGAAATATGAAACCCATTATGTATATGAAGTCATGCAAAACATTTCTACATTAGCCATGCTCTTAAAAAAAAAAAAGATAAAGAGAAAAAAAAATATTTTCCAATCTGCACTCTAAATGCATCAGTTCTCAGTCTGGAGGTGGATAGCATTTTATATCATGAGTCCCTTGGAGTTGTTAGCTCATTGTGTTGATCAGTTACTAAGTCTCACAGTTCATCTTTACTGCTGCTACTATATACAATGTTTTCCTGGTTCTGCTCACTTTGTATCAGTTCATGCAAATCTACCCAGGTGTTTCTGAAACCCTCTCCATCATTTCTTACAGCATAATACATTCATCTAACCTAACTTTCCTTTTCTTGGCCTCTGTCTTCCAGCCAGACTGGCCTGCTTTCTGCTACTTTGTCCCTCTGATGCAATTCAGGCTCCACCTTCTACATGAAGCTTTTGCTGATCCCCTAAATGTTCCCAGATTCCCTTGTATTTGCCTGTTTGCTGTGTGTCTGTATTCACTTAATATT
The DNA here is from genome assembly GCA_023548195.1 of Bettongia penicillata ogilbyi. Classification (NCBI taxonomy): domain Eukaryota; kingdom Metazoa; phylum Chordata; class Mammalia; order Diprotodontia; family Potoroidae; genus Bettongia; species Bettongia penicillata. Next base: position 11,134,180 of record JAJHZJ010000315.1, on the reverse strand, counting down.
TGTGCTGTATATATTTATGGGTGTTCTTGTCTCCCCTATGAGAATGTTAGCTCCTTTCAAGTAGGGGTTGTTTCAATTTTGGTACTTGGTGTAGGGCACTTAGTAGGTACTTCATCAGTCTTGTTGCTTGATTCATTCAAACCCAGGACTTATACCTTCCAGGTAGTCCCACTCAGTTTGTCAGACCCACTGGATGCTGGTTTTTTGAGAGCTCCCTGGGACGGGGAGAACTTCTTCAGTGGCTGAGGGCTCCTCTGTTTTCTTCCTTCTCACAGGCACCCGGAATGCAGTGCTCAACACAGAGGCGAGGACAGTTGAGGCGGATGTGCTGAGTCGCCGCTGTGTCATGATGCGGCTGGTGGATTTCTCCTATGAGCAGTACCAAAAGGCCCTCCGGCAGTCGGCTGGGGCTGTTGTCATCATCCTGCCACGGGCCATGGCTGCCGTGCCACAGGATGTCATCCGAGTACGTACCTTCACCCCATCACCCGTTCCTTTCCCTGTCCCTCTGCTACCTCAGCCACACTCAGCCCCACAGCTCTCAGTGTTTGGACTCGGCAGACTGGGCTTCTAAACCTGCTTCTGTCACTCACTGCTGGGGGACCCTTGGCAGCAGGTCCCTTTGTGCTTGCTGAGTCTCAGTTTCCCTATCTGTGAAATAACAGAGTTGCACTGAATGGTGTCCAGAGATTCTTGCAATTCTGATTATGGGCTGTCATCTTTGATCCCTGCCCTTCCCTGCCCCCTCCCCTTCATTCTCATTCCCCCAGGTTTTATATTTCAGTGACTCCATGTGGGGACTTACTCTACTAGTGTAGTCAGTCAACAGCAAGCATTTATTAAGCACCTCCGGTGTGCGAAGCACTGTACAGACCCTGTTCTCACATAACTCCCCCTTCCCTTCATAGTCTAAAGAGGATTGGGAAAGGATTGTATAGAAGGTAGGATTTTAGCTAGGACTTGAAGGAAGCCGGGCAGCAGAAACAAGGAGGGGGAGAATTGCAGGTGGGGAGACAACCAGTAAAAATGCCCAGAGCCAGGAGTTGGAGGATCTTGTTCCAGGAACAGCCAAGAGGTCAGTGTCACTGGATTGCAGAGTGGGGACAGGGAGAGAGAAGGTGTAAGTGGGAAGGGGCCAAACAGAGGATTTTGTATTTGATTCTGGAGGTGACAAAGAGATGGTGGAGTTTATCAAGTAGGAGATTGTGTGCTTGAGGAAAATCACTTTAGTGACTAATGGGAGCAGGGGTGGGGTGGGGGAAGGGGGTTGTGGCAGGCAGCCTCCTAAACTGTGGAGTGATGCAGGCCTGCACCAGGAGGGTAGCAGTGTCAGAGGAGACAAGGGGGCGAGTGGGAACGATGCTACTGAGGTCAAATTAGCAGGCCTTGATAGCAGATTGGCTTTGGGGAATAGTAGAGAATGATGCCTAGGCTGGTACTGGAGATAGAAGGACAAAGAGGAGCCCTCCACTACCCGCAGGGAGCTTATGTTCTACCATAGCCTGGGCACCTCTCAGACAGTCTAAGGGCTCAGGAAAGGCTTCCTGGAGACCAGTGCTTGAGCTGAGCTTTGAGGGAGACTAGGGATTCTGTGAGGCAGAGGTGAGAAACTGTGGTGGGGGGGCACTTGTGCAAGGGGCAGAAAGGAGAGATTTTGTGTGGTGTCATCAGCAAGGCCCGGTCTGTACTGTGGAAGATGAAGGGGGATTGTGTGCAATAAGACTGGGAAGGCGAGATAGTAGTGTGAGGGGCTGGCACGGTCATAGTCAGGGAACATTTTTTAAGGAGAGACTTGAATGTGAAAGGAAGCATCAGACAGTCAAACAGTGGATGAGAAGAGGCCGAGAGTTAGAGGGGAGGTTTGGAGAAGAGGACCAGGAGAGGCACCACGGGCAAAGGGAGAGGATTGGCCCTGACCGGAAGAATGGCCCCTCTTCTCTCGTCTTCAGAGCAGACATTCACATTGTGTCTTATCATTTCTCCTGCCTCTCCCCATGGCTGCCTTGCCTCACTGACACCAGCGCTGTCTGGCCGGTCCCTGTGAACCCTTGAGCTTTGCTGATGGGTCAGTGCTTGTCTTGGACCACACAGGCATCCTGCCATCTGATGCTGAGTACGTCCTGCTCTGCCCTCCCCTCTTTGCTTCTGACTCTTGCCCTGGAAACAGTCATCAGATCACTACTGCTGCTGCTGTTGGAAAGGGCCAGCCCATCCCCTGGCCTCCTGCTCCATACCAGACCTCCCTTTCCCATCCACCACTCTTGGCTTTTCTCCCCCATTACAAGTAATCCCTTGAGGGCAGGGGATGGCTCACTTGTCTGTTCACAGCATCCAGCACAGTGCCTGCTCCAGAGAAGGCACTGAATGGGGTTTTCATTTATTCACATTTCCCCATCCTCCCCCTAGTGGCAGTAGTCTACCTGCCTGCAGGTCATGTGTCCTCATTTTTCAATTATTGATCAAGATATTTTCAAGTGCTTCCTTTGTGCTCAGCACTGTGCTCCGAGAGTTCATTCACTGGCGCACAGTGTTCCTTTCTTACACAGGGGATCAGTACACACCTTGAAGCTGCCTCAGTTACTCTGATCTCTGAGTTCTTTAGTCTCTTCGGGTCCCAGGACCTACCCCCAAGATTATTTAGAGGATCAAATGAGATAACCTTTGTCAGGTGAATGGCAAACTTTAAAGGACTTTAGAAATGCCACGGTGATGTCCCTGAGTGATGTAGTGGATGGCTCACTAGACCTAGTGTCAGGAAGAGCGGAGTTATTGGCCTCAGACACAGGCTGACCTTGTGATCCAGGGCAAATCACTTAACCTCTGTTTGCCTCAGTTCCCTCTCTGTAAAGTGGGAATAATAGTAGCACCTGCCTCCCAAGGTGGATGTGAGGATCAGATGGCCTGTAAAACACTTTGCAGATGTTCAGTAGCTATGTCAGTGCTGGTTCTTGTCATTACGAGTTAGTATTTTCTTAGCAGTAATGATGCCTCAGCCCTCCGTGGGTGTAGTCACACCCTGATCTCACCATTAGCCACGCATGATCAGGAACTCCCTAATTTCTGTTTTCCACTCCTCACCTCCTGGGAGGTTGTGATTTTCTGAGGAGGCCCTGTGGTATTCCAGGTTTAGCAGAGAGGAGCATAGCTGTGACCTGTCTCTGGAGTCATTCCTTTTTGGGTGGTGTCTGAGTCTGGCGAGGATCCTTCTCCCTGGGTTTGCCCCTCAGGGATTCTGGTTCAGGAAGGGCCTGAGGGCATTGGATGATGGCTGTATTTATACCTGCAGAATCCTCATGGGTTAGACTGTGCTCCAGACAGCTGTACTGTTTCTTACAAGACTCTGTATTCGCCCGCACTAACCACAGACCCTGGCACACAGTTGGTGCTTCGTAATTGCTTGTAGATGTGTCAGAAAGCGTTTGATTCCTTGTGTGTTTACAACTCCCCTGTGAGGCGGTGTGAATGTGCCTGTTTTACGGCTGAACAAATTAAGGCACAGCGGTCAGAAGCTGACCGCAGGCTCATGGTAAATGGGGAGGGCTGGGCGTTGGAGGCTTGGTCCTCTGATCCTGGGATGTGGGGCCCTGGCCCCCTTAGTCACGGTGTGCTGACCCCTTCACCCCCTCAGCCCCACTTCCTGTCCGCCCTGCAGGCCAGAGCCTGCTCATGGCACCTCCGCAGCCTTTGCCAACTTGTAGCCCACATTTGTCATTTGTCAGGCTTGGAAGCTGTTGGGTGGGGTCCCCTCTGAGCCCGGGCTTTCCTTCTTTTCTCTAGCAATTTATGGAGATTGAGCCTGAGATGCTGGCCATGGAGACCATTGTCCCTGTCTACTTTGCGGTGGAGGATGAGGCCTTGCTTTCCATCTATGAGCAGACACAGGCTGCCTCAGCCTCCCAGGGCTCAGCATCTGCAGCAGAAGGTAGGGGCTGGCAGCGGGCGGGTGGGCAGTGGCTTGACTTCAGCATTCCTGGTGTCTCTATCATGGGGTGGGGGTGGCTGCTGTCCTTTCAGTTCCCCTGGAAAGTATCCATTTGGGGGATAGTTGGACATGTTCTATCCCATTTCTTCCCTTCCATGACTCAGCAATGGATCAGCATTTCCTCTCTAGCTGGGAAGAAATGTCAGGATAACTTTGACTCCTGGTAAACAAAACAGCATTTTAATTTATTTTTTATCATTAAGTTTATTGAAAGTTGAAAAAAGCTACATCCATTTATTTCATTCATTTTAAAAAATTTCCGTTTTATTGATGCTTTTGCTTTTTCGTATTAATCACTTTGGAATCTTATCACCCTTCCCCCATGTATACTCATGGATCTTTCCTGGTGACACAGAAAAACAACTAAGCCTAGTTGCCCAAACTGGTGAGGGCTGGCAGGCCGGCCACCCGCCCCGCCCTGCCCCACCAGGGCCTTTGGGTGCCCCTGCTGTCCTGGCCTGGATCATAGTTTCATTCTTATTTCTTTCCTGGCTCCCAGTGGCTCATCTCAGTCACACTGTGTTCAACAGGTTCTGGTGCTTTTCTCATTTCAGTACTGTAGTCCTTGTGGATGTGGTGTTCCTGGTTCTGCGTCCCCCAACCCCCTGCCACCCCCCTCTCCGCCCCAGATCAGCTCATTTTTTGTCTCTTTTGACACAACCATGTTACCATATTCTATTATGTTCCTGGACCACTTTATTCAGCAGTTCCCAGTCAGTGGGCCCCTTTTGGCTGCCCCTAAATGTGCAGAGACAGCATTTTTAAATGAAACTCTCTGGCATCTCCCATATCTTTCTAATTAAATGGTCGAAGTTGTGGGCAGACGGTGTAGTCTTTGTACTGGACATCCTTCTTCTTAAGCCCCGGGATCATTCACTAGCTCTCGGCCATTGAGGACACTCACTGGCCTCACAGGGTGTGAGGGAGATGAGGATGCCACTTGTGCCTCATTCCCAGAGAGATGGGCTCCTAGGGCAAGGGAGGAGCTGGGGCGCACTGTGATCTCCTGGAGGGAGTTGGGAGGAGTGGGCCCTGAGCATGGCGCTTGTTGTCTCTGCAGTTCTTCTCCACACAGCCACTGCCAACGGCTTCCAGATGGTCACTAGTGGGGCCCAGAGCAAAGCTGTGAGCGACTGGCTCATCACCAGTGTGGAGGTGAGTGCCCTGAGGCCGCAACTCCAAGGCAGCCCCAGGCAGGCTGTGCTGAGTTTACTGAGGCATGGAAGTAGAAATACAGAAAACTCCCTGTTCAAAAGGGATTTAATAATGTCCACATTTCCAGGTCTGTTTCTTTCCCCACTGGGAGCCATCCCTTGGAAGAAGGGAGAGAAAAAAATCATCACATTGAAATTACATAGAATGAGTGCAATCATTGCATTTGAAAATACCCGGCATGTTAGATGCAATGTTCCCTGCCCCCACTGCCCACCTCTCCAGAGCGGGAAGAGGAGGAGGTCTGCAGACAACTTTGTTTTTTGCATGTGGTGTATCCGTTGACAGCTCTTTAACTGCCAATGGAACTTCCCCTTGCCAGCCATTAACTTTGAGCCCCACCCTGCCCTCGTTGGCAGTGCCCCATGCTCAGTAAATGCATGTTTGTAGTGTGAAGATAAATCTGATGCAAATGTACAACTGATGGATTAATGTTTGGATTCGCTGAGGCTACAGATCTGCATAGAGGACTTGGATCCGTGGCATCCTTCCCCAAGACCCTAATGCTCCCCTCCCCCTTTGCTGCTCCCTAGCCACGCCTTAGCCCAGGGTGGAGATGAGTCTGGGTTCTAGAAGGCTCTTGAAGTAGAGGTGATACGCTGGTGGGATCTGCCCAATGGAGAGGACCTTCAGTGCCGGTCTAAGTTAGGAGAGGCTCAGGATGGAGATGCAGGAATAGCTTGGGCAGACCTGCTGTTGGAGAGGCTGGGCTGCATGTTTCTACCTGAGCCCGTCAGGTGGCAATGTAGTGGGCACTGCTCTTGGGTATATGGCAGTCCCTCTGCTGGCCAAGTCTTTCCAGTCCTGTGCCCCTGGATAGAGAGGCCTAAGAGTGGGAGTCCAGTCCCATCTGTCTGTGACCTCAGATTAGCCTGTTTCCTCATCTGTGAAATGAGGGATTAGATGAGTTCAGACTTCTTAACCTGGGGTCCAGAAACCGGGCTCTTTAATGTATTGATACCTTTCCATAACTGGCTTCCTTTGTGATCCTGCATATCTCATTAGTGCAGTTAATAACCTGATTCAGAGGAGAGCTCCACTCCCAGGCTTCTGTTCACCAGGAGACATGCCAGTGTCCAGTTCACAGTGGAGGTGAAGGATCCAGGCCTGAGGGTCTTCACAGGGCCTCTCTAAAGTTTGGACCCTGTGGTTCTTCCCTAACAGCAGATGTGTTTCAGGGAATACTGACTAGAGCCCCTTCCCTCACTCCCCCTGCCACTTTGCCTGGGGAGGGCATCTGGGCCCAGGTGCATCCAGGTCTTCTTGGCCCTCTCTCTGCACCAGGAATGGTTGGCTTGTCTCTTGTAGCCAGATGGTTTGGGATTAGTGACTTCAGAGGTACCAACCCGTAGTGGACAGAGTATGGGCACGGGGAAGATGTGGGTCTGCCCTCCTCGTTGGGCAAATCCCCGCTGAGCCTTTTTTTCTCATTTGTTAAACACCTGGCAATGTCATCCTCGTGACATTGTTGTGAAATTCAAGTGAGAAGTGCCAGATTGGAAGCCCTGTATTAGTGTCAGCTATTATTTATTAGTAGCCAGTAGCAGAAGCGTCCACAAACAGTTGAGTGTCTGCCTTGTAGGAGGGCCTGAGAGGGAGCTGCTCTGAGATTGGGGTGAACAAACTAGGGATCCTGCCCTCCCAGAGCTGACCTTCTGGTTGGGAAGGTGTGGCATCTCCCCAGGGGAATGTCAGGTGGTAGGAAGTGTGTCTTATGAATGGTGCAGGCTTAAAATGCTGAGGGAGTTCCTAGTAGGAATTACTGCCTTCTACTTCTGGGGCTCAGGGAACGCTTCTGGGAGAGGTGACACCTGCTCAGAGAAGAGGATTCTGGGCTGGCTTAGCAGCTGTCAAATATAGTGTCAGTTCTGGGACGGTGGGGTCCTTGTGGGGGAGTAGTGGGACATAAGACTGGACAGGCAGGCTGGGTCAGATCAGGAGGGCCCCAAGCACCTGCTGTTACTCAGTCATGCAGGCCTTGACTCAGCTCACCCTCAGTCTCCTCTGGCCTGGTTACTTCCTGCTGACTGAAGCTTTTGTGTAAGAGTGGTGGGATCTGTGAGAGCCCATGGAGGAAGGTCACAGCAGGGCTTTTACCCAGCCTTAGTTTGCTAATTCCCTCCTTAAGAGGTCAGGAATCGTCCCTGTCAGTTAGGTGGTGCCGTAGTGCCCAGGGTACTGGACCTGGCATCAGGAGGGCCTGGATTCAACTCCAGCCTCAGATACTCTTTGTGTGACCTTGGACTAGTCACTTAACTTCTGCCTCGTTTTCCTCAACACTTAAATGAGGGTAATAGTAACACCCAGGATTGTGTGAGGATCAAATGAGAGAATATGTGTGAAGTGCTTAGGTCAGAGCCTGGTACACAGTAGGTGCTTAATAAATAGTGGGGCATGACAGGTGGTGGATAGGATTGGAGCACAACTTGAGCTGCTTCTGAGAGGTCTCAGTCTGGAGTACAAGGCTGGTGGCCGGCCTGGTGGCCTTCTGTGTCTGTGAGAGGGAGGTGCAATGTTCTTTTTGCAGGTGGTGACACCTCCTGGTACCTTTTCGCCCCCTGCTGATGGTGGCTTTCTTCACAGGGTCGGCTGACAGGACTGGGTGGAGAGGACCTGCCCACCATTGTCATTGTGGCTCACTACGACTCCTTTGGAGTGGCCCCTGTAAGTGTTTCCCTCAGGTTTTCTCCCCTCCTTGAGTTTCCTTTCCTTTCAGGAAGAGCCAGGGTGGGAGGGTGGGAAGGAAGATTCAGGGGACTTCTGTCCAGAAGGCTACTCAGAGACAAAACCTAAGACCGCTGCTTTGTTCTAGTGGCTCTCTCATGGAGCAGACTCCAATGGCAGTGGGATTTCCGTCCTCCTGGAGCTGGCAAGGCTCTTCTCGAGGCTATACACCTACAAACGCACCCATGCAGGGTAAGTGGGCTGGAGGCCTTGGGAATCTCAGGGGCTTAGCACCATCTGCTGCCCATGAATCCTGGGGACTTAGAGCTGGGGGACATCTGCCGTGGGGTCCAGCCAGGATGACCTAAGAACCCCCTTTTCCCTCCTTTCCCATTCTCTTTTCTGTGACTTTGCCCTCCTTCTCCTCTTTTCCCTCCAGTCTTCTTACACTCTTTTCTCCCCCCTTCTCCCTGTCTTCCCACTCTTTTCTCCCCCCTTCTCCCTGTCTTCCCACTATCCTGATGCTAGCCCTTTTTTTGCCATTGGGCTCTTCTTTCCATACCAGACCTAGAATCACACATTCTCGGTGCTGGAAGAGACCTTTGAGCTCAGCTAGTCCAAGCTTGCACTCCATGTAGCAGTCTCCATGGCAACCTACTTGACAGGTGGTCAGTGAATGCTTGAATGCTTTCAGGGGCTGAAACTTCTCTCCTTGCAGGAGCATCTATGGGGCTGCTCGTTATGTGATAGCCTCTGTCAGATGGTGTTCTTAGGTTTGAACTGGAGTGGACTTCCCTATGTTTTCTCCTGTTGATGCTAGAAAGGCCTATGATTGATCATCAAGGTTGTAGCATCCAGCCTCCTCATTTTACAGATGAGGGAACTGAGGCCCAGAAAAAGGGAAGGACTTGCTCCCAAGGTCACACAGGGAGTCAGTGACAGCTGGGATTGAACCCAGATCCTCCCAGATACTTCAGATCCAGTATGTTCTTTCCGTTTTGCCAAGTTGATTATGTTCTCCACTAAATAGACTCTTTTCAGACTTTACTCATGCATTTCCTTCCTTTCTTCATCAGTGTACACTCTTCCTGAATTAGAGTGCTGTCCTAATGCCTAGTGCTGACATGTAGAAGCTATGAAGAGTCCTTAGAGCACAGAATGTTAGAACTGGAGGGCCCTTAGAAACCCAGAGGTCAGGGTTGGGAGGCCCCTAGGACATGGAAGGTCAGCACTGAGGGCGCCCTCAGAACACAAAATGTCACAACTAAGAGAAACCTTAGAAGTAGTATAATCCAACCCCATTGTACAGATGGAGAAACTGAGTCAGAGAGGAAATGACTTGATGAAGGTCATGAAGTGAGTTAACAGAACACCTTTTTCTGGAACCCAAGGTAACTCATTCCCAATTCCAGGTTTTCTTCCACTATAAACACTGAAAGTGTTTATCTAGGATTCAGACACCAGAAAAGTCATTGAAAGTGGAAAATACATGTGTGGACCATTTATACTGCTGGGGAAATAGGGATCTCTTGAGTGCTCATCATAACTAGTCTGTGAACAAGACTGGCACCTCTTTCTTCAGTTCAGTTCAACGTACATTGAGAAAGCTCATGAGAAAAGCTCCATGTCAAAGACACAAAATTAAAAAGTCTGAGGGCCCTCCCAACTCTTACATCCCCTGTCCTAAGGGCCCTCCCAGCTCTAATACTGTAATCTAACCAGTTCTGTTTACCTGGCAGGTACAACCTGCTGTTTTTTGCCTCTGGTGGGGGCAAATTTAACTATCAGGGCACTAAGCGGTGGCTAGAAGACAACCTTGACCACACAGGTGAGTCAGGGGCTGCTCCTGGGGGGCTGGGGCTGATCTGGGAGACTGTGGCCCAGTCAACTGGGGCAAGATACCTTGGGGAGCTGGTCTCCTCGTTTGGCCACTTGTTCAGGGGGCCAGCTTGGCTGTTCCCATCACCTGCCCCCTACCCTCTTTCAGACTCCAGCTTGCTGCAAGACAATGTGGCCTTTGTTCTCTGCCTTGACACCCTGGGCCGAGGAAATGGCCTGCACCTGCATGTGTCGAAGCCTCCCAAGGAGGGGACCCTGCAGTACGCTTTCCTTCGAGAGCTGGAGATGGTAACGGTCTAGGGTGGGAGCATGGAGGACCGAAGCCAAGGGCAGGCAGAATCCTACATCCCTCTTTAGTTCTGCTTGAGGGATGGATGCCTGGTGTATCCAAGTAGGGACTGCCCCCAAAGGACCAGCAGGAGCCTGGTGCTCTTGTCCTCCCTATGTACCTTCCCAGAGTTGGCAGCCAGAGCCTCTGCCTGTACCAGGGTGCCCCTGTTGGCTGTCCAGGTAAAGACTGGAGCTCGGCAGCCTTCTTTGGCCACCGGCTCCCCACCCCCATTTCCAGCCCAACTATAGCCTGGTCTCTGTGCAGGTGGCTTCCAGTCAGTTCCCAGAGGTGAGCTTTTCTATGGTTCACAAGAAAATCAACCTGGCAGAGGATATGCTGGCCTGGGAGCATGAGCGATTTGCCATCCGCCGGCTCCCAGCGTTCACAGTCTCCCACCTGGAGAGCCATCGAGATGGGTTGCGAAACAGCATCATGGATGTCAGGTAAGGGTGGCCACCTCCTCTCCTCCTCCCTCCCTCTCTGAGTGTTCTCCGAGGCAGCCTCTTCTCTTCCCACAGCTAGGCTCCAGGGAGCTGCCTTCTCCCTGTTGGTGGCTTTGTCTCCATCCTTCCAACCACCCTCCTCCCTTCCAGCTACTTAGGGGAGCTGGGGGCCACCTCAGAAAGGCCTTCATGGTCCAGAAAGCTTGTTCAAGTTAGAGGCGTGATTGGACTTATGATTTTGCACTTGAGGGGGCCTCAGCAACCTTTCTGTCTAACCTAAGGCAAGCTTGAGGACATCCTGTAGCCTCTGCTGGTTGCTCCTTGTATGGCCCTACACACTACCTCAAGCCTAGGCACACCAGCCCCCTGGGACCTTTCTTCCTCTCCTCTCCTTAGTCCTTCCTGAGGACCCACAGGATACTCAAGGGCTTCAAATCTTTCTCTGCCAGCAAGCCAGGCCTGGGGGGGAGGTCTCTGATTCAGTTCAGATAATACCTGATGGGCATGAAGGTGCTGGGCTTGTTCTAACAGGAGCATGGGATTGAAAAAGGACCTGGTCCCCAACCTTAGGAGGTGACATTCTGATGCGGATGGGGTGGGCTGGGTTTTGCGTTAGTTGGGTACCACACAGCAGAAATAGTACTTGGAGTCTTTCCTTGTGGGTGACATTGTGGGCATGAGCTAGTGAAATGAGAAGCCAGGGCTTGACCCAAGAAAGAAAGGGAGCTGCCTAGGACTGGTGTGGTCCTGGGGAGAAAAGCCACACAGGAGAGCACTGTGCCATGTAGAGGGGGGAGCGATGATTGAAATTCAGCCTCCTCTGGAGAGGAGCAAGATGAGGCCCAGAGGTCTAGCACACAGGGGATGGCACCTCTCCATCCCAATCAGAAACCTCCCCGTGATGTTTTTGTAGCCGGCTAAGGAGTCATCCAGAGGGCACAGACACCTGGGGCGAGGGGCAGTGTTGCCAAGAGCCTCCACTGAGCAGAGAAGGCCAAGGCCTCTTTAGTCTCAGATAGCTTGGTACTGCTCAAGCAGGGCTAGGAGTGAGGACTCAGGGCTCAGCGCTGGAGCTCAAGCCTGTCCCCTCCCAGACTGTATTTGCCTGATGGGCCTCCCAATGGGAGAGTGGTGGACGGTTTTAGGGAGGAGGGCCTCCTGCCTTTCTGGCTGGCAGCTCGTGTGGCTGGAACAGATGATGTTCCATCTGGGAGAAGAGGAACAGTGCATCAAGCCATCCCGGCCTGGGCCTCGCTGCCTGTGCTCTCTGTGGCGCAGCTTCCCCTTAGGAGGCTGGTCTAGACACTGCATGGCGCCCTGGCTGAGGGGAGCTGAAGAGGAAGAACCTTGGCTCTGGGTATACAGGCTGGGGTTTGTAAGTGCAGGGACAGCAGTGCACACTGTTTGACTGGGCCTTCTCCCACACACCTGCTTTCTTTTCTCTAAAACCAGGCTCCTGCTCTCAGTCCTTACATCACCTCACAGGGTCACTCAGTGGTCCCACGGACCCTGGAGTTAGTATTGTTATCACCGTGCTGCTTCAGCACAGCCATCCCTACCCGGTGTGTGTCTGCAGTGGCCCCTCTGTGCCTTCTGAGCCTGCACGCATCTCCCTCCTGCCTTCTGTTAAATACCCCAGGGACTCAGAGATCTCCCCAGGGCCTGGACGTCTTCCTCCCTTTCCTTTGTCTTACAATATCTGCCCTCGTTCTTTCCCAAAGACCACTCACCTCCTTTTCAGTCTGCCTAGGTCCCTAATACTTGGGCACATCACTTATTGGCAGTTTGTCACACCTACCACAGTGAGTCGTTTCATTCTTATCTTGCTTTTTCTTTCTAATACTGAACCTGTGAAACAGGGAGGGCTTTTCCATCCCATATTTCCTCTCCTCCTCTCACAAATGTGTGTCTTGTCCCTGCAGTGCTGGTGCTGGGGCCTCGGGGACCTAGAAAGGTGCTTTCTGTTTCAGATTTGATAATCTAATAAAGGAAAGTGAGACATGCAGAAATAAGTCCTGTACTTCAGTGGGGTCTGTGGTCCTTGGCCTCCATCCAGTGAGCTGGAGGATGTAGGTGACCCTGATGTTACTTACTTCCTCTGTATGAGCAGCCCACCTCTCTTTCTGGGATCTCCATCTCTCTGACATCCCTGATACTGGTGCTCCTGGTGACCAAACACCTCTCCATCACCTTCTGATGAACCTGAACATTTTAATTCTCTAGAGAGGGTGATTTTTCATGACACAGCAATACGGTGTTAGAATACCAAAGTTTAAAGTATGGGCTTTTGTTTCAAAGAAAACCCTGGAGTTGTGAAGCGTGGGAGACATTTTCCCAAAGGCGATCCAGTCTTCTTTCCTTCTGGGCTATCTCATTCATTCCTCCAGATGCACATACTGCCTGGGGAGCAGGAATTCAGTATTCTTTTGATTTTTTTCTGTGTAAATGGTTCAGCCAAATATTTTTGAGTGAGTCTCACTCTTTTGGGAGGATCTGCCATAACAGAGGGAAAACATAGGAACATCAGGAAACCCTCACCATTAGCCTCCAAGTTGCACTCTGCTGGACACTCTCCAGGACAGTAGCAAATAAATGCTTTTGGGGAGAACACTCATATCTCGGGTCTTAGGTGGAGGGGTCCATCTCGTTGGTTAATTCCTTTCAGGGTTTGATTTTGACATGTTCATAGGAAGTACCTTGCTGGGGGAGAGCTTGCCAGGCAGTGTTCTGCTCTTATGAACTAAGTTTTTTTTAAGTCACCAAACAGTAACCAGGTTTGGATCTTTTGGTCAATGGAGTAACTGTGAAGACCTGTGGAGCTGAAGAATAGGGGCTGGAGGTCAGCACCTTCTCTGTAGGGCAGGGCCCTACAGATCTGCTTGGGCCACTGTGACTCAGCCAGGACCACCCAGCTAGGGTGTCTGAGTTTGAACTCACACACAGGTCTTTCTGGCTGCTTTTCTCCTCCCTATACCATGCTGTCCCTGGCAGTGAAAAGGCTGCTGACTCTGATGCGCACATAACTTTTGAAGAGGTAGGCAGTTTGTGACAGTTAGCTCTGCAGTTCTCCCCCACCCCCAAGTCTTTTGCCTTCTTTCAGCTTTGTGCCCACTGCGCGTGCGTGGTCTCTTCTCGCTGCTCTTCCCATTCTTAGTTTCTTTGGCATCTTTGCTGCTGCCTCATGCATGACTTGGGCATTGGGACATTAGGATTCACCCGTGAATGAGCTTCACTATCACTGGTGAAAAAAAAGGTGTTTGTAGAAATATTTACAGTTATTTACAGTTTTTTCCCACATCTTACCTTTTCTTCATCCTTCCAGTTTTATCCTTACATATCCCTTCAGCTTGTCTAGCTTCTTCTCAAGCTTTCTTTAGACATGTTTTTCTCTTCTTTCCTTCTCGGTAAGTTTTATGAGAAGAAATATTGCTTGTGTTCTCCCACTGTTGTCCTCTGTAGGATTTTACAGATGAATGTTGGCCTTGGCTGCCATCTTTCTCTGGTGGGCAAAGAGATGGAGCATTTTTTTGACTGAGATGGTTCCTGGGTGTGGCTTTTGCTTTTAAATTGGTTAGAGCACATCTGTCCTTTTATTTATTTCCCATTTTTCTGTATTAATAGCTTGTTTAAATAGGTGAGGTTGGACACCTTGTTTGCTGTCTTCTTGTCTTTATTCTTTACATTTGTTATTTAATCTTTGCTCTCACAAGTTGGTGGCCAAGATCACTGATGTGGAAATGACTCTCACTTTGGAGTCTGATTGTTTCTTGTCTTTGTTTTTATTTCAAAGATTTGTTCATTTTTGAGAGCTGGACATTTCTGTTTCAGTTGTAATATAGTTTTTTAATTAACAAAATTTTTAAATACAATTTTGTTAGTATCTTTTGTTTTTAACATCACCTGCATTTTTCACTGTGTCATTCCCCACACTCTTCCAGAGAACCATTCTTTTTAATAAAGAATAAAAAAAGGAATAGGGGAAAAATGAGCTATATGCATCAGTAGCCAACATATGTCAGAGGACTGGTACTGAATGGCATATTTCATACCCTCGATCCTGCTCATCTGTGAAGACGCAGGAGTTGGGGGCAGGGTATCTTCTCACATCTCTTCTTTGGGGTCAGGCTTGGTCAGCTTCATTTTTTGTGGTGTTGTTTGGTGTTTGTCCATTGCCACCTGCCTTCCTACTTAGAGAAAATGTTCATGATGGGTAGGGTTCTCAGAATTGTTTATAAACCTTCGGCATCTTTGGTTTTTTACTCCTGAAACAGGTTTTCCAACATATCTTTCACAGTTTCTCACCCATTGTATCTCTGTGTTGAAGTCACTGAATGTAGGGGAAAGGGCACCAGTTCTGAAATCAGAGAGCTTTGGTTCAAATCCTGTCTCTGATAAATCATTTAACCTTCTTGGGCCTCAGTTTCCTCATCTGTAGAAAGAGAAGGTCAGGCTCGATGGCTTCTGAAGTCCCTTGCAGACCTGTGATCATCAAAGCATGGCTTGATTTTTATTCAGTCTTGGAATTTCTGGGCCCCCTCATTCTCTGCAGTAGTTGTTGGTGTGTCACTGGCCGTTAATTAGCTGCACAGTAATCTTTTTGCAAAGGACTGGTATTGTGAGTCCTGATTACCAAGATCAGATAACCAGCCATCCCTTGAAATGAGATTTCCTTTGCCCCTGACTGCAAGATCACATCTAGCTCCTTTATCTGGCTCTCAGGAGAATCTTCCAGCCCCTAGTTAACTCCTGGATCCTTCTGTCTTCTGGTTTCACTCATGGGGAGAATGTCAAGGCTATGATAGCATTTAGTTCTTTCTGTAACTGTATGGCAGCTATTTAGCATTTCAGTAGCCTCGTTAGTATTCGTAGACAGTTTAAAAACTGATTCTTAGCACTCTTTCCTCAGTCGCTGCTGGAGTGAAAAGGGACTGAGTCATTTTGTTAGATGCGATGCAGTGACTGTGTAATCATCTGTCCATGACTGACCTGCTGGTAGTGAGCCTCTCAGCACTTTGGCTGGTTCTTGGAAAACAGAAAAGCTATTGCTGGGAACTTTCCTTAAGCATTTCCAGCTCGATAGAACCTGCCTTCAGGAATCCAAGGTAATTTACACTGCATATGAGGCCCGTAGCAGTCCAATAGATTAGAACATGGAGTTGGGCTTTGTAGTGCAGGCCTGAAGTCCATGCTGCTAGGGAGGCTGAGGTTGGTAGATCACTTGAGTTCAGGAGTTCTATATTGTAGGAGGCTTTGCCAACGGGCTGAACCCGGAAAGACCACTACCTAGGTTGCCTAAGAACATGGCTCAGATTAGAAATGGGGCAACTTAGAACTTCGGTGCTGATCAATCTTGTGATCTGGCCTGAGAGCGGCAGCTGGACAAGAAAGGGAGGCCAAGTCTCAAAAGGAAAACAAAAGAATATAGAGTACATAAGAGTAAAAGGGACAGTGATGGACTTGTGATTTCATTGGTATAGGGATGTCCTAGTTGAGGAAACTCCTCCCCATGCCAGTCAGTGCCTCCTTTACAATTTATACAGCTAAAAGCAGTCCCATTATTTGCATAGGTATGGCATATTTACATTGGTCTGGAATCAGTGAACATTTTTGCATAATTATACCTTCATATAGTTGAATTTAAATACAACCAATCATTCCAAGGTATTCATTATCTCAGCAGTGGTCATGGAGAGTTACATAGAATGCAGACCCTTGTGAGTTAACCCTGGATCACATAGCCAGTGGGTACTTGAACCTCACTTCTAAGGTACTGTGTAATTAGACGATCATATGAGAAAGAGATCTGGGCAAGCTTTTTGGAAAAGGTGGCATTTGACACCCTCTGGTTTTAGCAGAAGCTATGTTGGCCTCGTCTGCACTGGGAAGGGGTTTGATGAGATGACCTCTGAGGCTCCTTCCTTGCCTAGGATTGGGATCCTGCATGTGGAGCATTGATGTCTCTGTAGGCTTGCAGAGGCATTCTCATTGTGCAGCCAGCTGTCACACCTTGCCCTCACCCCAGGCTGTGGCAGCCCACCCAGAAAATCTGTGTGGGATCAGAGTGTCCTGCTGGAAAACTGTGATAGAAACAAGCCTTGCTCCTACACTTACCCAGAGACATGTGGGCACATGGGAAGGGGTCCTGGCATGGCTGTCCCCAATCTGTACAGTGATCTCATTTGGCAGTGTCACCTGTACTTCCACCCTTCCCCATCTTGGAATGGCTGCTGGCAAGCCCTTGGATTTCTAGCCAGGACCTGTATAAGATAGAAGGGTTTGGTAAAGTGTACATCTCTGTGTGGGGGTGGAGGGATCAGAGGCAAGGCAGGACCCATGTGTTCACTCTTCTTCCCTCGCCTCTCCTGGGATTAGATCAAGAAACCAAGGCCCAAAGATATGAAGTGATTTGCCTAGTCGTAAAAGTAGTAAGTGACAAGGCAGGACTCTGCCAGACTGCAAAGCTAACACTGAATGGAGTGAATCATATTTTTCCTTTATTGGAGATACCAGTAATTGCTTTGAGTTTTGAGCTTGTTGAAAGGTAAGATGGGATTCTGGACCAGAAGCCCCTCTCCTATGGGGATAAATATTTAGTTACCCCCTTGCAGATAATGTGGATCCTTCACCTGAGGAGGAGGCTGATTTAGTTTTGTAGCTGGGGAAGGTATAATGGGTTTAATTGTGCTTGACCCAGGCTTGGGCAGGTTTGGAAGACCAGAGCTGACCTAAATCTCTACATGTGGAAGTGATGTTTTTCTGTCTTGTGTTCTCCAACAGATTGCCCTCCTCTCCCAACCTCACTGTCTCAGTTACTTTCAAAAGCCCTCACCTGTTTCATCCAGCCCCTTTAGCTATTGTCCTATATCTTTTCTCTAATACAAGCCCCCTACAAATATCTGGAGAATGTATCAGACCAAATCCTCATTGGGAAACCCAAGGGAAAAAAAATCATTATGTCACATTTCCAGCGCAGGTCAGTATAGAGAGTTAGGCGTCTGTGTTTACTAGGAGCAGGATCTAGCCAGGGATGCGCCTGCGATTTGTTCCAGCATATGGAAACTGAAGGAGAACTGGGATTGTGCACCAGATGAGCAAAGGTCCTGGGTCTATGTGGAGGGTCACAGACCCAGTGTGGACTAAGGAAGCCTAAGGGAGAGTGAGAACTGGTTGCTGACCCTGGGCTGTGGATTGAACTGAAAGCAAATAGCTATGTGACTGAGCCAAGAAGAGGAGTGGGGTCTCAGTTTTGGTCTCCAACCCAGTCTGATGCCTGCAGTGGAATATCTAGGGCAGAATCCCAGACCAACTCTGAACCAATAGAGCTTCCTAGCTGACTGTTGGTGGCTGATTTGGACATCAGTCTGCTGCAATTTCCAACCAAAGATAAGCCAATAGAAGTCTTGTGTAGACCCAAACTCAGGTCAGGAGCTTGCAGAGCTCAGACCAGGGGGCAGTGAATGTATTTTGTCTTGGATCAGACCACTTTGGGAACAATGATAGCTTGCCGGGTACTCAGCCAAAGCGGTCCCTGAGACCTTGGACTGACATAATGATCAGTGCCCCTCAAGAAAGCAGCAGAAGAATCTGAGGACAAAAACTCAATTCAGACATTTCTCTTACAAGTGAGCAGAGCCCAGCCCTAAAATAAAATCCAAGGTCAGGAAGGAAGCTGGAAGAATGAGCAAATAGGAAAAAAAATGGTACCGTGAAGTGTTGTGGGTAGATGATGGAAGCTCAAGACACAGTCTAAAAGCATCTACAAGCAAAGCCTCAAAGAAAAGCAGCTTGGACACAAGTTCAGCTGTAATTTGTGGAACAGATGAAGCAAGAGTTTAAAAAAAGGGCTAAAAATTATTTTAAAAATCAAATGAGAGCATTAGAGGAAAAAATATGGGAAAAGAAGAAAGATTTGAAAAGAGAATAACTTGGAAAAACTAGAAAAAACTCTCTGAAAATTAGAATGGACCAAATAGAAGCCGTTGTCTTCGTAAGACAAGAAATATTAAAACAAACCCAAGTGATTGAGAAACTAGAAGAAAATGTAAGATTTAGTCTTATAGTGAAACAACTGACCTGGGAAATAGGAGAGACAGTTTAAGAATCATTATAGCACCTTAAAGCCATGGCTTAAAAAAGAGCAAAGACTTCATATTTTAAGAAATTATAAAAGATAATGTTTATAAGAAACACTTCAAACAGGGAGAGTTAAAGGGCTGGAGCAGAATCTAATATGCTTCAGTTGAATTAAAAATGGCAGTGATAGCAATCATGATCTTTGGCAAAGCAAAAGTAAAACCAGACTTAATTAAGAGAGATAATAATCACCCAACCTTGATTGCCCTATCCCACAAAGGGGAAAGGCAGCTAGGTGGCAAAGTATCAGCCCTGTAGTCATGAGGACCAGAGTGTAAATCTGAGCCTAGACACTTATTAACTGTGGGATCCTGGGCAAGTCACTTAACCCTGATTGCTTCAAAAAAAAGAGAAAAAGAGGGCAGCTATGTTTTGCTAAAAGGTATCATAGACAAGTTTCTCTGATAAGGATCTCATTTCTCAAATATACCAAATGTAGAAGGGAGTCAAATTTATAAAAATATGATACTCTAGTTGATAAATGGTCAAAAGATTTGAACAGGTAGTTCTCAGAAGAAGAAATCAAGTCCATCCATAGTCGTGTGAAAAACTCTAGATTGCTATTGATAAGAGAAGTGGAAATTAACTCTGAGGTACCACCTCACACCTATCAGAAAAGATAAATGCTGGGAGGGGATGGAGGAAAATAAGTATATGAAAGCATGATTATTACAGTTATAAAATGCTCCAACCATTCTGGAGAACAATTTGGAACTATGCCCAAAAGGCTGTGAAATTTTGCATGCCCTTTGAGCAGTACCACTACGAGACCAAAGAGGTTAAAGGAAAAGGACCTATATGCATAAAAATGTTGCTGTCCTTTTCATGGTGGCAAAGAATTGGAAATCAAATGGGTGCTCATCAAGTGGGAAATGGCTAAACTTTGGCATATGATAGTGATATGATAGGAGTACTGAAGTGCTGTGAGAAATAACATGGGAGGGGTGTTTCAGTAAAACATGACAGTATCTATATGAACTGATGCAAAGTGAAGTGAGGGGAACTAAAAGATCATTGTACTTAGTAACAGCAATGTTGTAGTGATGATCAGTTGTGAAAGACTTGGCTACTCTGATCAATACAGTGTTCCTAGACAGTTCAAAGGGATTCCTTATGAAAAACTGTTGTCCACTTCCAGAGAGAGAACTAATGAACTCTGAGTGCAAATTGAAGTATAATTTTTTTCACTTTATTTTTCTTGCTTTTTTTGGGGGGGCAATATGACTAATGTGGAAATGTTTTGCATAATTTCACATGTATAATTGTTATCACAATTGCTTGCTTTCTTAGCTGTGAAGTAGGGGTAGAAAGGAGAGAGAGAATTTGGAACTCGATTTAAAAAGAAAAGAATGTTAAAAAATTTTTTTTTTAAAGAAAAAAAGCGATCCTGTTTTTTCAAACAAGTGGGCAAAGTGGAAGTAGAATTTATCGGTCACTTCCTGAAAGAAACTCCAAGATAAAAGTTCCCAGGAATGTTACAACCAAAATCCAGAGCTTCTAGGACACAGAAAGAAATACTGCAAGCGTCCAGGAAGAAGAACTTCTAGTACAGTCAGAATCATACATGATTTAGTAGTCATCACTATGAAGGAGTGGAGAACTTGGAATACCATTTTGCAGAAAGCAAAAAGATATAGACTTAGAACCAAGAATAATTTATCCACCAAAACTGAGCATAATCTTACAGGAAGAAAAATAGATCTTTGATAAAATAAAGGATTCCCTTATTTAAAAGAAAAAGAAACCCAGAACCAGCTAGATATTTTGAGATACAAACATTAGTCAAGAGGCATAAGAAGGTAAAGATGAATAAACGATCGCATGGACTGAACAAAGATAAATTGTTTACAATGCTAATGGAGAGAAATGATACTTGTATCCACCCAGAATTCTGTCATCGTCAGAAGTCATAGAGGGAGTCTAGATAGAGGACCTGAAAGTGGTCATGTTATGTTTTGATAATCTTAAGAATGGAAAGGTGGGGAAAGAAAAACAGTGAGGAGGAAGAGAGTGGAAGGTTGGGGAAAATGATCTTACATAATGGGGCTGCAAAAGGAGAAATTTGTCTAGACGAACAGGAAGGTAGTTGAGGGGGGGAGCAAGTAACACTTGAACTTCACTCTCATCTGAACCAGTACAAGAAGGGGAGAATACACATGGGACTGGGTACGGGCAATTGGAGAGGGAAGAAGGGAAAAGGGAGCGGGGAAGGAAAGTCAAGAGTAGATGAGGGGAAGATTGGTCTTAAGGAAAACAAACTTATGGAAGAGAATAGGATAGAGGGAATTACACAGTTAACAATATATTGTGAACGTGAATGAGATCAACTCACCCACAAAGTAGAAGAGGATAGGAATGATTAGAAACCAGAACCCAACAAAATGTTTACAGGAGGTGCAGGTGAAAGAGAAAGGTGTATGTAATTAAAATATGGGGCTGAAGCAGAAGGTAAGGTATCTTATACAAGAGAATTTACTAGGTTTCAGCTGAAATAAAAAAAAAAGACTAGAGTGGCAGTCATGCTCTCAGACAAAACAGCAGCAACACAGAAGATAAACAAGGAAGCTACATTTTGTTGAAAGTTACCATAGTCACTAAATTAATATCAGTGCCAAGCATATATGTATCAAATAGAGTAGACTCTAAGTACTTGAAGCACAGGTTAAATTGAGTTACAGGGAAAATAGACAGTAAAAGTGTAATAATGTGGGGTCTCAGTTTGTCCCTGTCAGACCTCGATAAATCTAACAACACAAAGAAGTAGATGGCCATGATGCAACGAATGCCTAGTTGAGATTAATCTATTTCTGGTAGGGGAGGGGCTTCTTATTGGCATTTCATCACTATTCTGTAATATATAGCTTTGGAACAAGATTCTTCACTTTTTTTTTTAATGTTCTAGACCCTCATATTAGTCTGATGTAGTCTATGGACCCCTTCTCCAAGTCTTGTTTTAATACAAAAAAATAAAATGCAAAGTATTACAAAGGAAACCAATTATATGGAAATATATCTGTCAAAAAATCCTAGATTAGGAGTACATATTTTAAAAAGTCTTTTCCTGGGAGCATTGAGCAGTCAGAATGACTTACCTGGGGTCATCTAGCCAGGATACATAATGCCAATTTTTCCTGAACTCAGTCAACATGGTTGGTGATTCCTTTCAGTTGCTTTGCACAGATGGTAGAAATGATAATGGGGGGTGATAATTAATATGGCGTGAAAAATAGCAGACTAGAGGACAAGGGGGTCACAGATGGAGGGCTGTATGGTTGTGGATTCAAATCTGTGAAGGGATGACGAGGTCCAGGCAGGGCTTCATGAATTAGGACAGCCAGGAGGGATAAAACTACTACAAGGAATAGTTGTAGAGGAATGAAAATGAAAGGAGAGGATGGGAGATTGCAATCAGTAAAGGGAATGTCAGGTTTCAAATTCATGAAGGTGGCACAGTTATGGGTTATGGGGAGATCTGGGGTATGACTATTTCAGGTCTGTCCTGGAGCCAGCTCATACTATGGGTTCATGGGAGGTGATTGTTAAACTTCCTTTGTGAACATTTACATCTCAAAAATCAGGAAATGGTACAGCCAGGACTTGGTTGATTTTTTTGTTGCTTCTCTAGATTTAAGAAAGAGAAGTTGTTAATGCAGATTCAATGTGGAAGTGTGTTGCATGGACTTTCTGGGGGGAGATCCTGTTTATTAAACATTTACCAACACAGCTTTGTGATCATTCCTGCAGGGCAGAGGTGAATTAAAGATGTTGGTAATGGCTACAAATCGGCCTCTGACACTAACTGTGACCCTGGGAAAGACTTCACCTCTGTCTGTTAAATGGGAATAGTAATAGGACCTCCCTCCCAGACTGGTTGTGAAGATCAGAGGAGGGAATGTTTGTAAGACTTTTAGCACAAGATCTAGCACATAGTAGGTGTTGTATAATCAGTTTGCCTCTAAATCCCTGTCTCATCATTGTGGGAAGAAGGTGTATGTGAGAGAAGGAGCCTCTAGCCCTGGAAAGGATGACTAGGGAAGCAGCAAGACTTCTCATTTTTGGTCCCTCTTTTCCTCTGAAGGTCCCGGGTAGATTCCAAAACACTCACCCGCAACACCAGAATCATTGCAGAGGCCCTGACCCGAGTCATCTACAACCTGACTAAGAAGGTGAGAGAACCCTGACCCTCACTCCCACCTTCGCCCTTGTCCTGTCTGGCCTCAGCACTCTGTGTTCCTCCTCTTCTCTCTGCAGGGCACTCCTGCTGATCTTCAGGTCTTCACAGAACAAATGGTAAGGGAACAGGAGACCTTTGCAGTACCTGGGTTGGGTGGGAACCAAGGAGGGGAGGAACTTGAATGAATGGGCCGAGTCTCTGGCAACCCTGCTCTTCGCAGCAGATCCAGCAGGAGCAGATCGACTCCGTGATGGACTGGCTCACCAACCAGCCCCGTGCTGCCCAGCTTGTGGACAAAGACAGTACCTTCCTCAACACCTTAGAATATTACCTGAGTCGCTACCTGAAGGATGTCAGACAACACCATGTGAAGGCAGACAAACGGTGAGGGAGGGTGGGGTTGATGGGGCTGGGCCACAGGCACATGAGATCCCGGGTTGGGGTGACTGCCTTGTTCTCTGCAAGCCAGGAGCCTGAGAGGAGATAGGTCCCTCAGACCAGGTGGCGGTTTGTTTTTTTAAATCTGTACTGATTTCCTTTATTTCTTTTTTTGCATATCACGTTCATTTCAGCATCTCTTCCTCTCCTCTTCCCCTCCCCAGCAAACTGTCCCCTGTAACAGAGACTTTAAAAAGATAGGGGGAAAGAAGCTTAGCAGAGCTAAACAGTGCATCAGCCTTGTCTGAGTACGTCCAGTGTTCCACACCCAGAGTTCTCTCCTAACCTGGCTGGTGTCTTGTGCCAGTCTTTGGCCAAGGGAAAGAGCACTCTGTTCTCCCTCCCTTCCCCCTCACCCCTAGCAGACATGCCGCTGTCCTCCAGCTGTGATAATGGGGAGTGGTGCTGGGTTTGGGGTGTCTGACTTCAGGATGCAGTCCTTGCCTTTAGTCTGTGAATGGAAGTTTAATGTTTTGGTCATTTCTCACGTCTGCATTTTCCCTAAGGTTCATCGTTCACATTTTTTGTCATCCTTCTTTCATTTACTCCTTTGTCACTGGCTGATTGGACTTTGGAATTTATTTTTAAAAGATGTAATGATTTCCCCTCAGTTCCAAAGCTGTCCTGCTTGTTTCTGTCTCCTGTGTGTATGTTTTTTAATGCTTCATTGGTGCCTTCTTCTCTCCTTTCCTCCCTTCTCCCCTTCCCGAAAGAAAATCTCTTATAACAAGTATAAACAAGACAATCTACACATCAGCTGTGTCTGAAAAATGTGTGTCTCATTCTTCACTTCTGGTCCCTCACCTGTGTGCCAAGAGGTGAAACCATTTCTCAGGAGACCTTGTGCTCCTCTGCAGGAGATCCTTAAGTCTTCTCTTTCTCTCTTCTTCTTTTTCCTTTCCTCTCCCTCTTCCTCCTCTTTCCTCTCTCCTTTCTCTCTTCCCCTCCCTCCTCTCCTCTCTCTCCCCTTTTCTCCTTTTTTCTCCTTTTCCTTCTCTCTCCTTCCCCTCCTCCTCTTTTCCCTTTGTGTGCAGCACTGATTAGGGTTGGGTGATAGCTAGGGTAGAGAGAAGCTGAGAACGGGTCACCAGTGTTCCTTAAGAATGGAAGAGACTGAAGGTGTTAGGGAATGAGCTGGGTCTGTTCGCTTCACTTCTGCTGAAAGGCCCATTTCTTCCCCTTCCAGGGACCCGGAGTTTGTCTTCTATGACCAGCTGAAGCAGGTGATGAATGCCTACAGGTAGGTGGGGGCTTGGTGGGATGTGGAGTGTGGGAGTCGGGGGGAAGGGGTGTGTGTGCATGTGTGCGTGCGTGTGCTGGCGTGTGCCTGTTTGTCTCTCTGTCTGAACTCGTGTCTTCCAAGTCTGCTTCCAGCCAGCCCTGGCTTCTTTGTTGACTTGCTGACTTCCCTTCCTTTCCTTTCCCTCAGGGTCAAACCAGCCATTTTTGATCTACTCCTGGCCCTCTGCATAGGAGCTTACTTGGGAGTGGCTTACTTTGCAGTCCAGGTGAGTTGGGGGAGGCCGAAGAGGGAGAAGAGGGGAGAGTGAGCCCACGACTTTCTTTGGCCACTTTGCACAGTCCTTGACCCCACAGCAGCCCTGTGAGGTAAACACTCTTGAGTTCTACTTTCCCTGTTTGACAGATGAGGAAATCAAGGCCACAAGCTAGTAATTGTTCAGGTGGGATGAAGACACCAGGTCTGCCCTTTCTCTTCAGGCTGGCCACTGCCCAAAATAACTCCTAGAGTGTGAAGCAGAGGAGAGCAGGTCTGTGGGGCCTTTCCTCGCCTCATTCCCACCTCTGGGCCTGTGGGGCAGCCTGGTGGTCAGACTGATGCTGAGCCCCAGAGAGCAAGGAGTTTAGCTAGCATGGCCCCAGTCTCTCCCTCGAGTGGTACCTTCTAAGTGCAAAGGTCTGCCCTGGGAGAGATGCAGGCTCCAAGAGAATCACAAGCTTTTATGAAGTACCTACTAGATGTGACGCAGTCTTGCCTTTATGGAGCTCAGTCTAGTGGGGGGCTGTGGAAGGAAGATAAGACATTGATGTGGATCACTATGATACCTGATGTTACATGAGACATAACACTGGAGAGATAGGAAAAGTACTATGTGTGGTCCATGGGGCCATCAGTCCAGGAGGGCTGCCTGGAGGGAGGTGGCATTAAAAATGAGAAGGATGAGGATGAAAGGCATAGGGAGAAGTGGGGGGTGGCCCAGGGGGGAGGAAACTACCCAGTTTGACTGTGGCCTCCAGTTTGTGGAGGGGAGAAATGGGTGCAGTACAGCATCCGATTGAAGAGGGCCTCGAATGCCAGGCAGAGGAACTCAGGAACCACTAGAAGTGTTTCAGCAATGGAGTGAGATGCAAAGGTAGCAGGTCAGAGCGGGGGTGGTAGAGGAAGGAGGCAGCCTGGCCTGGGAGTCAGAGGACTCTGCCATGGGATTCCTTCCTCCTTCCCCGCTCTGAGATCCCCTCCATGCCTCTGTACATGCCTACCCTGGCTGCAGCTGTGGGGTGGGGCGGGGCCTTTTTCTCTGTGTCTCCTGCTCTGGCCCACAGGGGGTGGATCTGTTCAGTGAGGGACTCTAAGGACCCATCTAGGCCTTTGGCTGTGACTCTCTAGATCTGGGGGGGTTGGGGGAGGAGTTCTAGCAGCAGGTGGAGGATGGGCTGGTAGCTTCCTGGTCATCCTGCTCATGTCTGGACTCTGCTCTTAGTAGCACATGTGACTGGGCAGATCCCTCCCCTTCTGGGCCTCAGCCTCCCCATCTGTAAAATGAAGGGATTGGGCTCCCTCCTCCGGCCTGATTCTGAGATGCAGACTTGTTGGTTCTCCATTCTCTCCTAGCACTTTGGTCTCCTCTATAAGACAGTACAGAGAATATCCTTGAAGATGAAGCAGCAGTGAACTGGCCCTTCTCTACCCTCGTCAAGCAGCACTGAGCCAGCCACCTCGGAGGGAGCAGCAGGAGCCTCGGTTCAGTCCAGCCTTTCCCTGCCCTTTTGTCTCCCCTACCCCCACCCTCTCTGGCTGGGTCCTGCCTTCTGCTCTTCTCTCTGCTCCAGGGCAGGGAAGGCACAAGCACCAGAGAACTCCAGGGCCTGCCTCCTGTCTGCCTGCCTGCCCTGTCACTGGCAGGGCAGCTCAGTCCCAAGACTTTGTTGAGACACTGAACTGCAGGTGTCCTGAAGCTTCCTCGGGGTATAGCCAAGGAGCTCAGGCCCCCCAGGGACACATGGGTTAAGTTTGTCCTGGGGAAGCTCAGCTCTCCCCCTCTGACCTGCCATGCCCCAGACCTTGGAGCTCATGTTAACAGTGCACACCTGAATTAAAAGAGAACCGGAAACTTGAGGACTCCTTCCCAGGCCGGTTGTCTTGGCTAGGCTTTCTCTTGGCCTTCACTCGGAAGGTCTGGGTGCCCAGGGGTGGGGCCGAGCCAGAGGCCTGAGTGTCACATGGGAGAAGACTTGGTGATTAAGACTTGGGGAGTCAAGGGAGAGCACACCAACCCCGTCCTGGTGGCCCTAGAGGCCTAGCAGCACAGCGGGTTGTAGAAGGAAGGAAGGACTCCCCAGCACTGGGAGCCTGGCAGAGGCTGCCTTGGGAGGGAGGGAGCTCCAAGCCTATGAAGTCCAATGATCACTCCAGCATTCTAGGAGAAGCTCCCTTGCAGTGAGGCTCCCAGGCCCCTGCTCCACCAACATGCCCTCTATGGGAGGGGGCTCTGTCTCCAGGAGAGCACAGCTGAGGGCTCCATCCTCATGGGCCCACCCTGAGGCCAAGCACCTAACATGGAGGTGTGCCATCTCTGCTCATTAGCCTCCTGGGAACCTTCCTTACCCAGCTCCTCTGCATCCCTGGAGGGAAAGCTGGGCTCCATGCTGGGGATCCAGGCAGCAGCAGCAGAGAGGGCAGGGATGGTTGGGAGGTCCAGATTGTAGGTGCAGCCTGGCCACCGTCTCCATGTCTTCAAACCTCAGTCTCCTTGAAAATGAGGCCATTGGACTCGACCTCTCAGGTACCTTTCAGCTCTGACCTCCTGGGTTGGTTGCTCTCATCTTTCTGCCCCAAGGAGGTTCCTTCTTCTATGACACATGGGAAAGAGGAATGTTCAGCCTGTCAGAAGACAGCCCCCAGAAACAGCATTTCTGCTTTCAAATAACTGACCCCCAAGCAAGAGGCATCGCATTTATTTTGTCTCAGAAGGGGGGGGTGTCACTAGGTGGACATCACAAATGCAGATTGTGATTCACTGTTGGAATTAGCTTTGTAGCAACTGCCCAGGAACGAAATGGGTTGCTCTAGGAGGTAGTGAGCCTGTCACAGGAAATATTCTGAGCAGAAGCTGGGTGCCCACCTCTTATGAAGGTTCTGGGGGAAGTTCATGCATGGAGGTGAGAGGGTTGGGAGGATTCTCTTCCACTTCTCAAGTTTCCCAATCCCTTTTTCTTCCATCAATTTGACCCTTCTTTTGTGTTTGTCGATGCAACATGCATCCAGATTGTATCATTGTGTACAGGCTGACCTATGGGGTCTATTTTAGGAAAGGCTGTTCCAAAAGAGCTTTGGAACCTTGGCTAGTTAGTTGAAGGCCTCAGACCTACCCATCTAACTCATTCTACTGGTTTTTACTGACTGCACTCACTCCATGCCCTTGTATGCAGACAAGTGAAATCAGAGACAAGTGGTCTCTACCTTGGAAGAACTTGGGTTTAGGTGGGCATCTCAGGATTAGGATGGGAGGTCAGAGGAAGGTCAAAGTTGGCTCCAGTAAACTGGGCCTGGAGCTTGACCTCAGAAACATGAAGGATACTTGAGGGTGGGGTTGAGACCATCTCCCACTGTCACCTCCGTGCTCAGGGCAGAAGCAAATTTAGATGACCCCAGAGGGTCTAGCACAAAGTATGGCATCATCCCATGTTATCAGATGCTCCCTCCATTTTTCTGCTTCCAAGGCTAAGGATAGGAGTGTGGGTGGTGGATTTTTCCATCTGGCTTTCCTGCCCTTAATCCCAACTCTGGTCACCCAGCCCTTAAACTGCTGAGCTTGGACTGGGGTCACCACACAGCTGCTGTGGACAACGGTCCTATATTCTCGAACCCATGCTACCCATCACGATCTATCCTGAAGGTGCCTCTTCTCTGTTTCACTGCTCCTAGGTGGGACTGTAGTGCCCTCCCTAGGCTCTTGGTCCTTGGCAGCCTTTCCTACCATAGGAACCTTGTTCTTGTCAGAACCTCAGGCTGCCTTTGGGTAACTGGCATTACAGCTCAACCTAGTAGAGGGAGCTTGGATGAAGTTGGGAAGCCCAGATGATGAAGGCCCTTCTGCATGCTGGACCTCAGTTTCTTAAATGAATGCACAATCTCTAAGGCCCATCCAGCTTTGGCATGCTGTGTTTTCAGCTCTGAGATGAGATTTCTGGGAGAGGATTTGGAGGGAGCAATGGGATGGGAGGGGCTACCATGTTTCCTATCACCACACTCCTGGATCCCTCTATTAAAATATCCTTTGCACAGGTTCTTCTGGAAGCAAAATGGGCCCACCCCTCCAGAGGTCCTTGGGTGATCAGCTTAGCCATTTGGTCTTGCTGGGCCTCTCCACAGGCTGGACCAGATCCCAAGGCATGGTTTGGGGGATGTCTCCCACCCTTTTTTAATTGTTTTAAATGAGCACTGATGTGTTTGGGCTAAGGAGTCTTCTGCCTAGACTTGATCAGTAAGGTCAATAGATTGATTAATTCAGGGTCCCTGCAAACTGTGGGAAGAAATAACTTGGAAAAATAAAGCCATATTGAAAGATCTTCCTGTTGAGTCATGTTTTAGAGGCTGATGGTTGTAGACTCTTAAGGCCTTGTTTTTGGTGTCACAGATCTTTTGGGCAGCTAAGGAGTGCAGCAGATGAAGTGTGGAAATTAGGAAAAGCGTTCTGGAGGAATCCTGCTTCAGACACTTGCTGTTTTACCTGGACTTTAACCTGTTACTCCTAGTTTTCCTCCCTCATCCAAGTTCAAGGGCTCCATAAAATCTTTGTACAAATCCCTTTGTGTTTGTGGACTCCAGATTAATAACCCCTGATCTAGAGGAGACTTAGGCTGCCTCCTGGAATCTCAAGGTGACAGTGGGGGTGTGGAGGTTGAAGTTTTAGCCCAAGGTGAATCCATAGCCTCAAATCTGGATCGCCTAACTTATCAAAGAACTTAGTGCTCTCTGGAGAGCTGGCTCTCTCCTGCATTCGAGGAGCTGAAGCGGAAGCAGAGAGGGGGTGCAGTGATTTGTCCTCACGTTGTCTCCCCAGTGCACAGTTGGAGGGATTTCATCATCTGGAGAAGAAAGGGACCTGTTGCAGAGTGGCTGATGGGGAAATTGGAGAGTTTCCTAATACTTCCCCCCAGTTCTTTGCCCTCTCTTGAGGCAGGCCTTGCACAGCCTGGAGTCTGAGTGGTTCTCAGCTCTGCAATGCAGCTGGACTGAATGGGAGGGTTACTTGCCTCCTCGGAGGTTTATTTGAATAGCTGCCACCCTCACTCAGCCACCTTCCACCTCCAGTCAGCCCTGAAAGCTCGGTGTCTATTTAGTAAGAGGAAACACTGGGGCTCCTTGATTCTCAAGTGAGTTCCCTCCCAAGAGCTTTACTAATGAAGGGCAAGGGATCTGGCTGAGGAGAAAGGAAAGGGCAGTACAGTTAGAATCAAAAAGAATGGGTTTCCTGATTGCACTCTGTGGCCAAGGGGAAATCACTTAGCCTCCCCTGAGCTGGTTTCCAGAGCTGTCCGATGGAAATAATGTACAAGGAACACTGACCTTGGAGTTCGAAGAGTCCAGGCTTGGCGCAGTGGATAGAATGGTGGGCCTGGAGTCAGGAAGACCTCAGTTCAAGACCTGAGCTTCTGACTCTAAGCTGTGTGACCGTGGGCAAGTCATTCCACCTTATTTGCCTCAGTTTCCTCATCTGTACTATGAGCTGGAGAAGGAAATGGCAAACCATTTCCAGCATCTCTGCCAAGAAAACCCCAAATGGGGTTAGACACAACTGAACCTCATCATATCATGGCTTAGCCAATTAATGTCTAGGTACCCTCCCACCTTCCCCAACAAGTCTCTTAACCTTTCAATTCAGCAGACATTTATTAAATACCTACTATGTGCAAGACACTGTCAAGCCATGCAAAATAGAAACATTTCCTTCCCTAAAGGTGCTTATACTTAATTGGGCAGGGAGTGTAGGGGGTGGGAATCCATAACACTTGCTGCCTATTCTCCCCATTGTCCTTAATGTTCCCTATCCCCACCCCCTACGGTGTCCTAATCCAGAACAACCTGTACTGTTCCCTATGGAAGTCTTCTTTTATAATGAATAAATTCCCATTTGTGCTAGACTTCTTCCATCTTCTAGCTCTCAGGACCTCTGGGGTCACAGGTAATTGCTTTTCTCATCTTTTGACTCCTTGGTGTAGAAGGCAAAGGTAAAAGACATCCTGCCTCCCCTCCTCTCATTGACACCTCTAGACTCTCCCCCTATCACCATCAGAAACCTCTTCCTTGAATCTCTTGGCATCTAAAGATATCCTGATGATTTCTCTCCCTGCCCTGGGGATAATCTCCCTCCTTTCTCAGCAAGGTCAGTAAGTGGTATGCCATCTTCCTCCTCTGTCAATTCCTAACTGAGGAGGGGGCCATCGCCAGTCATCCTGATGAATATCTCTGGCTGTTGGACCCAGATGGCTCTGGAGGTGAAAATGAGACTGGTTATGCAGCATAGCCCTGCCTCTCAGACCCAGTTCACTTGCATGTCATGGCGCCTCTTCCCTGATGTCATGGTCCTCTTCCAGAATGAAGGACAGACAACCACACTAACAATCTTACTAAGGAAGGAAGGAAACTAGCACTTACTAAGTAATTCCTGTCAGCCAAGCACTGCACTAAGCAAAAGTCCTACTCTTAAAGTATACATTTGGCCCTTACAACACCCCTGGGAGGTATAGGTGCTGTTATTTCCCTCCATTTTATAGTTGAGGAAACTGAGGCAGAGGTTGTCATTTGCCCAGTGTATCATCCTGAATTTGAATACAGGTCCAGTGTGCTATCTCCCCTGGGCCACCTAGCTGCCCAACACATATTGATGTTCCTTCACCTCCCATTTCCTCAGTCTGCTCTTTCCCACTTTATCCTATTGCAAATCATGCCTTGCCAACCCTCATCTACCTCTTCCATTCCTGCTGATGTGCTTCTGAACACTTGAGAGAAAATAATGAAGCCATGCACATAGGGCACACTACAAACATGGCACTGTATCTCAAACGGGCTTCCTTTGCACCAAGGCAATCCTACTGCTCCCTGACTTTCTGATCCTGAGTTCTACAACTACTGTGTCAGTCCTTTTCCCAAGCCATCAATAGCACACCTTCTTCCCCCTTTCTCAGCCTAGATCTTTGCTTGATGCTCTATAGATTTCACGGTTGTTCTCCAAGAACTTTCTCCATTCACTTTCTCATCTCATGACCCTTACTATCACTCCCCCCACACCACCATTTCCTTCTTTAATCCAGTCTCAAGAGGTATCCAGGATTAATAGATAATTATTATGATACAGTACAATGGAAAGAATTCAGCTGCTGAGTCAGAGGAACTAGGTTTGAATCCCAGCTCCATCATTTACTGGTCTGGGTGACCTTGAGCAAGTCACTTAACCTCTGGGTCTCAGTTTCCCCATCTATAAAATGAAGAGGTTGGGCTGAATAAGCTCTGAGGTTCCTTCCTGTTCTAAATCAATGATTCCAACAGCATAGGCTAGGCCACATCTAGAGAATTGCGGGAATCAAATTTTAGGCATACAGAAGCTGGAGAGTGTCTCAAGGATGCTCCAGGCTGGCGAAGAGGTTTGGGATCATTCCTTATGATAATCGATAAGGGAAAGTGCTGGTGGTAAGTCTGCATGAGAGAAGATGCAGCAGGCACCTTGTTTAGCTCCCCCGCATTTGCAGGACTGTCCTGGGAAGACGACTGGACCTGCTCTGTTTGGTCACAGAGCAATGGGTGGGAGGATGGGGAGTCAGGGAGGGAAGTTGCAGGTTATATTTTCGATCAGGGAAGACTTTCTAGTAAGCTGTCCAGAAGGGCAATGGGGGGCTTCCGAAGCTGGTGGGGAGTGGGTTCCCCTTCTATGGAGGCTTTGAATCAAAAGGGGGATGACTTCTTGAGTGTATTGTATGCCTCTGAAGTTCGTTCTTATTATTTTTTATTTTATTTCCTCCCCAATGAATAAATTTCCGTGAATCTATTTTTGTCCCTGCTATGTCCCCTGCTCCCCTCTGCTCTTTCCCCATACCCAGTCACTTTCAATTCTATAATTCATCCTCCTGGGTTGAAGTCCAGTTCTCTTTTCTTCCCATCAGCTCCCTCTCCTGGATGCACAGGGATCTTGTAGATGCCTAGGCTGGCAAAAAGAACCCCCAGGCTTAGGGCATGGACTCTTTTCTAAAAGTTATTTTCCATCACTTTCCTTATCACACGAGGGTCCAGGGGCTGCTTCATGCCCTCTGGTGCCCCCCACCAGAGGCCAAAGTCGAGACTTGATGGTTGGACCTGGAGGGGACCGAGCGCTTTGGTTAGCCCCATCATTAGCAGAGGAGGGAGGGCTGGAGGCCGGGCAAGTGATTGCCCTTCCTTGATTGGCAACCCCTTTGAAAACTGTGTTCTGCAACCTTAGTGGGTCCCTCAGTAAGGAGCCCTCATCACCCTTCTATCATCTTCCACCCCCAAAACACTGTCCAGTTCTTCACCCCAACACAAGTCAAATCCTCCTCTCCCTCCACCATTGTCCAAGTTTTCTCCTTCTCTCTCCATCCCTTCTGCACAGTCCAAATTCCCCTCCCTACCCCTGACACTGTCCCTTATACCTGCCCCCTACTATTCAACAGTACAATCATATTCCCCACTCTCAGTCAACCAACCAGCAGTTACTAAGCACCTACTGGATCACAGGGTAGGTGGAGGGGAGAAAGGTGTAAAAAGACTGGAAAAGTAGGTTATGTGGGGCCTTAAGAGCCAGGATAGATTTTATTGGGAGTAATAAGGAGCCATTGGAGTTTATTGAGTAGAAGGATATGGCCAGATTGATGAGGGCTGGAAGGGGGTTGTGAGATCTTCACAAAGACAGGAGTACCAGGGGCACTTCGCCTGAAGAAGTATTCATGAACTCAAGCATTGTTGGGATCAAAGTAAAGATTTATTACACTTTTCAGTGGGCAAGAGTTCTTAGGGAAGCCACAACCTTAGAGGGGTACAGGTAAAGTTTATATAGGATATTCTACAATATAGCAAGTACCAAATATTCTAACTAGGTGTTTTGGGGTGGGATTAGGGAGTGGTTAAGGAGTCGTCAATTCTGAAAGGAACATGCACTTTTGGTATCTACTATGCAGGTATTTTACCCAGAGTTCATCGGGAAAAGGTCCAAAGTGGGGCTACCTGGAGGTGTGGTTTTAGACCTGAAATGTCACTAAGTAAACTAATGGTCAGGGATGACTCGGAAATATCAGGTTGCTCTCATCAATGTCTTGTTAGACAAGATGCATATAAGGGAGTATACATATGTCTAAGTCTAGGATACATATGATTGGTCAGTGAGTGGTAAACGTCATTATAACCCAGTGCACAGCCTGTTCAGCCAGTACGCAGTCAGTTCAGACTAATGAGTTTTATAGATGCAGCTGACTGCTGTATCAGGAAGGGAGATAATGGTTGTTGCTGGGGCAGGCTGTGTCCTTGGGCTGGGAAGAAACTGCCTGAGATAATATTTTGAGGCTAAGGAGAAATGTGATTTTTAAAGAGAAAGGAGATTTTAGAATTGGGGCCCAAGCACATGCACCCAAGTGCCCCATCAAGACCTGCCTCAGTTCTCACCTCCCCTTTCCCTTAGCTATTCCCTTAATTCCAAACATCCTCCCTAATCTATCAAACAATTAGCAGGCATTTATTAAGCACCTACTATTTTCCAGGAACTGTGTTAAACTTCTGGGGATACAAAGAAAGGCAAAAGATAGTTCCTGCCCTTTGGAGCTCCCAATCTAATGGGAAAGACAACATATAAATAGCTAGGTGCAAACCAAGTGTAGACTGGATAAATCAGAGATAACCAACAGGAGGAAATCCCCATCATTACTGGGGATTAGGAAAAATGTCTCATAGAGGTGAGATTTTAGCTGAGACTTGAAGGAGGCCATGGAACAGACGGGGTGGAGATGAGAAAGGAGTGCCTCTATCCAGGCAGAAAGTGAAAAATCATGAAGAAGAGATGGAATGACTTATTCTAGAAACAACCAGGAAGCCAGTGGCATTGAATGTCAGAGCATATGGGAGAAGGAAGAGCCTAAGAAGACTAGAAAGGTAGGAGAGGGTCAGCTTTGAAAACCAAACAAGATTTTATTTTTGGTTCTGGAGGTGGTAGGGAGCCAGAGGGATTTTTTGAATGGTTAGATCTGTGTTTTAGGAATATCACTTTGACAGCTGAATGGAGGAAGGACTGGAGCCGACTTATGGTAGGCAGACCCACCAACAGGCTACTGCAATCATTCAGGCTTTGAGTCCATGAGGATAGTCATGGTGAGAGAAGGAGAAAAGGGGTCACAAATGAAAAGATGTTACCAAGGCAATCAACACACCTTTGGCAATAGTATGAGATATAGACAGTGAGAGACAGTGGAGTTGAGGATGACAGCTAGGTCGTGAGCCTGAGTGATTGGGAAGATAGCAGTGTCCTGAATGGAAATAGAATAATTAGAAAGAGGGGAAGGTCATGAGTTTGAGTCTGGTGAGAAAATACATTTGATTTTGGACATATTGATGTCTTTGATGTTTCTGGGACATCTAGTCTGTTATGTCAAGCAAACAGTTGAAGATGTGAGGTTGGAGATTAGGAAAGAGGTGAGGACTTGAAAAATCGATCTGAGAATCATCTAGACAGAGATGCTAATTGAATCCATGGGATTTATTGAGATCACCAAGGGAAATAGTGAGTAGGAAGGGAGGAGAAGAGGGCCCAGGACAGAGTCTAGGGGAATTTTGCATGGGGCAGACAGGACTTGGGTGAAGATCCAGCAAAGGACACTGAGAAGTAGCCATTAGGTGGCTCATAGGACAGATAGGAGAGAGCTGTATCATGCAAACCTAGGGAGAAGGGGTTAAGGAGGGGATGATTCCAGGGTCAAGGGCTGCAGAGCTGCCAAGGAGAATGAAGACTGAGAAAAGACCCCTGGATTTGGCTTCTAAGAAATCATTGGAGGGAATAGTTTTGGTGGAATGATGAGATATGAAGTCAGATTTTAGGGAGTCAAATGAAGTGAGAGAAAAGGCTGAGGAGACAGAAATTAGGGCAGCCACCTCGAGGAATTTAGCCATGAAAGGGAGGGGGATGTAGGATGAAAGCTAATAGGGATGTCTGGCTCAAGGGAGGGTTTTTTGAGGGTGAGGGAGACGTGGACATATTTGTAGGCAGGAGGGAAGCAATCAGTACACAGGAATAGAATGAAGATAAGGGAGAGAGTGGGGATGATGGCGGGGGATTTGTCTTAGGAATGGGATCACTTGTAGTAATGGGGTTCACTTTTAGCAAGGAGATGGCCCAGCTCTCCATGTGTGATGGGGGCGGGTGGGGGGGAAAGGAGAAGAGAGTGACAGAAGGCATTTGAATGATGTGGGATGAGGAGGAGGAGGACAGAAGAGGCAGCTTTCAGCAAATGGCCTCAATTTTTTTGGTAAAATTTGCGACAAGGCTCTGATTTGGGGTGGGGGTGGGGGGCAGCTAGGAGATGCCATGGGAACTTTAAGCTGGGATAAAGAGGTTAGAAAAGCTGTTGTGGTGAATGAGATAGCGAATAAATCAGAGAGGGCTAAGATGACCATGACTGTTGAACCAAGACTGTAACCCAGTTCCTTGGACCCCAAATCCAACATTCTTTCCACTATACCATGCCGCCTCTTCAACTCACTCATTTTTACAAATGAGGAAACTGACCTGCAGAGAAATTAAGATGTTTACTCAAGGTCATACAGATAGAAAGCATTCAAACCCAGACTCTCCGACTCCAAAACCTTCTGTATTGTATCATACGACTCTCCCTTGACATCTCCATTTTTGTGGTTACTTGTGTCTCTGTCTTATCTCTCCATACTAGATGCGTGACATAGTAAAACGGGGGCGGCTAGAGGTCATCATGCACAGAACTCTGGGCCTGGAGTTAGGAAGGTAGGGATTAGGAGTTAGGAAGACTCTTCTCCCCAAGTCTCAAATCTCAAGTCTCAGACATTTACTGTCTGTGTGACCCTAGGCAAGTCATTTCACCCTGTTCACCTCAGTTTCCTCATCTGTAAAGTGACCTGGAGAAGGAATTGGTGAACCACTCCAGCATCTCTGCCAAGAAAAGCCCAAATGGGGTCACGAAGAGTTGGACATGACTAAGAGTCCCCCAAAAGCAGACTTTTGAGATTGCTGGACAGACAAACTGCTTCCCGTTGGACTTATCTGTCTAAATCACTTGTTTGCAGCTTGCAAAACACAGGACTTTCACTTCTTATTTCTTCTCTGCTTATGGAGGCAGATCCTGGCAAACACCGGCAATCCCCTTGTTTATCCCAGAGGCATGTTGCTTAAGCAATCACCATTCCCCACCCCTTCCTCCAATGAGAAGGCAGGAGGTTAGGAACGTTGTCCATGACATTGCCTCTTGGGCCACACGGACAAGCACACATCACCTTCTGTCACCCTCTTCTGCAGGAATTCTTGGTATGCCTTCACAGCCCTGGCTGCTGCCATTTTGGGGTTTTGGGAAAATTCCCTGTCAATAACTGTCTTCTCTGGCCGAGTGGGCTGAAGGTTGTGGGTGGGCATATGCAACTTCCATGTGCTCCTGCTCCCAGGCAGTCAGGATTTGTTGCTGGGGAGAGGAGACTGTGTCTATGAACAGGCTCCCGCATCCCCCATCAGAATCATAGATCACACAGGATCAGAGACTTAGAGTTGAAATTAACTTTGAAGATCATCCTTTCTGATCCCTTTGTTTTACAGATGAGGAGAGCAAGATCCGGAGACACCATGTGATTTGTTCTAGGTTACACGATAGGATTTTAACCCAGCTACCCTTACTCCAAATTGATATAAGCTTCTAGAATTATTCTGCCTGTCTTCTAAACAGAAAAATAAACCAGTACAAAAGATAGAGTAGATCTGTTGGCTAAGTTTTATAGACCAGTGCAAAGGGATGGATTTTCCAACAAAAATTCATACAGAAGTGTGAGCCAAGACATCACTTGGGTTTCTATTGATTGGAAAACACTAAGAATTGTCCTCATTCTTTTAATACATTCTATAAGGGAAGAGGTGTATTTATCAGTTTGATTGGGGAACTCTTCTGAGCTACTTCTGTTCCATCAGTTATCTTCATCAGCGTCATTATTAGACACTGCCTCTCTGTTAGGGTCTAATCTCTTCCTTGAGTCTCCTTACCTGCATCAATGAGAAGGAGACTTTTTGTTTTCTCTGCTAAGGAGATTGTTTAAACTCTAAGAGATGGAACAAATATGATGAACAGGAAGTTGACACCCAAGATAAGTGACTATCTACTTGTCACTGATGAGCTCATCACCTGGCCCAATTGAACTACCTCCTCAAGTACTGAAAGAATTGGCAAATGTGATTGCTGAGCCATTGTTGGTGGTTTTTCTTTTTTCTTTTAAATAATGTTTTATTTTTCCCTGGTTATATGTAAGGTCAATTTTTAACATTTGTTCTAAAAAAATTTGAGTTCCAAATTTTCTCTTTCTCCCTTCCTCCCTCCTCCCTGAGACAGTAAGCAATTTGATATAGGTTATACATGTTCAGCCATGCAAAACATATTACCATATTAGTCATGTTGTGAAAGAAGACATAGACCAAAGGAAAAATAAACAAAAAAAAAATAGTATGCTTTGATCTGCAATTAGACTCCATCAGTTCTTTTTCTGGAAGTGGATAGCATTTTTCATCATGGATCCACTGGAATTGTCCTTGATCCTTGTAATAGCTAGCTGAGAATAGTTGAGTCATTCGAAGTTGATCATTGCACAGTATTGCTGTTACTATGTACAACGTTCTCCTGGTTCTGCTCAATTCACTTTGCGTCAGTTCATATAAGTCTTTCCAGGTTTTTCTGAAATCAGCTTGCTCATCATTTCACATGTAAATGTACATGGATGTATATTATATATTATAATATTCCATTACAATCATATACCACAACTTGTTCAGCCATTCCTCAACTGATGGGCATCCCCTGAAATTTCAGTTCTTTGCCACTACAAAAAAAATTGTTAGTAATTTTTCAAAGATGATAGAGAATTGGAGAGATACTGTAGTATTTTAGAAGGGGAAATATTGGCCTGATTTTCAAAAAATGGAAGACTAGAGTTTGCAATCTCTAAGTCAACATTAAGACTTTGATACTTGACAAAATTGTAGAATATATTAATTAAAGGAAGGTTAGTAAACAATTAGAAACAGAAGCAGTGATCATAAAAAACCAGCAAGAGAATTCTGTCAGATT
The DNA here is from genome assembly GCA_023548195.1 of Bettongia penicillata ogilbyi. Lineage (NCBI taxonomy): Eukaryota > Metazoa > Chordata > Mammalia > Diprotodontia > Potoroidae > Bettongia > Bettongia penicillata. The sequence goes on along the minus strand of JAJHZJ010000315.1, from coordinate 11,095,382 downwards.
TAGTGGCAGGCTAGGTGTTTTTGCTTGATGTTTTTCTTTGTTTCAGTATGAGATCCCTGTTCAATCTGACAATTGGGTACGTGTGAAATAACCATGGTATGAAGACAAAAGGCATCAATAAAACATTGAAAAGAAAAAAACTCAGTCCAATACTGAAGAGCCAGCGTGAGTCCATATGATTCTGCCCATCATGCCTTGCCGAATCTGTTACTCCCATCATTTCATATTGTAGAGAAAAAAATTGAAGCCATTTACCATGAGCTCCCTTTTCTTCCCCTTTTCTCATCTCCTATCACTCAGGCACTTTCTGTCACTCTCTCCTCCTTTACCCTTGTCTCATAAGAAGAGGTGGCTTTATTCTTTACCAAGGCTAACGCCTCTACCTGACACTTTTGTTGACTGTTCAACTCCCAGTGATTTTCCTAAAGCTACAGCCCAACCCTATCACCCCCTTACTCAATAAATTCCAGTGACTCCTTATTGCTTCCAGAATGAAATACAAAATGCTCTGATTGGTTCTTCATAATCCCCAACACACACACACACACACACACACACACACACACACACACTTTCCTGCCTTTTTGCCTCATTCCCCAATACACACTCTTCAGTCCAGGGACTCTGACTTCCTAGCTGTTCCGTGAGCAAGACCCTTCATCTCTAGGCTCTGGGCACTTCTCTGACTGTTCCCCATGACTGGAATGCTTTCCTTTCTTGGTTCTGCCTACAGACCTCCCTGGTTTCCCTCAAGTCTCAAATAAAATCTTATCTTTTGCAGGAAGCATTCCCCATTCTTCATTCCAGAGTCTTCTCTCTATTAATGATCTATTTATCCTGCATATAGCTTGTTTGTGCACAAAGAGGGCAGTGATAATGCCATGGATACAGCTCTGGGCCTGGAATCAGAAAGGTCTGAGTTCAAATCTGACCTCAGACACTTACCAGCTGAGTATTGTTTGAAATAATTGGGGGTGCTGAAATTGGAGCAGAGAAGATTTGGGGGACATGACAGCAGGCTTGAATTATCTGAAGGAGCATGATGTGAGAAAGGCTCAGACATGTCCTGTTTGACATGGGGCTAGGACAAGGAGCAGTGAGTAAAGCTGCAAAGAAGCAATTTAGGCTGGATGACAAGAGGAACCTCTAAGCCCTAAAGACTGTCCTGACATGCAGTGAGCTGCCTTGGGAGACAGTGGGATCCCTCATGGGAGTCCTTCAAGCAGATGTTGGATGACTTCATACGTGTGTGTGTGTGTGTGTGCGTGCGTGTGTGTGTGAGAGAGAGAGAGAGAGAGACAGACAGACAGACAGAGAATGAAGAGGAGAGGGAGAGGAGAGAAAAAAGAGAATGAGAAAGAAAAGAGAGATTAGACGAGAGGAAAGAAAGAGAGATATTTTATGTAGAACTTCTTCAAGTGTGATCTGATTCTTGCACTTCAGCAGTTTTGTGATTTGTGACCAGACAGACATCATACCCTAATTTTTATGCTTATGGGAGCACTTGTTCCCTTCTTTCATCAGCATATAGTAAATGCTTGCTGTGTACAAAACATTATACTGATGTAATGGAGTCCTTCCTGCTCCCCCTCTCCCAAACAACATGGGTAGGTATTTGCCACCCGTTTTTGATGACTCATATGGGAGTTCTAGCGGGGGAGCACCTTCTGGCCGTGTATGAGATTCCCTGTTGTGTATTCCTTGATTGGCTGTTGAGTAGAAAAGGCTAAGGATGGAGGGTGTATTAGAAGAGAAAGCTACATGTTGTATTAGAAGAGAAAGCTACTGAGAATGGCACTTCTTGGGTGCAGCCCTCTGGGCCACATGTCTTCCTTCCTTCCCTCCTTCCCTCCTTCCTTCCTTCCTTCCTTCCTTCCTTCCTTCCTTCCTTCCTTCCTTCCTTCCTTCCTTCCTTCCTTCCTTCCTTCCTTCCTTCCTTCCTTCCTTCTTTCCCTTCTCCACTTCATATTTATCATCGTCTTTATTTTTTTTAAGAAAGATTTTTTTTACTTTTCAAAGTGACTCTGTATCATCTCATTTAAACTTCATGATACCCATGTGAGCTAGGTTTTATTTATTTTTATTAATTATTTCATTTAGTTTTAGTTCTCTATATTCACTTCCACAAGATTTTGAGTTCCAAATTTTCTCTCCATCTCTCCCTCTGCCCACCCCAAGACAGCATACATTCTGATTACCCCTTAGGAAGAGTTTCTGAAAGGCACAGAGCCAGGAACACAGAGGAAGGGAAGAAGTTGGAATGACAAGCAGAGCAGCCAGATTGGCCACAGTACTAGGATCCTCTGCTTCCAACCACGTGGCTTCCCTGAACCCTGAGCCCAGCTGTTCTGTCATCTTCTCTTGCCTCCTGAGCACTGAGGCTGAGAAGAGAAGCTCGAGTCTCTTGTGTTCTGTCTCCACTGTTAGGGACTTCCCACAGATATCTTAAACTCAACATATCCAAAACGGAATTCATTATTTTTTCCCTAAAGCCCTCCCCTCTTCCTAACTTCTCTATGTCAAAGGCAAAACCATCCTTTCAATCACCCAACATCAAAACCTAAGAGTCATCATTGACTCCTCACTCTCTCACTTCCCATATCCAATAAGGCATCACATCCTGTCGTTTCTATCTTCGTAACATCTCATCATATATGTCTCCTCTCCTCTGATACCACAACCAACCTAGTGTAGACACTCATCACCTTATTGTGCTAGCTTGCTGCTTGGTCTCCAATCCATCTTCCCCTTAGTTGTCTTCCTAAAGTGCAGGTCTGACCATATCTTGATTCAGTAACTCTTGATTCAGTAAACCACACTTTCCCCCTATTGCCTCTAGGATCAAATATAAATTTTCCATTTTGACTTTTAAAGCCTTCACTGCCCTCCAAGAACTCTTGAATCCAATGACCCTGGCTTCCTTGCTGGTCTTTGGTCATGACTCTCTCATTTTCAACATAGAACATCTTCTCTGACTGTCCCTCATGCATAGAATTCTCTCCCTTCTCATTTCCTCTGGGCTTCCCTCAGCTAAAGTCTCATTTCTAGAAGCCTTTCCCAGTCCTTAATCTTAGTGCCTTCCCTCAGTTGGGAATATGTCTCCAATTTAAGCTGCCTCTGTGTTATTCACACATAGTTGTTTGTTTTGGACTGTGAACTCCTTGAAAGAAGGGGCTATTTTTTGTCTTTCTTATAGCTAGTGCTTAGCTAAGTTTAAGTTTAGTGGTTAGCATCTGGCATATAGGAGGTGCTTAATAAATGCTAGTTGACTGACTCACAGTACCTTGCAAACAACAGGTGCATAACAAATATTTGTTAAATCGAATTGCTGTCTCATAAGCCTAATGGACTCTTCGAGTGTCTTATGTTTCTCTATTTTTTCATGGACTGCAATGAATCCTTTGTGTCTTATTCATTTTCTGTGGTCAGTGAAATAAAAATTGTTCCATACCTAATTAAAAAAAGAATTGCTTTGCTGAACTGAAGGGTGTTTGAGACTCTCCACTGGAGACTTCCTTACAAATTGACATTGACCCAAGAGAACCTCTTATGATTTGTCAAACCAATGACTCCTGACCATATCTGATGGGTCATGTGTGCACAAATGACTCTGCCAGAAAGAATCTGGAGAAAATTGTCAAGGACAACAGTCTTCAGGGAGAAATTAAAGAAGGGGATGAGAAGAGGAGGGAGCACAAGTGGTATTTTCATCACTGCTGCCAACTGAAGTCAAAGGCTTGAGAAGAGTAAGGCAGAATTGGGAAGAAAACAGTTGGTAAGAAGATGGTATCTGAGAATGGAATTTGGGCTGTTGGACCACACGTGCCTCAAAATATAGGAACGAAGGGATCCTGGCTAGGAATGGAGTGCAATAAACAAGGGATGGTATGGATGAATGTGCTTACAGTTTTGCAAATCTAATTAAAAGGGCTTTAAAATTGAAAAGGAAGAGGGGGAAAAAGAAAACCACATGGGTTTATTCACTAAGCATAGGACTATAGAGAGCATCAGTGTATGAAAGATGGCAGTGGGTACATCCAGAAATCTACGAGGAAAAAAAATCTAAGCAACAGGGACACCTATGGCCTTAGATGTCTATACAAAGGAGAGGAGAAGTAGAGGAAGGAAGCAATTTGGACTCATGGGCATCACTGAGACTTGATGGGATGAGACCCATGATTGTAATATGGCTTTGGATGGGTAGCTCTTAGTGGATATAGATCATGGGAAGTGGAGCATGGGATTAGGGTATTATTATACAACTAATCATGTTATATATGTTATATAATTGTATATTGGAGAATAATGTTATATAAAGTACATAATTATATACATTAAATAATACTGTTTATATACATTACATAATTATATAAAATAGAGAATGTTATATACCTTATCTAATATACAATTAGATAATAATGTTATATGTAGTATGTAATTATACACATTAAGCAATGCTGTTATATACATTTTATAATTATATATTAGAGAATAATACATTACGTAATTGTATACATTAAACAATACAGTTGTATACATTACATAATTACATAAAATAATGTTATATATTATAGAATATATGCATTAGATAATAATGTTACATGCATTATATAATTATACAGACAATGATGTTGTAACTAGATAACATTGTATATATAATGTATGTTATATAAACATTATGTAATTATATATTAGATATATTACATAATGCATACTAAACAATACTGTTGTATACATCACATAATTATGTAAAATTAGAGAATAATGTTATATGCACATTAGATAACAATGTTATGTGCATTCTGTCATTATATGCATTGTATAATTATATAATAATGTATTATTTTGTAATAAAGTATACTAATGTGAGGAAATCTGGGAATCAGAGAGGGGAAACACAAAATCACAGTTTCAGAGTTGGAAAAAATTGTAACTGTCATTTAGTCCAATCTATACAGGACAATGACTCTTCCTCCCCCATCCCTCTTCCAACAACATACCTGATAAGGGCTTTTCTGGCTTTTGAAGGGCTAAGGAGAGAAAGCCCACTACTTCCTTAGGCAAGCAGCCAACAAGCTCTTAGTAAGTATCTGTTATGCTCCAGGCACTGTGTTGGACAGTGAGGATACATGGACTAAAAAGAAAACAGCCCTTGTTTTCACAGATCTTACCTTTATAACATGGACATATATAAACAGGAGTCTGGACTCCAGGAAGATCTAATGAACTTCTTAAGAGAGAGATACTCTCTGTTCTCATTCTCTTCTCCTTTCCAGAATGTATGAAATTCTTTCTCTGAGACTTCCTATGAGTGTGGGGAGATGATCTCTCATTCCTTCCCCCCCTTACCTCCCTTGGTTCCTCCCTAGGTGATTCCTAGGAGTTTCTCTACCATCTCTTCACCCTAGAAAATCACTCTACCCCTGGACTTCTCCTGTTCCACCCTCATGGCCTCTCCCTCTGGCTGGTTCCTCCCAGAATCTCCATTGTGGAGGAGGACAACCAGGCCAGCTATGTCTTAATTTCTCTCCAAGCTTTACTCCAAACTCTCTGGACTTTCTCTACAACATCCTCTTGCTGGGTAGCTTCATTTCTTCCCTTTTGCTTCCTGATTTGAGCTTTCTTTCCTGTGTTATTTTACCCCATTAGAATGAGAGCCCCTTGAACACAGGGAATATATTTCTAATAATAATAGTGATACATAATAATGAAAATTTCACTGTTATTTAGTTGTTTGAGTCCCACTTGGGGTTTTCTTGGAAAAGTTACTGATGTGTTTTACTATTTCTCTCTTTAGTTCATTTTGCAGATGAGGAAACTGAGGTAAACAGGTTTAAATGACTTTCCCAGAGTCACACAGTCAGTGAGTGTCTGAAGCCAATTTGAACTCAGATTTGAGTTCCTGATTTCAGGCAAAGCACTATATATGCTATGGTGCCACCTAGCTGTCCAGGCTGACAGGGTTAGTAGGTTCTTTTGATCCTCTTTTAGTAGGAACTGCTTTACATTGGTAAATATGAACTCCTAGCTTCCATAGGAAATGGGAGGAGTCCATGTTGATTTCTGTTCTTTTATCTGTTTCCTCTTTTAATTTGTATTTTAAATAGGTTGAAACTGTTTTGTTTGCTTGTCATATACTCTTTATTTCTCTTTAAATTTTTTAAATGAGTGCTTTTAATTATATTGTCATTTTCCAGTGCTGCTCTCCTAATAGAATTCTCTCTTGTAAAAAATAAGTGCAGTTAAGCAAGATAAATGAACACATTGACCATGGCTGACAACTTATGCCTCTTTCCATACCTTGAGTCCAGGGGGTGGCAAACTTTGTGACTAAATTTGTTCCATCATCTGTCTTTGTGGGGCCCTTGAGCCCCACAAATGACTTGAGCCCTTAAGAATGACTTTTAAAGTCTCATTTAAATAAAATAAAAAAATTAATGTAAATAAATGCAAATATTAAAACAAAATTTTATTTAAAGATGTAAAGGCCATTCTTAGTTTGCGACCAAACAAAAAGACTCCCAGGTGTAGTTTGCTGACTCTTGCTGTTAATCATCTACCCAGAGGAGAGAGAACAGCTATCAATTCTTTGGGATTGACATCCATCAGTTATTCCATATATTCTTCTCATTTTTATTCTTCTACTTGGTATTTTTTTCGTCCTTGCTCTAACAAGCCAAGGGTCTAGCTATACATAGGCAGGTGATTCAGAAATGACTCTCATATTAGTAACCCCTTGTCCACTGTCTCTTAGAATATAGGCATTTTCACGTGTGTGTGTGTGTGTGTGTGTGTGTGTGTGTGTGTGTACACTTACCATGGCCACTGATGTCTGATTTTCTACTTGAATAAAGTATTCATTAAACTTTCATAAGGTTTTTGTTTAGCCTCTAATTCTTTGCCTGTTGCCCTCTTTTGTTTAGTCCTTCCATTAGCTGGTAAATTTGGTGATTAATGGACAAAGATCTTCTATTTAGAGCACCGATCAGTCAATAAATATTTATTAAGTGCCTACTATATGCCAAGCACTGTACTAACAACCCAAACCCCAACAAAAGCAAAATACAATCCCTGCTTTAAGGAACTCACAATCTACTTAGTTAAATGATATGCAAGCAGCTATATACATACAAGAGAGATACAGATTAATACTAATATACAGAAGAAAAGACATAGCATTAAGGGGAATCAGGAAAGGCATCCTGTAGAAAGTGGGATTTGAGCTGGAAATGGAAAGAACCAGATGATGGAGACAGGTAGGGAGAAAATTCCAGACTTGGGGACAGCCAGTGAAAATGCAGTCATGCATGAGTCAGGAGATGAATTGTCTTGTGTGAGGAGCAGCAAGGAGGCCAGTGCCATTGACTCTCATAGCATGGAGGGCTAAGTTAAGTGTAAGAAGACTAGAAAGGTAGGAGGGGGACAGGTTGTGAAGGGTTTTCAATGCCAAATTTATTCACTTGTTTTTCAGTTGTGTCCAACTCTTCATGACCCCATTTAGGGTTTTCTTGGCAAGATACTGGAGTGGTTTGCCATATCCTTTTCCATCTCATTTTACAGGTGAGGAAACTGAGGCAAACAGGGTTAAGTGACTCGTCCAGGTTCACACAAGTGTCTGAGGCTGGATTTGAACTCAACAAAGATGAGTCTTCCTGACTCCAGGTCTGGCACTCTGCACTGCACCAAATTTTAAATGCCAAATAGATTTTTAAATTTGATCCAAGAATTAAGTGAAAGTTCATAAATTTGTTCAAGATCTGTGTGATTCTTAGCATTCTCTGTTCCCTTTCCCAACATTCTGTCATTATCACTGCAGAAATGAAAGGGTTGAGGACTATTTAATGTCATCTCTTTGTTTCATGGGTTGCCATGGACAACCAGAGAATTTATCACTTACTGGCATGCCTACTGTGCTATTGAATCTCTCGGTACTTAACTAGGCTGCTTCTCAGAAATCAGACAAGGGCTATCACCACAATCATCCTTCAGGCCATTCTAGCTTGAATTCTTGGAATATGAGAGCTTCAATCTCAAAGGCATAGTCTTTGTGAACCCAGGGTCAACTCCACTTTTCTGGAGATACCTAGTTTGACTGATATTTACTAAAAATATATACTCAAATTTACATAGTTTTACATGTCTTATAAGCTGCAGATGCTTCATGAATGTTCATGGATTATATTTGCTTCAGGACAATGTTATGAGGAGGTTATCTCCCCCACCCAACCAATGATAAGATGGTGCTTCTGAATAGCAAGGCAGGCCAAGCTGTCAATGTCCCTATGGTGGAGATTCTTGATTGAACATAACTAGGTAACTCAGTACCTTTGGATGGACGAGGCTTCTCTGACAACTCCTTCACTTCCTTTTCAAGAATATGGCTTTCCTTTTTTTCTGGCTCATTCTCTGTTCTGCCAGTCCGTGTGGATGCTTAGGGAGCCTCCTTCTGGAAATGCATGAGTACTGGAGATTTGTGAATTTCAAAAGGTTGAATGAGCCATTAAAAGCTCAGTGACAGGAGTCTGTGGCAGAGATTTCCATAAGCACAAGTGAAGTGCTTGGGTAGATCCAAGGAGCAACCTATTTGACCTACTTAGTCAAAAATGAATTGATCCCGTGGCCAAGATATTTGTCCATGGGCTATACTGCTTTTGGAAGTGAACTTTGTGGGGAGGAATTTTTGCAGCAACCACTTTAAGCTTGAACCCACTCTAGGGAACAAGGTGGTAGAAGGGAGAGTATGAACCAGTTTGGGGTGATGTTTGTACTCCCTACTATATCTTCTCAGTGAATATCCTTTTGTAAAAACTAATTGATGTTAATTACTTTGATATTGAGAGATATTGGCCAGTTGAGAGTGAAGCACAGAGCGGCACAGACCACACCAGCATATGGTCATGTCCTGACAAATCAGCAGCAGGTCTTGGAGGCAACTGATCAAAAGCAGCTTCTGGGGATCTCAGCCCATAGATGCTAAGGAGGTAGGACAGCTGGTTAGAAGGAGATTACAGGGATCATTTTACTGGCATAGATCCAGGTCAAGGAGGGGCACAAGCACACTAAAGCATGCAGCAGGGACCCTGGTCACAACTCCAGGGCAGAAAAGAGTGCTTGTCACTCACAGACCAGAGCACAGGCCAGAAGAGTAGTAAACACACTTTTCTTGGATCATACCACTTTGGAAGAATTGAAAACTTATAGACCCCCTAGAAATATTTCTGAAAACAGCAACACGAAAAGCCTGAAGCTTAGGACTGTGCCCCCTTTATCCCAGGAGCATCCCCCAATTTTAAAATAGAGTTAAAAGTCAAGAAATAGGTGGAAAAATGAGCAAAGAACAAAAAAAAGAGCCTGACTATAGAAAGTTACTATGGTAACAAGGAAGATCAATATACAAATTCAGAAGAAGACAAAATTGAAACTGCTACATCCAAAGCCTCAAAGAAAGATGTAAATTGGTCTCGGTGTCCCATCCCTCAAGAAAATTACTGATAGAGCTCAGTAACAATCAAGTAAGAGAAGTGGAGAAAAAATTGGGAGGAGAAATGAGAGTAATGCAAGAAAATAATGACAAGAGAGTCAACAGCTCAGTAAAAAGGAGGCACAAAAAATACACTGAAGAACATAACACCTTAAAAAGCAGAATTATCCAAATGAAAACAAAAGGTACAAAAACCCACCAAAAAGAGTGAAGCTGGCCAAATGGAGAAGGAGGCTCACTGAGAAAAATAATTCCTTAAAAATTTGAATTGGGCAAGTGGAAGCTAATGACTCTATGAGACATCAAGAGGCAATAAGGCAAAGTCAAAAGAATGAAAAAATAGAAGAAAATTTGAAATCTCATTGGAAAAACAACCAACCTTGAAAATAGATCAAAGAGAGATAATCTAAGAATTATATGACCTGAAAGCCATGATCAAAAAAAAGAGTTTAGACCTCACCTTTCAAGAAATCATCAAGGAAAACTCCCCTGATGTTCTAGAACTAGAGGATGAAACAGAAATTGAAAGAATCCACTGATCATCTCCTGAAAGAGATCCTAAAATGAAAACTCCCAGGAATATTATAGCCAAATTCTAGACCTCTAAGCTCAAGGAGAAAATAATGCAAACAGCCAGAAAGAAAGAATTCAAATATTGTGGTACCACACTCAGGATCACACAAAATTTAGCAGCTTTTATATTAAAGGATAGGAAGGCCTGGAATATTATATTCTGAAAGGCAAAGGAGCTAGAATTACAACAAAAAATAACCCAGCAAAACAGAACCCCAGGATGTTTAGAAAAATGGTAGGAAAGTTGGAGGAATGGATATTTAATAAAAAGAAGACTTTCAAGTGTTCTTAATAAATAGGTTAGAACTGAGTGGATAATTTGACTTTCAAATACAAGATTCAAGAGAAGCATGAAAAGGGAAACAGGAAGGAGAAATCATAAGAGATTCAATAAGGTTAAACTGTTTACACTCATACATAGGAAGATGATACATGTAGCTCCCAAGAACTTTTTCATTATGAGGGCAGGTACCTGGAGTGTGCAGAGACAGAGGGCATGTGTGTGACTTGATTATGATGAAAATTTTTTAAAAATAAAACTAAGAGGTGAGAAAGAGAAATGCACTAGGAGAAAAAGGAAGTGAGAGGTAGAGTGGATTAAATTATCTCACATAAAACAGACACAAAAAAGTTTTTATAGGGCAGGGAAAGATGGGGAGTGTGGCAGACAGCCGTTGAACCTTACTATCATTGTAACTGGCTCAAAGAGGAAATAGTATACACACTTAGATATAGAAATCTACCTTACCTTACAGGGAAGTAGGAAGGGAAGAGGATAAGAGATGGGAGCAGGGCTATTAGAAGGGAGGTGGCGTTCAGAAGCAAAATACTTTTGAGGAAAGATGAGATGAAAGGAGAGAGACAGAAAATAAATGCGGTGGGGCAGGGAATAGGATGGAGAGAATTACACAGTAATCACAACTGTGAAAAATTTTTTTACAGCAAGTTTCTCTGATAAAGGCCTCATTTCTCATATATATATATATATATATATATATATATATATATATATATATATATATATATATATATATATATATATATATATATATATATATATGGAAAATGGAGTCAAATTTATAAGAATACAAGTCATTCCCCAATCAATAAATCATCAAAGGATATGAACAGGCAGTTTTCAGATGTAGAAATCAAAGCTATCTCTAGTCACACGAAAAAATGTTCTAAATCACTATTGATTAGAGAAATGCAAATTAATACAACTCTGAGGTATTACCTCATATCTATCAGATTGGCTGTTATGACAGAAAAGGAAAATGACTAATGTTGGAGGGGATGTGGAAATTTGGGATGCTAAATACTGTTGGTAGAGTTGTCAACTGATCCAACCATTGTGGAAAACAATTTGGGATTATGCCCAAAGGGCTATAAAATTGTGCTTTCTCTTCGATCCAGCAATATCACTACTAGATCTGTATTCCAAAGAGTTTTTTAAAAAAGAAACAAGGAAAAGGACCTACATATAGAAAAATATTTATAGCAACTCCTTTTGTGTTGTCAAAGAATTTTAAATTGAGGGAATTGCCCATCATTTGGGGCATGACTGAACAAGTTATGGAATATAATTGTGATAGAATACCATTGTGATATAAGAAATGATGAACAGACTACTTTCAGAAAAACCTAGGAAGACTTACCTGAACGAATGCAAAGTGAAGTGAAGAGAACCAGGAAAACATGTACACAGTACCATGTGTGACAATCAACTATGAATGACTTAGCTATTCTCGGCAATGCAATGATCCAAGACAATTCGAAAAACTTATGATGAAAAATGCTGTCTGCTTCCAGAGAAAGAACTGATGGAATCTGAATGCAGATTAAAGCAAACTTTTTTTTAATTTTATTTTTATTATGGTTCTTTATCTGTGTTTCCTTTCACAATATGACTAATATGAAAATGTTCTGTGTGATTGATTGCCCATGTATAACATATCAAATTGCTTGCCTTCTTAAGGAGTAGGTGGGGAGGAAGGAAGGGAGATAAACTTGGGTACTCACATTAAAAAAAATCCTATCCTTTTCCCTCCTACTCTCTTTATTTCAGAATTAAACTAAAGTTCAGAGAGGAGAAAAGTAGTTTGCCCCAGATTATACCATGACTGGGGTCTAGATCATCTTCTTCCCCCTCTCTTCCCAACATTCATCTCCCCTGTGACATAGTATGTGCTTTAGAACAATCCTTCAGACTGGATGGACCTGCCCAAACCGACTCAGGGCTATGTCTCAGGTCTTGTTGTAAGGATGAGTTACATCTGCATGTCCTGGTTTAAAAGGAAAATAATTGAGGCGAGCCAAGAGGAAAGGTGTACTCTCATCCACTAGGTGGCAGTAAGGCATCATGACCCATTTGCTCTCCATCCCATTAAAGGCATGAACGAAATAATAACAGCTAGTACTTATATAGTGCATTCTCTCATTCCCAGCATCTGGTCAACTATTCAAGTCTACCTCTTCATTTCTACCTGGGATATATCTCTTCCATCATCCCCTTTCCACACCCACTACTATCAAATGACTATATGCATACATACATACATATATATATACATACACACATATATAATATATATTATATAATTATTTTTTATGTAATAGAATATACAATTATATAATTTATACAGTATATAATTATGTAATTATATATTATATTATATATAATAATATATATCCCTTATCAAAGTGCCATTTACATACATAAACACATTTATATATATGTACATACCTACATGTTATTATTTGTTGTCACTGTTGTTTAGGTTCTCATTACCTCTCTTCAGCTATTGCAATGGTTCCCTAACTCCATCCTTTCAGGCATTCTCCTTCCAATCCAATCCAATCCAGTCTATTCCAATCCAAAAATTAAAAAAAAAAATATAGCGGCTACTATGTGCCAGGCACTGTACTAAGAATACTTCATGTGGCTGCAATGGTAATCTTTCTAATTCCTTGCTCAAATACCTTCTTTGAGTCCCCATTGCTTAATTCAACTTCCTTAGTTTGGCATTCAAGAGCCTCTTCCTATAACCTATCTTTCCAGACTTATGTCACAAAATCCCTTTCCACAGCTTCAGGCAAACTGCATTGCTGTTTCCTTGGTTTTGTTGTCTGTCTTCCAACTCTGACCAGTTGTTCATGGCATTCCCCAACCCTGAAGCAGAATTCAATTTAATAAACACTTGTTATGTGCAAGTTACAAGGCGCTAGCTAGGTTCTGGGTACAGAAAGACAAAAACTTGGTGGTCTCTGTCCTCAAGGGCCTTCCCTTCTACTGGAGTGATACAACCCAAGGACCCAGGACTAGGACAAATGGATACAAAATAATTTGAGGAGAAAGAGAGAGAGAGAGAGAGAGACAGAGAGAGAGAGACAGAGAGAGACAGAGACAGACAGAGACAGACAGAGACAGAGACAGAGAGAGAATATTAACATTCGGGAGAAGAAGAAAGCTTAGAGTAGGAAGTGTCACCCCAAGCTGAGGTGAGCTGATTCTAAGAAACAAAAGTGAGAAGGGAGTGTCTTCCAGGCATGGAGGACAGCCACTATCAAGACATGAAGCTGAAGATGTGATGTTGAATTTGGGGAGTGTCAAGTAGGGCACTTGGGCTGAGACACAAGGTCCCCAAAAGAGAGTGGTAAGGACAAAGTCTGTTAAAATAGGTGGGAACCATATTGGAGAGGACATTCAGTACTGGGCTGAGGAATTTGTATTTTTCTGCAGAGGCAATAGGGAGCCACTAATGATTTGGAGCAGGTGATTGACATACTCAGACCTCTGTTTGGGGAATATTATTTGGTAGCTGTGTGGAGGATGAACTGGAGAAGGGAGAGACTGGAAACAGAGAGAACAAGTAAGATGCCATCATACTAGTCCAGCAAGAGGTGAGTCAGGCATGAAATAGGGTAATGGTCATGTGAATGGAGAGGAGGCGGACATAAGAGACAGTGCATAGACAGAGTGGACAAGACTTGTTGCTCATTTTTCATTTTCAAAGAGGATCAGTGATATCAGGAGGGTGATGTCTCTACTTGCAAGTGAAGTGAGGCAGAGCTGTGCAAAGTCGTCAGCCTCACTCCTCCAGTCACTGGAGTGTCGTGGCAAGACATAAGTCAAGACAACTGATGATGACCAAGCCGACAAAACTTGGCAATTGATTGAATGTAGGAGACAAAGAAAGAGTCAAGGGTTACTCTGAGGTACAGATCTGGATGCCCGAAAGAGAGATGGATTTTCTCAATTGATACAGGAAGGTTTGGAAGATTTAGGCAATAAGAAAATGATTTCTGTTTTGGTCATGTTGAGCTTGAGATGTCTATAGGATGTCCTAATGAAAATGTCCAGCAAGGAACTGGCCATGCACCAAGAGATTTCTGGAGGAAGACTACAGCCAGATATTTATATCAGGGAGTCATCGGCACAGAGGTGATTATTGAACCCATGGGAGCAGATTGAGATCATGAGGGGATTGAGTATAGAGAGGGAAGTGACAAGGACCTTGGACAAAGCTTTGGTGGAGATTTATGCTAAGTGGGGAGGGTATAGATCAAGATCCAGCAAAGAAGGCTGAGAAGGGGCAGCCAGAAAGTTAAAAAGATAACCAAAAGAAATCAGTATTACTGATGCCAAGGGAGGACAGAGTCTATGAAAGGAAGGGGTAGCCAACGGCACGTGAAAGGTTCAGGAAAGTCATGTAGAATAAAGATTGAGAAAAGACTTTTAACAGATAATCAGTTAACTGTAGAAAGGGTTGGTTTGTTGGAATGATAGCACTTAACACAGCACTTGGCACACAGTAGCTGCTTGATAAAGTTTGTGGATTGATTAGAATCCAGATGGAAAGGGATGGAGATATGAGTGGGAGGTGAGGAAATGAAGTAGCAGTGTAGATTTTGGACTAATCTTCCTAGAATTTCATCTGAAAAAGGAAGAAAAAATATAGGACCATCACTTGATGCAGCAGCAGAGTCAAGTGAAGGTTCTTAAGGATGAAGAACACCCATAGATGTGTTTTTAGAAAGCAAAACAAGAATCAATGAGTGGGGAGAAATTGAAAATGAAAGCAAGAGAGGAATTGATCAAGGAATTGATCATGGATTGTCTCAATGGGATGTGATCAGGGCCATTAGGAATGTGATGGCTTTGGCAAGAAGGGTCACCTCTTTATCAGAGAACAGAACAAAAGAAGAGAGAATGGGGGATGAGAAAGAGGGAAGAGTGAAGACAACTTGGTGATGACCAAGCCGACAAAACTTGGCAATTGGTTGAATATAGGAGACAAGGGAAGAGTTGAGGATTACTCTGAGGTACAGATCTGGATGCCTGAAAGAGATGGATTTTCTCAGTTGATACAGGAAGGTTTGGAAGATTTATGCAATAAGAAAATGATTTCTGTTTTGGTCATGTTGGGCTTAGGGGAAAAGAAGGAGCTCAGAGCAAATGATCACTCTATTTTCTCACTCCTCTGTCAACTCTGCCCCAGCCTGGACAGAGTTTTCCACCTCCTCTCTACCCAATCTGAAGAGGTGATCCACTTCTCTGACGGTTGAGTTCCTTCTTGAACCCACCCTTTCCTGAAGTCCTGGCTCCACTCCTGACTCTGGACTTCCCTCCCCCTTTTATTTTTTTTTTAAGGTATTATCTTTTCAGAGAGTATAAGCTCCTTGAGGGTAAGGACCAGGGATATGTTGGAACCAGCTTTAATTGTTTCTCTAAGCCATTGCTATATTTCTCATTGTGAGTATGTGTAATCAAAACCCTGAAAATTAGGTCTTGATTTATTGTTTTGTGAATTATCTAGACTTAAGAAAGTGATCGGAAATTGTTAATAATGCAGATGAAGCTTAAAAGTATATCTTGCATTTGGGAGAGCCCACTGCTAAACATTTCCAACCACCTTTCTTAGGGACTGTCTTTTTTGCCTATGTTTGTGTCCCCAGTGCTTAGCATAGTGCTTGTCATACAGAAAGTGCTTAATCAATGCTTTATTTATTTATCTGTTCTCTATCTACTCTTCTATCTATCCATTATCTATATCTATATATCTATCCATCCATTCATCATCTACATATTTATCTGTCATTTTACCTGTCTATCCATCTATCTACCATCTCTACATATCTATCTATCTATCATCCGTCCATCCTTCCATCTGTCCATCCATCCATCTATCTATCATCTACCTGTCTGTTCATCTATCTATCTATCTATCTATCTATCTATCTATCTATCTATCTATCTATCTATCTAATATCTATCTCTACATGTCTATCTGTAACAGTGACTTCCCTGACCCTCACAGCCTAGAAGGCCAGATATGTCATATTTGATGCCTCCTTCAGATTTTTCCAGCACTTTTAAGGGGGTTAGGAGGTATCTAGTCTTTCCATCATTCTCTCAAGTCCCCACTGATTGTGTTCCCCAAAATTTAGGGGCTCAACTTCACTCTAGTTCCATTTAACCACTTAACAGACAGAAGAACTTTTACAAAGGAATATTTACTTCAAAGGTATAGCAAGGACAAACATCCTCCTCCCCCAATATCTGTGGGACATAATCTCCCCTTACACTACCTCAGGCTCTTGGAAGAGGTTGGGGATTTGGTTCACAGATTAACTCATTTCCTATATATCACAATCCCACCAAGTTCCATGTCCAGAGCGCTCTTGGGCCTTTGTCCTTTGGTCTTCCCTGATAGGCTGGCAACAACATCTGACCTGGAATCCTGGCTCCAAAGCCATCCTAGTTGGAGCTCCTGGGTCCAGGTAATCTACTGCCTGTGTCTCTAATGGAAAAGGAAAAATAAAAAAGACCAAAACCCCAATTCTGATTCTTGGGGCCATAGATCTCCTAAAGGGGGATGTAGCCCTTCCCAGCTCAGTGCAAGGTAGTTAGGCTGAGAGAACAGGACCTTGACCCCCTGAACCTGGGAAAGAAAGAGAGATTATCCTGGTCTGGTAGTTTTAAAGCCCCAGCCTGTTCTGATGATACAGCCAATCGAAAGAGGCTATTCCTACCCACATGGTTAAAGCACGTCTTCTCCCAGAAACTGGTCCCTGGTGTCTCCCACATGGCTGCCTCCATCTTAGGTGATCTGAGCATGCTCAAAGCCCCATTACTTGTCTGTTTTTCTATTCCTCTAAAGTAGGAGTACGATCATCTGCTGAGAGGGAGAGAGAAAGGAGTAACTGAAGGGATTTGAACAGAAAAGAGAAGATTTGGTATATTTGCCGATAGAGTGATAGAAATTCAATCAGAGAAGAACATAAACTCCAGGAAAATGGGACTGTTTTTGCTTTTTCTTTGTACTCCCAATATTGAGCATAGTGCTTAGTAACTATTAAGTACTTAATAAATACTTATTAATAGGTGGAAAGTTTGTCTCATAGCACCAGCAAGGGTTCAGTTGAAATCAAACAGCATGAGAGTGCAGCAGATCCAGCCAGTGCGATTTTCTTCAGCAACATTCAGCAGCACATGAGTTAGGAACGGAGAAGGCAGATGGTAGAAGTAACCCCAGGGTTGGAGGTGGCAAGACATGATGGAACACTGGACTAGGAGACAATAGGATTCAAGGGCAGAGGATGATTGCTAGATGAACCAGTCAACAATAAAATCAAAGGGAATGGGGGAAGAAAGTGAAATCAAAGCTGGCATGGTGGACTGGGAAAACAGGGAAGGCTGGAGGACAAAGAATAGGTTTAAGAGGAGTGAAACTGAGGGAGAGATGAAAGGCTGAGAGGTTAGGATCAAAGACAATTTCAGAGTTCAAGGTCATGGAGATAGTAGAGTAATAAGTGAGACAGAGATCTAGGGTGGGCATTCCTGCATGAGGCCAAAATAGGATGAAAGATGAAGGTCATGAGATTTCAGGAAGATAGTGACCTGGGAAGGCAGAGTATTTGAGGGGACGATGATATCTACTTTGACTAGGAAGACTGTGATAAGACGGTGATCTGATTACAGATCCTTGAGAAAGGGTGAAGAACGATGAAGAGTTGGTAGATCACAGCCACAAGAACTCTGATTTGGACATAATGAGCCTCAAAGGATGAGCATGATGAGGACAGAAGGGGAGTCTGAAAGTAGGGGACAGAAGTGGATCATTGTCGGGGTGAGGAAAGGAGAGAGACTGAGAGGAGAAGTACTCAGCTCTGAAGAGGATGGAGAGAGAGGTAATATCTTCCAAAGGCAGAGAGGTCTCCATTGTGACCATAAGATGGAAGATATGAGGTGATAAGATGAAAGTTTCCCAGGAATTTATTAACAATAAAGTAGGTATTCCAGGGGAGGGACAAAGAAAGTCTGCACTGTGGAGGGAGCGGTAGGGCTAAGGTTGGTTGGGATGACAACATAGAGGAGGAGAAAAAATGAGGAAGGGGGAAGGAAGGGACATAACTTTGGAGCTGGAAGGGACTGTAGGGGCCACCGAGTCTAATTTTCTTCACCTGATAAAGAAAGCAGGGCCGTGGATAGAGTCAGGAGTCAGGAAGATTCTTTTTTTTTTTTTTTAGTTCAAATCCAGCTTCAGACACTTACTAGCTGTGTGACTCTCAGCAAGTCACTTAACCGTGTTTGCCTCAGTTTCCTCATTTGTAAAATGAACTGGAGAAGGAAATGGCAAACCATTCCAATATCTGCCTTTCAGCCTTCTAACTCCCTGAGACTTGATATTTCTGATGACTGGGATCCCCATGGGCATGGGCTTCTTACCTTAGCTGTTAATCACAGCTGTTAATCTGAATGTCTAAGTGAAGAGAGTTCAAGGCCTGGAGAAGTCAAATGGAAAGTTTTAGCCTAGGAGTTTAGGAGACCTCAACAGGAAGGAAAGGAGCTCAGATATAGTCAGGGAGAGAGGCATCTCTCACACTGGACTCTGCCCCCAACCTGCTGATTCAGGAGATTTCCATGGCCACCTGAGTCACACCTTTATTCTGGGTCTTGGCAATTTGCTTCCTTGGCTCTGAATTCTTTAGACCTTGCCTGTAAGTCATCGCTCCCTGCCCCAAGTGATGGGAGTTTCAAGCAGAGAGGTTCAGTTAACTCAGAATTTCTCAGGAACCTTTCAGTTCTCAGAATTGATTTTGTGTCTGTGCAGATGGATTCCCCTTGGCTCGGTTTGTCCCGCCAACTCAGAATGCTGCCTACCCTCCAGAAATTAATTTTCCTGGGCACAGTTGTTATTATATGCCACTAAGTGGAAGGAGCTGTTTGTTCTTCAGTGGAAGAGTAGTAGGGGCTCCCTGTGATCCACAACCAATGGAACCAAGGCATCAACTCCTTCTAACACCCTGGGATGCAATCTGTCCAGTCCAGCCCTCAAGTGATACTCCAGGGGGGTCAAATCTGCCTTTTCCCTGTAAAGAGACTCTCCCTACTCCCTCCTTGCCCCTGGGAGCCAACTTTCACAGCCCCATCTTGTGCTTGGCTTCCTCTGGCAGCTGTGCCTTTCCATCTGTCTGCTGCCTTCTCCTGCACCCCTCCTTTACCTATGCAGGTGGGCATCTCATCCATTTATAGTCTTAAAGAGTCTCCTGGAGGAAGTCCCCCATGTGACTTGCCCATGATCACAACCAGCCAACTTGAGAAACAGAACTTTGAACCGAGGTCTTCCTAGACCAAAGACCAACACACTTTTTCACCTGTCTGTGGCATAATGGCTTCTTAATAAGTGCTAACTGATGGATTCTGATTCTACTCCAGCAAGCTTTTATTAAGCACATACTATGGACAAGACCCTGGGGATAGAAAGATACAAGGAAAATCAGACCTCAGCTTCAAAAAAGGACACTTTGCTCTCCAACACACACGTGCACATGCATATACACATGCACATATACACATACACACGCACACACACGCACATGCAGAAATAGCATTTCAACACTCAGCCTCCTGTCTCACAAATGTGGCAACTCATTACTAAGTGGTGGCAAGTGATGCCAGGCTTCCAGACCCAAGAGGACAAGAGATGCAGGAATTAGGAGTATTGCTGCCTGTCAACAAACCACACCAGAGGCAGGATGACACACACTCAAGGAACAGAAGTCAAAGTCACAGTCAGAACCAGGAGTCAGGCATGGAGCAGGACCTTGGCAAGGAAGGTAGCCTGGAAAGAGGCTTTGGAGAAGCCAAGGCAAGGCCAGAATGATTGGGTGAGTAGTCATTGGGGATCTAGAACTCAGAATAAAGGGAGGGGAGATGCTAGAGGAACAATTCAGGTGAGAGGACCTGGAGCAGTCGGAAGGAGGGAAGCAGTTCACCAGGCACAGCAGGTGCCCTGAAGCAGCTCTTCAGATGGATTGCTAATCCAGGTCTGCCAAACTCCCCCTGGATCCCTGAAGGAATTGGTCTGGCAGAGATCAGGCTGGCAGGGCATGGCTGAGGGAGCCCAGCTGGTGCTTTTTTTCTAGACTCCATCCATGCTGATGCCAAGGCCCCCTTCATCTTTCCACTGATGTCCCCTGGTTGGAAGGTATGGAGTCAGGATTGGAACTAGGCCTTGGATATTGACTTCCAAAGCAGCCCCCTTGCCCTTCCTGGATGGGAGCTTTGGTAGCACTGGCATTCCCAAAAATATGGAATAAATAAGACTCACCAGGGACATTTCATATGGAAGAGGGAGGAAGAGTAGAAGGAAACAGTGGGAAAAGTCACATGATAAGGTGGAATCAGGCAACCTGAGTTCAAATCCTACCTTGATGCTAACTACCCACATGACCGTGGGTAAGTTCCTTCCCCTTCCTTGGCTTCAGTTTCTTCCATCTGTAAAATGAGGCAGATGGATTATTAGATCAGGAGCTCTTAACCTGAGGTTCATGAACTTAAAAAATATCAATAATTTTGATAACTGTACATAACTGTGGTTTCTTTGTAATTCTAGCCATATGACTTTTTGCATTTAAAAATGTGCTTCTGAGAAGGGATTCATAGACAAGCTAACTACCAGAGGGAAAAGGGAAGGAGGGAATAAACATTTATGTGGTATGACTATGTACCAGGTGGGCAGCTAGGTGGTGCAGTGAATAGGGCACTGAGCATGGAATCAGGAAGACCTGAGTTCAAATCCAGCCTCAGACATTTACTAGCTATGTGACCCTGGGCAAGACACTTAACCCTGTTTGCCTCAGTTTCCTCACTGGTAAAATGAACTGGAGAGGGAAATGGAAAACCATTCCTGTATCCTTGCCAAGAAAACCCCATAAGGAGTCACGAAGAATCAGACATTACTGAAGCAAGTACCAGGCACTGTACTAGGTGCTTTTTATAAATATTATCTCATTTGGTCTCCACAACAGTCCTGAGAGGTAGGTGTTCTTATTATCTCCATTTGATAGTTGAGGAAAGTGAGGCAAGCAGAGATTAAGTAATTTGCGTGGGACCACATAGCTAGTGTCTGAGGCTGGGTTTGAACTTGGGGCTTCCTGACTTCAGACCCAGTCTTCTAACCAAAGAGGTCCAGAACACATAAAAGAGTTAAGCATCTCTGGACTAGGTGGTCTCCAGAGCCCCTGGTCCAGAACATATAAAATAGTTAAGCATCTCTGGACTAGATGGTCTCCAGGGCTCCTTCCAATTCTACTGCTCCAATCCTAAATTACAGAGAAGAATATTTCAGTCTGAGACAAGGAATAAACTACCTAAAAATCAGAGCTGTCCAAAAATGGAAGGGACTGCCTTTGAGAGGAGTAAATTCTCTGTCATTGGAGGTTTTCAAGACAAGTCTGGATAATCATTTGTTGGCCATGCTGGGGAGGAGATTTCTGCTTAGATATGGGGATGTATTAAATAGCACCTGAAGCCCCTTCAAACTCTGGGATTCTGGGGTTTTTTTCCCCACCCAAGACAAGCAAAGGGTAGCTTAGTTTTAAACCCAATCCACAATTCAAAATGGAAAACCAAGATGGTCCCACAGAAAAGTGCTTTCCCCTGGTTTCCTTGGGTCCAAATTGAGGGAGCCTTCAGTCCTCTCTTTCTCCTCCCTCAACCCAGCCACATTCCCTTAGATCAGTGATTAAGGGATGAATGTCTTCATCAAAGAAACTGAGAAGGAAAGAGCCAGCAGCCTTGGGATGACATGGAATGAGCTCCCCAAGAATTGCATTCCAACCCTCCCCTCCTCCCTTGTGCTGGGAAGACTCTTGCCATCTTTGTGCTAAGAACCAGGCCAGCTCTCCCTCCTCAAATGGGACCATACACACCTGTGTCCGTGTTACAAATGACATCAGCTTTCATGCTGGTCCTCTCTCTGCCTACCAAGGGCAGCTTACAAGCTGCCCAGGACTCTGAACCTGAGCCCTGAGATTCTGAGCAACAGCAGGGTATGGGGAGGAGCTCATGTTCTGCCCTCCCTTCCTTCTCCCCAACGCCCTCCCCAACTCCAGTGACGCTGGAGTGTGTAATGTGCACGTAAACTGAGGCCAAGAGGACAGCTGCTTGGCAAGACTGCCAAATCCTTCTCTGCTGGAAGATGCTGAATCCGACTCGCCTCTGCCCTGTGCCTGGGCTGCTCGGCTGGAAAGGCTTCCAGAGATGAGGGATGCAGGAGCTCCTGAATCCTCCTCTCCTTCCCAGCATGACCTTGTCGGCCCCATGAGAGGGTGGGCCCCACAAGTGGATGTCGGGATCTCATGATTGTAAGGAGCCTCTTGGAAAAAGAAAATGAACAAACAAAACCAGGTTGAGGTTTTCTTCCAGAATTCCTTTGCTCACCTACTCTGTTTTAATAAAACCGCACCAGGGAGGACTGGACTGCACATTCACATTGAGGCTGTGCAGTTGACCAGAGGTCTTGATCAGAACCGTTTAAAAGGCCCAAGAGCCAAATAATAATGCTGGAGGGGGTCTAGAATCACCTAGAAGAACGGGAATGCTAGAAGTCCCCCCTTGCTTGTCTCGGTCTTGGTGACTGCACTGATCCCATTAATGCCTTGCCTACTCTAGTGCTCTGATTTTAATTCTGTGTCCTGAGGCAAATAGTTATTGACCCTCAAACCAGGCCACCCAATGGATCAGCAACTGCAGAGAGCTTTTACTCCAGTTGGTAGTAAATTGGAGTAGCTTGCAGGTGACTTCAAGTCCAATAACCACAGGAGTGGTGTGAGCCTGGTAATAATAAGGGTAATTATTGTTATTATAAATAATAATGTATTATTATCACACTTACTGTTGGTATTAATAATAATACTGTTTCCTTTTATTTTTAAGACTTCAAGTTACCCAGTGGGGAAATTCTGCTTCAGGAAGTAATGAGCTGCTTGTAGGAGGTACTCACGGGACGATCACTTGTGGGGGATGGTGCGGAGGGGCTTCATGTGGAGCAGAGGTGGTGTGGGATGATTTCAGGTCAGAGGGTTTTCTAAGGTCCTTTCTAACCAGATGGTGCTAGCTTCTGTGGTCTAAGGACTAAGTTCTGACTTTCTGTGTTCTAAGATCCTTCCAAGCCCTGACATTCTCTGATTGGGAGTTCAAGAGAGATTGTCTTTGGACTTTTTTTTTTTTTTAATACTTTCATTGTTTAGCAAAAGTGCGTGGCACGTAGTAGGAGTTAATAAATGTTTATTGGATAATTGGCTATTCTTAGGACCCTGCCAGCTCTGACATTCTGTGTTCTGAAGGGCTTCCCTGCACATTCTGTGTTGCATGGTTCTCAACTCTCCATCCTATCTGGAGCCTCAGCAGAAGTGCCCAGGATGGTGCCACAGCAGCCTGCTTATATCCTGAGACTCTTCCAGGGCTCACTTTGCCTTTGAAAAACAGAAAAGTAGACCTGTTTTCCCTAGCAAGAAAACGTTATCTGGTTCCATTCCCCCGCCTCCAAATAAATGCCGTCTGCTGGAACAAATTTGTATTTTACATGGATGTCGAACCCCTATTGGCCTGTCTTCCACCTGCGACATCTGCTAAGCTTTCAACTTTTCCCTCCCTCCTTTTATTTTGACTCAGGAAGGGGAGGGGAAACAGCATTGAGACATTGGAAGACTCTTGTTTGGATCCCTTGAAAATTCCTCCCTGTTTTTCGCAGACAGCTTTGAGAACTTCAGCATCAAAGATGCTGAGACCTGGTCCCTCCATCCTCTATATATTTATACATATATAGTATATATACACACATGTATGTATGCATACATATGTACATATGTACACATGTATGTGTGTATATATACATACCCCCAAATATAAATGCATATAATTATTATATATTTATGTATATACACTCAAATTATATATACATATGTATACATACATGTATGTATATATGTATATTTTGGAGGAAGGACTGGAGTAGCGGGGTATATTAGAGCAAGTGAAAGGGATGACCTGAAGGAAAGTCCATTGTGCAACAGATTCTGTTGAAATAAGGAAATAACCAACGGTCTCTTATCTTTCTGCCTCTCTCAACAATTCAGTCATCTAATACCTATTGTGTGTGACCATGGGCATACTTCCCTTGTGTTTCCCATAGCTGGGTTTACAAAGACAAACTATACCCACCCTTGGTCCTCACGGACTTTGATTTTATGGACCTTCTGTTCATGTCTTCTCTCCTTGGGATGAGGTAAGACATTATCAATTAATCAATCATTCATCAAGCACTTGTTAACTGCCTGCTCTGTTCCAGATGGGGAGCTGGGAATTTGAAGACAGATCTTACCTTGCCATCAAGGAGCTCAGATTCCACTGGGTACACGCAATCATAGATTCATACCTAGGACGGACATCAGAGACCATCGAAAAGTAGTAAAGTGATGGAGCAAATTCTTGACCTGGAGACAAGAGACAATCTCACCTCAGATACTTCCTAGCTGTGTGACACTGGGTAAGTCACATAGTCTCTGTTTGTCTCAGTTTTCTCATCTGTAAAATGAGGATAATTATAGCACCTACTCCCAGGGTTGCTGTAAGGAACAGATGAGGTGACATATGTCAAGTGCTTAGCATGGTGTTGGCACATAGTAAGTATTTAGTAGAGCCTTATTTCCTTTCTTCCTCTCCCCTTCTTCTACCTATCTTGGAACAAAGAATAAAAAAAAAAGATTGAAAAAAAGGCAGTTTGGTAAAACCAACCCAGACTCCACTAACTCTGATAGTATATGTAATATTCCATACCCACAGTCCCCCACTTCTTCAAAGAAGTTTGGGAGGTACATTTTCTTAACTCTTGTCTGGGGTCAAGAAAGTTTTTATTAAGGAGAAAAATTTAGCAGTTTTGAAATCCATCTATAATTATAATAATCACATTCTCCGTAACTCTATTGCTTTGAATTTTTAGGAAATACTTTAAAAAAATACTTTGGGGATGCCCTTTCTTTCTTTCTTTTTTTTTTTTTTTTGGACATCACTGCAATTTCTCACTGATACCCTTGCCTTCTCCCTGAATTTGTAGACTCCTTCCTTTTAACGTATAAGCACAGTCAAACCAACACTTCAATATACTGATCATCTCTGAAAATGTATGTCTTATTCTGCACCACTAGCCCAACACTTTCTCTGTTGAGAAGGCAGACCTGTCCACAAACTTCTAAAGTCACAATTGGTCACGCACAACATTGATCCAACCACTAAAGGCTTTCAAAACTTTTTCCTTTGTATGACTGTGGTTATTGTCTAAATAGCCCTGGTTCTGCTTCCTTGTTTCTACCTCTGTGCAAATTAAAAAGAAACTTCCCAAGTTTCTGTGGATTCTTCTCACTTTTTGTGTCTTATAGCACCATGATATTCCAGTACCCTAATTTATTCAGATATTCCCCCACTGAGAGGTACCTGGTTTCTTTCCAGTTCTTTACTACAACAAAAAATAATACTGTACATATTTTGTATATATAGAATTTTTTCCTCCATCTCTGGTCTTTCTGGGATCAAATGTCTATTTAGTGGTATTTCTAGGTTAAGGGATACATGTGATTTAGTGACTTTTTGGGTTTAATTCCAAATTACCTCCAGAATGGAGGGATGAATTGATAATTTTACCAGCAGCACATCCGTGTGCCTGCCTTTAGTATACTCCCTTTGGTACTCCCGTTGGTGTTTATTATTTTTGTCTTGTCATCTTTGCAGATCTAATGGGTGTGAGGTACACTGTGAGGACAAACCCCCCCCTAGGCCAACAGTCTTGGGCAGAAAGGAATGTCAAGGTCATCCTGCCCATTTTAGTTACCTATAGGCAATTAAAGTTTTATTTAGCATATTTTCAAATATACCAATACATTTTGCTTAGCATGAAGACATTTCTCAATGAACACCCATATTAACCCCTCAACAAAACACTGCCCAGTAATATGATTGTGACTGAAAGTGGCAATGTCATTTTCAACTTTCCTATTTCATCAAATTTTAACAGAAAAAGGGATCATTGTATCTAATCATGAGAAGAACTGAGTTCAGATGTGACCTCAGATATTAGCTGTGGGACCCTGAAAAAGTCTTTTAACTTCTATCTGCCTCAGTTTCCTCATCTGTAAAATGGGGATAAAAATATCACCTACCTCCCCTGTGAGGATAAAATTGGATAATGTTTGTAAAGTGCTTTGCAAACCTTAAAGCAATATAGATACATATAGTTATATAGATATGCTATTATTAAATTATCATAGCTTTGTTGTGTTGCAATGCTAAATTTATTTTCATCGATGTAGTTGTTGAGTGTGTTGTCCTTTTGACTCTGATTTCTTCACTTTACATCATTATATTTTGTTTTTTAATTAAAATTTTTTTCAATTAACAAAAAAATCTATATTCTCTCCTTTCCACCTTTTATTTCAGTAAATTGTTTTGTAGTTTTATTTAATTCCTGTTGATGTTATGTTAAATGAAATTTCTCTTTCATATTTTGTAAGACATATTAGGAAAAACTAATGATTTTTTTCCTGCTACTTTATTGAAACTATGATCTAAATTAGTCCTTCAGTATGCCACTTCTTTTTAAAGCTGTGGAAAGCAAGCTTCATTCATCTGGAGTCATGATAATTCATTACATTGATCAGTGTTCTTAATTGTTTGAAAATTGTTTTTCTTTCCAATATTGTAGTTATTGCAGGACTTAGGTTGTCCAGTGGATAGATCATTAGACTTGGAGTCAGGAAGACCCAAGTTCAAATCTGGCCTCAGACACTTACTAGCTATGTGATCTTGGGCAGTTCACTTAAACCTGTTTGCCTCAGTTTCCTCAGCTCTACAATGAGCTGGAGAAGGAAATGGTAAACCAGTCTGGAATCTTTGCCACGAAAACCCCAAATGGGGATCATGAAGAGTTGGGCATGACTGAAATGACTGGACAACAAAATCATAGTCATGGCATAAATGGTTTGTTTGGTTCTTCTCACTAGGCATCATTTCCTACAAATCTTCCCAAGGTTTCTCTGGCTTTGACCCTTTCACCATTTCTTAGAGTCCCCTAATATTCCTTTCTATTTATCTGCCAGCACTTGCCCAGTCATTCCCAATCAATGGGTACCTTCTTCGTTTCCAGTTCTTTTTGTTGTCTTAATTTTTTGTTGAATCTTCAGGGTTCTCTAAGTAACCATTGTATGTTTCATCTGCTGGAAACAATGTTGCCTCTTTACCTATGCTTATTACCTTAGTTTCTTTTTCTTATTGCTAGATTGCATTTCTAGTACCCTATCAAATAGTGAAAATGGTAGGGATCTTTGTTTTACTTCCTGATCTTATTGGGGATTACTTCTTCACAAAAATGCCAGTTTTTGGTTTTAGATGCATGTTTTAATCATGTAAAATACTTTTATTCCTTAAGTATAAAGAAATGGTTTATTTTGTTAGAGGCATTTTAATGTATGTGGATAGAAACATGATTTTTCATTGATGTGATTAAATATGTGAACAGCTTTCTTAATGCATACTCACCCCTATATTTCTGGTATAAATCCAACCTGGTGACCTTGAATTTCTAAAAAAATTGCTCTTACTCCTTTGTTAATATCTTATATAATATTTTATATGAATATTCAAATATTACCAATATTGATCTATAATTTTCTTTTTCTGCTTTATCTCTTTTCAACTTGGGTAGGAGGACAATAGCAGGAGTTTGATGAGGTGTTTCATTCTCAATTTTTGCAAATATTTTATACTGCACTGGAATTATTCAATCTTTAAATGTTTGCTAGAATTACCATGCGAATGCATCTGGATCAGATGTCTTTTCTTTTAAAAAATATATTTTTATTTATATCCTTTGGTTTTACATTACTTACACCTCCCAGTTTAGTCCTCCCCTAAAGAAAATTTCCATTTATAATAAAGAATAAAGAGAAAAAAACAGTTAAAAACAATAACCAACATACAAAAAAAATATTGCATTATTGTTTCACGTTCATAATCGTTCCCCATCTCAGAAAGACATAAAGGGAGATGCCTTTTCATATCTGTTCTTTGGGACCAGACTTGGTTATTATAACTTCAAAGAATTCAGTTTTCATTGTTTTGTTATTCTTGTTCTTTCTATTCATAATTGTTTTAGTCATTGTGCATATTATTATCCTGGTTCTGCTTACTTCCCTTTGCATCAGTTCATGTCTTCCTATGCCTCTCTTTTTTATCTTATCCATCGTAGTAATATTCCATTACACTCATATATAAAATTTGTTTAATCATTCCCCCAATTAATGGGCCTTTTCTTATATTTCAGTTCTTTTCTATTACAGAAAGGGCTGCACAAGATATTTTGGTGTACATGGGACCTTCTTTTTTTGTCACTGACCTTGGGGCATATTCCT
Source organism: Bettongia penicillata ogilbyi (assembly GCA_023548195.1). Taxonomy (NCBI): domain Eukaryota; kingdom Metazoa; phylum Chordata; class Mammalia; order Diprotodontia; family Potoroidae; genus Bettongia; species Bettongia penicillata. The sequence continues at coordinate 11,066,578 of JAJHZJ010000315.1, read as the reverse complement.
AGCAATGGAATTGCTAGGTCAAAGGGCATGCAGTAGTGTTTTCCTTTGGGATTTAATTTACGAACTGTTCATTTTCTCTTTCGAAAGCTGAATTGTTTGGCTTCTATTTCCTGGTTTTTTAATTTAGGTATTTTAGATTTTTAGAAATATACATGTCCAGTTTTGTTGGCATAGAATTGTTTATGATAATTTCTAATAATTTAACTTCATCTTCATTTGTTATAAATTCTCTATCTTCATTTTTTTAGTTTGATTCATCTGTCTTTTGTAAGGAAACAATGATCACTTGATTTAGTTGGTCATTTAAAAATAGTTTAATCTAAATTCATACAGGAAAAATTAACTGAATTGCAAAAAAACATAGATTGTAATATAATAACTGTAGTTGACTTTAATGTACATATTTCTCAGCATCTTATTGTACTTTTACAAGAATATATCTATCAAAGCTGGATAAATCTACTGAATGATTAACTAAAAGAAAATTATAAAATAGAAGAATCTGTGGAAGAAGTTAGCTCTGAAATATTTATGATATTTTTTAAAAGTTACATGACAAATTTATTTTATACTTTAGAAGAAAAGCAAACAGTAAATAAGGGATTCACAATTTCACAGTCTCTTTTTATGTTCAACTTTTTATTTTGGAAATATTAATTTTACTTGATGTTGGTTGAGTTCAGAATAAAAAAATCAAGTCAAAACAAAACAATTCTGTATTAGCAGGCTACAACTAGGTTCCATCCTCTGCCATACTTGGCTTCCACTTCCTCTCCTGATGCCCTAATGCAAGTGTTCGTTTCAACCTTTGTCTGTTTCCTTTTCTTTGAATCCCCAAACAGAATTTGGTTCTCCCCCTTGATATGGCCCTGACAGGCTCCAATTAGATACTGAAGATTGAACTGAACTTTGGTCTCCTTCAAGGTTTCCCTGGACTTCAAAGGTGGGAAAGATTGTTGAGCTGGTGTTGTCCTCTTCTGTGTCTCTAAAGGAGTACTGCCATGTCTCCCTGGGTGATGACCTATGAGATGTTATCTCACCACTGCCCCAACAGGCCAGGGCCCAAATTTATTGACTTCAGGCCCTAGCAGGTTTCTTTAGATAATTATTGCCACAAGTGAATGGCATCAACAAATTAGAAAATCATATGTTGTTACATTTTAAAAGATATATATTTTAAAAGGCTTATTGCACTTGATGAACTCCTCTCACCTAATCTGAGGCAGATTTCCCACTGTACACCAACCTCTAGAAACCATGACAGCCAGTGAATAAAGAATTTATAAACACACTTCCCAAAAAAGGGAAGAGCCAATTATATATTTTGAATGGGGAGTTTACAGAATGTACATATTTCTCAGCACCTTATTGTGCTTTTACAAAAACATATCATGTTGTACAGTACAGAGAAATTAATAACTATAAACATGTAGAAAATACGAAACATTGTTACACACTATAAAGCAACAAAAATAGTATCTAATACCTTATGAAAATCGATAAGACCTGATCAAAAAGAAGAGGAAAGAAAACAAATGATCAAAATGAAAAAAGAAATGAACAAGGTGAAATCATAACAAACTGAAGAAATAAAAAGAATGATCAGATTCTACCATAGACAATTATGGGCTGGCAAAACCCCCAAATTTAAAAGTATGGAAAGCTCACTTGCAAAAAAAAAAAACCAAAACCACACAAAATAACAATGACAAAGTAATAAAGATCTTCAACAATCCCATCACAATAAATAAAATTGAACAAAAGAGAAAAAAAACACATCCCTGCTCCAGATCGATTTATGAGTGAGAATGCAAGCAAAACTTATAAGACTTAAATTTCTCCATCTCTAACGATATCCCGAACAATGAATTGATCGAAGAACAAACTACCTCTGTTTTTAAGAATTTGTTTTCCTTCAAGCCTCAGCTCAAGCACCACTTTCAGCATAAAACCCTGATTGATCCCTAAAACTGCTACCCTCTTCCCCTCCAAAACGACATATCCATTCTTTATATGTATGTGTGTATATACATTTTGTCTCCCCGTTAAAATGTAAAGTCCTTGAGGGAGGGATTATCTCATTTGTCTTTCTGTCTCCAAAAGCTTAGTATAGTGCCTGGTTTGTTGCTTAACTTGTTGATAGAAACAAATAATACTTAGGTACAATGAGTGATAATGATACAACATATCAACATTTCAGTGACATAGTCAAACCTTTCTTCAGAGCCAGTATTATATCCCTGAAAAAAATCTACAAAATAAGAAAAGAAAATATAAAGGAACTGAATATGCATTTTTTTAAATTAGATTTTTTTCTGGGGGCCATCTTTAGTCATCTTGATCTATATCTTGCCACTGAGAAAGGAAGAAAAACAAAACTCCTGTTACAAATATATATAGTCAAGTAAAAAAAAAATTCCTCTGAGTATGCATTTTATACACGAGAAAATCAACAAATAAAGAACCATAAAAGAAGCACAAAATAAAAAAAATCTAGAAAATTAGAGGAGAAATAGGTAAATTAAAAAATAGAAAGACTATATTAGCATTAAAACTAAAAGCTGGTTCTTTGAAAAGAGTAACAAAGACCTTATTAAAATCGATAAGACCTGATCAAAAAGAAGAGGAAAGAAAACAAATGATCAAAATGAAAAAAGAAATGAACAAGGTGAAATCATAACAAACTGAAGAAATAAAAAGAATGATCAGATTTCTACCATAGACAATTATGGGCTGGCAAAACCCCCAAATTTAAAAGTATGGAAAGCTCACTTGCAAAAAAAAAAAACAAAACCACACAAAATAACAATGACAAAGTAATAAAGATCTTCAACAATCCCATCACAATAAATAAAATTGAACAAAAGAGAAAAAAAACACATCCCTGCTCCAGATCGATTTATGAGTGAGTTCTATCAGAATTTAAAGAATAATGAATACCTCTGCTACATGAATCACCCTACTGTTTCTGTGCTCGGTCATTAAAGGACCACAGAGATCAAGTGGAGCCTATCCATTAGGCATTCTCCATGTTTCAGCAAGTAAATTCCTAATTCCCTTTCTCCCTGTAATTCATTCAGTATGCAGTTGAAACAAATATTCTCTACCTTCCTCTTTCTCTCTGTACTCTCATCCCTATGCTCCTCAGTCCTATCTCTTCCAAATCCCCTTTTTCCTAGGCTCTGTTCCACTGTTTTGTCTGGAAATACTCCCACCACCGTCAATTATGAATAAACTGCTTTTTATCTTGGATTTCTTAATTTTATACTCTTTCCTTCCTTTTCTGTTTATAGAAATATGGTTCTCACAGAAGACACTGCATCCCTGGCCATCCCACCCAGTTCATAGCTCTCTGTAACCTGTTAATATTGTTATAATCTTTTTTATACTTTCCTTATCCAGCCCAGATGAATTTGGTTCATGAGACCCCCTCTCTTTCTAATCCCTACATCTTTTTTTGAATGACCTTCATCCATAGTGTTTCAGTTTCAAGAAATATTGGTTGATTTCTTTTCTCTCTACTTAGTACTTCTCTGGGACAGAGGTCAGCAAACTAGACCCTTAGTTGCCTGTTTGTCCATTTCTTTTTAAGCCCATGGCCATGATTCCCTGTTGCTTCAGTGACCCATAGTTGAAATGGGACTTCCAAAGGATGACAGTTTTGTCTACTGGTCCTTTCAAGCTATTAGGTGCCCTATGACACTATTTCCACCTTCATCACTATTTTACATGATGAGGTGGCCTTTCCTCTTGCCAAGGCAAACCCATCTACATATAGAAGGAATCCATCCCTTCTCCTCCAGCAGATAACAATCCTCACTCTCACTTATCTTCATTTTCCCCTTGTTTATTGTCTCCTTTCCTACTTATATCTCCCCAATCTTGAAAAGAAACCCTCACTTGATCCATCCTTGCTAACTATCACCCTATTTTTCTCCTATCCTTTGTGGCTAAACTCCTCAAAAAAGGCTGTCTACAATAGATACTCCCACTTTCTCTCCTCTCATTCTCTTTTTAACCTTTACAATCCAGCCACCAACTTCATTATGCTACCAAAATGGCACCCTGATTACCAATGATCTCTTAGTTGCCAAATCTAGTGGCCTTTTCTCAATCTTCATTCCCCTTGACCTTGCTGAAGCCTTTGACGGTCAATCACTGTCTCTTCCTTGATATGTTCTTCTCTCAAGTTTTTCTGGATATTGATCTCTTCTGGTTTTCCTCCTATCTCTATGACCTCTCCTTCTCCATCTCCTTTTCTGGATCCTCCTCCAGACCATTCCCTCTAATCATAGGTATCCCTCGAGGTTCTATCCTGGGCCCTCTTCTCTTCTCCCTCTATACTACTTGGTGATCTCATCAGCTCCTATGGATTCAAATACTAACCCTAGGCTGATGATTCTCAGATCTACCTACTCTGCCTTAACCTTTTTGCTGACCTCCAGTCTCCCACCTCCAGCTGTCTTTCATACATTTCAAACTGGATGTCCAGTGGACATCTGAAACTCAACATGTCCAAAACTGTTCATTTTCCCCCTAAACCTTCTCCCCCTTCCAAACTTCTCCAGTACCATTGAGGGCAATATCATCCTCCCAGTGCCCTAGACTCACAACCTAGGAATTGTTTTGAACTCTTCATTATCTCTTCCCCACCAAATCAAATGTATTGCCAAAGTCAGTCAATTTCACCTTTACTGCATTTCTCCAATACACCCCCTTCTCTCTTCTAACACTTCTGTCACTCTGGTGTAGACCCTCATCACCTTACACCTGGCTTCTTTGCAATAGCCTGTGTGTGGGTCTGCCTACCACAAGTCTCTCTCTCCTCCAGTTTATACTCCATTCAGCCACCAAAGTGATTTTCCTAAAGCACAGGTCCAACCATGGCACACATACCCCTTCTAACTCAATTATTGCCTCCAGAATAAAATGCAAAATCTCCTGTTTTTCATTCAAAGCCCTTTAGAACCTGACTTTCTCCTACTTTTCCTATCTTCTTACACCTTACTCCCTGCCACTCCCGGCCTCATGGCTGTTCCATGAATAAGACGCTCCATCTCTTGGCCTGGGTATTTTCTCTGGATGTCTCCTGTACCACTTTCTCTTTCCTCATCTCCACCTGCTTCCTTTCCTGGTTTCTTTTAAGTCCCAACAAAAATCCTCCCTTCTACAGTAGCCTTTCTCAACCCCTCTTAATATTAGTGCCTTCACTTGTTTAATGATTTCCTATTTATCCTGTATATAGCTTGTTGGTTCACATTTCTTTGTCGTCCCTGTTAAATATAAGCTCCTTGAAGTCAGGGACTGTCTTTCTTTTTATTAATTATATTTATAGCACTTGGCACAGTGTCTGAATATAGTGAGCCCTTAATAAATGTTATTCACTGTTGACTGTCTTGACATCAACTTGTCCAAAAGGGAATTTTTTGTCTTTCCCTCTAAACCTTCCTTTCTTCCTAACATCCTTATTACTACCATCCTTAGTCACCTGGGCCTGTGACCTCAAATCTCATCCTCAAATCTCTCTCTCTCTCTCGACCTCTACATCCAACCTTTTGCCAAGTCTGTCCATTTTTAGCTCTGTGGCATCTCTTACGTGTGCACCTGTCTTCCCTCTGACATTGCCACCACTCTGTTGCAAGGTCTCATCACCTTATGCCTGAATCTAATAGGATGAAATCCAGTAGGGAGAAATGTAAAGTCTTACAGTTATGTTCAAAAAAGTCAACTTCATAAGCACAGGATGGGTGAGGAATGGTCAGACAGAAGTTTGTCTGGGAATGATCTGAGAGTTTCAGTGGATGGCAATCCTGACTGTGAATCAGCAGCTGAAATCATGCAACAAACATCCATTAAACACCTGCTGGCACAGGACCTCTCAGCATGGCATGCCCACATCAAAGAAGGTGCTGTGCCGTATGAGCAAAGCAGAATTGAAACAACTCAAAGGAAATGCAGGATGCACAAATTTAGAGAACGCACCCCAAATGTTCACACAAACTATTTATGCCTGACCTGTGGTAGAGCTTCTGACCTCTTATAGATCTGATCAGCCATGGTCAAACACACTGAAATTTGACTCTAGCCCAGGAATGTCATTTTGGTCCTCTTTGAGAATGAAGGACAGCAACTAACCACTGTGTGCGGGGCACTGTGGTAATCACTGAAGAAAGAACAAAGCTTAGCCAAGACATAGCCTCAAGTAGATGCCAATGAGTGACTAAAAAGTATTTATTACTTACTACATGCTATGCCCTGGGTTGACACATACAGAAGCAAGATACTGGCATACCTTGTGAATAGTATGGGTTTGGTTCAGTTCCAGATCACCAAATAAAATGAATATCACAATAGATCAAGGTACATGAATTTTTTGGTTTCCCAGTATATGTAAAAGTTCTGTTAACATTATACTATAGTCTGTTAAATGTACAATTGTATTATGTCTGAAAAAACAATGCACACACCTTAATTTTAAAATACTTTATTGCTAAAAAACATGTGAACGGTCCTCTGAGCCTTCAAGGAATCATATACTTCTTTTGCTGGTATAAGGTCTCATGTCAGTGTTAATGGCTGCTGACTGATCAAGGTGACAGTTGCTGCTGAAGGTTGGAGTGGCTGTGTCAATTTCCTAAAATAAGACAATAAAATTTGCCCCATCGATTGACTCTTCCTTTCATTTAAACCCTTAGAGGCCACAGTAGGGTTATCAGTTGGCCTAATTTCAATTTTGTTGTGTCTCAAGGAATGGGGAGGCTTAAGGAGAGAAAGAGAGATGAAGCGGGGTGACTGATCGGTGGGACAGTCAGAACAAACACAACATTTATTGAAGTCTTTTATGGGCAAGGTTCATGGTGCCCCAAAACTATTACAATAGGAAAATCAAAGATCATTGATCTTCGGTCACTATAACAGATGTAATGATATTCACTATTATGAAAAAGTTTGAAATATTATAAGAATTACCAAAACATGACACCAAGAAGTGCTGGGAGCATGTGCTATAGGAAAAATGGCACCCACAGACTTCCTTGACACAGGGCTGCCTCAGACCTTCAATTTGTGAAAAAAAGTAATATCTGCAAAAACCAATAAAGTGATGCACATAAGGTATGTCTATAGCCATTGTCACCTAAGAATTTACATTTTAATATGAGTAAAAACATATATCAGGGAGTGATGTCCAAGAATGGATGTTTTGGTTTGGGAAGTCACAGAGACTCTGAGTAAGGCCATAGAGGAGTGATATTCCCTTTAATTCTATCAAAGAAGATAATATTTGTAAAGCCTTTAGCACATAGTAGGTACTTCACAAATGTTTCTTTCCTCCCCTCTTTTTCTTTCCAGAAACAATGGTAATATTGAGTTGTAACAATGAATACCCTTTGGGACCCCACTGTCTCAAGGCCAGGTATGTTACATTTCACCCCAAGGGATCTCTACTACTCTTAGAGAGGCTCTTTGCCAGTGGCTTTAGCCTCCATGATTGGTGTTCCCCTAATTGTAGGAGGTACCTTGCATCTTTGTCCTACTTAAAATAGTCAGATTAGCTTTTATGAGGGAATATTTACTTTAAAAGTATAGCAAGAATAAACATATGGACATTCCTCTAGTACTTGGAGGCATAATCTTCCCTTCAACACTCAGAGATTCACAGTTTAGCTCAGTTTCTGTACAGCCCATCTTAAATTCCAAATCCAAAACTTCCCTTGGGCTCGAGTCTCCAAACTCTGGATCCTCAAGGCTTTCCTATGGGCTGTTGAAAACACCTGACCTGGAATCTTGGCTCCAGGGTCACAGTGACTCAAGGTGAGTCCAGTGAGCACTCTGTCACCCTGACCAAGAACTGAAAAGGACAAATGATGCAGACAAAAATAAAATAAAATCACAACAAAACCTAAACTCATTTCTTGGAACCATAGAGCAAAAGTGGGGAATAAGGGTAACTGGCTTTTGCTTTCTCACTAGTTCCATTCATAGTTTTGCCCATGCTATGGGTGAAGTTGAGTCTTTATCCTCTCTGGACACTGAGAGAAAGACAGCAGATGTTCTAGTCTGGCAGTTTTTAATGGCATCCTGTTTTGGCTACACAAGCAGTGGAAAGAGGCTACTCCCACCCTGTGGTTGGAGACCATAGAATGTCTTCTTTCATTTTTTTAATTAATTAATTTTTAGTTTTCAGCATTCACTTCCATAAGTTTCAAATTTTCTCCACCTCTTTTCCATCCCCCCTCCTCAAGATAGTGTGCAATCTGATATAGGTTTTACATATACATTCTTATTATACATATTTTCACATTAGTCATGTATAAAAGAATTAGAGAATATGGGAGGAACTGTGAGAAAGAAAAAACAAAGTAAGACAGCAAATAGCATGTTTCCATCTGCATTCAGACTCCATATACCTTTCTCTGGATATGGATGACATTTTCCATCATGAGTCTTTGAGAGTTGTCTTAGATCCTTGCATTACTGAGAAGAGCTAAATCTATCAAAGTCAGGAATCTCACAATGTGACTCTTACTGTGTACAATATTCTCCTGGTTCTGCTCACTTCACTCAGCATCAGTTCATGTAAGTCCAGGTTTTTCTGAAATCCACTTGCTCATTATTTCTTATACCACAAGAGTATTCTATTGGAGTCATATACCACAAGTTGTTCAAACATTCCCCAGTTGATGGGCATCCTTAATTTCCAGTTCTTGGCCACCATAAAAAGAGCTGCTATAAATATTTTTGTACATGTGGGTCCTTTTCCCATCTCTATGGGATACAGAACTCAAAATGGTATTGCTGGGTGAATGTCTTCTTTCAGAAAGTGATCTAGGCATGCTCAAAACTCCCATTACAGATTTAATTACAGTTCTCAAAGTATGGGGTCCAGGATACAAATGGTAGCAGGGTTGATGATTAGAAGCATGGAAAATTGTTCTGAATAAAGGGGTCTATATGAGTTTGCCCTCATTTACCAACCAAGACAACTGATTCTCATAATAGGACTCACAGGTGAATTAATCTCCTAGGTACTGGAGGATGCATAGCACGGTAGATGGTAAGATAGTTGGAGATGGATAGATCCATGTCATATGAGGACTGGATGAAGGAAATAAACATATATCCTTGGAAAGAAAAGACTAGGTTGGGGGCACAATATCTATGTTCAAGTATTTGAAGGATAGTCATGTGGAGAAAGGATTATATTTGTTTCATTTGGCCCCTAGGCATTAGATTTAGATTTAACAAATATTTTTACGTGCCTACGATGTGCCAGGCACTGTGCTAAACGCTTTATAAATATCTTATTTGATTCTCACAACCTTGGGAAGTGGCTACTATTATTAGCACTAATTTACCAGATGAGGAAACTGAGACAAACAGAGGTCAAATGACTTGCCCAGGGTCATACAGCCAGCAAGCGTCAGAAGCCAGATCTGAATTCAGGTCTTTAAATCCAAGGTTCTTTCCACTGCACCACCTAGCTGTCATAGGCCAGACCTGTGAGCAATGGGTAAAAGCTACAAAGATGCAAATTTATCCTTGATGTCAGGAAAAGGTTCCTAATCATGTCCAAAAGTGGAATGAGCTGTCTTTGGCATGATGGGCTCCTCCTCATGGACTATCTCTAAGTAGATGATAGGTGGCCACTTGACAGTCATATTATAGTATGATTCTTTGGGTGTCCTATGGCTATGAGGACACTTTCAACTCTACAACCTTTCTGAAGAGAATTGGATGGAGGAGAATGGTAATATAGTGGGAAGTCCAGTCATGAAATGACTTGAATACCAGGCACAGACGGCTGCATCTTACTCAGGATTCATTCAGCAGCCCCTGCAATTTGGTGACAGCGGAGTGACATGATCAGATCTAAGCTTAAGGAAGCTTGTCCTGGTAGAGGTGTGAAGGTTAGACTGGAAGAGGCTAGAGAGTGGAGGTGGAGAGATCTACAAAAATATGAGAACATGGCTGTACTGGGTAGTGATGAGGACGTGTATGCACTGAGTCAATGCTGGAGCTGATGTCAGATTAGAGAGATATTGCAGAGATGCAACGAACAGGGTCTGGTCATTGATTGGTTATGACAGGTAAGGCAGAGGAAAGAATCAAGTCAATCACTCAATTAGCAAGCACTTAAGTGTTTACTATGTTCTAGGTACTGTTCTAGCACTGGGGATTCAAACAAAGACAAAGACAGTGTTCCCATCCCCAAGGAGGTCACATTCTAATAGGAGACATCATATGCACATAAATTGGCACATACAGATGAAGTGGAAAGGTTAACCCCACATTATGAGTGTGAGAGATTGGATGAATGGCAGCACCACAGAAAGGAGCACTGAACTCAACCGATCAATCAGCAGTTACTAAGCGCCTACTATGTGTCAGGATGCAAAGACGAAAATGAAAACATCAGAAGGTGGATCAGGAAAAATAATGAACTCAGTTTTAAGTACCAGTGGAACGCCTGGGTGCAGATTTCTTGTTTGGGTGGAGGAGGAGAACTCAGGACAGATGTCAGAACTAGAGGTGTACATACAGGACTGTTCTACACAGAGAATGGAAGTATTGAAAGTGGTAAGAGAAGAAGTGCAGGGAGAGAGGAGAAGGACGCCAGGAACAGATGTCTGGGGTCATGAAGAGGATGAGGGAAGGGAAGAACCAGGAGAACATGGTATCCCTGAAGTCAAGGGAGGATGAGAGCTGGAAGGGACCGATCTCATCATTTTATAGATGAGGAAGCTGAGGCACAGAGAGATGAAATGATTTGCCATGGGTCACACAGCTAATAATTTTCTGAGGGAGAATTGGAATCCAAATCTTCCTGATTCATAGGATTGTAAACTCCTAGATGTACAGCAAGATCATAGAGGTCATTAAATTCTTCGCTTTGCATATTAAGAAGTAGAGGCAGAGAGAAATCAAATGACTTTCCCAGGGTCCTCTAGCAACTAAGCATCTGAGGGAAGATTTGAACCCAGGTCTTCCTGACTGAGTCAAGTCAAGTGCCCTATACTGGTCAAAAGTATCAAAAGTTACAGAGACAATATACAGAGATAATATATAGGGTCGAAATGGGTATGTGATTTAGATATAAAATATGATACTGTAAGCAAACTAGGAGAGCAAGGAATAGTTTACCTGTCATGTCTATGGAGAAGGGAAGGATTTATGACCAAACAAGAATATTATGAAATACAAAATGGATAATTTTTATTACATCTAATTAAAAAGGTTTGGCACAAACAAAGTCAATGCAACCAAGATTAGAAGGGAAGCAGAAAGCTGGGAAACAATTTTTACAGTGTGTCTCTGATAAAGACCTCATTTCTAAAATATATAAAAAATTGTGCCAAATTTATAAGAATACAAGCCATTCCCCATTTAATAAATGATCAAAGCATATGAACAGGCAGTTTTCAGATGAAGAAAGCAAAGCTATCTTTAGTCATATGAAAAAAGGCTCTAAATGATTAGAGAAATACAAATTAAAACAACCACATCACATCTACCAGATGGACTTTCATGATGAAACAGAAAAAGAATAAAAAAAGTAAAACAGGAAAAGGAGATGTGGGAAAATTGGAACACTAATGCATCGTTGGTGGAGTTGTGAACTGACCCAACCATTCTGGAGAGCAATTTCAAACTATACCCAAAAGGCTATAAAACTGGAAGTATCATTTGACCCAGCATACTATTGCTAGGTCTATATCCCAAAGAGATAATAAAAATGGGAAAAGGACCCACATTTACAAAAATATTTATAACAGCTCTTTTTGTGGTGGTCAAGAATTGGAAATTGAGGGGATGACCATAAACTGGGGAATGGCTGAACAAATTATGGTATATGAATGTGATGGAATATTATTGTTCCATAAGAAATAACGAACAGGCAGATTTCAGAAAAATCTTGAAAGACTTAAATGAATTGATTCTGAGTGAAGTGAGCAGAACCAGGAGAACATCGTACACAGAAACAGTAGCACTGTGTGATGACCACCTTTGATAGATTTAGCTTTTCTCAGTCATGCAAGGATCTAACGCAATTACCAAAGAAAGACTCATGATCAAAAAGGCTAGCCATATCCAGAGAAAGAGCTACGGAGTTTGAATGCAGAACAAAGCATACTATTTTCTCTCTGTTTGTTGTTTCTTCTTTCTCTTGGTTTTTCCCTTCTGTTCTGATTCTTCTTCACAATATGACTAATTGAAAATGTGTTTAATATGATTTGCATGTATAACCCATATCAGATTGCATGTTGTCTTGGGGAGGGGAGGGGGAATGGGAGAAAATTCAGAACTCAAAAATCTTATAGAAATGAATGTTGAAAACTAAAAACAAATAAAATTTTTAAAAGTTACAGAGAGCTCAGAGAGAAGGAGGATTGGGAAAAAGCAGGTTGGTTTTGTTGATTTGGTAATCATCAATGCCCTTTAGAGACACTGGTTTTAGCAGAGTGGGAGGTGGGGAAGGAAGGCTTGATTGTAAGTGGTTCAGGAGACAGAGAGGAGGGAGGAAAAAGGGGCATCAGGTGTAGGTCAGTTTTTCACCAAGTTTAACCATGAAGGGGGAAAAAGAGAGAAAGAGAAGAGTAGTTGATTGGAATAGAAAGGTCAAAGAAAGGCTTTCTGAGCATGAGGGAGATCTGAATATGTTTTAGCCAGATGGGAAGGAGCTAATGGCAAGAGGGAGAATTGTTCAGTGTGTGGATATAGAGGGGATGCCTGCTAGGACAAAGTCTTATAGGAGGCAGGAGGGAACGGGATTCAGGGGTTTGGTTTTAGCAGCAAAAATACCTTTTCTGTGACTGGAGGGGAAGAAAGGAAAAGAGAGGATGCTGGGAAGGTCTGAGGAGCAGAGCTTGCAAAGGACCTGGCAGATGACCCCAATATTCTCAGTGAGGTAAGAGAATGACTCACCTGCATTAAAGGGATGGCATCAGAGGATGGAGGCAGAGGTCTGATTGCTGATAGGAGGAAAGAAGGAAATGTTTGAAAATGATGTCTTAGAGGCAGCTAGTTGGTGCAGTAGATGGAGCACCAGCCTTGGAGTCAGGAAGACCTGAGTTCAAATTTGACCTCAGATACTTACTAGCTGTGTGACCCTGGGCAAGTCACTTAACTTTGGGAAGGAAAAGAAGAAAGAGGAAAGAAAGAAAGAAAATGATTTCTGTCAGGTGAGAGAAAGAACCCTGAATGACCACAGAGTTCAAGGACCCCGGTTCAACCCCATCTGACACTTAATACCTGTGTGGCCTGGGGCAAAGTATTTAACCTCCTTGGGCCCCTATTCTCTCATCTGTAAAATAAAGGGTTTGCATTACCTCTGAGGTTCTTCCTGGTGCCAGAATTGGGCACCTAATGAAGAGACAGGGTCTTGGGATTCTGAGCTTTGTAGTTCTATTTCTGGAACTATTGAAGAACTACCCAGGAGATATCAGACTTGTACAAAGTCAAAGGGTCCCAGCCAGTTCTGGAACCCCAGGACTTTGGGTCCCTATGTTCTTTCCATTGCATTAAATCTTCTTCTGTAAGAAGGAAAAGGAAAACTGAAAATTAAGGGAGAACGAAGAAAACACAATATTCCTCCAGCTCTATCCTGCAAATGCTGTTTCAAGGCAGAAGAGTTGGAGATTGGTGGTCTTCTCCTGGTCCTGTTACACCTCCCATTGTGGACACAGGTAGAAGAAGATACTCCCACTTCAAAAAAATGCAACAGCTTTTTGGGAGCTGAGTCAACTAACATCTATGAAGCACAAAGTATCTATTAAGATACAAAGAAAAGCCAAAAACAATTCCTGTTCACAGTCTAATGGAAGAGACAGCTATGCACAAACTATATACAGGATCAATTGGAGACAATCTCAAAGGTAAGGCATTAATAATGATAAAAGCTGGCATGTGTATGTCCTACTATGTGCTAGCAGGTCCTGTACTAAGTAAGCACTGGGAAGAGGCCTGGAGTCCCTGAGACCTTGCATCAGACCTCCAAGGATGGCCCAAAGATGCTGCCTTGATGGGGCCAAGTGGCCAGAACTTGCATCCCCTTTGTCAGTGATATTTTCCCTTGTTAGAAGGAAAAGGGCCCTGAGGAGACAGATGAAAAGTGGGAAAGTACTTTGGCAATCTGATTTTTACTCTCAGACTCCTACCACCCAGCTTAGTAATTTTCCAAAAAAAAAATAAATTTTTATTAAATTAATTTTTATTTTTTAAAAAATTAAAATCTTTAATTAAAAATTAAAATATTTATTATTTTTATTGTTAATAATATTAATAGCTAGCATTTTTGAAGCATTTTAAAGTTTGTAAAGTTCTTTTCATGTATTAACTCATTTGATCCTTACCACAACTGGGAGTAATCATCCTTTTCATTTTACAGATAAGGAAACTGAGGAGGACAGAGGTTAAGTGCCTTGCCCACACAGCTAGAAAGTGTCTGAGGTCAGATTTGAACTCAGGTCTTCCTGACTCCAGATACAGCATTATATCCTCTGTGCTACCTAGCTGGCAACCTTAGACAAGTCATCGGCCTTCCCTGAGTCTCAGTTTCCTTATCTCTAAAATAAGAAAGTTGACCTAACTAGCCACCAAATTCCCTTCTAGCTCAAGGTGGATGATCTGTTTTTCCTAACTTTATCCTATCTGACCTCTTTGTAGCATCTGACTCTATCCAGCACTCTCTTTCCAGTGTTTCTATGACATTGTGCTCCCCTTTGATCAAATGATCTTTGATGATGGCACATTGGAACAGAGGACAGAGAGGAAAGAGCTGGGGCTTCCATTTACTCACTTCTCAAAGGAAGGGGCTGGACCAGATCACCTCTAAGATCCTTTCTAGGTCTGATTTGATGTCTTGCTTCTTGGCATTTTCACTGGCTGCTCCACTCCCAGTCCCTAGAATTTTACCCCTCCTCATTTCGCCTCCTGGCTTCCTTCAAATCCCAGACAAAATCCCACCTTTCTCCACAGGAGTGGTCTGAAGCTTGACCACCTTACATTAAGGTGTGAGTGGGTGGTAAGGAAGTTAAGGAAGTCATTGTAGATGCTTCTTTCCAGAAGACTGGCAACGTTGGGGAGAGGGGAGAGACAGAGAGAGAGACAGAGAAAGACAAGAGAGATAGAGACACACAGAGACACAGAGAGAGACAGAGAGACAGACAGAAAGAGAGCGAGAGAGTATCTCAAGGGATTTCAGGAGTATCAGTGTCAAGAGAAAGTCTTTTTGTTTTTAGAGTTCATTTCTGCCTATTTAGAGACCAAGGGGAAGGAGCCAAATGCAGGTTCTGGGTGAGAATTGTGACAATGAATAGCCAAGCCGACTGTGCTTGTGCCATGCTGGTCATAGCTGGGCTGGACAGTGTGCATTTTCAGAGGATGAAAAGCAGTTTAAACAAGGAATGCAGCAAGCACGGCTATTACTCTGTCAAAATGTGTAACATCATGAGTGAGGCCCATTTAGCATTTGTAAAAAGTGCAGGATTGACAGCCATGGGTAGTTTGAGGTCTTCAGTGAATTCTGGAGAGTACTTAGTTTGGGGAATAGACAATTAGAGAGGGGACTTTTCTATTCTCTCTCTCTCTCTCTCTCTCTCTCTCTCTCTCTCTCTCTCTGTCTCTCTGTCTCTCTCACCTCCTGTCTTTCTTTCTCTTTATCTCTGTGTCTCTCTGTTTCTTTGTCTTTTCTCTCCCTCTGTCTCTCTACATGCCTATTTTGTTCAATATTACTGGGATAGACCATAGATAAACTCAATACGTTCAAAATGGAATGTATTACCATCCCCCCAAACCCTTCCTATTTCCAACTGTTCCTGCTTTTGTTGAGGGCACCACCATTTTTCCAGTCTCCCAGGATCCCATCCTCAGAATTAGAGATTTTTGTGCATTTCTGGTGTCCCCTCTAGGGGACTCTAAGGTCTTCTTTAACTCTAAGATTCTGTAGTTCTCAACCTTTCCCTCTCTTTCATTCAGACATACAACTGGTTGCCAGTCTGGGGTGTTCTACCTTCATAACATCTCATTGTGTCTTTTCAGTCACCCAGCTACCACCCTAGTCATAGCTCACATCACTTTCTGTCTGGACTATTATGGTAGCCTCCTAACTAGTCTTCTTGCCTCTAGTTTCCCCTCCACAATTCATCTACTGCCTAACTTTCTCAAGGTGTTGATCTGCTTGTGTCACTCCTGCTCAAAAGCCTCCAGTGACTCCATCAGTTAACAAGCATTTATTAAACATTTACTATGTGTCCATCACTGTGCTAAGCATTGCGAATACAAAGAAAGGCAAAGAGCTCACATTCTAATGGGGAAAACATCATGTAAATAATAAGATACATAAATGATACATCCAAAGTAGGTGGCCCCCTGAGTCCAATCCAATCCAGAAAAGATTTATTTTTTCTTTCTTTTTTTAAAAACATTATCGATGCGAGCTCGGGAGCAGCAGCCTCACATCTAACTCAGAACTTTCGCAGCCTGAGCAGTATCCTCGCTATCCCCCCGGATACCCTCCAAAATGGCATCAACTGTCAAGGATCATCTTATCTTGAATGTCGTAAAGGAAGGCCAGGTTCACCAGAACAAGATCACTATTGTTGAGGTTGGTGAAGTTGGCATGCAGTTGGTGCAATGGCTATGTGCCATTAGTATCTTAACAAAGGAATTGGCTGATGAACTTGCCGTAGCTGATGTAATAGAAGACAAAGTAAAAAAGAATGATGGATCTCCAACATGGCAGCCTTTTCCTCAAAATGCCAAAGATTGTTTCTGGCAAAGACTACAGTGTGACTGCAAACTCTAAACTGGTCACTGTTACCACTGGGGCACGTAAACAGGAGGGAGAAAGTCATCTTAATTTGGTCCAGCATAATGTGAATATCTTTAAATTCATCATTCCCAATATTGTTAAATATAGCCCTAATTGCAAGCTGCTTATTGTTTCCAATCCAGTGACATATGTGGCCTGGAAGCTAAGTGGCTTTCCTAAAATCTGTGTTATTGGAAGTGGTTGCAATCTGGATTCTGCCTGTTTCCGTTACCTAATATTAGGGGGAATGACTTGGGGTCCATTCTTCAAGTTGTCATGGATGGGTCATTGGAGAACACAGAGACTCCAGTGTTCCTGTGTGGAGCGGTGTGAATCTTGCCGGTGTGTCTCTAAAGAACCTTCATTCTTGTTGGGAACTGATGCTTATGCAGAGAATTGGAAAGATGTTCACAAACAGGTGGTTGAAAGTGCTTACGAAGTGATCAAACTGAAGAGCTACACTTCCCTGACCACTGGCTTGTCTGTGGCAGATCTGGCAGAAAGCATTATGAAGAATCTTAGGAGAGTGCATTCAATTTCCACTATGATTAAAGGCTTATATGGTATTATAAGGATGTCTTCCTTAGTGTCCCATGTGTCTTGGGGCAGAATGGCATTTCAGATGTGGTGAAGGTCAACCTGAATCCAGAGAAGGAGAACTGTTTAAAGAAGAGCGCAGATACTCTTTCTGGAATCCAGAAGGAGCTGTAATTTTAAAACCTTTGAATGGGCTGTCATAGAGAGAACACAACAGGGATTGAGGGGTTATGTATAATTCGCTTTTCAAATAGGCCAACTCCTTCCTCTGATTAGTGACTAAACACCAGAAACATAAAACCTGTGAACACACTCTAGTTTCTTCCTAAAGTTAGAAATGGGGAATAGAACACTGTTTTAGTCAGCATATGATACTGGATATGATATATTGTCTGAGTGGCTGGTGTCAAGCAGAGCCAGTGACCCACAGGTATATAAACTACCTGCTTTGTATGTAGGTGCTACAAGTTCCCTTAGGTCCAGAAGACAACACTCCTGGATACAAAACACTATACAGTAGTAATTTTTTACTGATGCATTGATGATCTTCGTGCTCCCCTCAATTAGGGCACTACAGCATGGCCCCATCTATCACCTTTCCAGAGGACCTGATTTTGTCTGTCTTCTATCAATAGTTGTAAATTTCCATATTATATAAAATGATCCGTATATGTACAACAACACAACCAATTCCTCAAGTGTCATACTAACCCTAAATACTGAATAACAACAAATAACTGATTTAAAAAATCATCTATTTATTTTTGTTTTTAAGCATCACTTTTATAAGATTTCGAGTTCCAAATTTTTCCCCTCTCTTCCCAAGACAGCATATTGTGAAAGAAGAATCAGAACAAAGGGAAAAAACTGAGAAAGAAAAAAAGAGAGAGAAAATAGCATGCTTCGATCTGCATTCAGACTCCATAGTTCTTTCCTTGGATGTAAATATCATTTCCATTATGAGTCTTTAGGAATTGTCTTAGATCCTTGTATTGCTGCGAAGACCTAAGTCTGTCATAGTTGATCATTACACAATGTAGCTGTTGCTGGGTACAATGTTCTCCTGGTTCTGCTCACTTCACTCAGCATCATTTCATGTAAGTCTTTCCAGTTTTTCTGAAGTTCACCTGCTCATTATTTCCCTTTTTATGATCTCTTTAGGATATAGCCCTAGAAGCAGTATTGCTGGGTTAAATGGTATGCACATGTATTCCCTAGTAAAATGTAAACCCTTAGAGAGCAGAAATTCTTCTATTTTTATCTCTTTAACTCTAATACCTAGCACAGTGTCTTAATAAGGTATTTAATAAATGGCTATTGAATTGAATCCAATTGAAATTCATTTAGGATAATTCCAAGACTCATGAGTTTACAGGCTGATGTTCATGGGAGTTCATGGGAGGCACACTAGTTGGGGCTCATGATCTCAAGTTTCACAGTGGTCACCTACAAGATTACTCCTAGAACTAGAGGTAGCAGTGACTTCCAACGTACCAGCATAATTGTAAATTGGAGCACCCCAAAAGAATTACTACAGAAACAATAAGAGAAATGTCTTCTACTTGCAACAGTAGGAATGTAATTGCAGGAGAGGCCCAGCCGCTAAACCAAGAGGAACAAAGTTTAGACTAAGCTTCCTAGTGTTCTTTGTTCCTGGAAGGCAGAGAAAGAAACCTCTTTGGGCAACCTGTATGAGAAATTGTGTTTTATTTGACATGGGAGTGTGATGGGCTGTGCTTCAGGAACAATCTTAAGGTTTAGCAAATGCTGCCCCACCCTTCCTGGGGCACCAGGTACATTTCATCAGAAAGAGACAAGAAGTTCCTTCGCAGAGGGTATCTTCCCCATCCAAGGGACAGCTGGAAAGCGTAGCCCCTCATCCCTTATAGTTGGAGAGTTCTATGTAATTACAGGATGCTTTGTGGATGCTTTACAGACATCTTCCCACTCATTATGTCATTTAATAACAATACCCCTCCATGAGGATGTCTGAGCAGTGATTATTATCCCCATTTTATAGATAAAGAAACTGAAATTGAGAAACACCTTTGGCTAAGGTCATGTAACTAGAAAGTCAAGTCGATAAGCATTTATGAAGTGTTTACTGTATGTCAAGCATTTTGCCAATCCTTAGGCATTCAAAGAAAGGCAAAAACAGTCCCTGAACCCAAGGAGAATATATTTAAATGGGGGAAATGACAGCTAAATAACTAGATATATAGGAGGTAATCAGACTATATGGAAGGCAGTCTCAAAAGGGGAGGACCTGGAGGGGAGCCATAAAGATGGGCTTCTTATAGGAAGCCAATGGAAAACTGAAGTCCAGAGGCAGGGCCGAGGAGGCAGAGAGAGACTTCTGGCAGGGGAAGGGGTTGGGGCAGGAAATGCAAAGGCATGGAGAGCTGTGCATGAGGAACAGCCAACAGGCCAGCCTTGCTGAATCACAGATTGTGTAGGGTCAACAATGGGCATTTTTATAAAGTGCCTACTATATTCCAGGCACTATGCTCAGCACCACAGAGATAAAGAAGAGCATCCAACAACCCCTGCTTTCCAGGAGCACAGAGTCTAATGGGGGAGACAACTGTGTACAAACAAACCAACAATTTATGCAGGATAAATTAGAGATAATCTCAAAGGGAAAGCACTAATAAGAAAAACTAGCACTTATGTCGCCCCTATTGTGTGCTAGGCACTTTACAAATATTCTTTCATTCAGTCTTCACAACAACCTTGGGAAATAGAAGCCATTATAATTCCCACTTTACAGATGAGGAAACTGAGGTCCACAGAGTTCAAGTCCCATAACTAATAAGTATCTGATTGGAACCCAGGTCTTTCTGACTCCAGGCCTGGTGCTCTATCCACTTTGTTGTGTATGTATATTCGTCCTTTGTTGCCAAAGACCACGCCATCAGAGAAATAATGACATGACTTACACTTGACTTTGTTTTGAGTGAGGGTAGGTTGCCAGCTTCACTTCTCCTCCAGAGCCATCTGAATCCAGTGACCAAATATTCATCAGGATGAGTGGAGATGACCCAGGATGAGGCAATTGGGGTTAAGGGACTTGCCCAAGGTCACACAGCTAGGGAGTGTCAAATGTCTGAGGTGAGATTTGAACTCAGGTCCTTCTGACTCCTGCACTGGTGCTCTATCCACTGCACCACCTAGCTGCCCTTATCCACTTAACCACCAAGCTACAGTGTGCTAGCATTAAAGGAGACTGCAGAAGATGGGATTTTAGCTGAGACCTGAAGAAAGCCAGAGAAGCCATGAGAAAGAGATCAGGAGGGAGAGATTAGAAGGCATGGGGGCCAGCCAATGACAAAGAACAGAGTTGGAAGATGAAAGGGTAGAAAAGTGTAAAAAGACTAGATGTGAGGGAGGGAAGGGATAAGCACCTACTATGTGCCTGAAAGAAGGGGATCAGTAATAAAAAGATTTAAATGGCAAAGATTATGTATTTGATCCTGGAGGTAATCGGGAGCCAGTGATGGTAAATGAATACGAGTATGACATGGTCAGATCCGTGCTTTGGGAAAATCACCTTAGTACATGTGGGGAGGATGGACTGTGATGTGGAGTGGCTTTAGGAAAGAGATCAATTAGACGGCTGCTGGAACAGTCCAGGCAAGAGGAGATCAGGGTCTGAACTAAGGTAGTGGCTGTGTGAGTGAAGAGAAGGGGTTGTAATCAGAGACTCCATGAGAATAAAAACAAGGAGACTTGGCAACACATTCTATGAGTGAGAGTTGAGGTCACAAGAATGACCCTGAGGGTGCAAGCTTGGGTGATTGGGAGGTTGATGGTACCCTCAATGTTAATAGAACTTGTACCTGGTCTTTTGCTGCCTAGTCTAATCCAATATTGTGTGCTAGGCATAGTACTAAATGCTGGGAGTACAACTGATAAAAAGAAATAGAGCCCCTGCCCTTAATGAGTGTACAATATAAAGGAGACAATGCACCAAAGGAAGGAGGAAAAGGGATGGGCGGGGGGGGGGGGGGGTGCGAATGGGCCACCAGGGCTTCTTCTTTGTATAGTTGAAACCAGAGCAAACAGCAGAGACAGAGTAGAGTGAGCTGAGAATTCAGTTTCTGCCCTTTATATAGACCAGCATCTAGGTGAAGCAGAGGATGGAGTACTGGGCTTGAAGTCAGGAAGATTCATCTTAATGAGTTCAAATCTGATATCAGATACTAGGACCTCGGGAAAGTCACTTAACCCTGTTTGTCTCTGTTTCCTCATCTGTAAAATGAGCTGGAGAAGGAAGGGACAAACCACTCCAGTATCTTTACTGAGAAAACCCCAACTTGGGATCACAAAGAGTCCAACAGGAGATTGAAAAAAAAAAAAACCCAAATGACTGAACAAGAAAATAAATGAAAACATTGGGAGGAGTTTGGCATTTCATCCTCCAGCCCTCCAATCAGAGAGGAGGGTGAGAGAGGTGGTGTCATTCAAGGCTGGTGTGGGCTTCTGAATGATGAGATTAGATGGGATGAGTTTATCCTGGAAAGATCACCTTGTTCTATGGAGTTAAAACCAGGCAAGGCCCCAGGTCAGCGGGTCTAGATCTAGGATTCTCGGAATTTCTGGTCCTTCACATACAAATGGTGCCGAAGCAGCCTGTGCTGGGGGGAGGGTTCAAATGCAGCCTAGGGGATCACTTGTCAATATCAGGAATGTTGCAGTGGGGGTTGGACTAAGAACCTTCTGAAGTTTTTCTGGTTCTAAGACTCTAGAATTCTAATCCTGACCCAGGAGTCACAGGAAACAAGTCTACCACCTCTTTCCTATTGAAGACAATGATTATACTACCTCCAAAGTCTTCTCCAGAATAAATACTACCCCTTCCCCCCACCCATTTTCCCCATATCCTAGTCATCCATCCCTAGCTGCCCCCAGCAGCTCCACTTCATCAATGTCTCTCCTATAATGGGATGCCCTTCACCAGACATGGGCTTCCCAAGTTCTCTCCAAGAGGATCCACAAGGATCTGTGTTAGGGATCGAAGTATTTCTCTAATAGCCCCAGGGATCTCCCCTTTCCCCACTCCACCCCCAGCAGAGACCCCAGTGCCTGCTCCTTCTTGCTCCATGACGCCTCAACACGGGGGTGGTGAGGTGGCAGGCAGGACCATCTGCCTCTGTCGCCTTCCCTCCCTGGGCTTCTGCCATGGCGATGAAAAGCTGTCTTTCCCTGTGTTTCCACCTACTCCCTGGCCCGGGTAATGCTTTGATAAATGTTCTCAAATCAGCAGCTCCTCCACCTCCAGATGATGGTGCTATAAAAGCAATCACTATTGGAGGAAGGGCTGCTCTGTGAAAGAGAGAGAGAGAGAGAGAGAGAGAGAGAGAGAGAGAGAGAGAGAGAGAGAGAGAGAGAGAGAGAGAGAGAGAGAGAGAGAGAGAGAGAGAGAGAGAGAGAGACCAGGCTCAGAGCAATGCTTAGCATTAATTCCACAACCAAGGAGCAGAGAGAGGCAGGAGATAGAGAAAAACAATTTTTTTCCTCATCTTTTTCCTGTCTGTTTCCCTGGAACCCAATTCCTGCTTGTCCACCATGAGATGGGAAGAAATGAGGAGGAGGGGAATGGAAAGGGATGCTGTGTTCTTCCTAGTAGGGGGCTCTCCCCTTCTTTCCCTGGTTAATTTCAAGGCAGAGAGGAATCTTTTCCTACTATGGCAAGCTTCAAGCCTAGTTCTTTGCATTGCCAGGTCTGGTGGCCTATCACCTGCCACAGGGAGAGCTCTCCAGACACTCCCCTACCACCAATCCACTTCCAGTCCACCTCTTAGCCCCATCCTATCTATGTGTTGCAAGCATCTTCTCTCAATCTGGATTGTAGGTTGAGCTCCTTACCTTCTTTTACATCTTCCTGCCTTTTATGTACTCCTTTCCCTTCCTCTGCCTCTTTTCTTCCTGGATCAGGCTGGAATGTTCCATTGCATTCCATAAAGGTGATACCTTGTTCCCAGGCCAGAGAAATTCTAAAAATCAGATGGTTCTAGGTTTGGAACCTCTTCTGCCTAACCACCACCACCCCTCATTCCCAACGGGTTCTAGACCAGGAGGCCTCAGAGATGTGGGCACAGGGTGTACCTCTTCATAGTTTCCTTTGCAAACTCATACATTTGTGTCCTGGCTTGGAGGAGTACCCTTCCCAGCTGTCTGGACCAGTGGAGATGTTTCTTTGATGAAGAGGTATTTCCACTTCCTCTAGACCTCAAGGAGTGAACCCTCTCCGGCAAGGACTGATATAGTTGCCTTAGAAAAGTTGAATACTGGGGCTGGAAGGCGCATTGAAACAAAAATATCAGAATCCACCTAGTCTAATCCCTTCATTTGAGAAATGAGGAACCCAAGACCCAGGGAAGGGAAATGATTTATCTAAGGTCGTATAGGGAGTCTGAGATGAGAAATTGGGTCTCGGACTCCAGACCAGCATCCTTCCCGCCACTCGGGGCTGCCCCATTTGGAGGGAGCAAGAGCAAAGAGCTCTGGAAAGGAACCAGATCCTGCTAGTCGTCCCTCGCCCCTAGACTTCCTCAAACACGACGTTCCTAGGTCTAGCCTTTCCCCTGCCCCCGATGGGGAGGGAGGTGTGTGGCCGGGGCGGGGCATCGGAGGGAGCCTGATGCACCCTGGCTGGACTGGGAGGGAAACCTCTCTGTCTTTGATAGGGGAGGGAGCTCTCAGCGCCATCATCCCTGCAGCCCCCCTGACCTCCCCCTGCCTTCAGTCCCTCCATCCTCCCTCGAGCTCCCTCCCTCCCTGCTCCCCGGGCGGGGGCCGTGGGCGCCCGAGGCGGCAGTGCCGGGCTCGGGCCGGCAGGTGTCGCTGCGGAGCGCTTCTTTTGTGGTCCTGATGCTGCCGCTGGCCTGAGAGCAAGAGCTTCCTCTCCAGCTGAGAGCTTTTCTCCTCCGTTCATTTGCTCTTCTCCAACCTGTGTCGGTCTCGGGCATGGCCAGATTGACGGAGAGCGAGGCGAGGCGGCAGCAGCAGCAGCAACTCCTGCAGTCCCGAGCCTCCCCCATGAGCAGCGGCCCCGAGCCCCCCGTCCAGCCGGACAGCATGAAGGACCTGGATGCCATCAAGCTCTTCGTCGGCCAGATCCCCCGCAACCTGGAGGAGAAGGACCTCAAGCCCCTTTTCGAGCAATTCGGCAAGATCTACGAGCTGACGGTGCTCAAAGACCGCTACACCGGCATGCACAAAGGTGCGCCCCCGCCCCGCCCCTCCCCTGGCTCCCCAGCCCAGCCCGGGCCGGCCGCCCCCTCTCCTCCTGCTCCTGGCTGCCCCTTCTAGCATCCTAGCGCCTGCCGCTCTCGCTCCTCGCTGCCCCTCCCCACTCCACCTCCTGGCATCGTTATCATCATCGTTATCATCATCATCTCTCCCTTTCTCCTTCCTCTTTCCCTTAGCCTTCATCGGTCTCCCTTCTTTTCTTTTCACTCCTATCCTCCTATTGCCTTCCATCCTCCCCTCCATCCTTTGCTTCCTCCTCAGCATCCTCTCTCTCTCTCTCTCTCTCCTGTCTCCCCCCCTTCCTTCTCCATCCCATCCCCCCATCTCTCCCATACCTTTCCTTCTCCCCCCTCAAGACCCCTCTATCTCATCTTCTTCACTTCCCTCATCAGCCCTCCCTCTTTTCCTCCTCCCACTCCCCCTGGGTTTCTAGGGGGTGGTGTGGGCAGATTAGAGCCGTCCCCCTCCCTACTTTTCCATTCATCCAAGCTTTTGACAGGAGCAACCCAGGAAGTTTTAACCTCGGGACAGAATCCCATTGGTAATTTTCACAAAGGGGACGCGCCTGTGCGAGAGACTGGGGAGATCAGAAACACTAAAGGTCCAACTGTCCAGTGTGCAAACAGATGCCAAGGAGGCCAGCTAGTTGGTAACTACAAAGAAAAAGGGGATGGGGATGTGTGGGGAGAGAGGATGTATGGGAAGAGAATTACTATTTATGAAAATGCAATCTTCCCCCAATGTTTGGGGGAAAGAGTCTGTCTCTCCCTTCCTCTTACATTCACCCATCTCTTGCTCATTTTGGAAAGCATTGATCTCCCTTCTTCCTCTATCCAACCCTACATCCTTCCCCTCCATCTCCCTGCCATTTCCTCATGCCTAAATTAATCCTGGATGAGGCAGGTTGGGGGAATGGGGTGAAGGGTTCCCTGTATCTGGAGACAATGAGCCCTTCGAAGGCAGAGCTGGGCAGAATCCTGGTGTGGAAATGAGAATCATTTGGCTAGTTTTGATAGAGAAATAGGAAATTGCCCAGACCAGAAGGAGGTGGGTTTCCTGCAACCAGATGACCTGCCTCTGTAGAACAGAATCTCATTAAGATAAAGAAAAATCCAGTGACAGCAGGAGAGGAAAATTGTTTATGGTTCAACTTGTATCTTGGGTTCAGAATGCTCTTGTTAAATCAATTGTTCTGTGAGGGTATGCTTGTGCAGAGGAATTATGGACAGAGTTGACATGGTAAATATGGGAGGCTTGTGTTGTTGGCATCCATGTTTCCAATTCCCTTGTGAGCAATCAAGAATGTTTAGGGAGATGGAAACATGCACAGAAGATCTTTGTGCCAGTTGCTGGGCAGGTACTGAAGCCCCAGAAAGCCCTTGGTGCCTCAAACCTTCTGCCCCTCGCTGGAGGCCCTAACCCATGCTACCTTCAGTGTGCCTCTCCAGATGTCATCTTCTTGGGTCTTAGACGTGAATCAAGGGGCCCTTTCCCCCCAGAATGCCTTCCTGATGGGGCAGGTATGTGGAGAGAATGTTGGACAGATGTCCAGATCAAATCTATGAGGGCTGGTTCATTCCGAAGCCTTTGCCAGTCTCCCAAAGGGGAGGCTGATGCCCTCACACCCCCTTAATGAAGGAACCCTCTCAACACTGCCCAGTAAAAACCCTAGTAAAATCTTCTGCTCATTCCCCTCAGCTTAGTCCTGTGATAGAAATGACTAGATTTGATTTTTAAAAATCCAAGAACTGGACACTGAATGGGTAAATTGAACTTCTCCGAGGCCCTGATGAGGCTCAAATTCCTCAACCTTTCCTTTTCTACTCCCTCCCCTCTTCCAACATGTGTAAAACATGAATCATCACTATCTAGAAAGATTCCTACCCCGGGTGGGGCTGGAGGTTGTCCTACAGGGCTGCCAGCATGCTTTACAGGAGACCAGAGCTCTCTCACAAGGTACTCTTGGTGTCCTGGGCTCCTGAGGTATGATCCAAGAAACTAAGGGAGGGAGGGTGGTTGTCTTGGTGATGGGAGACTTGGAGCATTTTTTTCCTTGTTAATTAACCTTCCCTTCTTCCTCTCTCCTCCATCACATACACACACATGCACACACATATCTCCCTAATTCTATGTTACTATCCTATTGAGATCAGTCTTCATCATCATGGCAGGGAAAAAGAATCCAAACACCAGGGGAGGTACAATTATGAACTCCTCTACCATGGATAATGACTTCCTGGACCCAGGGAGATGGAATTAAGGAAGGAGTATTCGGTATGCCCCAAATGCAAGGGATATCATTCACCTTCCTCTCTTTCTTTTAGAGACTCATAGAATCTTTGAGGTGGCAAATTTAAGTACCTCTATTTGGATAAGTGTCATGCTTCAATGGTGACATGAGGGGAGAGGGTAGGACACCAAGATGTTGCTCCTGATTCTTTCTTTGAGGCTTATCTGGATATGATTAGCTGCTGGAGCCTTGGAGGAGTCCATTTCCATCAAAACAGAACTCATAGGCAGGTTTCCAATTTTTTAACCCCTTTCTGTACTGTGGCCTTACACCTTTATTTCAGAATTTCCCTGAGGAGTGGGCTTGAGTTACTATGGCTTGCTCCAGTGTTGGAGGATGTTATGAGAGGGACCCAATGGGCAAGTTGCCACCTATACACCAGTTTAGGTTCTGGGATAATGTGTCCTATGCTTAAGTATAGGTCTAGTGGAAGGCATCCAGAAGAGAATTGGAAAGGAGGGGAGTAGAAAGTATGGGGTTTCTCATAGAGATAACTCTAGGCCAAGAGTCAGAAGAACTGGATTGTAGCTACAGTTCAGACACTGATGACTTTGTAATCTTGGGTGAATTACTTTCCATTTGGGATCTCATTTTCCCCATCTGAAAAATGAGAATTTGGACTATATGTCCCCTAATGTCCCTTTCAGTTCAGAAACCCTATGTTCTAAGGGCCCTCCCCAGCTCTGACATCCTAGGTTCTAAGGGCTTTCCTAGCTCTAACATTCTATGTTCTAGGTCCCTCCCCAATCTGACATTTTATGCTGTATGATTCTACAAAGGGAGGCAGCAAATTAATGGAGAGCTATGTGTGTGTTTCAAATGATGCTGAGTTGAAGACAAGGAGAGAAGAATACTCTCTAGTTGCTGGGGTACAATGGTCAAAGAGGGGAGTAATGAACATTTGATTGGGATAACCAGAAGAAGATTACATTGCAAACCCAGTATCTTATTTGGGTCTCAGAATCACCCTGTGAAGCCAGTAAGAAAAAGGATTATTTTCTTCATTTTATAGCTAGGGAAACTGAGTCCTATAGAGGAAAAGAGTCTTGATGAAGGTCACTCAGTGACTCATTAGCATAGATGGACCTTGCCACCTATGACTTTTTGTCATACCTGCGACTGCTTAGGTTTGAGTGGAAATATCTGGACAGGGCTGGGTGCTGAAAGCTGGGGAAGATTAGGGTGTGTATGTGTATGTGTATGTGGTTGGAGGGTGGGACCAGATCTCTCTAGAGCTCCCTTGGAGAGGGTGAAGGAATACGTATCATTTCCATAAAAACTGAAAAATTGTTGATGGATACGATCGTTCCCTGAGTTGGGCACTGGGAATAAAACTGCTGTGTGTGTGTGTGCGCGCGCGCCACCACTCTCAGAACAAACCTGTTACCATCTGACAATGCTGGGCCTCGAAAATAGATCGGTGTGGCACGGTGGGGGCTGGGAGCCAGGAGGGCATGGGAGGGGGCAGGGAGCCCATGAATAAAACACTCATTTCATTACAAACAGCTCGTTAAATATAGTCTGCGTTTGTAGGTTGAGGTCAAGTTACAGACAGAAGCAGAAATCTGTCGTTAGCCTGTATGGAGATGAGGAGGCCAGTGTTGGCATTACCTGGGTGGGTTCCTTGTAACAAAATTCATTCAGAAACACAGGATTCTATAGCAAGAAAAAAAAAAAGGTCCCTCCCCTAACCTCTGCTCTGAGTTGGTTTTTTTAATTTGGTTTTTGGTGTGTGTGTGTGTGTGTGTCTGTCTGTCTGTCTGTCTGTCTGTATAGATATGTATTTGTGGAAAGAGAGACAGAAAGAGACAAAGAGAGACTGAGAGAGAAAGGCAGAGAGAGACAGAGAGCAGGCATGTAGGGCTGCTGTTTTTGGTTATCAATTTTCTTTCCAGGGAAAGATGCTTGTGAGTGCAAGAATAGAATTTGGAGAGGGGGGTGGATTTCATTCCCTGCCTCCCCCATCCCATTTGTTTCCAGCCATTCCCATGATTCCTCTGCCCCTCTGGCTTCTAGCCCCTGAGGCCATCCAGTGATGTTTGGGAAATTTTCTTCCCCCTCCCCCATACTGTTTCCCAGGACCCAGCACCCTATTCTTATCTCTCCCTTGGGTCCAGGGCCTGGCAATTTTGGCGCATCTGTGGGCGTCATTAATTTTTCTATGAATGTTAATGCCTTAATGTCAATATTATTATGAAGTGGTTTATATATTCATATTAGCAGATGAATATTAATGCTCCAACACCCTCTGTAGTGGCTTGTGTTACTCCAGTTCCCCTGGTATTATTCACAATGCCGTTTTTTTCTGTTTATGTTAATCCCATATACATTTGCATATTAATGGTAATATTTGTCTTAAAAGGGTTATTTTGAGGGCGGGAGGGAAGGAAGAAAGTGATTGATTAGAGATAGGGGAGACACAGACCACTGGCCAGCACTCTAGGGTTTGGAGGGATGGTAGCTCCTAGACCACGGTCTGGGTCAGTTGTCCTCCCTAGTGGGCTTTAGGAGGGAAGGAGAGGGAGCTCTGAAAGCATGAGATTCAGAGAGAGCCTGATGTGGTATCCGGAGGGAGATGACAGAGGAAGGAGGGAAGTCTGAAGATAGGGAAGGGGAGAGGGAAGTGGAAGGGGCAAGGCAAGGGGATGGAGAGGGGAATGAGAATTATAGGGCATTATGCCAAGTGAAAGCTGATCAGCTTAAACCTCAGAGCTGGGGGACACGATCCAACCAAGCACGAAGAGCAAAGATCAATTCCTGTTACTTCAGGGCAGGATTGTTGGATCAGACATGGACAGCGCAAGGGCGAGGGGTCCCAAGGAATCTGCTTTGTCCTTTGTCCGTTCTTCTCCAGGGCAGAAGGGAGCAGCAATGGTCTGAGCCCCGGGAAACTCTGGGTTTGATATTAATCAATCATCTAATCTTATTGAGCACCTGCTGTGGTAGTCTTTCACAAGCATTTCACAAGGCCCTTTTTCATTCAGATCCTCATTTGTTTTTTACAATGTCCCCTGTAAGGTGGACAGAACAGGAATTATCACCCCCGTTTTACAGCTGGGAAAATGGAGGTTCAGCAGACGTGACTTGCCCTGTAAAATGAAAGGGTTAGACTAAATGATCTCTTAAAGATCCTTCCTAGCTTTCTATGTTCTATGTCCTAAGAAGTCTCTCCTGGGTCTGACACTCTGTATTTCCCAATTCTGACATGAACTCCTTTTCAATTCCCCTGAGTGGTTAGTGTCCCATCTCCAGAATTTACTTGGTACTTGCTTTGCATCTTGTCTTTACTCATCTGTGTTCATGCTATACCTCTCCAGCAGATTGTAAACTGATTGAAGGCAGGTATTGTCAATATACAAAATACCATCCTCAGCACCTAGGACAGTGCCCAGAATGTAGTTGGAGCCTAAATGAGCTTGCTGAATTGAATTGAGTGCTACCTTCTAAGGTTCCTTCCAACTCTGTCTCTTTATATTTTTAGGTGTCTTCCAGTTCTGAAATTCTGGGTTCTAAGGTCACTTCTAGCTGACTGTGTCCCTAGACCTGACCCTCAGGAAGGCTGTAGCAACTAGACAGTTCACTGGGTAGAGCAGTGGACCTGGAGTCATGAAGAGCTAATTCCAAATTCAGCCTCAGACACTAAATAGCTGTGTCATACTGGGCAAGTCACTTAACCTCTGCCTCAGTTTCTGTATCTATATAATGGGGAAATAATGGCACCTACTTCCAAGGGTTGTTGTGAGGAACAAATGATTTAATATTGGTAAAATGTTCCTGGCACATAGTAGGAACTTAATAAATGTTAGTTTTCTCCTCTCCAATTTCTAGTCCAGTGGGAGAAAAAAAGACAGATGTACCAATTAACAGTGATCAAGAAAAGAACTTGATAAGACAGTTTCAGACAAGATGCTCAGACAAGATGGAAATCTCACTTCCAACTCAGATGATCAGAAAGTCTTAGAGGAGGTGGCATTTGAAAGGGGCATGGGAAAAATAAGTTTCCAGAGAGCCAAGGATCACTGGGAAGATAAAATGTAGAGCCTCAATACCTCTGTGGCTAGTTGGTGAGTGCGTATGTCTGTGTGTGTGTATACACACGTGTATGAATGTATGCAGTGTGTGGGTGGGGGAGTGAGTAGGCCAACGTATAGGTGGGTGGGGTGTGTATGCATTTGTAGATGGATATGTGTGTGTGTGTTGGAGGGAGTATGGAATAAGTTCCTCTGGTAACAAGGAGGGTCTGCATTCAACCATCCACACTTTCCCACCTGCTTATGAACACATAAACATACACACAAACATTTGTGAGATGGAAAAGCGCATTGGGGAGGCAGGCCAGAGACCCTACTGTAGGAATCCACTCTAAAGTGGACAGGTGGGGATAGGGGAAATTATGAGAAGTCAAGTTGAATTTGATATAAAGATACTTTGCACAATAGCCAGAGTCTGGAGGGGACAGAGCTCCCTTTCCCTAGATGATTTTAATCACAAAACTTGGTAATCCTCCATCAGAAATGATGTAGAAAGGATCACAGCATTTGGCAGATGGTTGAACCAGGGGCCCTCCGGGGTCCTGTTCAGTCTTAATTGAGGAACTGTTAGGGGAGAGGAGGTATGAAAAATCAGGCTCTGACTGGTTCAAAGCACCTTCTAACACCCAGGAGGTTCTGGATGAAGATCTCATTGCATCCCAGCTGACTTAAGTCCCTGGGATTAGCTGGAGTGACTGGGCATGATTAATAATGATGATAACAAAAGCTAGTGGCTCTCTGTTACCTGCAGGATCAAATATAAGCTCCATTGTTTGGCACTTAAAGCTCTTCACAACCTGACCCCATCTTACCTTGGCAGTCTTATTATACATTTTATTCAGTCGTGTCTTACTCTCTGAGACTCCATTTGGGGTTTTCTTGGCAGAAATACTAGAGTGGCTTGCCATGTCCTTCTCTAGCTCATTTAACAGGTGAGGAAACTGAGGCAAACAGGGTTAAGTGACTTGCCCAGGGTCACCCAGCTGGTAAGTGTCTGAGGCTGGAATTGAACCCAGGTTTTCCTGACTCCAGGGCTGGTGCTCTATCCATGGTGCCACCTAGAAGCTCCCATTTTACACATTACTCTCCTTCATACACATGATGGTTCAACCAAACTAGCCTACCCTGTTACATAATAATTCATTGCTCCTCTCCTTACTTTTGTGGAAGCTGTCTCCCATACCTGGGATGCTCTCCCTTTTAGCTTTCTTTTCGAAGATTTCCTCCCCTGTCAGTAACTGTCTCTAAGAGAAAGAGCTCTCTAAGGCTCAGCTCAAAGGTCACTTTTTACAATGAGACTTTTCTTCCTCAAACACTCAACATGGTACCTGGTTTATAGTAGGCATTCAATAAATACTTGTTCCTGCCTCCCCTCCCCTTCTCAATTTAACCCCTTACCTTATATCGATTTTGTGTGTATCTCCTTACACTCACATTGTCTCTGGTACACTGTGAATTCACTGAGGGCAAGGATTGGTTGTTTCATTTTTGTGGAATCCCCAGTACCTTGTTCATAATCAACACTTAATATATACATGCTAACTGTTTGCTTGATTGAATAACAATAGCATTTGTTTAGTATCTGAAGCTGACATAATAATTCCACTTATGGATTGTACTTTACAGCTACAAACCACTTTGATTTTCATAGCAATCTTTTGAGGAGGTTGAGAAAGTGTTAATATCCCCATTTTACAGCTTATAGGATAATTATAGGAGTTGGAGCTAGGGAGGACTTTAAAGCCCATCTGGTCCAACTCCCTTCCTTTACAGAAGAAGAAACCTAGGCTCAGAGGGTTGGAACTCAAGTCTTTCCACTCTAAGAGTCTTGAATGGAGTGGGCATTCAGTAGACACTGGATTGAATTGAATTCTATTGAATGCTTAATCCCAGGTAACTATGCCCACTTGGTCTGGTGTCTGGAAGTGCCCTCTCTCTCTCACAGCCCCTCCCCCCCACACACTTAGAAGTCCTTTGATTCACTCTTTAAAGTCAATGTAGCTCTGCAGGCAGAGGTGGATGAGTAGAGAGTCAGGGACCCAGGCTTTTGTCCCACCGGAACTCCCTGACTGGCCTCTTGCTTGAGTGGCCTCACTGTGAGCCTTGGGTCGTTCTGCCTGCTGGGTTGGAAGCAAGAGATCCAGTCTCCTGAGCTTTGATTTTCCCATCTGAACTGTTGGTTCTGTTTCCTTCTCAGGGAAATAAGACTGGATAATCTCTCAAGAACCTCTGTGTTCAGGTCGCTCCCAGCGCTGACTTCCTAGATTCCTTCCTAAATTCTAAGTTTCCCTCCATCTCTAATATTTTGCATTCTAAGAGCCTTCCCAGCTCTGACACTCTGGTACTGGAGACTCTGGGCTCTCCCAGCTCTCACATTCTCTCTCCTAAGGGCCCTCCCAGCTCTGACATTCTGTGTTCTAAGGGCCCTCCCAGCTCTGACATCCTTGTTCTAAGGGTTCTCCCAGCTCTGACATTCTGGGTTCTAAGGGCCCTCCCAGCTCTGGGTAGGTGGTTCTCTCTTTCTTTTTCTTTATTCATTCTTTTCCTCCTTCATTCAACAGTTCAGGTGCCTACTATAGCACTATACAAACACTTAATAGACATTCATTGTGTGGAATAAGCATTTATTAAGTACTTACTGCCATATCGAAGGTGCCTGTGATGGGCTTGCTGTAGGGGGAGAGAAGTAAGTAAGAGATGCCCTCATGGAGTTCGTTATCTATGGGGGAGGTTGAGACATCTACAAAAATACCAAAGCAGAATGTGCTGAGGTCCACAGAGACATACAAAGCTCAACAAGCTTCCTGCTAGGGAGATTAGGAAAGTTTCCCCAGAGGAAGAGACACTTAAGCTGAGACCTGTAAAATGGAGAAAATTTCAAAGGAAAAGATGGCGGACCTACATCCCAGGAGGGAGGAAGATACAGGACACATTTAAAGAGAAAATTTATATGCAACATGTCATGGAAGGGAAGATAAATATGCAAAGGCTCACTAAAGTTAGACTATTGGGGGCCTAAAGATTCTATATCTTTTGTGGGTACTGGAGATTCCTAAAAGGTATTAGGCTAGGTGAGGGTCATAATCAGAACTGGGTTTTAAGAAGAGGATTCTGAGGACCTGTGAAGGAGGGTTTATGGGATCATAGATTTATATCTTGAAGGGCCTTCCCTCCTCATTATCCATATAAGGAAACTGAGGCAAGGCAGGTTAGATAAGTGGTCCACACAGATAGGAAGAAGAAGGGCTGGGATTTAACCTAGGTCTGACTCCAAAATCAATCATTCTTTCCATTGTAAATAGAGAGGAATATACCAGAAGCAGAGAACTTACCTGGGGAGTCCAGTCAAGAGGTGACAAAATCTGAATGAGGGTACTGGCCATTAGAGTGGCAAGTAGGGGACTGACCTGAGACAGAGGTTGGAGCCAAGATAGAAGGCTACTGATTGGCTGTGGTGAGGTCATCAAGGAGGTGCCAGCAGTGCCCTATTCGTTCCAAACTGTAGAGATTTGTTACTATCTCCAGGGATAGAGAGAGGACAGGAGGCCATGAGGCATCCCAAAGAGGTTGCCTTTCCCAGAATCCCAGAAGAGGATAGTTAAGCCTAGAGATTCAGTTCGAAAGCAGTACTATGGGGGACCTGGTTGGGTAGCCTGAAGAGAAGGTCTTTTAAGATGGAGGACGAGACCATGTCTCAATATCCATACACATCCTCCCCCTCTGCTAAGGACTGGAATATCCATGAGGGTTTCCTCAAGGAGCTCATTTAAGGTATGGGAAATGAGGACAGGATCATGCATAGATTTGCATATGATTGATGGACATTTGCATGTATCACCTGAGACAACACTGCCTTTCCCCCATCATTTTCAAGTTAAAGCGCTACCATGATTTCTTCTGTCTTGGATTTTCTCACCAACTACCATCTCCGATCCTCACCTCTAGCTGGGGAGGGGGAGTAGGGGAGGAAGGCTTGGAAAACAAGGAAGAGTAGAGACCTGGCTTCCTATCTAAAGTCAAGACTAGTCTGACCCTGCTTAGCTGGTGGGAGTCAGCCAAGTGGGACAGGCATGGGAGCAGTGAAAGATTGTTACCATCTGTTAAGTGGGCGGTCTGTCCAAATGGTGTTCTTCAGACACATAGAGAAAGCATCCTGATTACAATCAGGGACCGCCATGCTTTCAGCTGGGTCTTCATCCACACTTTCTTGCCTTGCTTCTTTTTGTGAAGAAGACATGTATTTGACATGACTGGTGGGCGTTAGGACTAAGGCTGGGACTGGGATCAGGATTGAGATTAAGTATGGGTTCGATGATCAGTCTGAAGCAGGACCAAGTTCAAGGACTGGGTTGAAGCTGGGTTTAGGTTTTAGGACCATGCAATTCCACTAGATTGTTGGAGATGAAGGAAATCTTAGATCAAAGAATGTAGAAAATCAGAGCTGGGAGGGCCCTTAGAACCCAGAATGTCAGAACTGGGAGAGCCCTTAGAACCTACAATGTCAAAGCCAGGAGAGCCCTTAGAATATAGAATGTTAGCACTGGGAGGGCCCTTAGAAGACAGGATGTGAGGGCTTGGAGGGCCCTTAGAACCCAGGATGTGAGAGTTGGGAGGGATCTTAGGATGTCAGAAACTTGAACTTGAGCCCTGGTTTTGTATGTAATACAGCCCCCTCATTCCAAGGATAAGGAAGCTGAGATCCAGTGAGGGGACATATTTTGCCAAAGTTCCCATGGACTCAAAGTGAGGGGGCAGAGCCAGGGGCTCAAAGCCAGGTCTCCTCCAAGGCCAGGTCAGGTCTCTTCCCATTATTCCATACTGTCTACCATGGAGATAGCCTGCCTCTTAGTACACTTTAGTTTCCTTTTGGTTCCTCAGGACCAAAATTTAGTCAATTTCCTTTAGACAATTCAAATAACAAGTCTTGGTGAGTTAGAGTTATTTCCAAAAAGCTTGGAGATTTGTTTAGGTTCTCTTTATCCCCTGACCAAACTCTAACAAAGAAGATTCCAATTTGTGACCCACAGGAGGGACCTGAGAACATGGAACATAGAATGTCAGAGCTAGAAAGGATTTTGGAATGTAAAACATAGAATCACAGGATTTAGAAGTGGAGGAGAGTTTAGAGATTTTTTTGTCCAACTCTCTTGTTTTACAGATGGGGAAACCAAGGTTCATATTATCTCTTAGGTCCCTTTCAACTTTGATTCTAAGAGTAATCTGGACCTAAAATGAATGTCCAAAGCCAGTTGTGATTTCTGCCAACCTAGCTATGTTTGTTCTTGGGACCAGTACACTGGACAGGCTCAGGGCTCAAGTCACCAGTCTCTTACCTTTTCTCCCTTCTCCTTTCCCCCCTGATCTTCAGGATAGCTAGAATTAGAGCCTGATATTGGCATGGGGGGCTGGGCTGAGCTGGCAGGCAGGGGAGAGGAGCAACATTTACTGAAGAGAATTGGCCCCTGGATGGAGTTGGCCACTGCTAGCCCTTGGCAGGCAGCCTCCATCCTCTGCCAGCGAGGGATTTCCATATTTTTGGAGCCTGTTAAATTATCAAAGGACTGCTGTGCATAGATTCCACTCCTCTCCCCTTCTGACAAATCAAATTATCAGAGCCAAGATTGAATTATAAATGGCTTAAGACGATCTATTCATTGTTGGTATTTAAAGTCTCCTTGGTCTCAAAGCATTGGAGAGTTCAAGGCCCTCTAGTCTCCCACATGGAACCCTGGGATGACCAACAACAAAGGTCAATCTGTTTTTCCACACACTTGGCTCCACTCTTGGAAGCACCTCTGGCTGGAGCTGTATCACCCAGGAATATAAAATTTGGAGATCCTGCCAATGGGTGAAAAGACTTGGACTTGGAAATGAAAGGCAGGGCAGGGATGAGTTTCAGAGGCTCTGGGGTTTGTACCCCAGTCCCTTTGCTTATTAATGGTTTAACCTTGGAAAAGTCACTCAATTTCTCAGAGCCTCAGTTTCCTCACCTGTAAAATGAAGAAAATAAGTCCAGCCCTGCCTCCTTTGTGGAGGTGTTGGAAAGATCGATCCAACCAACCAAATAAATGCTTTCAAATACACATGATAGGCCAGGCACTGTGCTAAGGGAGCAAGACAGAAAGACATCATCCATAGAAAAGAAAGACAAAATACATAGAAAGGGTGACCTTGTAGGGGTGGGGACCAATAGATAGGCAGACCAGGAGGGGCCTCACATACAAGGTGGCAATTGAGCTTAAATATAGAAGGGAACTGGGAATTCTAGGGATAGAGGTGAGAAGAGAGAGCAGGAGTTGAGCAGAAAAAAGGCCAGCTTGTCTGGACCAGTCTGTGGAGGAGAGTAATGTGTAATTAAGTCTGGGAAGGGAGGATGGGACCAGGTTATGGGGAATTTTTCAAGCTGAACAATAGTGTTTTTATCTATCCTATTATATACATACATATATACACACAGCATATATACATACATGTCACATATATGTGTGTTTATACACATATATGTATATATCCTATATATGGGGAGTGGCCGGAGATCATTGAGTAGCGGAGTGGTATGGTCAGATGGACCTGTTAGGAAAATCGCTTTGGCAACCACATGGAGGGTGAATCCGATGAAATAATGGATGGGAGAGTATGTTGTAACTGCACAGTATAATAGAAATGTCAGCTATTGTCATTATTATTACAAATGCATGTGTTATCTTTTGTGTACAAAGATGATCCCCCTGACTCACCCCCTCTGGAAAGGGAGTTCTGCCTGCCATCTTCAGCAGTGGGAAGAGGCTATTCTGAATTATCTATATTTTCCTCTCCTTCTTTGTGACCAGCAGCATATTTCACTTAGGGGTGTCAGGGTTCAGGCTGTGGTGGCAGAGTAATTCCTCAGTATGGAAGCAGGGAGGGGATCAAGCTGGGGCATAGATTGCAGAGGGCAAAGTGGGGAGGTTAGGGAGCTGTCCAGTTCAGTTGGAACATAGATTATGTGAAGGGCAAGAGATACAATTAAGCACACAGGTTGGATCAAGATTTTGGAAGACCTTGAATGCTAGAGCACAATAGGGGTGGAGATGGGGAGATATTTTTTTTTTGAAACTGGG
Source organism: Bettongia penicillata ogilbyi (assembly GCA_023548195.1). Classification (NCBI taxonomy): domain Eukaryota; kingdom Metazoa; phylum Chordata; class Mammalia; order Diprotodontia; family Potoroidae; genus Bettongia; species Bettongia penicillata. Next base: position 11,028,556 of record JAJHZJ010000315.1, on the reverse strand, counting down.
AAAGCATTGGGGAATCATCGAAGGTTTTTGTTTTTGCTGGTTTGTTTTGTAGAAAACTGGTCTGAACAGAGTAGGAAACTGGGGAGTAATGTGAAGGGTGAAGATGTACAGTGGTGAACTTCTCCCCATACCCACTCTCTCCCTTCCTCCCCACCCTAAATTTTAAGGGTCTGTCAAGAGAGGCAGTTGAATTAGATGATCAATAAGGTCTGTCACAGCTCTGTCCCCATAAAAGGTCTGCTGTTCTACAGTCTGAAGTCTCCTCCAGCTCCAACATTCTGGGTTTATTTTCTATGGACCTTCCCTGCTCTGTTACTCTGTCCTAAAACTCCTCATAGCCTTAACATTTTGTATTCTAAGGGCCCTCCTCGCACTGACATTCTGGGTTCTAGAGGCCCTTCCAGGTCTGACATTCTACGTTCTAAGGGCCCTCCCAGCTCTTAATTCTGTGTCCTAAGGGTCCTCCTAGCTCTGAAATTTTATGTTCTAAAGGCCCTCCCAGCTCTGACATTACTAGAAAAAAATCTCAGAGATAGAAGATTACTCAGAGGTCACCAAGTCCAACCTATATGTGACCACAAAAACCCTCCCCCACCCCTCCAACATACCCAACAAAGGGTCCTCCAGTCTTTGCTTGGGGACCTCCTGTGACGGAGACCCCATCCCTTTCCAGGGTTTCCTGTGCTACGTCAGCACACCTGTCATTTGTTTGGAAGTTTTTTTACAATGAAAGCTAACATTTACATGGCACATACTATGTGCTAGGCACATTATTTTATTGGATTCATCCTCTACGTGGTTGCCAAAGCAATTTTCCCAACAGGTCTATCTGACCATACTACTCCTCTACTCAGTAATCTCCAGTCACTCTCTCTATATAGGATATATACATATATGTATAAACATACATATTCACATCTATACGTATGTGATATATATATGTATATAATAGGATAAATAAAAACACTATTGTTCATCTTGAAAAATTCCCCCCAACCTGGTCCTATCCCCCCTTCCCAGGCTTAATTAAATTATCTCATTTTATCCTCACAACACTGAAAGATTAGTGCTAATACAGTTGAGGAAACTGAGGCAGATAAAGTCTAAGTGACTTGCCCAGGATCCCATATCTAATAACTATCTGAGGCTGGATTGAATATCCAGGCCTGCCACTCATTCTATCCACTGGGTCACCTAGATGCTTAAATTCTTCCTGTTATCACGTTGAAGTGTACACCCTAGAGTAGTGCTTGTAAGGGCTGAATTCACCACTATCATAGATTACTCTAACTCTCAGGGCCAACTATAGATCAGCCCTTCAAATACCTGAGCATAGCCCTTACATCTGCCATCTTTTCTTCTCTAGGCTAAACATCCTCATTAGTTCTTTCCATCAATCCTTAGGTGGAATAATCCTGAGACCCTTCACCATTCTGATCACCTTCCTCTGGGTATTCTCTAGCTTATCAGGGTAGTACTCAGAATTATGAATGCTACTGTGTTCTGAGGACAACCTAGTACAATACGGTTATCCCCTACCTAGTCCTGGAGATACTGTCCCTCTTAATGTGGCCTGAAAGCAAATTAGCTTTTTGGTTGCTATGTATGTCACAGGATTGACTCATATTTAACTTGCAATCCATGAAGATACCAGATCTTTTTTTCCAGGTATGATATGTGTAATCATACTTCTGCTATCTTGTACTTGTGAGGTGACTTTTTAAACCTAAGTGTATGACTTTTATTACATTTAACCCTAGATTTCTCCCAATATGTTCCATATTCTAATGACTTCCAGTTCCAAGGTTCCATTTTGTGTTCTTACTCTGACTTGAATTCAATAATTATTTATTAAACTTCTACTATGTGTAGGGTATTGTGCTTGGTGTAGAGAATACAAAGATGAAAAACAATATGAGCCCTACCCTTGAGGCACTCACAGTCTGTAGAAGGTTGAGAGATACAAATCCCAATAAATTAGAATATAATAGAATCATAGGAAAGGTTAAAAAATGACAAGATTATATGGGGGAAATTTGAGTGGCCCAGTTTGCTTTGCAAGTTCAAAGTACAGATTTGCTTAAGTGACCTACCCAAGGTCACACAACTAGTGAGTGTCAAGTTTCTGAGGTGAGATTTAAACTCAGGTCCTCTTGACTCCTGTATGGGTGCTCTATCCACTGTACCACCTAGTTGCCCCAGAGAGTAAATGAGATTATCGAGGGAGTGGAGACTCTCTGGAGATGCCCACCTTTAGGGCCATATAAACTTGGGAGTGGGATTAGTTAGTGTCTAGGATTCCTTCCAGCCCTGACATTGTGCTTGAATGAGGCAGTGAGATAAAGATTAATCAGAGAAGCTGGGTTCAAATTATGGCTCTTCCCTCTACTGGCTTTGTGGCCTTGGACAAATTATTTCATCTCTCTGGGCCTCAGTTTCTCAGTCAAGTGAGAGGCAGATGAGTGATAAGGTCCTTTTCAGCTCTAAATCTATGCACCCTAGGATCATTTTAAGGTCCCTCCACACTCTGGTGTTTGGGGATTTTCAGTCTCCTTGAAGCTAGGTGCTTTAGGGCTTATCCTCTTCCTCAAATTATACTATAGTAATTACTTCCTCTGTTCTCCTTGCTCTCCCACCTCCCATCCATAACCCCCCCCATGACCCCCATTCCACTAGGTCCTTCCTCTGTTGGCTTTTATCCTTGATTCTTCTCCTAATGACTACCCCTGAATCCTCTTTTCCTTCCTCCCCAGCAAGAGCAAATTTCAACTCAAGCCCTCTTTCTTGAGGCTCGCTACCCTCTCCCCCCCATTCCAGATCATTAACAAACCACCGAAGGACAGGATGGGGTGGAGAATGAACATATTCTCCTGCTTAGGGCAGAAGAGCTGAGTCTGATGAGAAGAAACAAGAGAACCCCCAAGAGTGGGACTCAGGAGTGGGTGATGGAGAATGTAGAAGAAAGAAGTGGGGGGCTGGCAAATGTTTAACAGCTGGCTCCCCAGGAAAAAATATACGCTGGACATACTTTCATATGTAATCCTCATTATTAACATGTCCAACAATCAACACAATATTAGATCAAGGCCCGATCTGTTGTAGAGTTAGCCAATTTCCAAGGAATAAATGCTCATGCTGAAAATTCACCCATCTTTGTGAATCATTGAGAGTAGCTCCAGCATACCTGAAAGGAAAAAAAAAATCACCTTTCTCTAACACCTGATTTCCATTTCTTTCTCTCCTCTTCAGGGTGCGCTTTCCTCACCTACTGCGCCCGGGATTCTGCCATCAAGGCCCAGACCGCTCTGCACGAACAAAAGACTCTGCCTGGGGTGAGTCTGGCTTGGGGATGGGGGAGGGGAGGAGAGGGGTGGGAGGGAATAAGAGTCCCCCAGAAGGGTATCCAGGGTTTAGAGAGGGATTTGTGGCTGCAGACAAGCTTGGTTTAGAAGACCCCATCTCTCATAAAACTCCTCCCTTCCTAACCCACAATTACATGCAGCAACTGCAGAGATATAAAAAATTGGGGGGTGGAGAAAGGAGATCTAGAAGGTATAACAAAAATGAATACTGCAGGTCAGTGTAGGAGCCTTAGAATGTCCTCCTTGTGTTCTCCAGTAAGGACTGACTCTTCTCCCTTGGTCAATTACAAACAAGACAGACCTGACTGGGCAGGGGTTCTTGGGTGGGAGTTCTGCCAGTGTTGCTTGCTCTCTGTCCCCTCTCTCCACTTCCCCAGGCTGACCAGAGTCCTGAAAAGACTCAGTCAAACACAAAACACAACACAAAAAAGCCAGCCACCTTCTGACTGAATGTTAGCCCTGTAAGGGCAGACCCTTGTTAATCATTTTTATCTTTGTGCATTCTCAATGCTTAGCACATAGTAGGTGTTAATAAATCCTTGTAGATTATTACCTTATTACAATATAGTTATACTATTTATTTATTATATTCCAAGATATGAGGACTGCCTGTAAACTCAGAGAATTTAGCTCAAATGGGATCCTGGGTCAGTGTAGGAGCCTAAGAAAGCTTTTCTGAAGTTCTGTAAATAGTCCTTGGGGAATCTGACAAAACCAGAGGCATCTAGCCTCAATACTGGAACTGACACAGTTAATCTCTTGGAGTTCTTTTACTTTTAGAGACCCCTTGGGTCAGAGGCTTACTAGTGGTCACTGGTGATGGAGAATAAGGTCAGAGAGCAAGAGGAATAAAGTAGTAGGTGGCCTGAACATCCAGGAAAAATAAGGCAGATGCTGGACAGCTCCCACAAATCTATGATCTCAGCAAGAGGCAATACAGAAAGAAACTGCCAATGGGTCAGGAGACCTGGATTCCATACCAGGTTGTGTCATGCATTCACTACATTCCCTTAACAAATCCTTTTCTCTCTCAGGATCTCAGTTTCCCCATTTGTAAAATGAGGGAGATGGATTAGAGATGATCGCAAAAGTCCCATCCAACTATAAAATGCTAAAACCCCAATAAAGTGTCAGGACTCTGAGAGTGGAGCTGGCCTCCAAATCTCTTCCCTAATCTGTGTCCCTGAAGACTGAGAGTGCCAAGGCAGGAGTGGGATTTTCCTTGCAGAGCCTCAGGAGGGGTTTGCCTGCTGACCCAGCTCTCCCCTGGCACTGATGAGGGCCTCTTGTTTGCATCAGGCTCTCAGCAAAACAGTCTCCAGGTATTTAAATCTGTGGATTAATTTGTAGGGAGGTAGCACTCTGATAATTACAGAACTTCCCTGGTCATCTCATTGTGGGAGACTAGAGGAAACTGCCAGGGTTAGTGACTAGATTTAATTTGTTAGGGGTGGGAAAAGTGTAGAGATAGAGAGGACCAGGGGGAACTGAGGGACAATGGAGCAAGTGCCAGATTGGGAAACAGGAAGCCTTGGTTCTAATTCTTGTTCTGTCTTCAGCTCACCTTGTGGCCTTCAGCCAAAACCTTCCACTGGTTAGACCTGACTGTGCCACCTTGGACATGTTACTTAACCTTTCTCTGCATCTTGGTTTTTGCATCAGTAAAATGAGTGACTAAATGATCTGTAATCCTTTCTAGCTGTAAGTGCTATGAGCTCCTTTCTGCTTAGAGCTAACCCGTACTAGGGGGCAGGGAGGATGTGGCCACAGTTTTCAGGGCTATGACTGGATGGTGTTTGAAGGCTTTCTGTGTTCTAAAGGTTCTCCCAGTTCTGACATCCTGGGTCCTAAATGCCCTCCTAATCCTGACCTTCCATCTTCTAAGGGCCCTCCCAGCTGATATTCTATGTTCTAAGGGCTCTCCCAGCTCTGATATTTTGTGTTCTAAGGTTCCTCCTGACATTCTAAATGTCCCCCTGCCTATTTTTCCACCCTCCCACCCAATTTTGACATGTTCTGTTTTCTTCTATCTCTGACATTAGCATGGTATGGTGAAAAGTGCCAGATTTAGAATTAAATGGCAAATCTCCTTTTTGTCACTCGATGTAGCCTTGAGCAAGTCATTTAACCACTCTATGCTTCATTTTCCCATTAGTACAATGAGAGGTTGTTGTACCCATTGACTCCCAGGTACCTTTCAGCTCTAAGTCTACAATCTATGTTCTAAGGGCCCTTCTAGTTCTGATACTCCATGCCCTATATTCTAAGCTCTGCCTCCCCCCAGATCTGCTCTTCTTTATTCCACATTCTAAGGGTTCCTCTCCCTGTAACATGTTCTAGAATCTTCATGGTTTCTAGGGTGAGTGAGGGTCCTGGGATCATACATGCTGGACAGTGGGCCTGCTTCATTGTGGAATATTGTTGGTGTCATCAGCTTTGACCTAGGCAGGTTCCTGTGCTGCTGGCACTAGGGGGTGAATAAGAGCTGGGGGCAGGAACGTGTACAGTTACAGCACATAGGGACAATGAGGTCCCATAGGACTAGCAGTATGCAGGAGGAAGCACACTGGACTGGGGAAGCAGGGCAGGAGGGGAAGAAGCAACCTGAACCTAGAATCCAGAAACCAGGGTTGCAATCTTGTTTCAGCTTTCTGACCTTGGGCAAATCACTTTTCCCCCTTTCAGTGCCTCAGTTTCCTCATTAGTAAAATCAGGAAAATAATGTTTTATTGGAGTGATCAAATGATATGGCTCCTTTATACATTCTTTGTAGTAAGGCTTGATATGAATGCAGACTGGCATTATTCTTTTAATTCATCTAGTGCCCTTATCACTATCTGGGTTATGGAACCTAAAGAGACATTTCCCCAAGGCTCTCTAGCCATCTCAAGGAGAAGACTTGGAGGGGAGGAGGCACGGGGGCTGGGGAAATAACCTTTGCTTTCCAATCTCTGAAGAGACATTGTGGGACACAGGGAGTTGATCTCTCTGGGTGAACCAGAGGGTAGCTCTAAGATGAATGGGAAAAAGTTTGAGGGAGGCAGATTTGAATGCAAGGGAGACTTCTTAAGAATCAGAGATGCCCCATGGTATAATGGCCCAGCTCAAAAGGTAGGGCAGTCCAAGGAGCAGAGACCGAACAATCACTTGTTGGGGATACTATGGGAGATTCGTGTTTCATGTGGGGACTGGATTAAGGGATATCTTTGGTCCTTTTTTTTTGCCTTTAAAAAAAATTTTTTTTTCAATAGGAGAAAATGTAGTTAAGAACAAAAAAAATCAATCAAAATTTAAAAGTAGATTTTCATCAATATATTTTGTTTTTAAAATTTTTATTTTCATTGTTATCTTTTATTTTCCTATTGCCTCCATTTCCCCATACATGCCTTCCCCTCCCCCTCCCAGAGAGCCTTCCCTTATTGACAAAGTTAAAAAATAAGAGAGGAAGAGAGAAAAATTAGCAAAAACCGATCAACACTTCTAATGTTATATTCAGTATTCCATACCTATGTTCCTCAGTCCCGACAAAGGAGCAGGAGGGAGTTCCTCTCATGTTTCTTCTTTGGGGTCAAGCTTGACCATAATAATTTCACAGCTTCCAGTTCCTGGTCCTTTCTAATGCTGATTAGAATTTTAAATTCTGTGATTCTAAGAATCTGAGAGTCTCTGATTCCATCCATTCCCATCTTGTTGTCTGCGATTGGTCATGACCTGGAGGAAAAGGAGGGGATATTTTTTCCAAGTGATGCCCTATGAGGTCACTCCTTCCAAGGGTCAGTCCTTCTGAATCTGTGACAAGCTAACCCATCAAAAGGACCTGTCCTGCTTTCTGTCTCTCCTGGGGGAAAGAGCCCATGTGTTCAGGGCAGAAGGCTCCCAGAGGGACAGAGGGAGCACAGAGCTTCAGAATAATTAACACACTGTAGAAAGCTGAATATTTTCCCTTCTTCCATCTACTCTCCAGTTCACTACCCTCCCCCCTCTTTTGCTGGATCCATAGCCCCCCTTCCCAGACTCTCTTGCAAGGTGCCAAGGTTAATAATAATAGGTCTGTAAGGTTTTAGAATTATTTTGCCCCAAATGACCCTGTAAAGTAAGGAGTTCCTCCCTCCTTCCTTCCCTTTCTTCTTTCCTTCCTTTCTTCCCTCCTTCCTTCCCTTCCTTCCTGATACATCACCTTTGATCTATTTCATATGTACCTATCCCTGTACTTGTGTACCCTAGCTAGACTATAAGCTCCTTGAGAGCAGGTAGTGTTTCATCTTTTCCACCTGGGGCAGGGCCTATACAAAGTAGATGCTTAACAAATCTAGGCAGATTGACCGAAGTATTACTATTCCTGTTTTGTAGCTCAAACAATCAAGAAGCACCTATTAGGCAGCAGTCATGTGCTAGGCACTGTACCAGGCACTGGGAATATAAAGATGAAAGTAAAACAGTGCCTGCCCTCAGGAAGGTTACCTTCTATGAGGGAAGAAAATGTATTCACTTGTAAGTATACACCAAATCAATGGAAGGTGATTTGGTATGGAGGAGGCACTAGCTTCCATGGGAATCTGGAAAAGCTTCAGGGAAAAATGATATTTGAGCCGGGAAGAGGGGGAGGAGAGGAGGGAATGCCCATAGGCAGGAGGGAGAGCCTGTACGAAGGCACAGAGAGGAGAGATGTGAGCAATAGCAGCGAGGCCAGGTTGGCTGGTCATGAAGTTTGTGCAGGACCAGTTATGTGTCAGATAGGCTGGAAGGGTCACTAGAGGACTTTACAGTGATAGGCATTAAATAGATCAAAGGTGATGTGTCAGGAAGGAAGGGAAGGAGGGAGGGGAGAAATACAAGAAAGAAAAAAGGGAGGGAGGAAGGATGGCAGGAAGGGAGAAAGGAAGGGGAAACGTAGGAAGAAAAGAAGGAAGGAAGAAGGAAAAGAGGTAGGGAGTGTGAGAAGAAATGAAGGAAAGAAGAAAATGACAGAGGAAGGAAAAAAGCAAGGGAGGGAGGATTGGAAGGAAAGAAGAATGAGATAGACGGAAGGAGGGAAAAGGGAGGGAGGGAGGGAGGAAGGAACAAAAGATGGAAAGAAGAAGGAAAGAAGGAAGGAAAGGAAGAGGGAGAAAGGACCGTGAGAGACTTTAATCGCCAAACAGAGGGGTTCGTATTTGATCCTAGAGTTTATTGAGTAGGGGAATGTAATGGTGAGACGCATAGGTAACTGACAGACTCCCTCTTGTTGGGAAAGAGTAGAGCTAGAGGAGATGATAACTTCTGGTGTCTGAGCTTCCTTCCAGCTCGGAGGTTCTGTGAGAAGTAAGTCCTGGTACTGCCAGGGCCAGGACATGGATTATATATAACCTGTGGGTCCACCTGGACAGCTCCAGAATTAGGCTGCTCTAAGAGGCATGTCTCTTTTCCAGTAATCTGGGTGAGAGGCTCAAAAATCTGAGCCTGAGGCAGGGTAGGAGGTGGGAAAGGAGTTGAGGATCTCCCAAGAGAGACAAAGGAAAATGGGTTTGTGAAGATGAGTCCTGGGGTGGCATTCTAGGGAAAGAGAATTTCATGTACAGATGGGAAAGCGTAGAATGCATCAGGAAACTAAGTTGTCCATTTGGATTGGAGAATAAAGTATATTTTAAAGGAAAAGGAGGAGGTTAGAAAAGCAGTATCCTAGATTAAGAGAGCTGGGAGGGATCTAAAAGACATATATTTAGTCCAACACCCCCCTCCCCCTTCACTTTATATATGAGAAACTGAGGCGCAGAGAGATTAAGAAGTTGTCTAGGGTCACACAACTAGTAAGTGGCTAAAGTGAGATTGGAACCAAGTCTTCATGGCTCCAAGGCTAGTGTCTCTCATCTACTCTAACACAGGATGCTGTGGCCACATTGTAGAAGGCCTTGAATGCCAGGCTAAGGAGTTTGGACTTTTACAGATCATAGAGAACTAGTTAAGGTGCAGAAGAATCAGGAAGCTGTTCTAACCACGTAAGTGAGAGGTAATTAGGCCTGGACTAGGGGGAGCTGTATGGGGTGGATAAGCTAATGGAAAGGAGATGCTTTGAGATCCTGGAGCCATGGGCTTGAGGCAGCCAGTTAGGAGATGGGAGGCCTGCATATGGGTGGGATACCTGTTCACTCTGGCCATGTGCCCCACCCCAACACCCCCAGTCCCAGAGCCCTGAAACCATTTCTCAGCATTCAAGGATCAGGGTATTTTACTTACCCAGTGAAACATATTTTTCTCCGATTGGTGTCCATTAGAAATGATTAACAGCTTTTGTTTGTCTTGCATGAGGAGGATTCTTGAATGGGAGTCTTTGTGGGCTCAACCAAGCAGCACCCCCACAGGGGAATGTGGCAAGGCTCTGCCCCAAGTTTTCTCCTCTTTTCTCTACCCCGGAATTAACATTTTTCTGTGTGTGTACTCCAGTCTAGCTGTATGACCCTGGGCAAGTCACTTCACCCTATTTGCCTCTGTTTCCTTGTTTGTAAAATGAGCTGGAGAAGGAAATGGTAAAACATTCCAGGATCTTTGCCAAGAAAGCCCCAAATGGAGTAGCAAAGAGTCAGACATGGCTGAAAACAACTGAACAACAACTGCATGCCCGTGGACTTCTTCTCAGAATAATATTTTCAAATATTTGAAGGAAATGCTCAATTTCATTTAGAGGTAGTGAGAATAAGAATTTTTTTTTCTCATTCAAGTTCATAGATGCCTCTCTTCCCCATCTGGGGACCCCAGATTAAGAACCTGTTCTCTATACTCTCTCCCTCAGAGAGATATCCCAGAGCCCCAAGCCTCCCACCCCAAACATACTTACCTTTTTATTCAGGTGATTCTCACACCCTAGCCTCTCCCACACAAGTTTCAGACTCCATTTTCCAACTGTCAGCTGGACACCCTTACCTGGATGAGTGTCAGCCCCCTCACACTCAAAGACTGGGGGGTACGTTGGCTTTGAAGTAAAACACTAGATTTAAACTCTGCCTCTGCCACTGACTCTCTTTGAGATCTGAGGTAAATCACTTAACCTATCCTGGCCTCAGTTTCCTCATCTATAAAATAAGGGGGTTGGACTAGATGACCTCCAAGGTGCTCCCAGAATTAGATCTAAGAATCTCTGAGCTTGCCCTCAAACCTATTCCTCTTCCTGATTTCCCCATTTTCTGCCAAAGCAACATCACATCCACCATCCCTCTGCTTCAAAATCTCTGCAACCTCTGATTCCTTCAAGACCTCACAACCTATAGCCAGCTACTTTTCAAGTCTTGTGGATGGCACATTCTCAATTTCTCTCCCATCCCATCTTCTTCATCCTCACAGAATCCACCTTAGTCTGGGCCTGATCACCCCTTACTTAGATGGTTATGACAGCCTCCTGACCATCCCCCAACTTTGGTAGCTTCCCATAACCTGCGAGAGAAATCCTGGCATTCAAGGTCTCCCAAGGTCTCCCACAATTCAGATCCCACTTATCTTTCCAGCTTTAATCTCCTTCAAAACTGACTTCTTGCTCCAATCTTACAAATTTCAGTTTCCCTTATGTAGCGTTCATTTTCCATCCAGTCCATGATACAACCTCCACCTTTCCTTATTTCTATCCACCAGTACTTTCCCTAATCTGGCTCAATAGCAGCCACCCTCTACAAGTTGGATTTTTACCCAGACTCTTGCAGTTTGTCCCTTCAACTCTCACCAAGTTGTTCTCCCTGCCTCCAGTGTCAACCTTGTGCAATCCATCCTCCACACAGCCACCCAAGTAACAGTCTTAACATGTCAGTTTTCTGCTCAAGAAGGCTTCTGTGGTTCCCTATCTCCTCTAGGATCAAATGCAAGCTCATTTCTTTGACAATGAAATCTTTTCACAGCCTAGTTCCAACCTTCCTTTGCAGACTTTTACAAATGACTTCTTTTCATGCATCCTGTGACCCAACCAAACTGACTTCTGACTTATTTGCTATTCCTCATACATGACACTTGTCTTCCACCTTCATGCCTTTGCCTTGCCTGTTCCCCCTGCCTGAAATGCTCTCTTTCCTTCCCTCCAACTTTTTAAATCCCTGATTTCCTTGGAGCCTGGGCTTAGAGGCTCCTTCCTACTTGAGACCTTTCCTGATTCCCCTCCTCTGACTGCCTGCCCACCTTCAAAAAAATCTTGTATTTACTTTGTACACATATAATACATATACATATAGTATATGTACTTGTAAATATGTACATGTTGTTTTTCCCAATAATATACAAGCTTCTTGAGGGCAGGGACTTTGGGGCAGACTTACCTTTGTCTTTGTCGAGCATGATGCCTGACACATAGTAGATACTCAATAGATGTTTTGTTGATAGATAGATAGATAGATAGATAGATAGATAGATAGATAGATAGATAGAAGTCCTCCTGATCTCCCCCGAGCAGTTATTTATTCCCTATCACCGAATATGTTATGGTAGAAGCTAGCTAACAAGTTTGAGTTCACTTTCTGGCAAGATTCTAGAATATATTATTAAAGGGATGGCTTGTAGTTGTCTAGAAAAGGAAGCAGTGATGAAGGCAGTATGGCTTCATCAAGAGTAGGTCATGCTAGAATGACCATGTGTCCTTTTTCAGACAGGGTAAATAAGGTACATCTTATAGGAGAAGATATATACCATAGATGTAGAGCAGGTAGGTGGAAGAGTAGATAGAATGCAGGGCCTGGAGTAATAAAGATTCATCTTTGTGAGTTCAAGTCTGGTTTCAGACACTTACTATCTGAGTGACCCTGGGCAAGTCACTTCAACCTGTTTGCCTCAGTTGCCTCATCTGTAATAGGAGCTGGAGAAGGAAATGGCAAATCACTCCAGTATCTCTGCCAAGAAAAACCCAAATGGGGTCATAAAGAGTTGGACAAGACTGAAAAGCAACGGTACAACAAAAGTCCGTCTACCTTAACTCCAGCAGCGTTTGACAAAGTCTATCATGCTATTCTTGTAGAAAAGATGGTGAGATGTGGGCTGGCTGGTAGTTCAGTAGGTGGCTTTTGAACTGGTCAAATGCCCAGACTGAAAGAGCGTTTATTGATGGATCCATGTCAGCTCGATGGCGACGGGAGGTCTCTATGGAATGCCCCGAGGCTTTGTACTTGGCCCTGTGCTGTTTAACATTTTTGTCAATGACTGGGATGAAGAGCTTGATGAACCATCCTTTCCTTCTCTGATGGTCTGTGATTGCCCCTTGGGGGCGGCAGACCAGCTAAGAATATCTGCTTCCAATTCCAGGGAAGGGGGAGCCATCCTTAGAGAGCCTCCAGCCCCAAAGCTGCAGGCTTCAAGAGAAAACCACTTTCCCTGCCTGACTTCATCTGCCTGGCACTATGCCCAGCACTTGGACCATGTAGACATCACTGACTGGCCCTCCACTCCTCCAATGCAAAAGAGAACCTCCCGCAATCCTAGCTGGTGGTCTCTGTTTATGGGCTACTCTTAGACCACAGGCTCCCAAGGGCAGGGCCTGTCTTTTGTCCTTCTTTTTCTCCCCAGGCAGTGCCTGGCATATAGTAAGCACTTAATAAATGCATGTTGACTGACTGCTGTGGTCTGGAGGCTCCCTCTCTCCCCCCTCACTCCAGCAGCCAGGAGATTCACATCCGGAGTTTTTTAAACTAAAATATGTTCATGTCCATTTATCACTAACCCTCACAGGGTGGGAGTTGAGGAGTGTTCCCTGCATTGTTAGGAACAGTCAGGGCCAAGCCAGAAGAACCATGTGTGACCCTAGAGGCAGCCTTCTGGTCAAAGGTCTGGACACTGCTGCCACTGGGCAGTTCCTTAATACGTTATCACCCATCTCTCTCTTTCTCTTTCTTCTTTTTCCTTCCCCACAATAATTTTCAGCCAGAAGGTGATTCCACAGTATGGCATAAGGTCTGATTTGTGCCTGAAAATGTGTCCCCTGATGTGTCCCCTACCCATACACACACACACACACACACACACACACACACACACACACACACAGAGTCACCATGACTCAGATCAGCAGTCAAGCTACACTCAGAAACCAAATCAAGCCTGGTCTCCACCAGCCCTAGATAGGAGTGCCAAACATTGCAGAAATATGTCTGAGGAGAGTCCTTAATGTGGGAATCTCTTCATAATCCTGATATCTGGGGACAAGCGTCATGCCCCCATAAACTTGCCCCACTAGTGTAAGAGACAAATGCTGTCGATGGGGTACATGATGGAAAAGAACCTTTACATTTTCTAACGGAATCTGAAATGAAATTCTGGGAGAAAATCCTAAAAAGAAGACTATAACTCTGGAAATTAAATCCTAAGGAAAATTCTAGAATAGATTCCTAAATCAGACTGTGAGATCCACAGAGTTCTGGAATTCAAGCTCAAAAAGAATCATGGAAGTTTGGGTATTGAATCCTAAATAGAATGATGGAATTCTGGAATGCAGTCTTCCGTGGAAGCAAAGTGTCCTCTGGGGAGGAGTCTGAGTTGAACCAGACTGATCCAACTCCCTGCCTTCGGGCAGGTGAAGGTCTAACCCACCCAGAATAGAGGGCTATCTGTTCTGTTCTTGAAGGTCTCTGGGGATGGACTACACAGCCTTCCTGAGACATAGCATTCCCGCATGGCTGCTCTTGACAAAAGTTCTTTCCCCGGCTCTCCCTGAAATCCTTTACCTCTTGCCCTCTCCCCCTTGGTAGGAAGTTGTCTAGTCATCCCCTCTTAAAAAGCCAGACAGTCATTAAGGAACCTCAGTAGCATCTAGCCCATGGTTCAATTGAGCCAATGGCATCCAGAGTCATGCCCTATGCTTTTAACCTCGTCAAGCTCTATCTGGGTCCTCACAGAAGCCCGAATTTACTAATTGAGAAACTGAGTCCCACTTGTAGATGTCTCTAACTCCTTCCTTCCAGAGAGTTGAAGCTATTTTGCCTAGAGTCACACAGTTAGTAAGTGTCTGAAGCCAGATTTGAACTCAGATCCTCCTGATTCCAGGGCAGTTGCTCTGTTCACTTTGTTACCTAGTTGCCACTGAGTTTTTAAATACAGGAGGGATCTTAAAGACATTAGAATATCAGAACTGGAGGGGACCTTAAAATACCAAATGTCAGACAGAGCTAGGAAGGGCCTTTGAATGTAGAGATATTGTGGTACGATGAGGATGAAAGAGGAATTCAAGACCCAGGGTGGGTATGATCAAGGTCTTCAAATATTTGAAGGTCTGATGTAAAAGGAGGACTCGAATGTTCTGTTTGACTCCAAGGTGAAGAACTAAGAGTAAGTGAAAGATGCAGAGGCAAGTTGAGACTTGATATCCAAAAAAACTTCCCAACAATCAGAACGATTATGGTATAGAAAGGGCAGCCCCAAGAGGCAGTAGGACTCCACTAGAGGTCTTTGGGCAGAGCTTAGTGCAGGCTAGGTTGGAGTGGGGATTCCTTTCATGCATGGATTGGGCCAGGTCCCTTTCAACTATCAAGTTCTATGATTCTGTGAAAGAACTTTGCACTTGGAGTCAAGGGAGATCTGAGTTCCGATCCTACCTCAAATACTTCCTAATTGTGGGACCATGCACAAACTGCTTAGCCCTTCTGACTCTGGGTTTTCCCATTTGGAAAAAAAAAAAGCCAGTATCTGTGGCACTTGCTTCTCTAGGTTCTGGTGAGGGTCAAATGAAATAATGCATGTGAAATGCTTAATTAACCTCAACGCACTTTATAAATCTAAACCACTGTTACTATTCACAGGGCATTTCAAAGCAAGAGGGGGGTTGGGAAGACCATCCTGATTTTGCAGGTGGGGAATCTGAGACTCTGAGGAGGAATAGAATTGATCCAAGGTCACCCAGCAAGTCACTGAGACAAGTAGGGTTAGAACCTAGACCTCCTGACTCCCCCAAATCCAGGCTGTTTCTGCCTTCATGGTTTTTCATAAAGCATGGAATGTCAGATCACTAGGGTAATGCCTTCATTGAGGTATGGAGAGGTCATGGATATCCCAAAGGACACTAGAATCTGGGGGTCCTGATTTCTAATCCAGGTACTCTAGACCAAGGACCTTCTAGAAGCCTCATCACCCCATTCATTGTCCAATTCAAAAGAGATCTTATAGCTGGTATTTCATAGGAGGGGACCAGGAGTGGAGAGCGGTGTCTTGGCAGATCAGCCGAAGGAAATATTTAGGACAAGGGCACCCATGAAGGTATTGTAGGAACACAGCAGACCCTTAAGCCAGGTCCTGTGAGAGGTTCCAGCCAAAT
Organism: Bettongia penicillata ogilbyi; assembly: GCA_023548195.1. NCBI lineage: Eukaryota > Metazoa > Chordata > Mammalia > Diprotodontia > Potoroidae > Bettongia > Bettongia penicillata. The sequence continues at coordinate 11,012,950 of JAJHZJ010000315.1, read as the reverse complement.
CAGGGAGCAGCCATGAAAGGTGGCTCCTTTCCCTTCCATTCTTCAAGCATTGTCTTGTGTCTGGTTCCACTTGGAACAAGACCGTTGCAAAAGACACAAAATTATTCCAGGAGGAAAATAAGAATAAAGAGAGGAAGAGGGAAACGGAATGAGAGTAAGAGAAGGAGGAAGAGGGGGAGGGAAAAAAAGAAAGAGGAAGAAGGAGAGAGAGTAGAAAGGGAGTAAGAAATGGAGATGGGAGGTAGAGAGAGATGGAGAAAGAGGAGGGATGGAGGGAGACATAGAGACAAAGACACAGGGAGAGGAAACCGAAATGGAGACGTTTGTTGAAGAGGGAGACAGAGAAAAGAGATTGTCCTAGCAATGCACAAATCCCCAGTTTATTCCATTTTAGAGACAAGCTGGGATGGAGCATGGGGAAATAATATGAAAACATGTTCTCTTTCCTGTCTCCTCCCTGCCTAAATCTGCCCCTCCCCATCATTTTCCTGTTTCTGTGGATGGCACCAACATCTTTCCAGTTGTTCAGGCTTGAAACTGCTGTCTCTAACTCTTGCCTGCCCCTCAGCTTCCACATCCAATCAGTCACCGATTGGGCCTCCCTAGGGTCTCTCCTGCCTGCCTCCTCCCCTGTATTTCCATAGCCAATACACATCAGGCCTCAACCCCTCTTGCCTGGACTATTAAAACAGCCTCCCTCCCAGCCTCTAACCTCTCCCCATCCTCCAGCATAGGCTGACCTGTCACCTTCCCAAAGCCCAGTTGTGGGTTCTGTCTAGTTCACATTCCTTCCATGGAGCCACGCTGTTAAGGGCCTTACACTTTAGTCTGGCATTTAAGGCTTTCCACAGTCTGGGTCCAATGTGCCTCTCTAGCCCTTACTGTCCTTTATCTATACTGTGTTCCAGCCATGCTATGTTCCAGGCATGGATGACTCAAGTCAACAAGCATTTATTAAGTGCTTACTAGGTACCAGACAAGTACTGAGGAAACAGAGAAAGGAGGAAGAGAAGAAAGGCGAGGCAGAGGAAGAGAGAAGAAAAAGGGAGAAAGAGGAAGGAAGAGGGCAACAGCTTTCAGGCAGGGACTATTGGCCACTTTGGGTTCTGTACACCTAGCACATGCTAACCAAACGCTTGTTGCTTGGTTGATGAAGAGAAGAAAGTGAAGTCAAGAGAGATAGTGAGGGAAAAGGAGAAACAGAGGGAAGGAGAGAAGAAAGAGAGGGAGAGGGAGAAGGAAAGAGAGAAGGAAAAGGAGGGAGAAAAGAAAAAACGAGAAGGAAAGGGTGAGAAAGAAGGAAGGGAGAGAAAAAAGGAAGACAAGAAGGAGGGTAAAAGATTTATGAAAGGGTGGAGAAACATTGAGATATTCCTGCATGTTTACAGACTAGAGACTGATTCTCCTTATTCTCTGGGTGATCTGGCAGGTAGCTTTAACAGCATCCTTGTCAATTTCTAAGAGACAATGCTGACCTGCATTGGTAAAGGTTTTTCTAACTGGTGAATTCTCTGTATCAGTGAAGTCACCTATCCAGGCCCTCTCCCTCAATCCCCATCCTAGACACTGATCCCTGGCGTTCTTAGAGGCCCCAGGGAACCTGAATGCTTAGGGAGTAGCTTCTGAATCCTTGGAGATCAATCCTGGCCCTTATATGTTTCCTGGTATTCTGTTGCTTCAGGGAGAGGCGGTCTTGGGGTCCCACAGACTCTCCTAGCTAAGGGTGAGCATGTTGCAGATGCCCCCCCGGGGGCCCACCAGGCTCTGTGCCTCTATTACATGGCATACATAAGATACCCACTCGATGATCACAAAAGGGGAGCCATCCACACCAGCCTGGCTGTCAGGAAATGCCGCACAGCCAGAGGTTGCCATGGGAACTGGGAGTTAATTAAGGCCTATACACAGAGGCCTGGGTGGAGAGGTCTCCACCACTTCCTACTTGGGAAGCTCAGATGCACCGGCCTCCTGTTTCTCAACAACAAGAGAACATTAAATTAGCCGAGACCCATCTCCACTAAATCATTATAATTAAGTCTCCATGGGGGGAGGGGGCAGAGCCTGGTAACAGGTGCTACTGAATCCCTGCCCTGCAAGGGGAGAGGAGGAGGAGGACAGGGAGGGGTCTTCTTGCTGATGGCTTACTTGGCAGGTCACTCATTCTGGGGGAGACCTAAGGAAGCCTTAGAAAGGGCCCCTCAGCTCCCCATCGCGTTGATGGAGTCCCTTCTGCTCCTTTCTGACTCTGGGCAGTACCCAGAAGTCTTGATTAGATATCCTCCTTCACCCTCTCCTCTTGGACCAGCTTGGTCTGACCAGCGTTTGAAGGGAAAACCAACAGCATTCTTTCTGGAAGGCTTGGAATGTTGACCTGTCCAGAGGCTGGGGGATGGATATGATGAGCCCTTTAGGGGCCCATTCTGGCTGAGAGATCACTGAAGGGTCAGAAACCAAGGCAACCAGCCTTGGTGGGGAGGGGACGGGATGGGACCGGCAGGAAAAAGGAAGGAATAATCAATTACTTTCTCTCTTGACCTCAGTTTCCTCATCTGTCAAAATAAATGCTTGTTGAATTGAATCCAGGGGGTTAACTCAATGGGCACTAAGACCCATTTTAGCTCTAATTTGTAGCATTACTCTTACCTTCCTGTCTATACCATCTCACAACCCCCTATAAGTCATCTTTGCTCCCACTGGTAGCCCCTGCCAACCCATCTACCCTGGCTTGTTAAGCGTTGGTCCTGCCCACAAAGAACAAACAGACCAGATCCTCAGCAGGAGCCCTGCTCCTGATGCCAAAGCCCTCCTGTCTTTTCCTCCAGTGCCTCATCTCCAAGCAATGGAAGCCCTACCCTCGATCCAGACCATACCCCACCCCCAGGACACTCATCAAAGGTCCTTGGAGGCCACTCACTACCATTCCATTACTCATGCTTTATTAATAGCAAGTCAGAGACCTAAGCTTTGGGTTGAAAGGGCTTTCTGTCCCATGGGCATCCTCAGCCACTCGTTTTCCTTGCCCCACGATCTAAATGGATGAGCGGAGCCTCAGTCTGGTTATGTTATGATCTAGGGCAGCATGTGACTGAATCCAAAGGGCCGAACTTAAGGACCTAGAAGGCTGAATATTTTTCCCCACTCCTAGGTAGGGAAAGAGGCTCTATGGGCAGCCACTGCCTCTACCAGTAATTCCCTCCATTTAAAGTTTCCAAAGGACTTTTCTCACCATACTCTGAAGGAGGTACTATGAATCTCATTAACCTCATTTTACAGATGAAGTAACTGAGGCTATAGGTGGTGAAATGAGCATCCCACAGCTAGTGTTGGAGCCAAGAGCCAAAGCCAGGTTTCTCCTGACTTCAAATCTCTCTCTCCCTTCCTCCCTTCCTCCCTCCCTCTCTCTCTCTCTCTCTCTCTCTCTCTCTCTCTCTCTCTCTCTCTCTCTTTCTCTCTCTCTCCTCTCTCTCTCTCCTCTCTCTCTCTCCACTTGGAAATATTGCCTATGACAACAATCACTCACATTTCTAACCTACAGTTTCAAAGCCCTTTCAGTCATTCTCTTGATTGATCCTCATTGCAGATCTGGAAGGGAGGTAGGGCAGGGTAGGAATTACAGTTCCCATTTCACAGATGGGAAAGTCGCAGTCTGAAGAGGGTAAGGACTTACCTAAGGCCCCACAGCTAGTCAGTGGCTGAGCCAGGGCTCACCCTCAGGTCTCCTGACTCCTAGGCAGGACAATTTCCATGCAAAAGGAGTCACTTATCACAGGAGCCAGAGTCCCTTTGAAGCCTCATGTCATCACCAAGGGGCCCTTAATGAGCCCTGTCAGGGACTAGAGGGGTGAGCAGCCCCTTCAGACCGGGTCTGTTCTTGCCACACCCTCCCCCATATCTCAGAGACTGATCCTGCTCTGCGCTACCTGAATGTGCCTAACTGGAAGGGACAGAGAAGCCCATGGAGCAAGCCTAGGCTCCACTCTCCCCATCTGACTGCCTGACCCCAGCACAGGTTGGTTGTGGGCCTTGGCAGGGATCCAAGTGGCATTTTCATGGACTAAGGTTAAGATGGAGAGAGCAGGAGGAGAAGGGGGTGGAGATGATGTGGGAGGGAGAGAGGCAGAGACCTTCCAGGAGAGCCAGATACATGCAGGAAGTGATGGGAAGGGACAGATAGAGACAGATGGGGAGAACCGGAGAAGAAAGGAAGAGATGCGTGCCTGAACAAGGGAGGACAGAGACAAACAGACAGACAGATGGCAGGAAGAGAGAGAGACAGAGACAGAGAGAGAGAGAGAGAGAGAGACTTATGAAAGGATGTGCTGGGCTCACTGCTATTCTGGCCCCTGCCCTTGGGATGAAACCTTAAACATTAAGCAAAGAAGGGGTGCCCACAAGGGGGAAAAGGGTGGTAGAGGACTAGCACCCAGGGTCAGCAGTCTACTTCCGGGCCAAGGAAAGACTGTCATCAGGAAGGAACAAATAGGTTAATTTTTAATACTTATCTAAATAATTGAATGAGGGGAGAAAGGAGAAATCTAACTTTATCTTAGAGGCCAGTTTTATCTCATCTCTCAGTCACTAGCCCAAGTTCAAACACCTGCATGCATGGAATGTATGTGTACTTGTGTGTGTGGATGTGTGCGTGCATGTGCCTGTTCTGGGAATGGAGCATGTGAGTGTGTGTGTGTGCTGGGGCGGAGGGTGCGTATCTGCCTATGCCTGTGTGCTGGAGAGGGAGCGTGAGCGTGTCCCCCTCCCCTGCCGAGTGTGGGGCTGGCTGGGCGGGAGCACGTCTCTCCAGCTGCCCAGAGACAGCGTGCGCGCATGAGTGGGTAAGTGTGCAGGGATGCATGTACCCTGGGGCACCTGCCTGCTGTGGCTGCTCGTGGCTGAAGGTCCCCAGAGGTTTCGCACATGCTCAGTGTGTGTGTGTGTGTGTGTGTGTGTGTGTGTGTGTGTGTGTGTGTGTGTGGCCTGTGGTCCATGGCCTCAGACATAGATCCAGCTTTCTGGGGTGGGAGGAAAAACTGCTTGAGCCCTGTGAATCGGGTGAGAGACGGAGTGGCCTCCCCCCAGGGCCTAGTCTATGTGATGTCTAAATGGCTGACAGCTCTGCATGTCAGGGGGAATAGTCACTCCCATCCCTGCAAACACCCCAGTGTCTGTAGGTGAAAGGACCTGGGGAATGCTACTACTCATGTGGTCCTTTAGGGCATTGCCCGAAAGCACCTGCATGGGGTGTGGAGGGCACACATGCCATGTCCCCCAACCACTGGGCAGAAACCCTGGCCTCAACAGGTCCCTTCCTGGTTTTGCTGTTGATGTGGGCCAGGGTCTGCTCGCTAACCATTACAACCAAGGCTGCCAGGCTTGCAAGGCAGACAAATGTTCAAAAGAGCAGATATGTGTGGATGTGGGAGGCGGGGGTGAGACAGGGGCCTAATTCATTCCCCTCCCTCCTTCCCCATCATCACAGACCCTGAACATAGAGCATCTTCCTCTTTGGGCCCCCCTCCCCACTGCAGCCCAAAGTGCCCTGGACTTCTAGGTTGAGTCTGAAGGGCAGGGACCCAGGCCCCTAGGCATAGAGGTGGGACATTTCCCCCTCTCCCACCTCCTCCCCTCCTCTTGGTTATCCATCTCCAGAAGATTATATTTAAATATCTCTTTTGTGCAAAGCAGGATCTGGGAATGCCCCTAAGAGCCAGTTACCACGGCAACAACAAATGTCAGCTTCCATGTGCTGAATAACGGTTGCCATGACGACTCCTCCTCTACCCAAGGTGCTGGGAGAGAAGGGAGGGAAGAGGAGGGGAGTGACAGGCCAGCCTTGCTCCTGAGGGAGGGGGAGGAGGGGAGGCTGGAGGGTGGGCCAGGTATCCAGATCCCCACAAAAGCACTCAAGGTTTTCCTGGGGGCTCTTGTCCCCTCACCCTCCTAGCCACTCATTTCTCTACCTTCCATAGTCCCCAAGGTCCATCACCCTCCCTTCTAACCCCCCATCCAGTGCCATCTGTTTGTTTTAATCCCTGCTCTCTCCTTCATTCAGGGGGTACCAGACAGTTCTGATGGCTGGGTTCTATAGTCACAGGGTTCCCAGGACCCTGAAGGGTTGAGGGGTGTGAAACTCTAGGGACCAGGGAGCCCAGGACTAGGAAAGCTCTAACTCCTAAGAGTCTCTGCCCTTTTGAGTCTCCCTGGGTCTGGCATCCAGATCAGACTTTGCCAGTTTGTCATAGGGGAAAAACTCAGGAAAAAGGAGAATTCCCTGGACTGGGGTATTTGGGGGAAAGATGTCAGGGTGAGATGTGGCATTAAAAGAGATCTGAATCCATTTAAAAATTGTCCCAGTCCCAAAATACTTGGGAAGAGTTGAGACTCAGTGAACAGAGTGTAGCTCTTTCAAGACAGGGGAACTACTTGGAGAGGAATGGGAAATGAGGGAAGGGATAAGGACATGACAAGAGGAATCGGGGAATCACTGAAGAAGATGGGGGCTCAGTGAAGGAGGAGAGGCATTCAATGAGTGAATGGGATAAAGGCTCAAGGAAGGGAATGGGTTCACTGAGGAAGAGGGTGAGGATTCAAGGAGTCAGATGGGGACAATGAGAGAAACAGGGGCTTAGAGATAGTTTTGGGGGTCAGAGAAGTAGTGGGGACTCAGTGAAGACATGATAGGACCTGTGAACTGGGATTAAGGGATTTGAGGAGTCTCAGGAAATGGGACAGAGGCATCAGTGAGGAATAGGGCTCACTGTGGACATGGGGACACACTGAAGGGACCTGAAATGTGATGAGAGGGTTAAGTACTCCGTGTATTCTCAAAATATCCTATATATTCTTATACCTGCATATTGTATCCCCCACATTCAACTGTGCCCTTGAGGGTAGGAATTATTTTTCACTTTCATCTTATACTTAGTGTAGTGCCTCCAATGTAGTAAGCATTTAATAGATAAATGAGCATTACATTGGTTTGGATATAGAGTGAGGCGAGAGGAATCCAGTGAATGAATATTGAGGGGGGTGTTTTGGAACCAAACTGGGGCTCTTGAGAGGTGATTGTTAAATTTTCATTGTGAACGTTTATACCTTGGAAATTGGCAGATGCTATAAATCAGGGCTTGATTTACTATCTTGTTGATTTCTAGACTGAAAGTGATGGAGAAATGTTAGTGATTAAACTTAAAAAGTGTTATCAACACTCCCTGCCTTCCCCAGCTGATTGTTAAACATTTACCAGCACACCTCTGAATGCAGGTGTCAGTGGAGTGGATATTGGGCTCCTTGAAGGAGATCAACGCTAAGGGAATTAAAGAATCATAGAATCTGAGAATTGGAAGAGGTAATCAGTGATCATCCAGTCTACCATCCCCCAAAAGAATCCCTTCATAGTATTTCGTGAATTGTCTTTCAGTCACATCCAACTCTTTGTGACCCCATTTGGGGTTTTCTTGGCAGAGATACTGGAGTGGTTTGCCAGTTCCTTCTCCAGTTCATTTTACAGATGAGGAAACTGAGGCAAACGGGGTTAAGTGACTTGCCCAGGGTCACACAGCTAGTAACTGTCTGAGGCTGGATTTGAACTCAGGAAGATGAGTACCGGCCAGGCACCACCTAATGGCCCTAGTTTATATTATTATATACTCAATTATTACTCAACAATCATATACCAACAAGTGGTTCCTAAAGCGTCTTTGTGAAGACTCCAAAGAGGAGAAATCAAGGCAGCGCATTCCATTTTGGAATAACTCTGGTAGTTAGGAAGCTTTTCCGGAAAAGCTGCCTAAATGAGCCTCGACCGTTTTTGCTCACTGATCCTGGTTCAGCTCTCTAGAAGCAAGCGGAACAAGTCAAATAGCTCCTACAGGCGACAGTCCTTTAAATAAATCCTTGCTATGATGTCATCCCCACCCCACCCTAGATTCTTTTCCAGGCTAAATATGAGGAAATCAGTAAGAATCCGAGCTCAGTGAACTACTTTGGCGTTCTGCATGGAAATGGGCACTCCAGGAAGGGGATTAAAGCTCACTGGGTGAGAAGGAATTGTAACAAGTGGGATATAGGGGCTGGGGATCAGTCAGGGGATGGCAACAGAGTCAGAATCACATAATACTGGAACTGGAAGAGACTTCTATGGCCATCCACTCCAATCCACATCTGAATAAGAATCCAGAACAGGATAATATGTGTAGAGCCCAGTGCCTGGAACATAGTAGGTGCTGAATAAGTACTCATTCCCTTCCCCCAACCTCTCTCCAATATACTCAAGTATATATCTTCTGGTCTTTGCTTGGGGTCCTCAAAGGCAGAGGAACCCATCCTTTCCTGAGGTAGCCCGTATCTCTAAGTCAGGAAATGGTTTGTTTTCTAACCACACCTAAACTCTTCTCTTTGCAACTTCTAACCCTTGATCTGAGTTCTGCCTTCAAGAACCAAACAGAGCAAGCTTAATCCCTCTTTTCCATAAGATCTTTTCAAATGCTTCTAGAAAACCATGTTTCCTCCTCCCCAATCTTCCTTCCATCAATCTTAGGGAGTGATCTCAGCACTCTACAACATTTGTCCTCCTCCTTTGGACGCTATACTCGTTATCAATGCCCTTTGTAAATGAGACTCTCGTAATTGAACACAGTGCTGCCCTTGTCCAGGTGTGATGAGGGCATAGTATATTGGGATTATCATTAACGTTATTACCACTATCCCTCGTGCTAGAAGATTTGCCTCCCCTAATACTGCCTGAGATTGCATTAGATTTTTTGGTTGATATATCAATCAAATATTTATTAAGCTCTTACTGTGTGCCTGGCATTGCACTAAACACTGAGAATACCAAAAGAGACAAAAGACAGTCCACGACCTCAAGGAGTTTACAATTTAATGGGGAAGAAAACAAACAAATATATACAAACAAACTATATGTAGGATAAATAAGAAATAATTAACAGAGGGTAAGCACTAGAATTAAGAGGGACTGGGGCAGGCTTCCAGTTAGAAGGTGGGATTTTAGTTGGGACTTGAAGGAAATCAGGAACAGAGGTTGAGGAAGGAGAGCATCCCAGGCCTCAGGGATAGCTAGAGAAAACACCCAGAGCCAAGAGATGGAGCTTGTTTGTGGAGCAGTAAGCAGGCCGGCGTCTCTGGTTCAAAGAGTAGTAGTAGGGGGAGACTAGGTTATGAAGGGCATCGAATGCCAAACAGAGCATCTTTGTGAAGCACTTAGTGCAGTACCTGGCACAGAGTAGATATTTCATAAATGCTTATTCCCCTTCTGTTTTCCAACTATATCCATTATTCTATCAAAATTAAAAAAATCATAGGTTTAGAGACAGAAGAACCTTGGAGGTCATCTAGTTCAACCCCTTAATTTTATAGATGAGGGAACTGAGGCTCATGGAGGTTCAATGATTGGTCCAGGTCATTAAGGGAGTGAGAGAGGTAGAGTTTGAACCCAGGTCTTCAAACTCCAAATTTGGCACTCTTTCAAATGACTTAATCTGCTTCATTAATGACTACTCTTAGGGCTTAGTCATTCAACTACTTCTGAAGCCACCGTACTAGATTATCACCCAGTCCATATCTTCACAATAATGGCATGAGAAAAACTTATTTGCTAAAATCTAGGTGAACCATACCTACAACATCTACCAGAAATGAGGTTAACCCAGCATGACCTGTCCTTAATGAACTCTTGCTGACTTTTTGTGATCACTGTTTCCTCTTTGATATATTCACGAATCATCCTTTTAATAGTAGTCTCTAAAACTTTGCCAGTAATTGAAGCCAAACTCCCTGGCGTATAGTTTACAGAATTCATTCTTTTCCCTTTTTGGAAAGTCAGAACAATGTTCGCCCTTCTCTAGCCCCATGGCACCTCTCAATTCTCCACTATATTTCAAACATCGCTAATAGATCAGCTGTCAGTCACATCTGTCAATCCTTTCAGTTCCCTAAGATGTCTATCATGGTTTGGTAACTAGAACTCATGCAGGGTGGCTAGTGATCTCTTAGTACAAATCTCATTTATCTTGGTTATCCACTTCCTCTTAGCCATTTTTTATTGCCTTTTCCAGTCCAAAGGTTGTATTTCCCTTTACGGAAAAAGAGACAGGGACTAGACATATGGTTCAATTAATATAAGGAATTACCAGGTGAGGAAACTCCCTTTGTCAAGGCAGGTTGGCACTTTCTCCACAACTTACAGTCCTAGAAAGTTTAAAACCTCCAGCACTAAGAGGTTAAGAGATTTATGCATAAATTCACAATACTATAAAAGAAGGAATAGCAGTTGAAACATGCCAAAATAAACAGGAATAAAAAATACAGTACTTGTCAAGAGGTGGGACTTCCTCAGTTTAAGGCCAGCTCTCTATCTGCCTCATCCTTTATAACAGGAGTTGAGTAGTAATGCTTTCTCTCCATCATCCTTTGTCTTTATCCCCCATCACCTAACCTATGCCTTCACCGATCCACCTCTTTTCTCTCAGTATGCCTTAAAAACAATACCCTTTTGTCATTCCTAGCTTTTGCCTCAGTTTATTGGAGTTATTACCAACCGCATTATTTTTATAACACCATGCCATTATCTGATTTTCCTTCTCCATTTCTTGCCTTTGATTCTGTCTGCTTTATTTCCCTTAAAAAACAAAACCCAACCCAACCCTAAATTGATAGATGAGTTCCCTGTGCGTTGACATGGGCTCCACTTTATCAGATTTGTTCCTCTTTGGTGTCTTTGGAATTTTGTGTTTGAGAGCTTTCCATCCCAGGAGGACTGCCTTCTCCTGTAGAACCAAGATCATGAAATCCTCCCTGGGCCTCTTCTGAAGCCTTAGAAATATCTTCTCCCTAAAAGTGCATGTCATCTTTGTCATAAATTCTCAGAATCATCAGTCTCCTCCTCTCCAGACTCCCATCAGTTCCACCCCCGAGCAACCTGTTTCTCCTTGTCAGTGAGAATCAGTGCAAAGGTTCTTCCATCTCTTGAAGGTTGAAATTATCATTAAGGCAATTAATTTATTAGCTGTTCTGCTTTTGGCAGAGAAAGAATGCTCTAGCAGATGTCTGGGTAATGAAATTCCCTCATCCTCCAACAAGTCTGTATACCAAACTTGGGATATATCCCCAGGCTCTTCATCTCTTTCCTCTTCCTGTCCCGGTGGTCTGTAGCATGCCTTGATGGGACTGTGTCTTCTTGCCTCAATTGATCACTCAAATGCTTTCCTCTATGCTTCCTTCCTCTCCTGGATTCCTGGATTTCCTCCCACAAATGTGTCTCTATTTTACAGATTGCCATACCTATGCCCCTCTTTTAGCTATCATATCCCTTTTCAAGAAGGTAGACCCTTCCAGAACTACATCCCACTCATTGGTCTCATTCCACCAGCTTTCAACTAGACTTGTAAATTGAAGGCACTAGGTAGTCCTGGAGTGGGGAACCTGTGGCCTTGGGGCCACATGTGACCTTCTAGGTCCTCAAGTACAACTCTGGCTCCAAACTTCACAGAACAAATCCCTTTATGTTGTCCTGTAGGTCCTCAAGTGCAGCCCTTTGGTTGAATCCGAACTGCACAGAACAAATCCACACTCGAGGACCTAGAGGGCCACATATGGCCTCAAGGTATCAGGTTCCTCATCTCTGAGGTGGTCTCTAAGGTCACTCCCAGCTGGAATTCTAGGATCCTATGGTGCCCAATTTGTCTTCTTACATTAAAACCTCAGACTTTGTGCATTTGGGTATAGATATATGAAGCCATGGGCAGCTAGGTGGTGCCGTGAATAGAATACTGGGCCTAGAGTCAGGAGGACCTGAGTTCAAATCTGACCTCAGACACTTACCAGTTCTAAGCTGGTCACTTCCAGTTCTAAGTTGATGATACGACAAAATCTACTCAAAAGAGCTTTAAATTTAAAAGGAAGAGAGAAGGTAAAAATTGCCTACATTTATCCACCAAACCAGATACATTAGAGCATCTACAATGTAAGGAAATAATAGCAATGAAGATGTGCCAAAATAAACAAGAGAAAAATATACATGTATACATCCATATATGTGTTTATGTATATGTATATGCATATATGTGTGTGTATGTAAATAAAATTATGGCTTCAGTTGTTGTTCAATACTTCAGTTGTGTCCAACTCTTGGTGACCCCATTTGGGGTTTTCTTGGCAGAGATACTGGAGTGGTTTACCATTTCCTTCTCCCACTCATCTGACAGATGAGGAAACTGAGGCAAATGGGGTGAAATGACTTGTTCAGGGTCACCCAGTTAAGAAGTGTCTGAGGCTGCTTTTGAACTCAGGTCTTCCTGACTCTACGCCCAGGGATCTGTCATCTGAGGATGAGGAAAATGAGGAAATAAATGAGAAAACAGTATCAGAGGGAAGTGATTTGTCCAAGGGAGAGCTAGGAACCTAGGTCCTTTGAGTTCAAATCTTAGGGATTTTTTATTTTCCTCACTATATCACACAATTCCTAAAAAGGAATATTTAAAGAAAACAGACATAATGATTGACTGTGTTGATAGAGAATAATTCATTTTCTGAAAGCAGATTTTATTGATGCTTTTAAAAATATATTGCGGTCATTTCCAGATATATCACCTACCCCTACACTCTCAATGAACGCTCCAGTAAAGCAAAACCAATTGGAGCCCATCTGACAAACAGCACCACATTCTGTGCCTATGGTTCCCCACCTCTCTCTGATTAAGGGAATCACATTTCATCGTACAAAATATTCTCTTGAACCAAGTCTGGTCATTACACTTACTCTGAGGTCAAAATCCTTTAGCATCCTTTTCATTTGCATTATTGCAAGAGCAGAAGTCATCATGCTGGCAAATTATGAACTGTCCTCATTTAAGAATAACCAGTTCTTGTAAGGACTCCCTCACTCTCTCCCCGTGGCTTAGCTGCAAGGGCTTGCCTTCCCCCCTGCACCATTGCTTCAGGGCAGCTACCCAGAGGAAGATTGATGGAGCAGTGAGGAAGGATTGGCCCAAAGAGGAGCAACTCATCAGTTCTTGACTTGCCTTCATGACAATTTCATTTTCCAAAGGTGGAAGAATCAAGGGGATATGCTGGATCTTATTCTCACTAACGAGGAGAAACTACATTTTTTAGTGATAATACTAGGAGGAGGGCAAATTTTCCAAAAGGGAAAGAGGATGAAATCTGAAAATCACGGGCCAGTGACCTTGACTTTGATTCTTACAAATAACTCCGAAATAGATTATTAAAGAGATGGTTAAAGAACATCTAGATTTAAAGAGGAAAAAAAAGGGATAATAAAGAGCCACCATGATTTCATCCAGGTAAATGTTTTAACAGCTGATCAAAGAAAAAGTGCAGGAAGTACTTTTAAATTTAAATCTGCAGGAGGACCTGAGTTCAAATCCAGCCTCAGACATTTATTAGCTGTGTGACCCTGGGCAAGTCACTTAATCCTGATTGCCTCCAATAAAAAAAGTTTAAATCTCCATTATTAACATTTTTGTCCATCATTTTCTTAAGTCCAGACAATCAACAAACCAACAGATTAAGCCTTGACTGTTAGAGTTTGCCAATTTCAGAAAATCGTCTAAAAATTTAATAAGTGACTCTCAGGGCTCTGTCTGAACAGCCTCCATCCAACACACCATTGGCAAGAATCAATCATGCCGCACCACCCTGTCCGTCACCCATGTCTGGAATTTCCTTTCTCCTCATCTTCACCTTTGACCTTCTCTGGCTTCCTTCAAGTGTCTTCTAAAATCTCATCTTTTCCAGAAAACCTTGCCAGATCACCCTTAATTCTAGTGCCTTTCCCCTGAGCTGATGTCTTCTTTATCTTGCACGTACTTTATTTGTACAAAGTTGTTTACGTGTTGTCTCCCCCATTAGACCAAAAGCTCCTTGAGATCAAGGATTGTCTTTTGCCTTCTTTGCATCCCCAACACTTAGCACGGTGCCTGTTATACAGTAAGCATTAACAAACGCTTACTGATTTGACTTGTGACCTGGGGCACCACACTCAGGCCAGCATCTTTTAAACAATGTTGAATGACTCTCTGAGAAGCACTGCTCCTAGGAGAATTATAAACTCCAGCTTATATTGGCAGCGAGGTAGCTCCATATATGACAAAATTTTAGACCCGGAATCAGGAAGACCTAAGTACAAATTCTCCCTCAGACACTAGCTGTGAGACCTTGGACAAATCACTTAACCTCTGTTCACCTCAGTTTCTTCCTCTCTAAAATGGGGATAATAATGGCATCAACATCACAGCATCATTGTGAGGATAAAATGGTATATGTAAAGTGCTATGCAATCCTGAAAGTATTATATATCATTCTATAAATGCGAGTTCTCTCTTCTCATATGATTGCTAAACTAATAGGTTGGAAAATGCTGCAAATATCACTTGCTTAGATTTTAGTAGAGCAACTGATTAAGTCTTTCATGATATTCTTATGGAAAATATTGAGAGTGGCCTAGATTATAACAGTTTTAGATGCTTTGGGATCTGGGGGAAGGGTTGGGTTCCAAGGGGAACTCATAGCCACTGTTTCATATCAGTTCAGAAGACCTCCAATGGAGGGTCCCAGGGTTCTTGTACTTTATCATGGGACATTTTTATTTGTGGCTTAGATGAAGGCAGAGATGGCATGTTCAGTACATTTGTAGATGGCACACAGTTGGGAGGGTTAGGGTTAGGGTTACGACAACTAATACATGATCAGGATCCATCGAATCCTTCACAGCCCAGATTAGAGGAGTCAAATACAATGGCTATAGACAATTGGTGGGAACCAGATTAAAATATAATTGGGAAATGTTGAACAAAATAAATAAAAATGCAATAAAATCTAGATATTACACTTTAGGGGAACTAGGTGGAGGCTCAGCAGATAAAGTGCCAGCCCTGTAGTCAGGAAGATGTGAATTCCAATCTGACCTTAGACACTAGCTGTATGACTCCGGGCAAACACTTTATCCTATTTGTATCCATTTCCTCATCTATAGAATGAACTGGAAAAGAAAATGGCAAACTACTCCTGCATCTTGGCCAAGAAAGCCCCAAATGGGGTCACAGAAGTAACAACAAAAATACCACATTTTAAAACTAAGTCAGTACTCACCCTGCAGGGATTCTTATGTATGGGTTAATATTCACCATTTCTTTTTGAGTTTGACTGAAACATTGTGTCTAGAACATTGGGTTGAATCTAGTGAGATGGAATTCTACAGGGATAAATGTTAAATCTTTTGCTTGTATTAAAAAGATCAACTTCACAATTTCAATGTGGGGGCAGGATGGGTAGACAAGCAGTTTGTCTAAAAAAAAGATCTTGGTTATTTAGTCTGGGGTTAAGGCATTATGTGATAGACCAAAAGCTAATGGGGAGCTGCATGAAGAAAAGCACAACTTCCAGAAATCTGGATCTTATGGCCCCTTGAATCTTTTGCCTTGATCTGACTGTATCTGAAGAATTGGGTTCAATTCTCAGTGTCGTGATCGAGGGGAGGCATTGATGAGTCAGTAAATCAATAAGCATTTATGAAGCCCCTACTATGTGCAAGGTATCGTTCTAAGCACTGGGGTTATCTGGATACAAAGAAAGGTACACTGGAAAAAGTCCAAAGTGGGTCCACCAGGAATAGTGAAGAGCTTGAGTTCATATCATATGAGTATCAGTTAAAGGAATAAGTGAAGTTTAGCCTGGAGAAGGGAATACTTGGGGGCCATGATGGCTGTTTTCAAGTATTTGAGGGATTAAATGTGTTCTGTGTGGTTCTACCCCTAGAGGGTAGAACCGGGAATGATGGGTGGAAATTGCAAAAAAGCATTTTAGGCTTGATGTGAGGAGAAATATCTTATGATTAGAGTTTCTCAAGAGGGCAATGAGCTGATTCAGGGTTCCCCCTCTTGGAGGTCTTTAGTCAGAGACTAGACAACCATTTGTTGGATATATTATGGTGGGGATTCCTTTTGTGTGTCAACTGAGTGAGATGGTCTCTGAGGTCCCCAATTCAGAGTAAATTTTCTTATAACCAATGTTAGAAATTATTGTTAGGTTCAAGTATATTCTCCCAAAGTCATTAGTTGGTTCTGAGAAAACAAAACATTAGGCAAAACAACGTTACAAGAGATAGTTAGAAAGATGCAAAATTACAATGGTGCCTAAACAGTACATAGGCTGGTAGGTACTGGTACATCCTCAGACAGGCATTATCATTGACTCTTCCACTAAGTGGAAGGTCACATCTGGCCCTTGTCCTGGGCACAATGATGAAACAATGTCATCTTGTGTTGTTATATCAGAGTTCGGTGATATTGCACTGGCAATACTACTGTGAAACAGTGTTGGTTGGGGCAACATCATGAACTGTGCAATATTATAATTAATTAATCATTATCATCATATCATATGATTATCATAATCATAAATAATGATTAATTAAGCTTGCATGAGCTTACCTGGGGACTTGATAATCAGTTGAACATAAATTCTATGGGAAAACATAGTCTAATTCAAACAATCAGTTGACAAGTGAATCTGTCTCTAAATTAGCCCATATAATACAAAACTGTTTCCCATGCTGACCAACAGAATCCTGTTTCTTGGAATTCCAAATGGATATCACTATGAGGCCTTTTCTTTTCACCTTTAAGGTTGTCTGAGGACATGAGTCCTAAAGGCCTTATAGGAATTCTTATAGGAAGGTTCTAAGTTTTGTCATTTTTCAAAGCCCCAGAGTCTAAAAGACTAATCATTCCAAAATGATTGACTCTGGTCATTGGCTCTGGTCATGAGCAACTTGTCGTACTGAATGAATCTGTACTGGATGCCTCTGATCCATATATAGAAAAACTTCTAAATAGAATTCTATATAGAAATATAGAAATTCTATATAGAAAAACACTAAAATTTACATCAGTTTCCACTATAATGAATAGCAACCTAGTCTTTCTAAGTCTTCAAGCATATAACTTCTTACCAATCTTTGTTAGGGTACTCCATCTCAGGCTAGGATCTCACTCTTCCATTAAGTCATGGTCCAAAAATCCAACTCCCATTCTGAGACTTAACCTTCTTAAGGAGGCATTCCAAAATATACTTCCTCTTCTGCATCATTTGACTTCCACCAACGAGAGTGATGAAAATATTATGTGTGCCACTGAGTCACAGACATCAGTTTTGGGAAGTGTTCCCTAGATTCTTCCTGGCAGTATGATTTATGCCTATGTGAATCACTTGGACTAGGTAATAGTTACCCAGATTGAAAAGTTTTGGAAAGTTCTCTATCATCTTCTGGATACATGTCCTGGGAAGATAATAGGGTTTTGTATTGTGATGATTGGAACAACAGTTAGTTGGTCCTAATGTTGGTGGAACTATGAATTGGTCTGGCCATTCTGAGAAGCAATTTGAAACTGTAGTTTCTAGAAACTAAAGTTACTAAACTGTGCATACTCTTTGACTCAGAAATATCATTATTAGGTCTAAACCCCAAAGAGATCCAAGAAAAAGGAAAAGAACCCATCTGTACAAAAATATTTATAGCAGATCATTTTATGGTAGTAAAGAACTGGAAACTTAGTGGGTGCTCATCAGAATCAGAATGGCTGAACAAATTTGGTATATTAACATATCATTGTGTTTTAAGAAATGAAAGGGATGGTTTTAGAGAAACCTGAGAAAATTTGTATGAACTGATGCAAAGTGAAGTGAGCAGAACCAGGAGCACAATTTACACAATAACAACAGTGTTGCAAAAGCAAACAACTTTGAAGACTTAAGAAATTTCATCAATGCAATGACCAGTCACAATTCCAAAGGACTCATGATGAAGTTTATTACCCACCTCCTGACACAGAGATGATAGACTCTTTTCTAGGAGGTGAAGAATTCTTTGGATACTGACTAGGTCATCCATTGTGTTAGTTAACCCTCCCAGCTTTGTACAATCTGCAAATATGAGCACACAATGTGATGAATGAAAAGTAGAGGTGAGCTAGACAATAATAGGTAGGTGTATTTGGAACAGATTGAGTCTATTCCCAAAGTAGCTATTAGTGTCTCAGTGTTAAATTAAAAGGAACTCCCTATTGGAATGCCACAGGGTTATGTGCTTGACCCTGTAATAAAGAAATGGATAAATAAATAAGTAGATAAATAATGTCATTATTTAACTTGAATCAGTGACTAGAACATGATCAGCTAAGTGGTGCAGTGGATAGAGCACCAGGCCTGAAGTTAGGAAAACCCAAGTTCAAATCTGACCTCAGACACTTACTAGCTATGTAACCCTGGACAAATCACTTATCAATGTTTGCCTCAGTTTCCTCATCTGTAAAATGACCTGGAGAAGGAAATGGCAAACTACTCTTTGTCAAGAAAACTCCAAATGGGGTCATCAAGAACTGAAGATGACTGAAACGACTCACTAGCAACACAGGCATATTAGACCTACTTATCAAATCTACAGTTGACACAAATCCAAGAGGGATGGTCAATAGACTGTAGGACAGAATCAGGATCTAAATAAAAGATCTTAATAGACTAGAATGTTGGGCCAAATCTACTAAGGTAGTATCAAATAGGGATCTGTATAAAGTCCTGCACTCGGATGCAAAAACTCAACTTTACAAGTACAACATGGGAGAGCCCTGATTAGATGTTCTGAAAAAAAAAATCTGAACTACAAACTCAAGGTGAGTTGACAGTATAATACAACAGCCCTAAAAAAGATAACTCTCTCCTAAGTTGCATTAAGACATATGTAATCTCCAGGATGAAGGAGGAGGTGCTCGTGGCTCTGTTCTCTTCCCCAGCTAGATCATATCTAAAGTATTTAGGAAAAACATCGATAAACTGGAGAGTGTCCAAAGGAGGGCAAAGCAACTGGGCTGGGGAATGGCCTCAAGATCAGACCATTGAGAATCAGGCAAAGGATGAAGGGATTCCTTAAGGAGACATAAACATTGTCTCCAATATTTTAAAGGTTTTCATATGGAAAAACTCCAGCATACAGAACTAGGAACAGTTATCACTGACAATCTTTATTCTTTCACTGATTTCCATTCTCTCACTGTCTACTGGCTCATCTAAGATTGCCTGCAAACATGCCTATGTCTCCTCCATCCTGAAAAAACCCTCACATGGTTCCCCCAGCTCCTGCTAGCTATCGACCTTTTCTTCCCTTTGTGGTTAAGTTTCTTGAAAAGTCCATCTATAATAGGTTCCTCTACTTTCTTTCCTCTCACTTTCTCCCTAACCTCTTAGAATCTGGCTTCTGACCTCATCGTTCCACCCAAACTCTTTCCAAAATTACCAATGATCTCTTAGTTACCAAATCTAATGACTTTTTCTTGGTCCTCAATCTCCTCCCTCTCTCTGCAGCCTTTGGCACTATGGATCACCCTCTTCTCCTTGATACTCTCTTGTCTTTAGATTTCCCAGATTTAGATTTCCACTCTCTCCTGGCTCTCCTCCTGGCTCTTTGACTGCTCCTTCCCTGTCTGCTTTGAGAGCCTCTTCCAGATCATGCCCTCTAACTATAGGCGTCCCTCAGGGCTTGGTCCTGAGCCATTCTCTCTTCTCTTTACTATTTCATTTGGTGATCTCATCTCCCATGGATCTAATTACCATTTCTATGCTGATGATTTTCATATCTACCTTTCCCACTCTAACCCCTCCACTGATCTCCAATTTGCATCTCCAACTGCCTTTCAGACATCTTGAACTAGATGTCTACTGGACATCTGAAACTCAACATGTCCAAAATTGAATTCATGATCTTTTTCCCCAAACCCCCCCTCCCCTCCTCACTTCCCTATGACTGTCAAGGACAACATCATCCTCCCAATCCCCCAGGCTCACAACCTAGTTATTATTCTGGACTCCTCACTATCTCTCACTCACCATATCCAAGCTAAAACTAGAGCCTGTTGATTTAACCTTCGCAGCATGTCTCAAATATACTCCCTTTCCTCCTTTGACATGGCCACTCCTCTGGTGCAGAAGCGTTCTCTCTCTCTCTCTCTCTCTCTCTCTCTCTCTCTCTCTCTCTGTCTCTATCTCTCCATCTCTGTCTCTCCCCCTTCTCTCTCTCTCAACTTTATTTATTTCTTTTTAGTTATCAACATTCACTTTTATAAGATTTTGAGTTCCAAATTTTTTCTCTCTCCCTCCCCTTCCTTACCCCAAGACAGCAATCAATCTGATATAGGCTATGCATGTACAATCATATTAAACATATTTCCACATTAGTCATGTTGTGAAAGAAGGATCAGAACAAAAGGGGAAAACCAGAAGAAAGAAAAAACAAATAAAAAAATGGAAAAAATAGTCTGCTTCAACCTGCATTCAGATTCCATAGTTCTTTGTCTAGATGTGATAGCATTTTCCATCATGAATCTTTGGACTTGTCTTAGAGCACTGTATTTTTGAGAGGAGCTAAGTCTAGCAAAGTTGGTCATCACACAATGTGGTGCAGGCTTTCTTGATCTCCTGCTTTGGACTATTGCAATAGCCTTCTGATGGGTAGCTAGATAACACAGTACTGGGCCTAGAGTTAGGAAGACTCATCTTCATGAGTTCAGTTCTGGTCTCAGACACCAGCTGTGTGACCCTGGGCAAGTCACTCTACCTATTTGCCTCAGTTTCCTCATCTGTAAAATTATCTGGAGCAGGAAATTGTAAACCCAATATCTCTGCCAAGAAAACCCTAAACAGAGTCATGAAGAATCAGATACGACCGAAACAACTGAACAACAATTTTTCTGGTAGGTCAGCCTGCCTCAAGTCTCTCCCCACTCCAATCCACCCTCCATTCAGCTGCCAAAGTGATTTTCCTAAAGTACGGTCCAGCTATGTCACTTACCTACTCAATAAACTCCAGTGGCTCTCTTTTATCACCAGTATCAAATACAAAATGCTCTGCTTGGCATTTGAAGCCCTTCGTTACCTGTTTCTGTCCTACCTTTCCAGTCTTCTTGCACCTTACTTCCCACCACATATTGTGTGATCCTATAACACTGACACTCTCCCTCTTCCAGTTCCAGGCCTGGAATACTCTCCCTCCTCATCTCTACCTACTGAGGCCAAAAGGGATGTCAAGGCTTCTAAGACATGGAGGAATTCAGGTCTTACACCCAGGTCTTACACCCAGGGTATAACCTTCTGCCTCCATATGTGTAAATTTGGGTGAGGAGAGTCTCTAATGCTGTATCTTCCTTCCATTGAAGGTTAAAGGCCAGGCAACCTGGAGGGTCTTGCCTCCTGAAGCCTATAGCATTCCCTGCCATCTCTGTGGTAGGTGTGTGGGACCGCTGCAGCCAAACCCAACCCTATTCTAAATATCCCTCATCCTTCATGGAACTAGGTGAGAGGAACCTGCCTTATTAGACCCAAGGGAAAAAAGGAGGACTTTTTGCCAAAGGAAAGCCAAAGCCCTCACCAAGGAAACTGGATCATCTGGCCCACCTGATCACAAAGGTTTCCACTACAAGGATGAGAATTCTTCCTAACTTCCCCCTATCTCTTTCTCTCTCTGCAGATGGCGCGACCGATCCAGGTGAAGCCTGCCGACAGCGAGAGCCGTGGAGGTAATTGTCATCTCTCTTTGTTCCCCCCACCCACCTTGCTCCCCCTGCCAGGGGGTGGGGTTTGTGGAGATTTCACCTAAGGCTAAACTTGGGGCCTCCATCCCCAGGGCAAGGTTTAGTTATGATGCCTGTGATGTCACCTATGATGCACACATACCCAGCTCTCTGACTCTTCTCCAGACTCCAGTTTGGGGCTTAGTCCTTGTTTCCTCCATCCCTAAGCAGGGGGTCCACTGAGGCCTGGCCATTGTGAATTATATTTGTCTCTTCAGCCCCTGAACCCCTTGAGTCCCTCAGCCTCCACAGTTCTCTTAGCTCCTCAAATCCCTCAATCCCTCCAGCTCCTGCCAACCCCTCACCTCAGTCCTCCAGTCCCCAGCGGTTTTCTGAGTTCTTCAGGTCCCTGCCTCCATGATCCTTTCAGTCCCTCAGTCCTTTGGTTCCCTTCCTCTCTCTCCCAAGTGTTGTTCTACATTTTCATGGATTGTACCTCCAGGATTTACCAAGACTACCTGCATTCTGTGAAAAACAGACAATGTTTCATAGAAGTGTCTTGTTTTTAGAGTGAGGAGACATTGGTTCAAATCCCAGCCCTGGCACTGATGATCTGTGTGAATTTGGGAGAATCCTCCCTAGGCCTTAATTTCTTTCTCTATAAAATGAGAGGGTTGGATCATATGGTCCCTTCCAAGTTGGAAGTCTGAGATTCTGTGAAAGAAATGTTACTTTGAACCAGGCTTTGCAGAAGAAGTAGCTTTTGTCAGATAGGGTTTGAATAGTTTGGTTTGAAAAATATGGGTCCCATGTAACTGGAGGGGGAGGGAAATAAAATATTAAATTAAAAGTCAAAAAGGAAGGAAGAAAAGTTGGTTTCCTTCCACATACCTCATACAGAAAAGTGTGGCGGGAGCAGCCCCCACACCACTCCAACTCCCATCATGCCTTTTTGGCCAGTGAGTCCTTTCTAGGCAGGGCAGGAGGCCCTTCTTAGGGTCAGTCATGGCTGAAGGGGAGAGGGACAGCTCATAGGGCAGGTAAGATTAGGGGGAGGGAGCAGAGAGGAGAGGAAGGAAGGAGAACAAGCTAGGGTGACCAGGGTCATGCTGCTTAGGAGGCTATGCGGCCAGCGTGCCTTGGCCTGAATTCTTTAGCCCCGGTTTCACACACAGCCTGGTCCCTCCCTGCTGGCCTCCAGGGGCCCAAAGTCCAGTATGCCTTGCTTCTAGGAAGTGCCTGATGTTCATGCCATCCTTCCTGGTTTTCAGGCAGAAAGCTCTAAGAGCCTTCACCTGGGGGGGGGGGGGGGGGGGCGGAGCCTTCATGGAGGTGGGGGCAGAGCAAGGTTCTTGTCTTGGTTACTCGTAAGTTGAATGAATGGACTATCTGTCAGTGTTCTAGAACAGAAAGCAGAGGTAATACTCCTCGCCCAGCCCACCCCAGAGGATTTCTGTGAGGAAAACATTTTGTAAACTGTACATTCTTATAGAAATGGAAGCGATTACGATCATCCTCATTATTCTTATCCCCTCCTGCTCCCCCACCCTGCCTCTGAAGCCTTCTCCATCCTTGGGGAAGCAGCTGTTCACAAAGGATGGGGAAGCAGGGAGGAATGTGCTACTTTTAGGGAGCCTCATCCCCAGACAACAGGAGAAAGGGGACAGTTTTCTCTTCCCATCAGACCTCGTTAGAGGGGGTCTAAAGGGCAAAGGAAGGTGGAATGGCATGGACATCTAAACCTACCCCTTGCCTTGAGAGTCCAAGCCCAGGCTGTTTCTCCAACTCCCCTGGGCTTCTGTCATTGCCCAAGGGGCTACTGGGAGAGGCACAGAACCCCAAATAAACATTAAGCCTTAGAAGACCCTGCCATTACCTATGGGGAGGGATAAAGACCAGTGAGAGCCTCCTGTAGGAATCAGAGGTTCGCCATCTCCAAGGAGAGGGACGAGATTTGCCTCGGATATCTCCCTGGATGTAATAGAGAAAGATATATGGGGAAAAGGTGGCACCGGGGATTTCTGGGGGCAGTGGAGCCCCCTCCCCCACCTTCAGCTGTCTCCTCAACACACTGGTCTACACCAAGAGAGGGAGACGCCCTCCCCCCACCCCAGGGGCTCTCAGGGTTCACCTCCCTCTTATAGATCCTCTTTTTTGTCTCTGCCTCCCACGGTTCAGACCTTCACCCTCTAATATTCTCTGTCAGGGCTCCATCAGACAAGATGTTCTTCTCTCCCCGTTCCTCTACCCCCCAACCAATCCCACCAATGACTGATAAGAATAGGTTACCATGGCAATGCAACTCAACATTGAGGGAGGAGAAGATAAAATGTTCCTGATTGCTGGACAGCGCAGGAAATTGCCGGGCCAAGGAGGGGAAAAAAACTGGGGGTTGTGGGGGGGCAGGAGGATATGGTCAGGTGACTCTGAGAACCAATAGGAGAAGGCACCCTTGCCCACTACCTCCCCTGGGTTTTGACCCGATGCCTTCCTCCTGCCTTGGCAGCAAACGGGCCAACCTGTTGACTCCATCATGAAAAGCTGGTTTAGGCAGTGGAGCAGGCAGTGGAGCAGGATGCCTGGACAGGGAATGGGGATGTGGGGACGTCCTTCTTCAGGTATCCTAGAGACCAGGTTTCTGGTAGGGTCTTTGTCCCTGGAGTACATGGAGGAATTCAGGCCTGAGAACCCAGAAGCCTAGATTTCATTCCTGGTTCTCTGACCTGGGGTAAGTCCCTTCCTCTCTTGGAACAACCCTCCTCCCTCTCTCCTCCCTCCCCAGGTAAAATAATAATCGGACTAAATTGTCTCTAATTCACCTCTTAGCTTTGACATTCTGTGTTCCAAGAACCCTCCCAGCTCTGACATCCTTTGTTCTAAGGGTCCTCCCAGCTCTGACATTCTCTTACATTTTCTAAGATCCTGCCTAATAGCCTGAATTCTAAATTCTAAGGTCTCTTGCTACTTTGATGTTCTATATACTTCTGTGATTCAGAGATAGAAAGGAGGGGAGATGAGGCTAGACAAGAAATGTAACTGAAAAAACTATGAGGGTTTTAAAGGACCCCAATGAATTAGCAGTATGATATTGAGATCAAAAGAAGCAAACATCTACCTTAAAACAGGCATTGTGTTCGGGAATAAGGAAGAGGTAGTCTGGTGCTGCCCTGCCCTGCCCAGGTCTTATTTGGAATATTCTGGGCAATTCTGGGGCCTGTATAAGGAAGGAGGCTGGTAACTGGAGACAGAATTGAGGAAGACAACCAGGATGTGAAGGACCTTGAAATCACTCCATGTGAGAATCAGGAAAGAGGAATATTTAGCCTGGAGAAGGGAGGGAGGAAAGGGATTTATATAGTGCCAATTATATGCCTGGCACTGTGCTGAGTGCTTTACAAATATTAGCTCATTTGATCGTCACCAACAACCTTGTAAAGTAGGGGCTATTATCCTCTTCCCAGCTAAAGAAGTTGAGGCACACAGAAGCTACATGACTGGCCCAGGGTCACACAGCTAGGAAGTCTTTCTGAGTCTAGGCCCAGCATTCTATCCATTGCATCACCAATTTCCACCTAGAAGACAAGAATTGTTATTCTTCAAATCTTTGGAGGGCTTATCATTGAGAGACCCTAAAAGAGAGAACCAGAAGCTGGGGGTGGAAGTTGCTAGGAAGCCAGTTGAGACTCGATGTCAGGAAAAACATTTCCTGAGGATGAGAGGACTCCCAAGAGAAGGCGCTGTTAGCAGAACCCTTTCGTGTTGGAGGTCTTTAAAGGCTAGTGGGCCACTTGCCAAGAATATTGTGGATGGGGGATTCTTGTCTCGGTGCAGCTTAGATCGGATGGCCTGGAGTCTCCTTCCAACTCCTAGACTCTAGATCTAGAGATGGGAACCTGAGAGGAGAGAAATCCAGAGATTGGAAGAGACACTTAGGAGCGATGTCCTGCAAGGAGGGGAGAGTGTGTCGTAGGCCACCTTGCTGGGCCCACACTTGCCAACCCAGCCTCTAAGCAAAGTTTTCCAGGGTGCTAATATTTGTCCCTTAGTAGAAAGGGAGCAGAGTTGTTTGGTCCCAGAATTCAGAACCAGGAGCAGTGGAAGGGATTTCTAGGGAGGCAGATTTCAGTTTAATATAAAGAAGAATGTTCTATTACATAAAGGGGAAAAATATTGGATTTGGAATTCTAGTTAGACTGAAATCTCAACTCTGCTCCATACTCTGAGTGGTGTGACCTTGGGCAAGTCAATTCACTTTTTTTGGTTTCTTTACTTGTAAAAGTAGGAAGCTGGACTAAAAGTCTTTCAGATTCCTTCTGTGTGGAGTCAGGAGGATCTGAGTTCAAATCCAGCCTCAGACACTTATTAGCTTTAACCCTAATTGCCTCCCCAACCCCCTCAAAGCAAGATTCCTTCTGTGACCAGTTAGAGATCTTTCACAATGAAATGGGCTTAGCAGGAGGGAGTGAACTCCCCATCATTGGAAGTACCTAAAGAGAGCCTGGAGGAACCCCAGTCAGGAAAGCTAATGAAATGATTCTGCCTGGCCTGGGTGACCTCCAAGAATGCCAGCTGTGGGATGTTAAGATTCTGTGACATTTCCTCCCTTCTGAGAAAGACTCAGAGGCCTACCCCTCACTGCCCTCACGTCCCTGAGTCCCCATTGTCCTCCCCCACACCAGTCAACTGCCACCTCCTCCTCTTCTCTCTTGGGGGAAACAGGCCCAGGGGGGAGTGGTCTAACAAAGAGAGTGATTAAAGGCCAGGCAGGGTCTCTGTTGGGGGTGTCCCCTGCTCGGGGCAGTCTTGCCCGGGGCAGGGGTGCCTGGCTCTGTCCAGGCTGATGTCTCCATCTCCCCCCACAGGGGACCGGAAGCTCTTTGTGGGCATGTTGAACAAGCAGCAATCCGAGGAGGATGTTCTCCGGCTTTTCCAGCCCTTTGGGGTGATCGACGAGTGCACAGTGCTCCGGGGCCCTGATGGGAATAGTAAAGGTGCTACCGGTGCCTGAGAGGGGAGGGAGGGAGCCTTTCATGGTCCTCTAGGGCATGCCGATTGTCTACCTGTTCTCCTTTCTATCTGTCTGTGCACCTGTGCCTGATTCATCTGATTGTATCTATGGTCTCTGTCAACATGCGGCTGCCTCAGTCTGCCTGGCTGACCGTATATGACTGTCCGATCACCTCTGTCTCTGTAGGGGTGCCCAGCCCTGGCCATCGGACTGACCATCCCACCATACAGTTCTGTGTGCCTGTCGATGCCTATCTATGTGATGTCAGAAGCGTGTCCTCCCCCTCCCTTTAGTCACTAAGGCTTCAGAAGGGAAGGAGAGGCAAAGGTAAGTCTGTCTCACCCTCCTATCTGTCCTTCCCTCTCTACCCCACACAGGCTGTGCCTTTGTGAAGTTCTCGTCACACACGGAAGCCCAGGCTGCCATCCATGCCCTCCATGGCAGCCAGACGATGCCAGTGAGTATGAGATGCCAGAGGTTTCCTCCCTTTCCTGGGGGATGGAAGGAGGGGAAAGGGGACAACAGGGCTTCAGGTTGCCTGGTCCCTCCTGGTGCATTCAGGCTAGGTGCATCCCAGAACCAGAAGATATGGCCTTTAATCCCACCTTCTCTGTTGATCCAATAGAACTTGACAAAGTTCCTTCTCTCTGAACCTCCATCTGCCCATCCTGTAGAGGTTCCGGGCTCAGTGGTCTCTAAGACTTCTTTCAGATCCAGTGGTCTATGTAGGAGAGGAGTCAGTGGACCCCCACTCTCTACTGAATGACACAATAGGAGAGAAGGGGGATAAGTCCCAACCCCTGCCCTCAGAGAGCGCATAGTCCAGCAGAGGAAGAAGATAGAGTGGGACAAAGACCACAGGAAAGAGATGGACTTGGAACTCAGAGGAGGAAGAGGTTAGTCTAAGATAGCAGGCAGTGCTTCCCAGAGGAAACTGAGTTGGGCCTTGAAAGATGGGGAGGATCTTGACAGGTGATGAATAGGAAAAAGCAAAGGGAGGAATGTGAACAATGATCTACAGGTAGGAAAGAGGATGGTGTAAATGACCCACACTTGCTAGAGCTGATCGTACCTGGCAGGGAGATGCAACAAGGCTGGAGAGGGAGACTGGAGGAAGAGCAGAGAGGGCCTGGAATGTCAGACTAAAGACGGGCTTCCTGCCTGTGAGTCTCAGCAGACCCAGGGTAGAGACATGACCAGAGCTGGGTTTTAGAAATATGACTTTGACTGTCTGTGCAAAAAAAAAAAAAACATAAAATGGAAGTTAATGTTGAATACCAAAAAGAAATACATTTTTTAAAAAGTCATAAAAAGAAAGGAAAAAACTGAAGGCAGCCAGACCGGTTAGGAACCTCATTCAAAAGTCCTAGGGAGAGCCTGAAGGAAGTAGGAATGTTCCTTCTCAAGAAGCAGCACAAAGGTCATGGCCTTCCAAGAACCGAAGGGCCTTTATAGGGTAGACTTGTTTAATTGGGTCCCAGCATAGGGCAGAATGAGGGACAGTGGGAAACAAGACTCATAGGAAGGCCATTTCAGGTCCAAATAAAGGATACCTTCCTGACCATGCAATGCGATGGGAATGGGTAGCATCAGGCAGGGGCTGGATGCTCTGGTCTGACCACACCTGGAACTCCATTCTGAGCCAGCTGCTAACAGAGATGGCGGGCAGCCATGGGGCAGGACCCCAGACCCAGGCTCTAGGAGAATATTAGCCTGGAAAAAGGACTCCTCAAATATTTCAAGGGCTGTCATTTGGAAGAAAAGGTTGGCCTTGTTAGCCACACAGGGAAGAAGTAATGAGTGGAAGTTGTAAAGATGCAAATTTAGGTTTTGACGTAGGGAAAAACTTGGTGGGCTGGACTGCCTAGCAGTTCAAGGCTTCCTCCTCCTCCTTTAAATAAAAACTTCCTTTCGGGCATGTTGCATTAAAGGGTTATTTTTTAGGTATAGATTGCACTAAATGGTCACTTAGGAGGGCTCATTCAACTCTGAGATTCTATGGATCCCAATTAAGGATGTAGTGCGCTCATATATGTTTAACAACCAGCTCTACAAAAAAAAGAAAAAAACGATATATACAAAATATATTTTTAAATTTAATCTATATTGTTGACATTTTCTTAAGCCCAGACAATCATCAAAGCAATAAATCAAGCTGTGATTTGTAGCCTTTGCTGATTTATGAGGTGTAAATGCTCCCACTGAAAATTTAACAATCAGTTTTCCCGAGCTGGTTGGAGCTGGCTCCAGCACACCCACAGAGGGTATTCTGAGTAGAGGACATTCCTATACAAAGGAGGGATTGTGGACTAGATAGACTCTGAGACACCACCCAACTCTAAGAGGCTACTTAAGACAGGAAAACTAGGAGGAGGACCTGGTGTAGGGGATCATGAGCATGAAATGAAGGCAGACATCCATTCAGAAGCTGTAAATGGGCATTAACAGTGCTTGTATAGGGCAATGTTTAACGATTAGGGAATGATGGTCACTCTCTTCCATGGACACAGCTGGGATCTGCTGCTTCAGGCCCCCAGGGTCACCTAGGGATGTGGGTGTGTGTGTGTGTGTGTGTATGTAACTGGGGAGCATGAGCAACATATGAGAGGAGGCAGCCTAGCGTAGTAGACTAGAAACCAGAAGACCTGGATTCTGTTCCCAGCTCTTCTTTACCTCATTGTGCAACATTAGACAAGTCTTTTCCCTTAATCTGAGTCTCAGTTTCCCCTTCTATAAAACAGAGTTAGACTTGACAGCTGTTTCCAGCTCTGACATTCTATGAAAAATGTACGCATGTGTGTATAAAAGGGAGTAAGGGATCCTGGGGTTGTGTCCCCCTCTCCTTCCTCCTCTCTACTGTCCCCCTGCCGGGGAAGATGTATGATCTCTCTGCCTGCATGATGTCATCATTTTATAGTTGATCTGTCTTGTGGTCATGTCAATATCTGCCTATGTGAATGTTCAGTCACCTTTACATTTCTATAGTTGTGTTTCAGTTGGTCTGTGTGGGAGTTGTGCCCCTGAGCCTTGGCATTGGTAGATCAGGCTGCTGAGTTAGCCCTAGATGAATGCAGGATGCCGTGTGTGTGTGTATGTGTTTATGTGTGCATGTATGTATGTCATTTTCATGGGCTGGTCATGCTGCGGAGTGGAGAGGAGGGGCAGGCCTCTCCTGGGCCCTGGCTTCTTGCTGCCCCTCTCTCTCCCTGGCCCTTGCCCCTTGCCCAGGGCGCCTCCTCTAGCCTGGTGGTGAAGTTCGCGGACACAGACAAGGAGCGGACCCTTCGGAGAATGCAGCAGATGGTAGGCCAGCTGGGCATCTTCACACCATCCCTTACACTGCCCTTCAGCCCCTACAGTGCCTACGCACAGGCTGTGAGTACCCCTAACCCCATCCCTCAGCAGTGATGTCTCTCTATCTTTCTACATCTTTGTTTTTCCTTATCTCCCTTCTCTTCCTCCTCAGCTTAACGTTGACCCTTCTGGCCTCAGTTTTGTCTGTCTGTCTGTCTCTCTCCATCTCCCATTCTTTCCATCTATTTCTCCGGGTCATCTTGTTTTCACTCAGCCTTTGTTTCTCTCCTCCCACCTCTGTCTTTCTGTCTACTCAATCTTCTCTCTGACTCAGTTCCCCTCTACTTATATCTCTCCCCTTTCCTCTGTCTGTTTCCCTACCCAATTCTCTCTCTTGGCATATCTATCTGCCTATCTCTGACTAGGTCTCACTGTTTCTGTCTCTTTCTTTTTTCTCTCATCTGTTCCTGTCCCTCTATCTCTTTTTGTTCTTGGGAGAATGGGAGGAAAAGGAAAAACATAGAAATAGTGGGGGGCTACTCCCTAGGGACAGGGGAGTTGGTATCCCTCTCCATCATGCTAAACCTTAGCCCTGGGACATATGCCCATTGTGGCATCAGCCCTCCCAATGGGATGCTCCCCTCCACCATCCCGATGCCTGCTACTAGAACCAGATCAGAAGACACAGGTGGGAAAGACCAGGAGGCTACTGGTTTTGGACTTCATGCCCAGGGTTAATGAGGTAGAGGTCAACCACAGCCTGACTCCTAAGTCATTCCCTACCCAACAAGAATGTGCATGGTTCAGTGTGGTTCCTCTAGGAGAGATGCCATTAGAGGAGGGGGGCTAAGAGAGGACCTAGGGCCAGCTGTTGGGTAGATGGAGGGAGTGCCAAGCTATGGGGTTGTGTATCCAACATCCCTGCCAGACCCACTCTCAGTGGAGTCTGATGCCCTCTTGTGGTCAGACCGAGGAGCAACTGGATTGGAGATCAGGGCTGGACCCACCCAAGCCCTTCAAAGCGACAGTCCCCATCCCCGTGAGAACCCTGGGTCCCAAACCCCCTGGTCCCAGGAGAGAGGAAGGGAGGAGGAAGAGGAGGGAGAGATGGAGGAGGCACAGGGGGCAGAGAAGGAAGACATAGAGGAGGAAGAGAAAATGAAGGGGGGGATGGAGGTCTTTTGGCCACTGTCACACTTGCTTATCCTGTCTGGTCCCAGCTTATGCAGCAGCAAACCACAGTGCTGTCCACCTCCCATGGCAGCTACCTGAGCCCAGGTGTGGCCTTCTCCCCCTGCCACATCCAGCAGATTGGCGCTGTAAGCCTCAATGGGATTCCTGCCACACCCATCGCCCCAGCATCTGGTGAGTGGCTGGCATAGGTCCCGTGTAGCCAGGCTGTAGGAAGTTTGCAGTGATTAGAGGTCCTAAAGCCAAGAAATCTCATTTCTCCTACTAACCAGCTCTTTGGCCTGAGGCCTTTCCCATCTCTGGACCTCAGTTTTCCTCTCTATAAAATGGGGGAAATCTAGAAGACTAGCAGGAATCTCAAGGTCCTTCTGATTCTGAAAGATTATGACCTAGGATAAACCTCTTTCAGGACTCTGAGTATACACAATATGCCAAAACTAATACCCAGCTAGCTATTTCCAAGTGGGAAGGCCCATGGGGCTGAGGGATGAGTAGGTGAGTCCTCCATGTTTCTGATGACTGAAGACCTTGGCTTCCTTCCTCTCCTAGGGCTACACTCTCCACCACTCCTAGGCACAGCAGCTGTGCCAGGTCTTGTCACCCCCATCACCAATGGCTTCGCAGGTGTGGTGCCTTTCCCTGGTGGGCATCCAGCCTTAGAAACTGTATACGCCAATGGCCTTGTGCCCTACCCAGGTAACATGGGGGTGGGATGAAGGGTCTCTGCTGAGGATAGTTTCAAATGTCCCAGCTGCCTCAGACTGGGAGACCTCTAAAGGAAATCTGAGTTTGGGGACCAAAAAGGAGCAGTGAGGGGATGGGGATTGATGGACGAGAAAGAGGGATGGGAGACAAATAAGCGGAGCCTCTAGAGGTAGCATCAGGCAAATCCCTTCCATTCTCTGGGCTTCCTCCCCTTTAAAATGAGTTTAGATTCACTGACCTCTAAGGTCCCTTTTAGCTTTTGTTTCTATGACACTCCGACCTCTGCTATGCCTTGGTTCGAGTCTCCCTCGGAACCACCCAACCCAGCCCTCCATTTCTTATCTGGTTCCCCACCCCCAGAGTGACAAGTAGTGGCAGGGATAGGGGCCAGTGCGGTGAAGGGGACACAGAATGGTGAGGGTGCCTCCCCTTCTTTAAGGTTATCCTCCGCCCCTGGTCTCTTCTCCAGCTCAGAGTCCCTCAATGGCTGAGACCCTCCATCCAGCTTTCTCAGGAGTCCCGCAGTACACAGGTAGGCAAACCTCCCCATTGCCCTGCAGGCTCTTGCCTGATTTCATGCCACACTTCACCCTCTCTCTCCCTCTCCCCAGCGATGTACCCAACTGCAGCCATCACGCCTATTGCCCACAGTGTCCCGCAGCCTCCACCTATCATCCAGCAGCAGCAGCGAGAAGGTGAGACAGTCCTGGTCCCTCCCTGATTGGACCCACATGAAGGCACTAGCTCACGTTCTCATCCCATCTTGGAGACCCAAGACAAGTCTTCCCTCTAATGAAGCTGTTTCCTCCCTTGTAAAATGAAGTTAATAATCTCCGAGGATAAAACCAGATCAAAGATTCAATTCACTGGCCCTGGCCTGGGCTACCAGGCAGATAGACAGGGATGAGATAGATCCCTGCCCCTGGAGAGCTCACAGTCCGGAAGGGGACTGAGAAGAAAGGCACACAAAAATACAGTAATGGGCAAGGCCTATGGGATCAAAGGAGGGAGAGATCACTTGAAGTCAAAGGGGAAATTAGGTAGGAGCTGGCCATAACAGATGTTAACAGGGAAGTGACAAGTGTCCTCTGCCACCTCTCCCCACAAGGCCATGAATAATCGCACCCCCAAGAAGGGCATGCACAATGACCCTTAAATATACCACAAGCCAGAACCACCTGGCTCGCAGAACAACCTCCAGGCTTTTAATACCTAGAATGATGAGTCAGTTTTCCTAGGGTTCCTTGGAAAATGTGTGCCTTTTCAGTTTCTTTGTACACATATTCTTGGCCCACATCCTGATTTCTTTTCAGCCATGCCTAATTTCATTGCAGCCTTCAATTTATGTAGCTGGGGCCATTTTGTATAGTTGTGGCTAACAGAGGTTCCATGTTGGGAGTTTTTTGGACAAGTGAGCCTTCTAATCTAAGGATGTCCCAGGATGTTAGTTATCACATTGCCTCTTAAGAGGCCTATGAGGGGGGTGGGGCATTATCTCCTTTTACAGGTGATGGAACTGAAACTTGGAGAGGCTAGGCAGTTTGTCTAGGGTTACCCAACTTGTAACCCAGGAATCAGACTTGGGCAGTCTGGCTCCTTTATATCAATGGAATGCCCCTCAAACTAATAGCAAATAATACCAATGCTTCTGAATCACATATCTGTCCAGTGGGGGGACAAAAGAGTCCTGAATGGTCCCAAACTGCATCATAGAACCCTGAAATTTAGGACCACCAAGTATCTTGGCAACCAATGAGTCCAACCCTTTCGTTTTATGGATAAGGAAACGGAGGCTCAGGTAGGGGAAATATTTACGCAAGGTCACACAGATAG
This sequence comes from Bettongia penicillata ogilbyi, assembly GCA_023548195.1. Classification (NCBI taxonomy): domain Eukaryota; kingdom Metazoa; phylum Chordata; class Mammalia; order Diprotodontia; family Potoroidae; genus Bettongia; species Bettongia penicillata. The sequence continues at coordinate 10,979,326 of JAJHZJ010000315.1, read as the reverse complement.
TAGAATAGAAGTTTGAACCCAGGTCTCCTGATTTCAGTGTTCTTTCCATGACACCAAAATTGATATTACCTCAGCAGGTGTGGTTTAGGGCACTTGCTTAGAGCCCGCACAAAATCTCACCTCTTTCTTTCTGCTCTAGTCCCAATTCATATAGGTTTTGACATTTAGGGCGATCCTAATAGGTTTTGGATGACAGAAGAGTATACCCAAGCCTGGGTTTTGCCATGGACTTTTATCCGGGGTGGGTCTTAGCATCTCCTCTAAAATAGAGATGAAAATCCCCACCTCATCTTCTTCCTTGGGTTCTGATGAGGAGAGGGAATGGATGAGAAACCCTAAAGTGTTCCCAAATTAAAGGTGGGAGGGGTTGAGATTTATTACTGACATGCAAGGTGCTTTACACATTAGTGGATAATTGGGTTACTTGGAGGCATTTTTGCCTTCATCTCTAGTAAAACCTAAAATCCAGATCATGAAGTTGCCCCAGTGCTTTCCACTAGCAGGATCTGAGTAGTTCAGGTGTTCCTAGGGGCTAGGTTCACCCAGACAGAAGCTCTTCTCCTTCCTGAAGACTGTTTGGTCTAATACCTTGAGCGGATACATTGCCCTCTGCATGACCCGGTGCTCAGGATCCTAGTGGGGTCCCATCTCCTCTCCTTGGGGGCTTTATGTCTTTCTCTCCCCCTACCTGCAGGTCCCGAAGGCTGTAACCTGTTTATCTACCACCTCCCCCAGGAGTTTGGAGACAGCGAGCTGATGCAAATGTTCCTGCCCTTCGGCAACATCATCTCCTCCAAGGTGTTCATGGACAGAGCCACTAATCAGAGCAAGTGCTTCGGTAAGCGACTGTCCCATCCCATCAACAGCCCAACATACAGACCATGGATCCCTGGGCCAGGAAAAGGCATTAACGACTGACCATGGTGCTAGACAGAGATCAAGCCAAATTCCACCATGGTTCCATCTTCTATTCCTTCAGCCATCAACCAACAAGCATGATGCCTCTTGAGGGCAAAGCCCACACACTTCATCACTGTGGGAGACTGAGGCCCAGGTCTTGAAGAGTTCATTGGCTGAATGCTGAAAGTGTTTGGGAATTTGATGTAAATAGGATGTTATGAGAGCTTAGGAGAGATTATATGCAACTGGGAAACCAAGGAAAGTGGTGGAGAAGATGGTATCTGTTAGGCTTTGAGGGATGGGGAAGAATTGGATAAGAAAAGGGGGAGGTGAGGACAAGAATGAAAAGACATTTCAGGTGATAGGGAAAATAAAAACACCCATAGCTCCTCACTGTGGCCTCTAGGATCCCACACAACACAGCTGCTCATTCTGTTCTCCCCTAAGCCCCCTTCCCCCAGGCTCAACATTTCCAATTCCAGCCCCTCATGAAACTCAAATCCACCTCCCTCTAGAATGTCCCAGAGAAGTCTTTTCCACCTGAAGAATAGGTATTCACACCCTTGAGGATGGTGGTGATAGAAAACATTATTCCCCAGGCTTGGGCCTGTAGTGATAGGCGGCCAGGATAGGGACAGCAAGGGAATCCACTCTTGGGATCCCCAGATGAGCTTGGATCTCCTGTGTTTTGTTCCACTAGCCTGCCTCTCTCAGTAGCTGATATCCTAAACTGCTGGGACACCAGACCTCTTTCCACTCTACTCTCCTATACCAGGATGTGTTTTTCTTATGTGCCTTTGAGCTCCAAAGAGGAATTTTTTTTTTTATAAAAAAAAGCTTTTTATTACCACTTAAGAGTTCATTTAAGAGTTACATGAAATGAGAGTAGGAAAGCGATTAGCTTAAAATGATGGGGGAGGGGGTAGAAGGGGTAGAATGGATGTTCTCTGAGATCTTGTCAGCTTTTCATCCTATGAATTCATTCTAGCCCCAAATCTATGATCATATGTTATTATGAGTCATAGAGTCTGGGAATTGACCCAAGATTTCAACCAAGATAGAGATGGGCTAAAAGAATTAGAGGGGATAGTGAAATGAATTAGCCCACAGAGGGCTCTGGAGACCTGAACACGGCTACCTACTGTTGAGTAAAGCAGAGAGGACATCCTGATCAAACAGCCTGCCTGAAACCTGGAGGGATGACTTCACACTGTCAGTGAGGGCATACACAAATAAGTTAAGTACAAAATAATTCAAGGAGGGAAAGAGCACAGACAATTATGGGGTCAATAGAGCAGATCAAGGAAGGCTTCTTGTAGGAGGCAGCGCCTAAGCAGAGCCTTGAAGGAAGCTAGGGATTGAAAGAACAAGTGAAGATGAGCCCCGCTCCAGGCACAGAGACCAGAACTGGACTTTGAGAAGCAGTTAACAGACCAGCATGGTTGGAGTATGAAGGAGTACGTGCAGACAAATAAGATGAAATCAGTCTGGAGAGATGAGTGGGAACCAAATGGTGAAGGACTTTAAAGCCAGGTGAGGGTTCTCCATCTTATCTCAGGTGGCAGGGAATTCCTGAAGGTGTTTAAACAGGGAACGAATATGATCAGACTTGTGGCATCTTCACCATTTTGAAGAATCTTACCTATATGCTACTGCAAATCCCCCACAAACATGCTGGGAGGGCTTGCCAGAGCTATCCCAACACAATGAGTCGTCTGCTTCCCACTTCTAACTTCCTAACAAGCCCAGCTTTTCTGGCCATGCACAGCTGATGAAATCTTTGCTTTGTTTTTCCTGGATGATATGGTCACCTACTCACACCTGTGCAGTCCATGTCTGTTTGGCTGATGCGTGAGTTTCGATTCTCCAAAAAGGTAGTATTTCATGTTTCTCAGTCATATAGTTTTTGGATTGACGTATATACATGCATATATGTGTGTTTATCATATATATATATGCACACACATATATATAGTGTTTGTATATTATATATACATATATAAAAATCAGTCTTCTAGTAATGGAGTGTGTATGTGTGTGTATACATATATATATATATGGAATTGTGCAGACTAATGAACCCAATTCTCCTTGAAATAAGTAACACACTCACACAATATATATACATATGAATATATAAACAATAATCTTTTTTAACAGCGGTCTTTTTTCAGTAATGGAATGTACACACATGTGTGCATGTGTATATATGTATATGTATACATATACATGCATGTATAATCACATACATCTATATACACACAACTCCATATAGAGTATATATACTATATACATTCTTCTACTGATGGTATCTGTGTGTACACACACACACACGGAGTCTATATGTTTATATATAGTATGTATACACATGCACATACATATGTATATATGCATACATACACATATATGTATATATACATGCATACAATATACACACATATTTTCTCGGTCAGTTTTACTTTTTCAGTTGCATCATAAGTTAAGGCTTAGATTTGGAAAGTAATTTCAAAGTAACTTTAAGGTCTTCTAGTCCATCCCCTGTCACTGAGGAAAGAGAAAACTGAGGCCCAGAGAGGAGAGGTGATATGCCCAAACTCACCTGAGGTGGTGAGCAACAGGGCCAGAATTTGAACCCTGACTCCAAATCCTGCCCCTTCTCTACTGTACCATGTTGCCTTTAAGTAATAATGTGTGTACATTTTCCCCAGGGACTTGATATCTCTGCCTTCATCATTGATCCCTCAGTGTCCCCAAAATTGGATCACCTTCAAGAAGGAAGGAAACAATGATTTAATAAGCATCTACTATGCCCCAAGCCCTGTGCTAATGCTATTAACATATTATTTAATTTATCCTCACAAAATTCCTTGGAGGATGCTACTATTCCCATTTTACAGATAAGGAAACTAATGCAGATGGAAGTCAAATGACTTGCCCAGGGTGACACAGCTAGTCAGTATCTGAGGCCAGATTTTAAGTCAGGTCTTTCCGCTTCCAGGTCAAGTGCTCTATTCACTGCACCTCCTAGTTAGGAGATCTTCGACAAAGATATATATGTGTAGATGGTCTAAACCAGCTAGTCTTTCCCTTTTTTGTTTCCTTTACTATTTTTCTACTTTATTATGCAGGATGTTGATATGAAAGTCCAAATCCCATCGTCATCAACAGGAGAAATTATACCAATCTTCTTTTTCATCTTTTTGTTACTGCGATTCTAGTTTTATCCTTAAGTGTTCTCATGATGACCTGGTTTAATTGGGTCTCTCACCGAGCAAGCTTTCTATAATTTTTCCTTTCTCCATACTTGCCTATTGGGGACCACAGTGCCTTTCTAAGAGAATCAAGGATCATAGACTTAGTTCTTAGAGGTCATCACGTCCAACCTCCTCATTTGACAGAGATCCAAGAGAAAGGAAGTGACTTGCTCAGGGTCACGTATATAATTGGTATCAGAGGTGGGATTTGAATACAGGTCTTCCTGGCTCTAAGTCCAGCACTATTCTACTATGCTTATCTGTTTCTTCCACCATTTTCCTCTGAAAGATTCTAGAAATGAGTTCATATTTTGCGCATACATCTGTTCATAGAACAAATAAGGTTTTTTAAAATTTTATTTTATTTATTTTTTTAATGTTCTACAATCACTACCATAAAATTTAGATTTTAATCCCCCCACACCCACCCCCCACTACTCCCCTCCCTCCCCAAGACAGCATACAATTCTATATAGAATCTACACATACTTTCCTGTTGAATACGTTTTCACTATAGTCATACTATGTAGATGAACTAAAATAAATGGAAATTATATAACAAATCAAAACATAATACACAAACACACACACACACAAATGATCTGCTGCATTCTGCGAATAGTTCTTTCTCTGAGTGTGGAAGGCATTTTGCCTTAGAAAATCATTGGGATTTTTTTTTAAGTTCTTGCATTATTATGAAGTTCCAAGTCTACAGAAAAACTCTCGCACACTGTGGTCGTTGCTGTGCACAAAGTTCTCCTGGTTCTGCTCCTTTCGCTCAGCATCAGATCATGTAAGTCCTTCCAGGACTCCCTGAACTCTTCTGAACAAATGAGTTCTAAATGCCTGTTATCTTGGAAGCCCGCTCTCTCTCTCCTCCCTCTCCTTCTCCTTTTCCTTCTCCCTCCCTCTTTCTCTGTTTGTCTCTGTTGTGTCTCTCTCTGTATGTATGTGTGTGTGTGTGTGTGTGTGTGTGTGTGTGTACTTAGGAGATCAAGTGTTCTATACTTTGGGGGTCAGCTTGTAGTGGCAATTGATTTACATCTGTTAACCATCTTTGAGAAATGGTGATAGTTATCATCAATATCCATCCTTTATATATTTCCATTTTTCTCCATATTTGGAAGCCATCTAAGTAACAAAGATAATTGATCAAATAATCAAGAGAATGTAGAGAGAAAAGAGAGTCTTATTTTTCATACATGCTTTGTGGGTGGAAAATGAATGACAAAAGTTTTAGGCCTTGGCTTACTTCTCTCCTTCCCTGCTCTTTCTTTTGGTGATCTCATCAATTTCCATTTAGTTATCACTTCCATGTGATAATACCCAAATCTACATATCCAACCTTGATCTCTCTCCTAAACCCCTGAGCCACCTGCCCACTGGACATCCCATTGACATCTCAAAATAGAACTCATGGCCTTACCCCCAAATCTACTACTGCTCATTCTCTCTATTTCCTGGGTTCTTTGAGGACCCAGATTTACAACTTTGGAGTCATAAGATTACAGTACTGGAAAGGACCTTCAAAGCTATCTAGGTCAGGTCCTTCACTTTTCAGATGAGAAAATTAAGACCCAGGGAGATGAATTCACTTGCCCAAGGTCACATGGGTAGGAAGCATCAGGGGTGGTATTTGAACCCAGGTCTTTGGATTCCAGATCCTTCCCTCTCCCTCAACTCATATCCAGTCAGTTGCCAAGTCCTTTGAAGCCTATCTCTTCAATGTCTCCTGCATCCACATCCTTCTCTCTACTCATATATCCCATAACCTAGTTTGAGCTCTTATCATCTCTGCCCTGGATGATTATAAAAATCTCCTAACTGGTCTCCCTGCTTTCCATCTCTCTCCTCTTCAATTCAGCCTCCACAACAGCTGCCAAATTGCCATTCCTAAAATACCATTCTGACCAAGGAACTCCCCTCCCCCTGCTTCAAAAAGTTTCAGTGGCTTCCTATTTCCTTCAGGATAAAATACAAACTCCTCTGCCTATCCTTGAAAGCTCTCCACAACAAGGTGACCATTTACTTGTTCAATATGATTTCCTATTACTCCCCTTGTATGCTCCACTCCACTGACATTGGCCTGCTAGCTATATCCTGTACATGACATTGCTTCATCTTCTACCTCAATTCCAGTGCACAGTTGGTTCCCCCATATCTGGAATGTCTTTGTTCCTCACCTCCACCTCATATGATCCCTTTCTTTAAAGCACAGCTTTGGGACCCTTTACCACCTTCTACAAGAGGCCTTTGCTGACTGCCCCCCCCCAGTTATTAGTATCTTTCTCCCTTGAAAATTACTATTGCTTTGTGTGTGTTTGTGTGTGTGTGTACTTACCTGAGTACATGTTATATCCCTGAGTAGTATGTAAACTCCTTGAGAACAGGGACTGCTTCCTTTTTGTCTATATCCCTACTTCCCGGAGACACATGGGAGGGACTTGGGAGATATTTGTTTAATTAAATGAAGCAAAGGGTTCTGAAGAGTGAGCAGAAAGCTATGAAGGCAGCCAGGAGGAGAGGATTATTAACCAAATTGAAAGCTTAAGAAGGGTTAAGGAGGATGAGTGGAAAAGGGCTACCAGATCTAACAGTTAAGAGATCACTGAGAGCCTGGAGATACCAGTTCTAGCTGAGTAGTAGTGGTTGGAAGGTAGAATGTAAGGAGCAAGAAGGAAAGGTGAGAAGAAAGTAGGAAGTGTAGTCTTTCTAGGAATTTAGCAATGAAATAAGAAGAATAACTAGCATTTTTTTAGATAGCACTTTCAGGTTTGTAAAAACACTTTACAAATATGTCAGTTAATCCTCAAAATAATCCTGAGAGGTTAAGTGCTGCTATTATTCTCATTTTTGCAGATGAAGAAATTGAGGCAGAAAAAGGTTGAGTGACTTTCCCAGGGTCATCCAGTTAAGTGTCTGAGCACACAGGACTTCCTGCTACCAGATCCGATGCTCTATCCACTACACCACCAAGCTGCCTAAAGGAAAGAGAGATATAAAAGAGGAACCTGAGAACTCGTGTGTGAAAATAGGTGTTTTTTAAAGGAAGGAGAGACTTGAATATTTGTTTAGGTAGCAGGAAAGGGTCTGTGAAGAAAGAATTTTAAGATAAGATATAAGAAGCATGTGAGTTAGCAAACTCAGAGGGAATGATCCAGTACATTAGAAAGGTCAGCCTTGGTGAGAAGCGTCATCTCTTGTGAGAGTCTGGAGCCAAGGCAAGAATGGGGAATGGTGCAGAGGTATGGTGTAGGGGAGCAGAGCTTACAAGGACCAACCTTTATTTTCTCAGAAAGAGGAAGCAAGGGCCTCAGCAGAAGAAGGCAGAAGGGGCGGCAGAAGGAGATGAATTGAGAACTGAGAAGATTTAAAATAGCCACAGGGAGGGGGTCATCACTCAGGGAAAAATTAAAGGATTTCAGAGCACTGGGAAGGACCCAGGCCAGATGGCACGATTCGGTCAGCATGGTTGGGGGAAATGAAAGCATCCTTTATCCAGCAATAGGAAGTAATAAGACTAGAAGAGGGGAGTGTAATCCAGGGTTGGGATGGGGTGAGTCTGGTACAACATTTGGACAAGGGGCAAAGGATCACAGGTAGAGGGGCAAGGGACAGTCTACAGGTGAGCCGGAACTGGAGAGTCAGGAATGAGAAGGGAGGTAATTGAAGGCAGAGCACAGGCTGGGAGAGCCTGTGGATGGACTGGAGGCTAAGGTAAGGACCACAGATGGGTTTAGGAATGAGAAAGAGGGGACATCAGATGAAAGAGGTCTTCTCTTGGCAGTATGAGAATTGAGATTTCAGAGGTCAGCTAAGCTACCCTCTCAATACAAATAGCCTTCTCTGTAAGTGACCCCTTCTTGGACACATCCAATGCCAGAAAGCTCCCTCCAAGGTAGACTTTTTGAGGTTTCATTAATAGGCCTTGCTAATGGCACAGGATAGGCCTAAGAGCACTAAAGTCATTTCTACTCATTCAATTTTTTGAATTTCTCTAGATGCTGCATGGCAGAGGTAGAAAACTTGTGCATCATAAACTAGAGAGTTTATGGATAATCAAATGAATGGATAATCAAAATCAAATTGCCTGCCTTCTCAAAGAGTGGGGAGAGGCAGGAGAGAGGGAGAGAATTTGGAACTCAAAATGTTTAAAAATGATTGTAAAATTTTTCTTTACATATAATTGGGAAATGTTGAATGAAATGAAAAATTTTAAAGAAGAGTTAACTGGATATAACAGAGGAGCTGGGGCAGGAAATAAGTGATCATTGGAGGGGAGAAGGGGAATTGATTGGTATATAGCAAACGTAACAGCTTTTTTCATCTTTGAGGAAAAGCCTTTTAGGAAAACAAGAGAAATTGGTCTTAACAATTTTTTTGCTGGGACATCTCATGCACAGTTCAAAGTCAGAGGACAAGGGTTCAGGTTAAATCTCTGTTAGGTCTACAGTTAAATCTAAACTTAGCTTACCAATCACTGACCTTAGGCAAGATACCCAATAATAAAAGTTCATATTTTGTTATCATTCTGTAGTTTACAAATTGCTTTAATCCTTCAGCTGCCCTATAAGGTGGGTAACAAAAAGTGTCCTCTCCATAAGGAAACCGAGGCACAGACAGGATGATCTTGCCCAAACTTACAGTAAGGGCAGAGCTAGTACGGGAACATGGCTCTTCTATTTCCAATTCTAAGTGCCTCTATACTGATGGTATCAAACTCAAATAGAACTGGAGACCACCAAGCAGTACATAAGAATGTATGCAGGCCTTGTGTTGACTTAATTTTACAATGAGATTATTATTTATGTTTTATTGTATCTTTTATTTATTTTGTTAAGTATTTCCTAGTTTCATTTTAGTCTGGTTCCCAGCACACTCAGGAGGTTGTAGGCTGCTTTGACCTCAAGTTAGACATCTCTTCTATTCTCCCACCGTTCTAGGCCTTGTTTTCCTCATGTGCAAAGAAGGAGTTGTCCACCATTTTTTTTCCAGGGAAGACCAAAACTTCTGTGATTGATATGTTTAAAGACAACATAATAAAAGCAGGCAAGCTCACTAAGCTCTCCTGCTAAGAGCTTCCCCCTTTCTGGACTCCCCCTGCTACTTAGCATCCCCGCCCCCTCTGCTCTGGCCTCCAGGTTTTGTGAGCTTTGACAACCCATCCAGTGCCCAGACAGCCATCCAGGCCATGAATGGCTTCCAGATTGGCATGAAGAGATTGAAGGTCCAATTGAAGAGGCCCAAGGATGCCAGCCACCCTTACTGACAGGACCTCCAGCACAGGTAGGAAAGTTACCTCCCTGTTCTGACCACATGGGAGCGACTATGGTTTCCTTGTTTCAGAAGGCAACTGTTAGTCCTGGCCCTGGCCACTATAAAGGCAAGATGGCGGTGGGTAAGGAGGGATGGGGGTGGGGGGTCCTATAGGTTTTGATTAATTTCAGATGCCTATCTCTGGCAAGGAAGGCTAGAAGGAATGGAAAGGGCATCAGGCCCAGCCCAGTGATTATACCCTCTAGTATACTCTCAGCACCTTCCTTAAGGTCTCAGAAAAGTTGCTACCAACACTTTGGGTAGAGCCAATCTTGTCCTAGCTTAAAGTAATACTTCCCTCTCTTGGAAACAGAAGTTCCAGTTCTTCAAAAGCGAGGGTTACTGGGGGCAGAGGCTGACATCATCGAGGGCAACTCATGCCTTTCTGGTCAGTTGCCTTTTGGAAGACCTGGCTTGCCCAGGACTGGGTTGTTATACTCAGCATAACAGCCTGCACAGAGATCACTCATGGTGATACCCATTAGGAATGTCCATCCTCATGACCATTGGTCCAAGACACTAACAGGAGCTTCTGGCTGACTCTATTGTCCTGAAACACTTTGAGAGCCATAAGCAAGGGAAGCCGTGGGTGGGAAGGAGGCAAGAACAGGAGGATAAAAGGACATCTTCATTCTGTCCCAGATCCAGGAGCTCTTATAGGTTTCCTTGGGTATGCAGACTCAACTGAGGTTGACTCACCTCATACTTTACCTTCCTTCTCCATCAGGTGAGGGGCAAATCCGGAGGATGGTTTGCAGCTTCATATAGATCCAGGAGATTCCAGTAAATTACAAACTGTTTTTGACACCAGCCCTCCCCTTCCTATCCCCCTGCAACACCCCACCCCCCCAAAAATGTGAAACATTGGAGAGGAACGCAGCTTTGGAAGGCGACGGCAAGGAGATCCTTCCCATGGGGGGCTCCAACAATGTCCTGGGGACCAGAACATGGCCCCTTGGGGACTAAGGATTCTCCACCCTGAGAGGACACAGGGAAAGAGTGAAGCATTGTGGACCAGAAAGTTCATTGTTGTGTCTCTAGGTCACCATGACAACTCTCAGAACTTTGAGACTCACCCTTTCATATATATATACATATATATATATATATACAGTATATATTTTTTTTTAAGTAAATCACAGGACCAAACTTTGCAGAGACTTCTGCCTGTGGGAGAAGGATTATGTCATCTCAACAGGAACTTAATGAGCCCTGAACATTATCAGAGGGAAAAACAGAAGGGTAGCAAGAATCAGGCACCCTCATGTTCTCTCTCTGCTCAGTATTAGGTTCGGGCTTTTGGAGAAGCAAGGATGGAAAGTGCTCCAACACTATATACCTCCAGGATCTTGTTACCATGGCGGCAACTGGATGAACCACTGAAGAATTTTTGAATGGCCTTCAGGCCAGCTTGGTTAGGCAAGCTTGAGTCCTTGGAGGGCCAGCAGGCCCATGGATTTGAGACTCTGGCTCAATCCCATCCCCATAGGAATCCCCTTGCACCTGGGTTTAGGCACAAAAATCACCTTTGACTTCCCCCTCCCCCTATCCCTGCTCACACCCTTGTATCATCTTCATATTCATAGCCTTATCCTGTTCAGCCCTTGGGTTCCATCTTTCTTCTGTGGGGCACTGGGGGGAGGGAATTAGGGGGCCACATCCTACCCACCTCCCATGTCCCTGGCAGCTGCCTCCTGCCCCTGAATATACCAGCCTGGAAACCAACCCCCTGCCTTACTTAGGGGGTCAAGAATGAAGAAAACTAGCTCATTGGTGTTCAGCTGGTCCAAATGCTTATTGACCAAGCACACCCTTGGGATGACGTTTTCTTCAAGGATGACTAGCAGGAAGGGAAACTGTCTTTTGTCACCAGTTTGGTCCTTCTCTGAGCTGGTGCCAGGAAGAACCAAGCAAAACAGATTTTCCCAAGGATACAGAAGGCAGCCCACGTGTATCTATCCAGATATATCTCTATCTTCATATAGATTCCCATACTTTAAGCACAGAACCAAGTTCAAAGCTTGGTTAGTCTCATTCCCAAACCAGGGGGTGATCCGACTAAGATAAGTAAGAATTGGACCACTTGAAAACAGCCCCTTTCATTTCTACCAAAATACCCTAAAAGACAAAAAAAAAGAAAAAGAAAAAGACCCAACCATCTTCTGAACAACTTGTTTCAAGACTCCAGAGTTTGATAATGTACCAAGAACATTCCTATTGGTGTGTGTGTGTCTGTGTGTGTCTGTGTGTGTGCGTGTGCGTGCCTGAGTAAATGTGTAAGCCTTCATAGGTAGCACATCAGCGGGAGAAAAAGAGCAAAATGAGGGCGGGAGAAGTTGCTTCTTCCAGGGAGAAGACGGGGGCTTCTCTTGGACCTCAAGGTGCCACATCATGCTCTGCCCTCCTCAGGCCGCCTCCTCCATGCTCCTCAGACCCCCCCTTCGGAAGAGTGTGGCGGTGTGGTTCCCTGGCCACTGGCCGCGTGGCCTGCGCGAGTGAGCGTGCGAGTGAGGCTGCCGGAGTGGAAGTCGCGTGTTTCTATAGTCCATGTTTACTGGTTGTAAATACCATTTTTATACCTGACATCTATTACGTACGTGATTTGTACCTTATTTCTGCTACAAGTAATTTCATGAAGTTTGAACTTATCTAATTTTAAACAAACAAAAAAAAGACTTTGGGAAATTTTCGCTTAATCTGATTTGAATTCTGTGTCAAAGATCAAGTTTCTTCTACCAGAGTGAACTATGTGACTGTCAAATGTTGCAGGTAAGAACAACCATCGTCTTAATGTCCAAAACTCCTCTCTCTGGTCTAGAGAACCTAAATTTATTTAATAAAAGCTTTACTTGCTAAAGGAGCTATTCTTACTTTCCTCTTGAGTTTCTTTGACCTCTTCCCTACCTCAATGAAGGGCAGTATGCTGAGAGCTCAAACAGTGATAGGATCTCCCATGCATGATCTCATTGGAATCTTACGCCAGCTCTGAGAGGCAGGGCTTGCGCCCATTTTATAGGTCAAACACAGTGGTAACAGAATCTGGGTCCTAGACATGATAGAATCACAGCACCAGTGAATGTGAGAGTGGAATGAACCTAACCCAGACACTAAGAGAATCTCCATTCAAACTTACCCAAGTCTCTGTTTAAAGATCTCCAAGGAGGTGGAGCCTAGAGTCAGCAAGGTAATGGTAGAATCTAGGCCTGAAAGCCCAGGTCTTCTCACCAAGCCTAGGTCTGCTTCCTATTGCACCCTTCCACTGCCTCTCACAAACCAGGAGTCTCACACTTTGTGGTCAAAGATGACAGGATTCCATCCTTGAAGTCCAAGGAGAACAGACTTTCTTCAGTGACCTGAGGTAAGGAGTGAGGACAAACAAGTGTGCTGGAGCCAGCTCTCACTAGAGTCCACTACTCTGTCTTCAGTGATAGCTCTGAAACTGGCACAAATGACAAATCAAGGCGTGATTATTTTGTTGACTATCAACTGGGGTGGGGAACCTGTGGCCTTCTAGGTCCTCAGGTGCAGTCTTTTCATTGAATCCAAGTTTTACAGAACAAATCCTTTTATTAAGGGGATTTTAATGTTCTGTGAGGTTTAGAGTCAGTCAAAGGGCCACACTTGAGGACCTAGACTGACACATGTGGCCTCAAGGACACACGTTCCCCACCCCTGGACTAGACTTAATTTAAAAGGGTATCATTCATTCATTCTTTTTTGTTGCACTTAAGTTCATGTCCCCATTTGGGATTTTTTTGGCAAAGACACTGGTGCTCTGTTCCTTCCCCAGTTCATTTTACAGGGCAAACAGTGTTAAATGACTTGCTCAGGATCACACAGCTAGTAATTGTCTGAGGTTGGATTTGAACTTGAGTCTTCCTGATTCCAGGCTCAGGGCTCTCTGCTCACTGTGCTACCTGACTGTGGTTGTTAAATAACTGGTTGTCATGTATTTCCCAGCACATCCTTAATACAGTAGCTTAATCAGATGCTAAGACTCCAGATCAAAATGGACCTTAGACTATAAAATTTCAGAACTAGATAGGGCGTTAAGCACCATCTCATTTTACAAAGGAGGACACTGAAGACCTCTAGTTGCCAAAGGTCAGGAGGAGTTAATGGTAGAGCATGGATATCTTCTGAATATAAAAGAAAGGAATGGGAGAGGGGAGGCAAGAGTATGTCCAGGCTCTCCTGGGAACCAACCCTGTGTCCTTATGGCAAGTCAATGGACTTGGGCAATTCCCTTAATCTGTCTGGACTTCTGAGGAAATGATTTCTTTCTCAGAGGGTTCCCCCTTTGAGTAGGACAAACATGCTCTAGCAGAGGACCCACAGTTGAAGATAGACTGACCATTCATTCACAACAAAAGATAAATACAAGACCAGTGCCAAAAACACTGTCTCCACCCCTGGACTCTGGGATCTCCCATGTCCCTGGTACAACTAAGAGCCTTGGTTGGCCTTCAGCTGTGGAGCCCTTGGGCACAGTCCAACTGGTTCTGTAAGTCCAGAAGACACCAACCAAAGTTCTCTCACTTTACAATAACTCTGAGAAGCAGACAAGGAAGAGGTTGTGACCTTCATTTTACAGAGGGGGAAACTAAGTCGTGGTCCTACAAGTAGAAACTTTCAGAATTAGGACTCAAATACAGGTCTTCTGGTGTCAAGTCCAGAGCTTTGTGAGGATACAAGTCTGCCCCTCAATCTCTGGACAAATGGAAGACAGTGCAACCAGCACTTTCTGTCACCAAGTTAGCCAGCCCAGGGCCTGCATGCACCAGAATATTCTCTCTCTCTCTCTCTCTCTCTCTCTCTCTCTCTCTCTCTCTCTCTCTCTCTCTCTCTCTCTCTCTCTCTCTCTCTCTTTCTCTCTCTCTCTCTCCATCCCTCCCTCCTTCCCTACTTTTCTCTCTCCCCCTCTCATTCATGTTTACTAAATGTTAGCCTTCCAACCAGGCCCAAAATCCAGCTAGAGTTTCCATTCAGAATAAAGGTTAACACAGCCAAAGTCTCTGGCACAGTCAGCTACATGAAAATCAGAATGTCCCCCACCTACCATGGGGTAGGGGGACAGGAAGGGAATAAAATAAGTATTTATATGGTGTCTACAATGTGCGAAGCATTTCCGACTATCATCTCATTTTATCGCTGGATTCCTGGGCTTCCTAATGCTCCTGTCAGCTCTCTTTGCCCCTTGTCCTGATGCGCTGACAGGGTTGATGGGGGGCTACTGGATGGAGAAAGAGGGACTGGATAAGGATGCTTGGTTTGCCCATGACTTACGGACAAGCGACGAACACCAGTTTCCAAATCCTTCAAGAATGGAGAGAGAAAAGGCCTGAATACTCAAGCATTCCTAAAGTGTGTGAGTTATAAAGGGCAAGAATAAGAGAGAATTCATGAAACATAGCTTGTTGTAGCCAGAAGGGGTTTTATTGTTTAATAATAATACTAGTAATGGCTACCAGTCCTTCTGACTTTTACTTTCATAACATCTCAGTTATACAATTCTTCCTCTAGTTTCCTCTATAATTCTAAATGGTTTACAAAGCATTTTCCTTTTCCTTGTGAAGTACAGAGTGCAGAGTTCTGGGCCTGGAGTCAGAAAGACCTGAGTTCAAATCCAGCCTCAGACACTTATTAGCTATGCAACCCTGGGCAAGACACTTCGCCTCTGTCTGCCTCAGTTTCCTCAACTGTAAAATGGGGATAATAATAGCACCTCTCTCCCAGAATGGTTGTCAGTATACAGGGACTTTCCATCTCCCAGCTCCAGTATTTTCTCTGGCTGTGCTCTCCCTCCCCATCTCTGCCTCCTGGCCTGAGATTCTTAGATCCGCTTATCCAGTAGATAAGAAACAATGACAAGGACAGATAAGTAGTGCGGTTATCATCGCTTTCGGAAATGCTGGAATGACACAGAATAGACAGCCTTTGAAGGGGTGTTAGAGGCATTGCTCTCTGCTTCTGTCCCAGGTCCCAGCAGGAAAGCAGGGAGTGTCTGGCCATAATACAGATGAGATCTCTCTCTCCCCCATCCTCGCCACTCTCCTGAGATTCAACCAAGGACTCTTAGACTCTCTTCTCTCCTCCCTGGAACCTACTTCATGTGGGCTCCCACGGATTTAATGACCATCTCTACATTGAGCATTCTCAAATCCACGTATCCTGCCCCAATCTCTATGCTGACCTCCAGGCTCACAAACACTTTCCAGACATCTCAAGCTAGATGTCCAGTAGACATCATAAACTCAGCATGTCCAAAACTGAACTCATCATCTTTCTCCTCAAACTCTCCCCTCTTCCCTACTTTCCTGTTCTTATGAGGTCACCATCATACTCCCAGTTACCCAGGCTTATCACCTAATCAGGGGTGGGGAAACCTGCAGCCTCAAAGCCACATGTTGCCTTTTAGGTCCTCCAGTGCAGCCTTTTGACTGAGTCCAAGTTTAAGAGAACAAATCCTTTTATTAAATGGATTTGTTCTGTGATTCTGGATTCAGTCAAAGGGCTACACTTGAAGACCTAGAGGGCCATATGTACCTGCAAGATCCCAGGTTCCCCACCCTTGACCTAAGTGATAGCCTTGACTTTTCACTCTCTCTCTTACCCCTCCCCCATATCCAATTTGTTGCCAAGTCCTATAGATTTTTACTTTTGTAACATCTCTCGTGTATGCTTCCTTCTTTCTCTTTTTTTACAATTTAATTTATTATTTGTTTTTAACATTCTTTTCTTTTTAAATTTTGAATTCCAAATTCTCTCCTTTCCTCTCACTCTCTTCCCCCAGTTACTGAAAAGGCAAACAATATATCAATTATACACTTGAAAGAAACCATGCAAAACATTTTTCCATATTAGCCATATTTCCAAAAGAAAAGTGAGAAAATTGTACTCTAATTTGCACTCAAAGCTCATCAGTTCTCTCTCTGAAGGCAGACAGCATTTTTTTTAAAAGCAAGAAGTCTTTGGAAATTGTCTTGAATCATTGAAGATGTAGCCAAGCCTTTCATCGTTGATCATCATTATAACAATTTCCCGGTTCTTCTCACTTCACTCAGCATCAGTTCATGTGAGTCTTTCCAGGTTTTTCTGAAACCGTCCTGCTCATCATTTCTTGTAGCACAATAGTAGCCCCTCACAATCATAGGCCACAGCTTGTTCAGCCATTCCCCAATCAACGATTAATTTCCAATTCTTTGCCACTAGCAGCAAAGAGATGCTATAAATATTTTTGTAAATACGGATTCTTTTCCTTTGTTTTTGATCTCTTTGGGATACAGACCTAGGGGTGCTATACATGCATCGTTTTATAGCCCTCTGATGCCCCCTGCTTTCCTCTGACCCTGCTACCACTCGCCCTTATGCCAGCCCTTACACCTGGACTATTGTCCTACCTGCTGGGTGGTCTCTTTGCCTCAGATCTCTCTCACTCTAAGCCATCCTCCACTCCACTATCAAGTTGATTTTCCCTAAAGTGCAGGTCTGAGTATGTCACATGTGCACACATACAAACACGCATGCATACACACACATATACCCACTCAATAAACTCCAGTGGTTCCCTATCACCTCCCAAATCAAATATAAAATCCTCTAACATTCAAAACCCTTTATGACCTGGCCCTCCTCTTACATTTCAGTCTTTTTATACCCTACCTCTCTCTGTCCCGCTCCATCCCCATCCCCGTACCCAGCAGTCCACTGACACTGACTTCCTTTCTATTTCTCAGACAAGACTCCCAGCCATTTTCCCAGACTGTTTCCCATGCCTCGATGCTCTCCCTCCCCTTCACTGCCTCCAGGCCTCCCTGGCTTCCTCCAGGTCTAAAAACAGCCTTTTCTGATTCACTTCCCCTCTGTGGATTATAAGAGCTGACAGCAAGCGCTTTAAATTTATAGAGCACTTTAGGGTGTGCAAAGTGTTTTATAAATATTATCTCATTTTATCCTCACAACAACACTGGGAGGTAGGTGCTATTATTATTATCCACATTTTACAGATGAGGAAACTGAGGCAGACAGAGGTGAAGTGTCTTGTCCAGGGTCACATAGCTAATAATGTCTGAGGCTGGATTTGAACTCAGGTCTTTCTGACTCATGGTCCAGAGCTTGGTGCACCATGGGGCCACCTGCCTCTGAATTATCCTGTATAAGTCCTGTTTGTACATGGCTGTTTGCATGTATCTCCTCCCCCTTTCCCTTACCCATTAGCTTATCAGCCCCTTGAGAGCAGGAATTTTGCCTTTCTTTGTATCATCAGTGTCTGGAATACAGGAGGCAATTAATACATGATTTCTGACTGAGTAGGTCTGTTACTTAACCACTATGTACACTAGACAAGGCTCTAACTTTTAGAGAAGGTGCCAACCACCCGTATTAACAGAAAGAGTTTCCTTAGCCAGGATCAGTAAACCCACACAGATCAAGCTCCTCCACATGGCCAAGCCACAGAAGCCCAGAATTGCAAGGTACCGTGTTCAGAAACACCCAACCCAGTCACTTATAAATAATGACACAGATTGATAAAATTGCCTGTTAACAGTTACTCTTTATGGGGGGGACTGGCTACACAGAGGGTGGAAGGTGGTAAAATACAAACGGAAAAAGCAACAGCAGCTGCATTTACAGAAACAGCTCAACAGCTATCAGGGTAGGGGGAAATATCGAATCAGGGCCACAGACCTCTTAGGAGAAAGGGACCAGCACTGTACCTCCTCGAAATGATTTCTTAAAATCCTAGAATAAGAGCTGAGCCAATGAGACAGAAATAACAACTGGGAGAGGTGTAAGGTCCCAAGGACCTTTAGAAGACAGAATGGCCCTGCTGGAAGGGGCCTTAGAGACCATCCAGGCTGACTGTCTCATTAGATAGATGAAAGCCCCAAAGAGGGTGAGGCTGGGCCAGAAATGAGTGCAGGTTTCTAGGTGCCCAGGTTAGCACAATGTCGTGACACCAAGGTGTTTCACCAACATTAAAGCATCCTGAGCCCCTGATTGAACATTAAAGAGGTGGAATTTCTCAGAAGAGGAGGAATGGGATCAGAGGGCAGATAGGCTTCCTCCGCAGAGCAGGGGACTTCTTTGATCAACTTCAGAAGCCAGAGGAAAGGAAGCAGCTTTTTGTCAAGCTAAGGTCACTTTACATGACGACTAAAGGAGATGTAATGTGGGCAGAAGAAAGACAAGGAGTCCCTGCTTAAAGACACGTTAGCAGGGGTTCGTTTTGGAGACAGAAGATGTGCCATAAGATTTGGGAAGTGTCGGCTGGGCTCTGGGAGTGGAAAGGATGCTCCCAGACGTAAAACTTGAATCATGCAGATATGGTCAAAAGCCAAAGGAAGTCTTCCATAGTGTCTCAGGTCCCCTAACACGGGACCCTGGGGTTACCATGATTAGCCTCATATCTGCAGACACAATAACTTGTTACAAGCTTAAGGTTGAGCAGTCCAGCCCAGGAAAAGGGGACTGAGCCAAAGAAGTGATAAGTTTGGACAGAGAGGGGAAGACCAGTTAAGTTCCCATGGAGGGAACTAATCATAGATTCACCTGGAAAGTAGAAACAGAGAATAGGGTAACAATTAATAAGAAAAATGATCCTCTAAATCTGTATGGCTCTTTTAACTGGGAAAAGAATATTCACACCAATCAATCTGAATTTCAGCTCAGCTTGATGAAGGCAGGGCTGAGGGTGAGGGTGGGGGTGGGGCAGAAGAAAGGAAGTGTTATTCACCCCCATCTTGGAGGTTATGGAACTTTGTCCTAAGAAAGACCTTCCAGTCACTAAGCCAAGGGAAGGTTGGTCCTTTGGAGGACCTAGTGGCATTTCAGGTCCTTCAATATGAAAGTCAAGGGCAGCCACAGACATTCTTGTACCCAAGTGCCCATGCTGGACTCTACGCTGCCCTGGCTGGACCTTAGCCCCCTCTGTGGAGTTATGTCTGACTCTCGAGTTTTCTTCCTAGAACCCCTAGAAGGGCTTTGTAAACGTCTGCATCAGAGGGGACAATGGTCCTTATTCTGGGTTCCCAGCTCACTGACGGAGCTAATTAAAGGTATTAGGGTTAGAAGAATCAGACCATTCTAAGTGTGGCTAGGACCAGAGAAGTTCCCAGTGTGATGCAGAGGGAAGGCTACTGATTTGAAATCCAGAGAACCTCTGTTCAAATCTGGACTATGCCTCAGTTTTCTCCTCTTTAAAATGGGGACAATAATGCTTTCCTACCTAACTCAAAAAGGTAAAGCACTTTACAGACCTGAAATGTGAGTTCTTTTTCTTCTTGGAGGCAACTGGGGTTAAGTGACTTGCCTAGGATCACATAGTATGAAGTTGGATTTGAACTCAGGTCCTCCTGATTCCTGGGCCAGTGCTCTATCCATTGTGCCACCTAGCTGCCCTAAATTATTCTTGGAGTCTCTGTTTTGGGGAACCCTTCAGCTTGGATGTCCTATGTCTCCAGGTTCTGACCTTCTGCATTCTATATTCTCAAGTCCTTTCTAGCCCTGACACTTTATGTTCCGTGTCCCCAAGGCTCACTCAGTTCTGATATTCTTCTTTCTGTGGTTCTGTGAACACTGCCCAGCTCTTTCCTGTATCGTTAACAAGCATTAATTAAGGAATTTCTGTGCACTAAACACTGGAGGTAGGTAAAAAGAAGGGCAAAAAACATGGATTCTGCCTTCAGGGAACTCAAACACTGATGGGGCGGGGGTGTCTGGGGCAGACAGGTAAATCCTCCCTCATTTTCAACAGTGTTGTCCCCAAGAGGGAAGGGCAGAGTAGGCCCTCCAGCTATCTCTCCTAGGCCCTGCCAGGCCCCTGACCTCTGCTCATGGCCCATGAACATTTATATACTCTCATGAACTCCCTGACCCAGGGGACCAGTCGGAGCACCCCGTCTTGCTCAGTCCTGCTGAGCTGGTACCCATCCAGGACAGCACTGTCCCTGGGACTTTCCCAGAGGTTTCTGGTCCCCTCCACCCCAGAATTGGGAAGGAAAGGATGTGGAGCATGGGACTTGCCTTGCTGGGGACCCTGGAGAGAAGACCCAGGCTTCATCTGAAGCATGAAAGATTCAGGTCAGACACGGGGCTGGACTGGATTCTTTTTCCAGTATTCTCTGAAGTCTGTGATCCTCCAAGGAAGGGAAGCTGGCTTTGGAGTGTGACTCCTTCAGAGTCCTGGATGCATAAGAGTTTAATGATCCCACTGATGTTGTATCCTAGGAGGACAAAGCACTTTCCATGCTCCATCATCTCATCTGAGACTCAAAGTCACCCTGGGAGTGAGGCCAGGCAGGAGTTATTATCTCCATTTTATAGATGGGGGGCAGGAATCAGGGACAGAGCCAGGGTAGAGACTCCTGGTGCCATGGAGCTCCTAGGCCCTGTGTGACTGTGGGTCAGTCACTTCACCTCCAGACCACAGTATCCTTCTCTGAAAAGTAAGGACTAGATGACTTCTGGGGCAGGGAGGTGGCCCAGTGGATAGTGCACTGGGCTTGGAGTCAGGATGACCTGAGTTCGGATCTGGTCTTAGACTTACTATGTGAATCTAAGCAAGTCACTTCACTGTCTGCATCAGTTTTCTTATCTATAAAATGGAAATAATAATAGCACCTACCTTGAAGGGTTGTTATGAGGACCAAATGATATAATATTGTAAAGTGCTTAAAGCTACTAGCTGTTAGCTACTAGCTGTTCTTGGTGCACATACTGGTTCGCATGTTGTCTCCCCCAACAGACTGGGAACTCCTCGGGCATTTAGGGTTTGTCTTTTGCCTTCACATGCCCAGCATTTAGCGTAGTACCTGGCACATAGTAGGTTCTTAATACATGCTTATTGCCTGACGAATGCGATAATAAGGATATAACCCCCAAACCACAAAGTGACTTATTCAAAGTTCTGTAATTCTGTAAAAATGCTGAGCAAATTAGCAACAGGGAGAGACAGAGAAGCCTATGTTCCCAGCACCACTGGAGGATATGGAGAGGTAGAAATAACCCCAAAGGTCATCCAGTATAACCCTTTCAAAAGATGGGATCCGGATTTCTCCAGCTCATCAAAATGCCCTGACTCCAAAAAGAAAGGCCCATGGGTACAGGCAACAGAAGTGAGCTGGACAAGACCTCCCCCAGCCCAAGGTTACCATTGAGGTGAAGCAGAACTGGCTGGGATATCCAATTATAAGGTTGCTAGGGTCCCATAGGGGAATAATGGAGAGGTTGGCATCACCTGCAGAAGGAGGATGTCAAAGACCAGTTTGGAGGTATCCATCAGATACTTCCAGCCTTCCGAATTCAGTGTCCCTACTCTGAGGCCCTCTTCCCAAAAGACCCTGCAGACTCCAAGTCACATAGGATTAAGTTTTCCAAAGCTTAGTCTATATGGAGCAGGGTCTGCTAGAGCCAGCTCAGACTGGCTTGGGAGAACTGATTGTTAAATTTTCAAAGTGAGAGTTTATACCTGAGAAATCAGCAAATGCTACAGTTCAGGGTTAGATTTATTGTCTTTTTGACTGTCTAGACTTAAGAAAATGATGAAGGGAATGTTAATAATACCAACTGAACTCAAAACTGTGTCATGGGTACCTTCTCCCCATCACCCCTCCCAAGAGTTGGTTGTTAAACATTTACTGGCACACTACGGTGTGCCCCCAGGTCATTTCACTCTTAAGGCAACCCCAGAAGCAGTGGTGGAAGCCAAGCTCCACCTGGCAGATGAGAACAGTATTATATTGGCTCCACCCAGTTGATAATGATCTTCTCCAGAATCTAAAGACTGCCTGCATTCTCTAGCAGCACATAGTAGGTGTTATATAAATGTTAGCTATTATTATTTTATTTGTAAAGCACTTAGCATAGTGCCTGGCACATAGTATAATCATAATAATTAATTCTCAATAAATTCTTGTTTAAAATAATTTAAATAAATTATTATTTATTTTTAAAAAATAAAATATTTAAAATAATTCTTAATAAGTTCTTGTTTCCTTCGATTACCTCATGAAATTTTTCACAACTTCCAGCTGAGAAAAGCTGGGCAGCGATTATTAGTTCTGAGTTATAGGTGAGGAAACTGAATTTTAAATATTTAAGTCATTTCCTCCAACATCACAAATCAAGTTACATGTCCAAGCTAGAAGAACCCAGGTCTTCTGACTCTAACATTCTTTCTACTGCCACTCAACAATTAGTTAAGAATTTACATCATCTTCAACAGATAAGTGGTCAAAGGATATGAACAACTTTCAAAAGTTTTGTGAACCATAAATGATCATATGAAAAACTTCTCCAAATCAGTAACAGGGAGAAGAATGAAAATTTAATTAGCTCCAAAATTTCACTTCATTCTGCAGATTGGCAAAACAACGAGACGAGCAAATGCTGGAGTGACTATGGAAAGACAGGCATGCTAACGCACTCTTGGTGTGGCTGGGTCAGTGGTTCAACTATCTAGATTTCAGTTTGGAATTATGCAAGGGAAGGGATTAAAGTATCTATATCCTTTGACCAAGGAATCCCATTATAGGACACACAGGAAGTCAGAAACAGAAAATATGCATAGTGGCAATCTTTATGGCACCGTAGAACTGGAAATAGATAGGGTGCCCATTACCATGGGAATGGCTGACAAAAACCATGTTATATGAATAGAACAGAATATCATAACAGTAAAAAAGAGAGAAGAAGGTGTGATTTCTAAGAACTGTTACAGAGCAAAATAAGCAGGACCAAGAAAACACACACAATTTCAATGACCACAGTATAAATTAGGAAAATCGCCAAAAGGAAATTGACCTCAGTAATGGGAAGGAAAAAAAGAAAAGGTCTTGGAGAAGAAGTAAATTAAACATTTCTCCTTCTTCATGACAGAGAGGTGGGGCCCACTAGATCAAAATACTGTATAAACTGTTCTGATAAGGATTAGGTATCAATATTTTTGTTATATTATTTTTCTTTGCCATAGGAACATGGAAGGAAGGTGGGAAATCATGATATAAAAACAAAAGGCATTCAAAGGGAGATGTTGCAAAATTTAAAAAAGGATTGAGAATAACGGGGGCATCAGTGTGTAGAAACTACTCTCATAAGGGTAAGAGTGAACATTTAAAATGGCACCAGAGCAAAGTGAGTGTAAGAGGTCATTATAATCCATTAACAATTCCAATAATAAGACTGACATTTTTGATATTACAAAGTTTTTACTTACATTGTCCACCTTGAAACTCACAAACAACCCTGTAAGCTGAATGATACAGGCATCATTGTCATCTCAATTTCTTTCAGGAGGAAACAAATCATTTTCCCACTCTGTAACACTGTTTCCTTTTCTGAAAAATGAGGGGATTGGATTAGATGAGCTCTAAGACCCCTTCCAGCTCTGACATTCTGTGTGAAGGGCCCTAATATTAGATGATTGGACTAGATTTGATGATTGAATTCGATACTGGATGATTGGAATAGATAATTTCTAAGGTCCTTCCCAGTCCTAAAAAGCAATGATTCTAATAAAAATTTTCCCCTTGTGATTGAATTGCAAAATGTTTAAAGGCAGTTCTCAACACTGCCACTGGGTGGTGCCAAGAAGCCAGAAACAAACAAAATGAGACAATCCATCAATGGGTACTAAATTTTGGAAACCTAAAATATTTTGCAAAGGGACCCTTTTTAACAATCATGCCTTAGGGTGGCATTTGGCAGGCCTTCCCCTGCTCCCACCCTCTCCCATCTCCCCTTCTCCCTTTCTTTTCTGGTTCTTCCATCATAGTGGAAGAGCGAAGCTAGGTGGTTTGAAATTAGGAAGATATCTTCATGAGTTCAAATCCAGCCTCAAATACTTCCTAGCTGTGTGATCCTGGGCAAGTCACTTAACCCCGTTTGCCTCAGTTTCCTCATCTGTAAAATAAACTGCAGAAAGAAGTTACAAACCATTCTAAGTTCACTGCCAAGAAAACCCTAAATGGGGTCACAAACAGTCAGATACAATCGAAACCATCGAAATGGTTTCGAAAAATCGAAATCGAAACTTTTGTTGAAGAACAACAAAAATCAGATCAGAAGCTGTTAGATATTGATTATATCAGAAGATCCCAATCCCAAGAGATAAACATCTAGTAATAAAATCTCATAGAAAGTAAGATAACCTTAAGAGAAGAACGTAGACTGACCTTCAGTGATTACCCTATCAATGTGTTGCTACCTTGATGTACTGATATTAAATCCTTTTAATTCTCAAAAAATAAATAGAAGGACATATTAGGAAGGATCTCAGACTGGAGAACATTAAAACCAGGAGAGCCTTAGAATAAGATAGTGGAAAAGCACTTTGGAACAGAGAAAATCAGGGCTGGAATGAAACAAAGAACCAAGATGTCAGAGCTGGAAGGGGCTTCAGGAAACTTCTGTCCAGCCCCCTTATTTCACAGATGGGAAAAACTAAGGTAGGGAAAGGGAAAAATTTGTCAAGGGTTCAACAGCCATTTTGGCAGTTGCAGGAAAAGTCTCCTAAATCCTACTCCAGGGATGCTCTGAGACTAGGAAGGGAGATTCAAAAGGTAAAAAGTTCACAAGATTTCCCCTTCATATGCCTTCCCAACTGGTAAATAAAAAATATTAAGTTAAGCTCAAGGTGGGGCAAATTCTCCCAGCCAGGCAATTGGCCACGATTAAACTAGGAAGCTAACGCTTCTACTCCTCATAATAATGGTAACCAGCATTCATATAGTACCTTAAGCTTTAGCAAAGCACTTCATAATTATTATTTCATTTTATCCTCACAGTAAATCAGGTGGGTAGATGATGTTATTATCACCCTCATTTTACAGATTAGGAAACTGAGACAGGCAGAGGTTTAAAGTGATGATTGTTTTTGCCATTTGGATTTTTTAATTTGATTTTTTTAAAAATACGGTATACTGAAAAACAAATACAACTTCTCATTAGTCACACAACCAGTAAGTATATATGGCTGAAGTTAAACTCAGATCTTCCTGACTCCAGGCCAAGGGCTCTATCCACTGGACCACTTAGTTTTCTTGTATGTCAGTGATAACTAGATAGTGTAGATAGAGGGGAAGAGAGGCATAAAATAAATAATTCCGGATTCGGAGTCAGAGAATCAATATTCAAATTCTCTGTTATTGCTATTTTATACAATTCTGAGGAAGATTCATCTCTCTGGGCCTCTAGACTTCATGAAAGAGTTGGATCAAATGATCTCTAAGGTCCCTTTTCAGCTTCTAGCGTCTACAATTCTTCCTCAAACTGGTAAGATCCCTGAGCTCCAACCTCAGAGGGAAGAAGAGGATTAGAGACCCTCTACCATCATTAGCTTCCAAACCCAACCTTCTAATCTAGACAGTTAAAGATCTACAGACTTTTACATTAGGCTCTGTCACTAAAGTGCTCTGGGTCCTTGGGTAAGTCCTGCCTTCTCCTCTATAAAATGGGGGGTTGACCTGGATCGTCTCTAAGGATCTTTTGGAACTCAGAAAATCTATGATCTTATAGTCTAAGGTGCCATCGGCTCTGAAATTCAGTGATTCTAGGGCAGGGACCTTGGATGACATCTGATCCAATCCCCATTGCCGTGCAGGAATCGTCTCTGGAGCATCCCTGAGAGGTGATCATTCAGCCTCTGTCCGACGCCACGCAACTCACTATTTCCCAGTTCAATTCTATAAATAGTAATGTATTTACAGTCATCTGAACAGTACAAGTACTTTATTATTTTGCTAGTAGTTGTGACACGAACTCCCAGAACCACCAGGATGCTGGTGACTGAAACTGACAAACACTAATTGTTTGAATTTGTCTGAAATTCATTCTTCATGTTCCCAAACAATCCAAATTGTGTGCTTGTTTCAAAAATATCTCCAATAGTTATGGTGCACACGAGAAAGTCCAAAATGTCCAAGAAGATGGACCTAATCGTTGAGCAATCATCCCGGGTGGAGTTCTTGTAACTATAAGATACCTCAGTGATACCTTAGGTTGGTGGTGTTAAACTCCAAAGAAATCATATCTAAAGATCCCTGCTGGTCTCATATTATCTTAGAAAACCACAAATTAACATTAGTTATGTTTTATTGTATTTTTATTTATTTTGTTAAATAGCTCCCAGTTCCAGTGTAATCTGGTTTGGGCTGCATCCCCAAGTTCTGCTGGTTGTAATACATCCTGGGGCAGCATTTTTGACACCCTTGATCCGGCCACTTACTGAGTACATGTTGTTTAATAATCCCTGTCCAATCACTTCCTCTCAGGTAAAGTATGGTAGGTGATGTGGCAGTTATGGAGCTATGGAGTTGTTTTCCTCATCTGTAAAATGAGAAAAATATAGCATCTACCTCCTAGAGTTGTTGTGAAGATAAAATGAGATATTTATAAAACATTTTGCAAACCCTAAAGTTCTATATAAATATAAAGCGCTTATTGTCAACTCACAATGCATTAGCATTAAGGGCAAATCAGAACAGGCTTTTTGGAGGTCTTGGAGGAAGTGATTGGAGCATGGAGAAGTCATTTACTATGGGCCCTATAAGATATCATCTCAGAAAGTTTTTCCAAAATCTTGAGAACATGATTACCAAAAGATAAAGAAAAACTCATATTCACAGCAAGCCAGGAAAGGTTCACATGGCTGCTAAATCTGACAACAGCCCCAAGGACCAGCCCATGTGCTTAGAACACTACAAAACCTGTCCTAGCCAAGCCTAGATGTGCTCCCTGACCCAACAGCTGGCTATTCTGTGGTGTCAAAGTTTAGAGTCACAACCCTTACCCTGGGAAGGCTTCTAATTTCCCTTAAACAGAAAGATCCCAAGAAATAATGAACAAAACAAGCAATACCAGTGTTCCATTTTTATTTCAAAATAATAGGGTCACTAGACCTATAGGTCAGAGACCCAGTTTTGAGTTCTGGCCTCTAGGTGAGCCACCTAGAAGCACAGAACCTCAGATGGGAAGGGAGCTATGTGGTTTTCCATTCTCATTCCCAACCCTTTCTACAACATCTTTGACAAGTGACTATTCACATCTACAGCCTCTGTTTACCCATTGATGAAATGAGAGAGTTGGACCAGATGACCACTTTAAAACACTACTGAATGCCAATACTAAGAAATGAGCCTCTCTCATTTTTCTTCCAGCAGGCATGGTCTAAGAAGAGGTTATGTCAGCTTACAGAATATTACAGAGGGCCC
Source organism: Bettongia penicillata ogilbyi (assembly GCA_023548195.1). NCBI lineage: Eukaryota > Metazoa > Chordata > Mammalia > Diprotodontia > Potoroidae > Bettongia > Bettongia penicillata. Next base: position 10,951,647 of record JAJHZJ010000315.1, on the reverse strand, counting down.
TTAACATTAGATGAGAAATGAAAAGTTTTTGAACAAACAAAAGCAACACAATCTAAACTAGAAAGGGAACATTTAAGTGAGGGGGAAAAGCCCTTGCAGAAAGTTTCTCTGATAGAGGTCTCATTTCCATGAGACATAAAAAGTTGATTAAAATTTATAGGAACAAGACCCTTTCTTCAACTGGCAAATGGTCAAAGAATAGGAATGGGTAGTGTTCAAAGGAGGAAACCCAAGCTATCAACAGTCATATTAAACAATGTTCCAAATCTCTAATAATTAGGAAAAAAGTACAGTAAGGCAATTCTGAGGTTCTACCTCATGCTCATCAGATTGGCCAAAAATAACCAAAAAAAATTACAAATGTTGGTGATGCTGCAAGAAATAGACATATTGTTATACATCCTTTGTTTTCAAAGAGAACCAATGGCATCATGGTGTGAGGTCTTGACTTGCTCATGAATTGGATTTAAGTGAGGTGGGGCAACACAGAATCATCAGCCTTACTCTCTTTTCCAGTCATTGGAGTCCAGTGGCAGGACAAACGTTGGGATGACTATAGATGGCCTGGAATACAGTCGATGACATTGGCATCTTTGATGTCTAACCAAGCTCTCAGGCTTCACAGAGCCTGCTTCAGTCGCCTTCATGGTCATTGGAAAATATTGTTTTCATCCTTCCATTCTGCCAGGAAAAGTCTTCACATGCGTGTAGTAGACACCCTGGTAACTCATCAATAGGTATGAGACCCAGGGGTCATCCTCAATCTGAGGAAACCCATCTGCCAAGACCATTTTACAAGCGGGTGACCACTGTGCATGCTGCAGCTTCCTGGAGCCAGAGATGTAAACTGGGTGAGTGAGCCGGCCTCCCTGAACACTCCAGGCACCCCAGAACATATTACTTTACTGTTGGTAGAGCTATGAATTGCTCTAGCCATTCCCAAAAGCAATTTGGAACTATAGCTAAAAACTATGGTGACAAAAGTGCACCCTTTGATGCAATGATACTACTACTAAGCCCATACTCCAAAGAGACCAAAGAAGGAGAAAAAAGACCCATTTGTACAAAAATGTTTGTAGCAGCTCTTTTTGTGATGGCAAAGAATTGGGGCCCAGTAGATAGAGTGAGAAAGACCCATCTTCCTGAGTTCAAATCTGACCTCATACATTTACTAGTTGGATATCCCTGGGCAAGTCATTTAACCCTTTCCAGCAGCTACTCCCCTATCTACTAGTTGTCTCCCTCTATTAGAATATGAGCTGCTTGAGGGCAGAAACTCTCTTACTTTCTTTATGTCACCAGTGCTTAGCACAGTGCTGGGTACATAGTAAGTACTTAATAAATTCCTTTTCATTCATTCAAGATAAACGATCCTGGCCAGGGACAAGTTCAAAGGGTCATAGACTTAAAGATCATTTCAAGTCCCTCTAATGTAACAGAAGAAAATCAAACCTGGTTTTGTTTTTGTCTTTTTTTTTTTTTACAGAGTATCACATTCAACCCCTGAGAATTATAACAAAGGAGAACCATGTATAATCTTGAGGATTTTCCAGACAATCTGTACCAGCTGAAATTCTTCATAATCCTTTCCCAGAATAGGAATTGTACTTTACAAAACCACTGGGGTAATTTGTTTCAGCATGAGAAGGCATCTTGATGTTTCAATCAGAAGATTTCACAACTCAAGGTCCATTTCTGATGTAGAAACTGAAAGGAAGAAGCCCTGAACTGGGGGTCAAGGCACTGGGCTTCCTGCACCAACTCTGCCATAAAGCAAAGGAACTTTGTGTATTTTAATACAACATTTACTAAATGTCTACAATACAAAGAAAAAAAATGGAGCATTCCCTATCTTCAGGGAGCTTCCATCATACTAGTAAGATACAACAGACACACAATGAAATACGATTCAGGGGAAATGTCGAAAGATGGCCCCTTCCCCCTTCTGGGTCTGAGTTTCCCTACTTGGTCAGATGTCAGAGTTGGACTAGATGACCTTTCCTGTGACCTGTGCTCTAAGGTTGAACTTTGAAATAGATGACCTGAGTTAGAATTATGAGGCCCCCCACCCCAAATTTGACACATGAGGAAACAAGGAGCTTCTATCTTCATATTTAATTTCCACTGCACCCCACAGCTTCCTATAATCAATGACTGAAAGGAGAACTTCAGTTCCTCGAGAGGAAAGGCAAGCTCCCTTCTCCCTAGGGCAGCATCCTTGGACAGTCACCTTTGAGCCAGTTTAAAGGTGGAATGTAAGACAGACCAGGAAACTTTTTTAACAAGAAGCAGTTTGGGGTAGGGGGGGAGACGGTGCTAGACTTAGAGTCAGGAGAGACCTGGCTTTCAAGTCCAAATTCAGACCCTGTGACCCTGGGTGGGGCACTTAATCCTTGTGAGCTTCAGTTTTCTCCTCTGCAAAATGGGGATGATAATAGCACCCACCTCCAAGGGTTGCTCTGAGCATCAAAGGATGTAATTGGAACATTTCTGTTGTTGTCTCTGTGACCCCATTCTGGGTTTTCCAAGATAACTGGAGTGCTTTGCCATTTCCTTCTCCTGCTCATTTTACAGATGAGGAAACTGACGGAAACAGGGTTAAGTGACTTGCCCAGGATAGCACAGCTCAGAAGTTTCTGAGGACAGATTGTAATTTAGGAACATAAGTTTTCCTTACCAAAGGCCTGGCACTCTATCCACAAACCACCTAGCTACCCCTTCTGGTGCATATTAAATTCTAAATAAATATTACCTACTATTACTACTGTCACCACCACCACTACTTCTACTACTACCACCACCACCACCACCGCCGCTGCCTTGAAGGAAGCCAACCAGCATCATTCTCTCTGTGCCAGGCTTGTCCTGAGCATGTTAGCAATAAGCCCTGTTACATGCGGGAGGGCGGGGACCCCAAGGCAAACCCTCCTTCTGAGGCCCCACTCCCTTCCCAGGCCGAAGCCGTGTGCCCAGTGGGGGGCTTGGTTGGATTTCTCCCAGGTCCTGGGACCCCCGCGTGGTTGGGGGCTCACATCAGCGAGCCCGCCGGCCCCAGTACAGATGTATCCCCAGCACTTGGCACAGTGCCGGACACACGGGGCATTAATAAACCAACACATTAACAAATCAGCGTAGACCTCCGGCCCTGCTTGAGCAAACGTGTTTGGGGGGGCGCTAGGCTAGGGTTTCAGGGACTGCGAGGAGAAGGGGAGGTCCTGACTCCCCCGGCCTTCGGGTTTCCCCGGTACTGGCCGCGGCGGCCGGGTTTGCTTCGGACTCCGGGGCAGGAGGAGATTCTGCGGCTTCGGTCGCGACCGAACCTCCCCCTTCCCCTTGGGATCTATGGGCTGGGAGGGGTCCTTCTTAGGAGCGCGTGCCATCTGAACCCTTCATTTGACAAAAGGGGTAAACTGAGGCAGGGAGGGCCTGCATTGCTAAAAAAGGATAGACGCGCCCGGGGCGTCCAGGCGACCTCCTTCCTGGCCCCACTAGGAGTCTCCCGTGGGTCGGGACCTGGGCTGCAGCGGACAGAGGCGCTCCAGCTCTCAGCCTATCCGTGCTGGAAAAGACAGCGCGCGCCGCTTCGCCTCCCCTCCCCCACTTCCGTAACAGCCACGCCCGCACTCACGCCTAACACCAACCACCCTCCAGCGTGGGTACGGCACCGTTATATTGTTGCATATTCATGAGCACCCACCCAATCAAGAGCCGCTCTCAGCGCGCGTGCATTGGCTCCTCCCTCTCTCCAGTTCCCCTTCTTTCCCCCTCTTCCCCTTCCCACTAGCCTGGAGGGTTGAGAGCGGAGGAGGGTGGAGCATATTTACATATTCATGAGTTCCCAGCCAATCGAAGTCGTTTGCGTATTCACTTTGCCTAGCTGCAGATGGGCACGTTCGTGAGTCCCCAGCCAATCCCAGACCACACGCGACGACCCTTAACGGTGTAGCTTTGATAAGCTGAGATTCTCGGTCGCTGCCACGCTCACAGGCCAGGTTGGGCTACGTGTTCCCCTCAGGGTTCTAGAGGTACCTCCAGGGTTCTCTAATGCAATGGCCCGTTACAACAGGGATCCGCTGCTTACAAGGCGTGTACCCGCTCTGCGACCCAAAAACCAACAGAGCGAAGGTGGAGGAGACAAAGTATCTAATGACATATAAAGGAGCCCTCGGCTCATCGGGGGGTCGGAGACCCCCAGGGTTTCCTGCCCTCCACAGCTCCCCCAGAGACCATCCACAGGAAGGAAGACTGAGAGAGTTAGGTAAGAGAGGACAGACGATGTCATATTCATGAGGGTCCTGCCAGTCGTGACCTGGGATCTTTCCTCCTGGATTGGAAGAAGGAAGGTAGCTGGAGGGGATTGTCCATATTTGCATATTCATAAATTCCAGCCAATCAGGAGCTTGAGATTTTCCGGCCCGCGACCTCTGCGGCCTCAGCTGTCTAAGCAGCGCATCTTCCAGCACCAGTCTCAGCACCTCCCAGGCCTGGTGGAGCAAACTTTTCCAGCAGAAAGTCCCCGAGTGACAGGCAGCTGTCGGAGAAGTTCCTTCTGTGACTCATCCCTGACCCTGGTGAGCCGCTTGCGCTCTGGATCGCCTCTCCAGCAGCGGGGCTGCCTGCATTTTCCTCTGCCCAGCTCCTGACTCTGCAGGACTCCCCAGGACTTTCCCTCTAGATGGATGGTGGCTCGGCGCTATTGGTATAGAGTGGGACCACCCCCAAAGGGAGGACAGCGCTGGATTTGTAATCCGAGAACTTGTGTTCAAATCCTAGTTCTAACAATTACTTCCGTGTGACCTGGGGCCCATCACTGAGTCTCAGTTTACTAATCTCTAAAAGGAGGGAGGGAGTTGGACTGGATGACCTCGAAGGTCATTTATGATCCTACATACAGTAACCTCAGATCCCACCTGCTCCTACTGATAAAGTAATCTGTGGAGGCCCAGCTCTCCAAAGCCTCTTGGTGGATCATGAAGGGCACTAGTCCTGGGTCCTATGGCTGTGGCCGGGTGAGAGTGGGCAAATCCAACCCCTGCCCTGCCTCTTTTGGGGACCCCACCCATCTTGGCATCTTTCCCACCAGCATCTGAGCATCCCTCAGAAGAATGGTTGCAGGAGCACCTCACAAATGATGGTGGATCTGTGTGGTCATTGTTATTCTCCAGCCTGTCGTTCTCCTTAAAATCATCTTGGGGTCCCTTGTGACAGACTCTTATATTCTTTTCCCCACCGTCATCACCACACCCATGAATTTCAGAGCCTTGTTTAAATCCTCCTCTGGGGACCCAATTTCCTTCTCCCAGTAAAGCATTAAAATATCTAGGACTGAGGAAGCCAGGTGGTACAGTGGATAGAGCACCAGCCCTGGAGTCAGGAGGACCTGAATTCAGATTTGACCTCAGACACTTACTAGATGTGTGACCCTGGACAAGTCACTTAGTTCTGATTGCTATGTGTGTGTACACTGACACCCACCCATACACATATACATATATAATATATGCATATATGTGTATATACATACATATATGTATATGTATGTGAGACTATAGAAGAAAAAACTAAAAAAAAGCCTGAGAGATCATGAGGTCTAGAGCAGGAGTGATGATTGTGTAGTCTTGGGGCCACATGTGGCCTTCTAGGTCCTCACAAGTGTGTTCTTTTGACTGAGTCCAAGTTTTACAGAACAAATCTTTTTATTAAGGAAATTTGTTCTGTGATGATTGGATTTGGTCAAATGGCCAAATTAAGGACCTCAAGGGCCACATGTGGTCTCAAGGCCATTGGTTTCCCACCCCTGATCCAGAATATGAAGGACCCTTGGAGACCATCTAATTCAGTCCTTCCATTTCACAAATGAGAAAACTGAGGTCAATTGAGGAAAAATGACTTATCCAAGGTCACACTACTAACTAACTTTCCCCCATGCTCTGACTCCAACTTCAGCACCCACTGGTGTATGTAAAAATGATCTCCAGATAAGTTTTAGTTCTTCCACATAGCTCTAAATATGAAAATCAGATGTGATGATGAAACCTAAGCTAACTAGACTGTTATTTATAGACAAACAACGAGCTATTTCCCAAACAGAGCAGTTCCTTTTGTTAAAGGAGTTTTTCCTTTTAAACCATAAAACGAACTCAATTCCGTCCCTAGGTACTAGCTGTATGACCCTGGACAGGACAGCACCTCTGAGGGCCTCAGTTTCCTAATCTCCAAAAGCTTCTATCAAGGAAGGAGGATGAACACAGAACAAGAGATCAGAGCCTGGCTCTGCCCCATATAACCTCTTTGACCTGGGAAAATTTATTTAAAATCTCTCTGAGTCCGCTTCCTCCTGTGTAAAATTGTGGGTGATCTAAGTCAAAGGTGACCAACACCGTCAGGCCTCATGGAGCAGCACTGGGCAGTCCTAAGTACAGCCTGAACCAGATTAAAATGAAGTTCCTATCTTATTTTGATGTGTTGGTGTATCACTGATGTCTCTCTTTTTTAATGGTTTTCTAAGCCAATGTGTGGCCTGCAGGGATCTTTATCTATGGTTTAGTGGACCACATTTCTATTTGAGTTTGACTGAGATAGATGACCTCTAAGGTCTATTCTGCCTTGGCATATAAGACCATCCCTAATTTACAAAATCAAAGGGAGATCTGGAATTAGTACCTCAAAGGGAGGATTGTTGTGCCTGGCACAAATGCCACAAACTGAACCTGGGCAGAGACTCTGTGAAGTCTACCATTACAGAAGATAGGAAAAACAGCAAAAAAATTTAAACTAATTATCTTTTCTTTGGTGGTGGTGGTGTTCTGTCATATCTGACCCTTTGTGACCCCTTTTGAGATTTTCTTGTGAAAGAAACAAGTTTGCCATTTCCTTCTCCAGCTCATTTTACAGGTGAGGAAACTGAGGCAAACAGAGTTAAGTGACTTGCTCAGGGTTACCCAACTAGTAAGTGTCTGAGGTCAGATTTGAACTTGGGTCTTCCTGACTCTAGGCCTGGTGCTTTATATTGCTTTAACCCCAATTATCTTTTCTCACTAGATGCTAAGTTCTGCTATTTCTCCTGCCTCATGAGTACAACTGCTCTCAGTGCCCTGCAAATTTTGCACTCTTGGAAGCCCCTTTCACCACACCCTAGTTATTTATTCCTTTGCTTCTGGAACTAACTCTTGTGCCTTGTTCCCTCTATCTGCCCCCATCATTTATGGCCCCCCTGCTCCTCTTTGTCAGGGGACTGAGAACTGAATTCAGTTCATTTCTGGGAGAATGGGGGCTGCAAGGAAACAGAATAAAATTTCCAAGTTTATCTGATAGTATGAGTTTTCCTGGCAAATCATACTTTGCCAAGAATTTGACGTTTGGAGAACACAGATTCAGAAGCGGGTGAGTGCCTCACTGCACCCCAGGACTCTGGGAGGGGCCTAAGGTCAGTTTCATGTTTACAAACCCTCCTTTTTGTTCAGGTTCCCAGGAGCGAAGCACCACCAAGCTGCATCATCTGGCTCTAGAAGTCAGGTACCCAGTAAAGTCTTTTTTAGTTCTTTCTTTTATGTGGTCTCTCCACCCTTCCTGTTCTGTCCCTCCAAACCAGACGATTAGTAGAAACATTTTTTAAAAAATAAAGCAAAATTTTATTGATGCTTTTTGTTTGCAAAACAGTCATTTCTAGGAAGAGACAACTCACTCCCAAAATGAACCCTCCCTTGTGACCAAGATGATGTTGACCACATTCTATTGCCCCTTTTTTAAGAGGTGGTGAGTGACTAGGTGGGAGAGTGAGTCCTCTAGATAGACTTAAGAGTTAAGAAGAGCTAAGGTCAAAACCTGCTTCAGACATGCTAGGGCACTTCAGGCACTTGCTAGGGCAAGTCATTTAACTTACCTCAGCCTCAATTTCCTCATTTGTACATGGGGAGAGTAATAGCACCGGCCTTCCAGGGTGGCTAAGAGGATCCAATGAGAGAATATGTATGTAAAATGCTACTATAATTAGTCTGTTCTATTATCTATGTTCTGGGGCCAACATTTTATGTTATAATTACTCAGACTTCCTTTTATTTTTTACATTTTACATTCCTTTTATTCTTTACATTTACATGATTGTGGTCATTGTGTCAACTGTTCTGGCTTTCTTCACTTTACATCAGTTCATACATATCTTCCCATGTTTCTCTGAATTCTCAGGCTTATTGTTTCTAACTGACACAGGTCTTGTTTTGGCAGAGATTCTGTAACTCCCCCTTTTTCCCCAGTCATTGCCATGGAGACTTGGTGTCCATCAGCAGGTGGGTAAACATTACCCAGAATCCCCAAAGTTCATGTGGCTTTTTGGCTGTAGGAACTTCTACAGAGAAGTGATCACATGGAGAAGCATTGGAGGCTGATAGAGTTTGGATGGAATGTCTTCTGGGATACCATTTTGCATGGCACTAAAGAATGGTTCAAAGTCATGAGATTGGAATGATAATATTAGCTAACATTTATATAGTGCCTACTATGTGCTAGGCACTATGTTAAGTACTTTACAAGTATCATCTCATTTGATACAATAACCCTGGAAGGTGGATGCTGTTATTATCTCCATTTTACATACGGGGAAACTGAGAAAGGCAGAGGTGAAATGACTTGCCCACGGTCACATAGCTGGTATGTGTCTGAGGTTGAATTTTAAATCTGATCTTCCAGATTCCAGGCCCAGTGCCCCTGGAAGACAAGAGGAGAACATGAGGAGTTATCCAGATGATGGTGAAGATAGAATGGATCAGAGGATGGGACTGAGAGAGATAGAACAGATGATGGGGTCAGTGGACTTCACAAACCCAGTCCACAAGACCTCCCTTGCCCATTTATCTGTCCCTGGAGCAGGGAAGTTGCTTTTCATTTAGCAGACCTCTACTCATATTCATACTCAAGTTCTCCTCCAACTAGGTGCAAACTGAGGTGTGAAATGGAGGTAGCTATTGTCTTCTCTTAACTACAGCCAAAATAAGTAGTGTTTGGAAGTTTTGGTCCTTTCATTTTTAAATCTCTTTCTAAGTTAGTTGAAGGTATTATTTTTTTAAAAAGGAAAATCTATATTTTATTTAATATGTTTGTCGGATTATGAAAGTACAGAGCAGAATTGAAAGAAGGGTGAAGTCCAAACTAACAGGGAGAAAAGATTATTTTCCCAGCTGAGGTTGGGTTGTAGTGGAGCTGATGAGAGTTTTCTACTACTAATAATTAGTTAATCAATAATTTGCCATAGACCAGGAGGGTTCTTAACTACTTTTTATGTTCTGGAAACTTTTGGCAATCTGGTCAAGCCTGCGATCCCCTTTGGCTCTTTGGGGAGGTCCAGGACTCCTCAGGATCATGTTTTAAATGCACAAAATAAAATACACAGGATCACAGTGGAAACCATTTATACTGAAATACAATCATCAAAATATTTTTCTTTTTTAAATAATATTTCATTTTCCCCCAATTCCATGTGTTAACAAAATATTTTTTAAAATTCAGAGATGCTGTCCCATTGAAATCCACAGATCCATGAAACCCAGGTTAAGAACACCTGCCCTGGTCTTTTTCCTTTTGACGTTGGACAGACAACCAGAGACCATTTCCTGCAGAAGCTAGGCCACTCAGCTTTGTATTTCCTGGAGTCCCCTTCATCCCAGTCATTTTCTGCCCTTCCTTTCATGGTTGTAGTCACCATCTCTGTGATTTTCCAGACCAAAATATCAGGCACTGGGAATGCAGACATAAAGAAGAAAGATACAATCCCAAATCTAAGGAATTTACATTCTAATGACTGCAGCACCTTTATGTATTTGTTATTTCCCTTGTTGGGCAGCTAGTGGTGCAGTGAGTAGAGCACCAATGCAGGAGTCAGGAGGACCTGAGTTCAAATCTCACCTCAGACACTTGACATAAACTAGCTGTGTGACCTTGGGCAAGTCATTTAACCCCAATTACCTCATCCTGGGTCATCTCCAGTCATCCTGATGAATATCTGATCACTGGATTCAATGAATATCTGATCACTGGATTCAGATGGCTCTGGAGGAGAAGTGAAGCTGGTGACATGCACAGTCGTCCCTCACTCAAAACAAAGTCAAGTGCAAGTCATGTCATTATTTCTCTGATGGCATGGTCTTCTTCAGCAACAAAGGACAAACACACACACACACACACACACACACACACACACATTTCCCCTGTTAGAATAGAATGTCACTTGGTCTTATAGATTGCTATTAGTTGCCTATATATCTTGGATATCAGACACTAAGGATTTTTTCCCAATCAACCACTTTTCTTCTTATTCTAGTTTAATTAATTTTGCTCATGCAAAAATTTTCAATTTCATATAATTAAAATTACCTATTTTTTAAAATAAAAGCCTCTACTTTTTATTGGATCATTGTTGTAAAAAGCATCTGATCTGATAATCTAGTTTTTTAGGGTATAACATTTAATATTCACACCACACATCTATTCTGAGTTTATTGTGGTACATGAATAATATTCTATCCTGTTCACATGTTACAATTTGTTCAACCATTTCCAAATCAATGGGCTCCCACCTATGTTTTCAGTTTTTAACTACCACAAAAAGTGTGTCTCTGAATATGTTGGTATGTAAGCTGTCCTGAAAGTCTCAATGCAGTTTTAAGCCTTAATAACAAAAGCTCAAACTTTAATAGCTTTTCAGCTCTACTACCTTAAAACTTCACTAAGATGATTGAGAAACTTTGCATATTGGACTTTCCTATCTTTGATTTCTATGGAACACATGTCCCACATGTGGGAATTTTAGGTAAAAAAGTATGAAAGATCATTCACCTTTCTCACATAATTCCAAATTATTTTCCACAATGACTGGACCGCGTCACAGCTCTGCCAACAGTTTTAGCAACTGGACAACAGTTGTGCCCAACCTCCCATAGCCCCTTAAGCATCATTGCTGTTTTTTTATAATTTTTACTGCTTTAAGGGGTATGATGTGAAACTGAAGGATTCCAGTTCCTTCATTTTACAGAGGAAATCGAGATTCAGAGAAGTCATAGGATCATAGGTTTAGAGTTAGAAGGAACCTCAGAGGTCATCCAATTCCCTCACTTTACAGATGAGGGAACTGAGGCCCAAGAGGTAAAGTGACTTTCTCAGGATCACTCAGGGAGAAAGTAGCAGAACTAAGTTTTGAACCCAAGCACTCTGACTTCAAATCCAGCACTCTTTGCCCTGTACTGGGCTCTGTGTAATACCTCCGTAGGTAGATTTGTCTCCTCCTTGGCATGCCCCAGTACTTTCTAACCCAGATGGGGACCAAGAATGGGAAAAGGTAGGGACAAATTACCTGGAACCATCAATGTACCAGGAATAGATAATTTTCACAGTGAGCAGGACACTTGAAACTAAGGAACTCAATTGCTAGAGTGGGGGGAGAAGGAAGAAAGGAGGGAAGGAGGGGGAGACAGAGAGAGAGAGAGAGAGAGAGAGAGAGAGAGAGAGAGAGAGAGAGGATCACAATGAAAATGATGCTTGGAGATATGGGGTGGGATGGGAGAGGTGTACTCTTTCTATTACATAAGGGTAAGAAATTTCCTCCTTTACGTATTGGGAGTTTGACTCGGACAGTGTCTGAATTGCCAGGGAAGCTGGGGTACTCAGGACCCCTGAAAACTCCTGAGTCGGAATATCGAGCATGAGTTTGTGGAACATTGTGTTTTGGGGACTAATCAGAATGATGTGCTGAAGGGATCCCTGGGAATCTTCAGATTTTAGAGTTTGTGTAACCAATGAACAGGAAGCATTGGCCATCTTCTTAGGTATCAGAGTGAGGCCATATGGCCAAACCACCCCTTTTCCTTATCTATAATTGCAATATTGGCTGGGAGAGGGGAGCCATTTGGGATGGAGGGCAGGGACTTTCAAAGTTATTCAGTAATCTTGCCTAATTCATGATGCAAGTATGTAGTTTTTTGAGCCTTGTAAAATTGGGGAGATGATAAGAATCTGGGTTACAAAGAAGGACAAGTAGGACCCAGTGGTAATTGGTTCATCAATTTTTTTTATCAGATTGATTTTATATTTTAAACTCTAGACTGAGCTGGGTGCCAAGACTGTGCTAAGGTTCGAGGACACAGGGATCCAGACAGGTTCCTGGGAAGTGCCTCCATCTTAATGGTGTTCACCCATCCATCTGCCTTCCTTCCTCCAGTTCCCATATAAAAGACTGGTGCCTCAGGATAGAAGGTTCCTTGCTTTACCTAGCAGCACCAGCAACTCCCTTCTCTCTTTAGAACACATGGCAGTACCAATCTTTCTACATGTTTTGTAATCTCAGGTTACTTTCCTACTTCTGACTCCCTATGTTCTGTGTTCTTCAAAAGTCTTTCAAGTCATTATTGTTTAGGTTTAAAGGTTCCTTCCATCTCTGTCTGTCTGGTGTCTCAAGATTCCCTCCCCAACCCCAGGGCTGGCATTGTATGATCTATGTTTTTTTTTTCTCCACTTAAGAGTATTTAATTTTTTTTTCTAATTACACACAAACCTAGTTTTCAAAATTAACTTTTACAAGATTCTGAGTTCCAGATTTTTTTCTCCCTCCCTCTCCTCCCTTCCCAAGACAGCACCAGTCTGATATAGGTTATAAATGTATAAATGTAAATATTAAACATATTTCCACATTAATTATGTGGTGAAAGAAGAATCAGAAGAAAAGGGAAAAATGGAGAGAAAGAAACAATAAAAGAGAAAGTAGTATGCTTTGATCTGCACTCAGACTCTATATTTCTTTTACTGATGTGGACAGTATTTTCCATCAAGAGTCCCTTGAAATTGTCTTAGATCCTTGCATTGCTGAGAAGAGCTAAGTCTATCAAAGTTGGCCACTGTGATGTGTGTTCTAAGGGTCATCCCTTTCCACTTTGACACTTAGCTAGTGAGAGATTGAGTTTTTCTTTTACCTTCCCTTGGGAAGGTCAGAATTGGTTCAGAGTTTGGTGTGGGACTGAGGCTGTAGGGACTGAGTAGGATCTATTCTAGGGTAATATCAATGGCCAGGTAGATCCTGTCACTCCTATGGAGACTTCCTAGTGCTTGTGCCTGTTCATTTCCCTCCAAACCAGGCTAGATCAATCCCTAGGCCTTCAGATACAGGCAAGTGGGCAGCCCCAAGTGGGAGCCATATTGGTATAGTTGTGATGGACATTTGACTAGGGCTGGGAGTTAGGGTGAGAGAAAACTCCTCCCAGATCTGTGTCTCCTCTCCTTTAGGAGTGCCTCTACCCTTCAGACCAGAAGGATCCTGAGGGCAGGGCCAAAGTTTCAAGCCTAGACTGATGAGTTGGGGGAAAATTATAGCAGAGTCCTTGCAGATGTAGAGTTCAACTAGGGCAGGATCTTGATGGCTCCAGACTCATGTCTCCTGCACTCTGAGGCCCTGAATGGTTTCCATGTGTCTGCAAAATGCAGAAGTGGCCAGAGGGGCAGGGAGAAGGACTCGTGACTGTTACAGGCCGGATGGAAGTGGGGGCTGAGCTTGGAGAATTCTGGTCTGGCTCTTTTCCAACCGTTAACGACCTCTCTGCTCCCAGTCTCTCCCTTGACCAATCCCTCCTCTATGGGTGTTGAAAGTCCTGGTCCCACAAACACCAATGTCTTAATAGTTCCTCCTGGCACGGGAGGTACTTGGCACTCCAAACAAACTAGTGGATTTCCGAATTTGTCCCTATTGTTTATTCACTCCCTTATATGCTGGGAATGCACCATGGTTGCCATATTTGTCCTTGAAAGTTTAACTTCTCCTCCCCATTCTACTCTTGAGAAGGAGGGACAGTGAAATGGAGAAGAGAACAACAAGGGTCCCAGGAACAGAGGTGCAAAAAAGGAAAGAGTGGTGGTGAGGGAGGGAGCAGCACTCCAGGTAGGCTTCCTGGAGGAGATGGTATTAGATGTGGGACTTTGGAACATGGGGGAAAATACAGGCCACTTCCTACTTCTTCAAGAAAAAGCAAGAAGCTCCTAACTTCCTTGGGTTTTTTTTACCAGTTGGCTCTGCGAAGGACTTGCTGTGTGACCTTGGATAAGTCCCTTTCCCTCCTTAGGACTTAGTTTTCTCCTCTGTAAAATCCACTGACCAATAAACAATTATTAAGTGCCTCCTATTGTATTAAGCATTGTTCTAGACTGCAGAGGTGGGGAACCTGAGGCCTCAGGGTCGCTTGCGGCCCTCTAGGTGCTCAAATGGCAAACTAGAGCACCACATGTGATCTAAAGGCTATAAGGTTATAGAGAGGTTATAAAAGGTAGTCTCTAAGGGTCCCCTCCATTTGTGACATTTTCTCCCCTAAGGTGCCTTCCTGCTATGGTATAGTGGAGACTTGGAGTCAGGAAGACCTGTGTGTGAGCTGTGTGACCTCAGGCAAGCCATATGCCCCCTGATCTCATCTGTAAAATGAGAATAACTGGGCTTGAGTGGTCTACTGGATATGTTATTGTGAGAGAACTTTTAAGTCACCATAGAAACAGGAGCTTAAATGATTAAGGATTAAGTGTTCAATCCTTCTCCCCCACTTTTTAAACATGAATAGAAAAACATTTATTTTACCTACTATTTAATTACCTACTATGTACCAAGTACCTACTATGTGTCATCCCAAGGGAATTCAAGAATGAAAATGGCAGAAGAGTTACAACCAGAAGAATAGTGCAAAAGATTCACAGAAATCATTATAACAATTTTTTTCTCCATTGAGGATGGGGGAACCACTGGCTCTTGGCCACTAAAACCTCAGTTTCCTTGATATGCTCCTGAAGGAGATAGATATGGTAATACAGAGGACAAATGCAGGAAAAGCAGCTAGATAACATCAAATATACATAATATAATGTATGTATACAAATATACATACATAGATTTTTTTGGAGGCGGGGGGGCGAAACGATTTTGAGGGTGTGGATGGACCAGTACATGTCGTATCTGATGGAAGAAAGCAATCACAGGCAAAGGAAAAAATCCTAGGCTCTGTCAATACAAAAAAAAAGTGACCAGAGCATTAACTAATAATCTGTATGTCTATTATCCCATCCATGCAAAGTTTTTATGAGCAATGTCTATCTGAGAATGGAGGGCACCCTTCATGAGTGTCCATCTCTGAGAAAAAGCCGCCCCCTTTGTGATTCTACTTTGGGGACCTGAGAATAATTCCTTTAATTAAAAACATATTCAGAAACCCCCTTGTAAAATTAGACCCCAAGGCAGTAAAAAACAGTTCACAGGAAGGTAAAAAAAGAGAAAGAGAGAGATAAAAGTCATTGGCAGAGATTAAAAGTCACCCTTAAGGAAGTTCTTGGAGGTCTCAGGAGCTCTTGAAGTTAAAAAAAAAATTGTTATATCCTTCTTGTGGGAAGAGACCCCAGTTAAATCCAGATCAATCTGCCCAGGACCCAAAGTTAACTCAAACTGCCCCAGGTGTGCTGCACAGAGTCTTGGTGAAAACGTGGAGGTTATCTCAAACCATCCCAGTTCCAGTAATGTTCTGACAAGCAACAAAGGGACACTGAAGTCTCCTAATATTTTTTGTTACTTCCTATAAGCAACAGCAGATCACTGAGCTCAGGAGGTCTGGGGAATGCTCTGGGCTCACACATATTGACTTCTACAGAGAGGGTCTTTCTTCTTGTTTCTGGCTCTTTACGTCCCCACACTAGAACCCTGTGGAAAACTGCTTAAAGATTACGTCCAGGGTTTCCACAAAAGAGAAACATTTCTGTGTAAATTAAGTATAGGACAGCTATTTATTTCCTTTCCCCACAAAAGATCTGTTGAAAGCAAAAAAGGCATGTAAGCATAAATTGACATGTATCACACATGATACATACATGATACAAAAGCCCTTAACTCTTTTCATCCTGGGGAGATTAAAACAGTGGGATTGCTGAACAGCCATTTCCCCTTTCTTTCTTCTCTGCTCGGTCCAAACAATTTGCTCAAGGTCTTTATCTCTTTACAAGCTAGGGAATAGGTTGCACTCCTATATGTTCATTTTCTCCAAGAAGGGCATATTTGTGAAAGACTCCTCTTCCAGTCTGCTTCAACTGAGAAACTCCCAAAGTCCTGGAGAAGCCACTCCCCCAAATCCGTCTCTCCTAATTGCTCTCCTGTGCTCAAGGAAAGACATACAAGGAAAGGAAATTAGGTGCCCAAGGTTTAGCGTCAGGCTTACCTAGGCAATAATGTGTCCACAATAACCAGTAACTGTGTTTTTTTTGGATCAAAGCCTTGAAGACTGTATTCATGCTTAACAGAGGAAAATAAGACCTAACGGGAAAACTGAGTCAAGAGGATCCTGTCATTAAGGTCATCCTTTCTCAAAATCTATATCCACTTGGGATTAACTATAGCATCTGGAGATGCTAGCCATCATTTCTTGTTGGCAGATGTTGATTCAGCAATACAGATGCTTTTACTTGGATTCAATTAGAGATCAAATTAAAATTATGGTCCACAGGGTTGCTCCTCACACAATAAATTTTACTGCTTAGAGTTTAGAGTGGGGCAAAGTTTTCGCTGCATTAATATTAATAATACAAGATTTTAGAATTATTTTATTGCTATAAAAGAAGCTATAATGGTATAACATTGAACACATTTTTTGTATCCACTTGGTTCAGAGGTTTAAATGTTTTTTATCTCCTTTCTCTGTGTTGCCACTAGCACAAATTTGGGGTATAATGGAGTGTTCAGGGAGGGCCAGTACCTCTGGTGGGAGGGTTTGCCAAATCCCTTTCAAGGCTTCTCGTTCACTTTTGGCATCCACCTGTCACCCAACTGTCACCTGTGGCTGCAAGAGGTTGTAGCATGCTCAGTGGCCATACTTCAGTAAAACTGTCTTGGCACACAGGCTGAACAAGGTTGAGGGGAGCCAACAGGCCTCAGACCTGTCAGTGAGTTAGGGGGGTGTCTATCCCAAGCAGCTGAGGACTTCCCTGGAGGAATGGACAGATGAGAACAATTTGTTCCAAAGGGCATGAAGGAGGCAGACGCAGGTGCTTGGAGCTTGGTCAGATACAGAAGCTTCCAAGGTCATCCACTGCATCCTAGGCCATTACCAGTCCTCTTGACTTTTGCCTTGCCACTGGACTTTGATGAGTCAGGAAGAGTGAAGTCAAAGATTTTACACAGCTATGTTTCACTCAATTCATACCTAATAAAGGGCAAACAAAAGCACAACCTTTCATTCCTATTACATATGACCTATTCATAATAGACTTCAAAGCAAACACCAGTAATGATAGGTCACATTCCTTAGAATAAAACAAGGGTGTTGTGAGATTTTATACAGTAAGAGTATATGTGGGAGCTTACAGAAAAATGGTGAGAGATTACTTAGGACAGCCATGGTAATAATGAACAATTCTTACCTTTCAGAGACCAGGAAACTTTTTCCTGTCAGTGGGTAGGTCTACCCAAGATCCTGATGCTGGTAAGAGAACTGGGATCTGAACCCGGGTCCCTCATCTCCAAATCAAGTTCCCCATTGCCTGAAGTAAGCATTGGGTGGCTGGTAATTTTTAGGGTCTCATTCCAAAGGCATTCTTCTGATCCCAAGTCTATAGGTCCTTTCACTCTATAGTTGTAACAACTGACATTTATATAGGCTTGTAAAGTTTGCAAAGTGCTCCACACACATTATCTCATCCCATCCAATCATCCACCAGGAAATCAGGGCTGCCCAGAGCTGGCGCCCTGCCCTGCTCCACTGTTCACCTCTAATGATTTCAGCTCTCCTTCCCAGATTTCCTTTCCTGGTCAGCAATCCCCTAAATGTGTTGTATCCCTCTATTAGGAGGGATTTTGTATGCTCCCTCTCCCCATTTCCCACCCTAGTGGAAGGAAAGAAGCATTCATTAAGCACTTTCTACATGCCAGGAAGTATTCTTTCAATGACTTGGAGAGGGAGGGATTGTCATTATTCTCATTTTGCAGATGAGGAAACTGAGGCAAACAGAGGTTAAAATGATGTCCACAGTCATACAATTAGTAAGTGTCTGAGGTTGAACTTGAACTCTTGATTCCATACCTGGCACCTTATCCACTGTGTCAACTAGCTATCTCAAGAAAATTGAGGCTTACCTGGAATAAGGATCAGGCAAATTCTGACTTCAAACTCAACTATTCTACTATTCCCAAACTCCTTTCTAGCTCTAAAGCCTAGGTCATTTTGCCTCTCTAGTTCTTAGTTTCCTTAAGAAAAAAGTTGTGGGCTTATATTCAGTCCAGCTCTGACTCTCCCTAGCTG
Organism: Bettongia penicillata ogilbyi; assembly: GCA_023548195.1. Classification (NCBI taxonomy): domain Eukaryota; kingdom Metazoa; phylum Chordata; class Mammalia; order Diprotodontia; family Potoroidae; genus Bettongia; species Bettongia penicillata. The sequence continues at coordinate 10,933,357 of JAJHZJ010000315.1, read as the reverse complement.
AGATTTGATCTGACCTGCTTGTTGATACAAGCATTACAAATAGTTAGGCTTCTTAAGAGTCAATCCAATGCGGTGAATCTTTAATAAACTCTGTTTTACTTTGGCTGAGAAAAAAAAGTTGTGGAGGTGTTTCATAATTAATAATCAAGTAAGCAGTAAACATTTATCAAGTATTGTGGCTAAACACTAAGAATACAAAGAGAAGCCAATGATAGTTCCCCCCCCGCTCCCGCAAAGACCTTACAGACTAATGGATTAAGGCATTATGGGAATGGGATTAAGGATAAATATAGTATTTTTATACAAACACACATAGTATACATAGAGCATAAATAAGGATTAGTAAGTAGAGAGCCAGTCTCGAGTCAGGAAAACCTAGAGTCTATGCTTACCTTTGATACATGCTGAATGTGTGACCCTGGGTAAGTCATTGAACCTCTCAGGCTACCCAGATATCTAAGACTATGGAATGCAGAGCAGTAGCTTCTTAGAACTGGAAGAGAGGGTTTCCTCACCAGTGATATCCCAGGTCTGGTTAAATGTAACATAATATAATGTAGGTCTTGATTTATGACTCCAAGTCAAGCATTTATTAAGCACCTACTCTGTGCCAGATGCTGGGCATACAAAGAAAGGCATATGATATGATACAGGACAACATAATGTCCTATATCATCATAATAATTATGTTATAAAATTATGTTAATGTAACATATTAACAGAGCAATAATCTGGCCTAGCATTAATATAATTCCTCCATGTTTGCAAAGCACTTTACAAATATGGTCTCATTTCATATATGATATAACAATATCACATACCGGAATATAAGGTGATGTGATGTATTTCTCCATATCTATATATACACAACAGCATTGCAATTCTAATCATTACCAGACAAAGGCACTGGGGGGGAGGGGATGCAAGGAGGGAAGACAGGCAGACAAGGCCCGGCCTAACTTGCCAAGAGGAAGGGCCTTGCTCCTCCCTTTCCCAGGTCCCCTCCGGACCCCACCAATCCTTCTAGTTCAATCCACCTAAGCCCCTCCATCGCCCATCCGGAGGCCCCTTTAAGGAGGGGGCGGGGCCCAAATCTTTCCCCACCCCTGACGCTCCGATGGTTGGTTGCCGATGACATCACTGGGCGGGGCGGCAAGGGGGCCAGGGGGAGCGCTCAGGGCGGGCTCGGACCGGCGGGAGGGGGAGGGGGGGACGGAGAGATAGTCTGCTCCGAACGTCACGGCCCCGGGGCTGAAGATGGCGGCTGCGGCGGTGGCGGGGCCGGCGATTCCGGGGCGGCTGCAGCCCCAGCCCGAGCCCCAGCCCCCGGCCCCGGCGGGCGGAAGCCGCTGCTCGCTGCTGGTCATCGTGGGCGGCGAGTGCGCCCGGCCGGGCCTGCTCCGCCCGGTGCTGGCCCAGCTGGAGAGAGGTGAGCCCGGCCCAGCTCGGCCAGGCTGCGTCCTTTGGGCGCTTGGAGATCCTCTTCCTTGGGGGGGGATGTGATAGGAGATCCTCTTGGGAGGGGGATGTTCTAGGAGACCCCTTTCTTGGGCGGGGTGCGCCTGGAGATACCCCTCTTGGGGGCGGGGTGCGCCTGGAGGTCTTCTTAGGCACGCTTGGAAATCCTCCTCTCGGGGGTTTGCGCTTGGAGATCCTCGTGGGCACGCTTGGAAATGGGGGGGGCGGGGCGCGGCGCTGGGGGAAGCGGGGTGTTTCGGTGCGCTTGGAGATCCCCCGTGGCGCCCGTGGAGTTCCCCTGGGGGCGCCTGGCGTTCTCCACCCACCTCCCCTTCCCGGCCCCCGGTGGAGGAGGGCTGGGCTGGGCCAGGCTTTTCCCTAGCTGGCCTGGGCAGCTGGGAGAGAAAAGAGGCAGTGGTTCCGTTATTTGGGAGGAGGGAGGTACCTTGGTTGGGGAGGATTCGAGAGAGCTGGGTCCTGACCACCGCGCGCCCCTCCGTGGTCTCAGTTTCCCCTTCTCACCTTCGACATTCACTCTAGGGAGGCAGCGGGGGAGTCCTTCAGAGCCGAGGCATTGCGATTTTTGCTTAGCGTCGTGCATGTTACCGTATGGGTGCTTGAAAGTTTGTTGTTAGTGGCTACAATGTTGCACCTGGCTTCTGGGCGGTGCCGAGCCATGTGTTAAAACAAACAAACTGTGTTCAGTTAGACTAGGATTCTGTGTTTGGGATTTCCATCATAGCTTTAGACCTTAAAGGGCGTTGAATTTAACTCCCTCAATTTGCAGAGGCCGGTCAGTGGGCACTTAATAGCCCTGTGCCCAGGGGCAAATCACTTAGCCCTCTGAGTTAGAGCTTCCGCATCTGTACAATGGGCATGGGGCTGCCCCAGACTAGCGGCTCTGGTCAGATGGAGAAAATAGTCCCTGCCTGGCCTCCCTCCCAGAGCCCATGTGAGTAGCAGATGAAAGTGAGGAGAAGGTGCTTCATCAGCCAGAAAATGCCACAGGGATATTGCTTTATGGAAGGGGGTATTTATGCCCTCCCCTGATGGGTGGGGGGAGAGTCCTCTGACCCTCCTCAAATGAGATAATATTTGGAAAGCTTTTAGCACAGTGCCTGTGCCACCCAGAATATGCTTTATAAATGCTTTTTCTCCTTGTGACAGAACTAACCAACAAATTGTGGAGAAAGGAAGAAGGAAAAAAAAAAACTGCCAACCTCAGGGAGACCTGGGGTCAGTGCTTCTGTAGGGTAGGAGGGAAGCTTCACCCTGGCACTGGGGAAACCACACCTGAGAATCCATTGCCTCAGGCGTCCCACAGCCCTAATTGCTGAGGTGGAGCTGGAGGAGGCCCTGCCCTGCCCTATGGGGGCTTTGGCACTGACTCCGTCTGTGAGTCACCAATGCAAGGTGGAAAGGCAGTTGTAGATGCCGCTTCCCTGGTGCAGAACAGCAGACCTGGAATCGGCCTGGGAACAGATGTGTCTTGTACTGAGAGGGCCTGGGTGATACATTTGCAGCTGCCTCCAATCTACCTCATTATGCCCTGGTCTTTGAGTGCTTGGGCAACACTGTTTTCCCTCTGTATGTATCTCCAGTGGCCTGTCCAGGTTCTTGGACATATTGGGGTCTTTAGAAATGTTCGTTGAATTACATTGTTTGAGCTGGGAGGGCCCTTGGTCTATAAGCATTTAGTTTGTGCTAACTATATGCTGGGCACTGGGCTGAGGTTGGTATTGGCTGGGCAGAGAAAGTCCCTGCTCTCAAGGAGCATGCCTTCTATTGAGTAAGACAGATATCTCTGTTCATAAAAGCTATAGATAGAGTAGATGAATATGTTCATATACTCCTGAAAGAATGTCAGAATGGGAAGTCTTAGAACCCAGAATGTCAGCGCTGGGAGGGCCTTTAGAACCCAGAAGGAGGGCCCTTAGAACACAGGATGTCAGAGCTGGGAGGGCCTTTAGAACCCAGAAGGAGGGCCCTTAGAACACAGGATGTCAGAGCTGGGAAAGCCCTTGGAACCCAGAAGGAAGGCCCTTAGAACACAGGATGTCAGAGCTGGGAGAGCCCTTGGAACCCAGAAGGAAGGCCCTTAGAACACAGGATGTCAGAGCTGAGAGGGCCTCTTTAGAACCGAGAAGGAGGGCCCTTAGAACACAATATGTCAGAACTGGGAGGGCCATTAGAACCTAGAATGTCAGTGCTGGGAGGGTCCTTAGAAACCCAGACAGAAGGAAGGCCCTTAAAATCCAGAATGCCAAAGCTGGGAAAGCCCCCAGAACACAAAATGCCAATTCTTGGAAGGGCATGAACTCAAAAAATGTCTCCATAGGGAACTGAGCTGTTTGCCCTCTTCTCTGTGTCCACTGGGTGGGATCCCAGGACAGCAGCGTGTCCAGTCTGTACTTTTCTGGGTAAGAGAACCCAGCATCACCCAGTCCTCTCTCCACTTGTTTGGTTGGGGAGGCAGTGCAGCAGTTATGTGTGTTCTTAGCTCAGGATCAGCGAGGCTCAGGAGGAGATGAAGCATGGATGGGTACAGAGCCAGAAGCCTGGGGATGTAGCCTATTAGGGTAGGCCTTCGTCAGAGATTTGAAGGGTTTGTAGGGCTATTCAAAGGTCTCAGATGCCCTTGCACTCCCCCTTCTACAGAAATATCAACGGAGGGTAGCTATCGATTTTTGTCTCCACACTTGATGATGTAAGTGAGCAAGACCCTTCTTTCTGGACCTCAGTTTCTCTTCCTGTAAAATGAGCTTGGATCAGCTGAATAGCTGCCAGCTCGGACATTCTGTACTTTTATTTTTTTAATTAGGTTTTTATTGGTATCTTTTGGTTTTCCATCTCTTAACTTTCCCAGTGTAGTCCTCACTCCTCCATACCTCCTCATCCCCCACCCAATCACGTGTTTCTAAAAGAGCCTGGGAGGTGGAGGGTTAACAACTATTTACCAAAACTAACCAGCTGATAAAGGCAGGCATTATCTGTAGTATTCCACACCCCAAGTCCACCTCTGCACAAAAGGGAGGTTCCTTCTCCTATCTCTCCTTTGGGGCCACGCTTGGGCATTATCATCTCTCAGCATTCATTTTCAGAAGTTTTGTTCTTTCCCTTTTCATTGTTGCAGTCCTTGAGGATTCTGTTTTTCCAGGCTCTGGTTGCTTCCATGCTCACAGCACTGTAATATTCCATCACATTCATGTACAGCAATTTATATAACCATTCCCCAAGTGGTGAGCATCTACTCTGTTTCTCTGCTACTACAAAAAAAAGATCTGCTATAAATATTTTGGTGTGTGTGGGACCTCTCTTTGAATACATTGACCTTTTTGGGGACCATGTCTGGCTGTGGAATGTCTGGGTCAAAGGGTAGGGACACTTTTCTTCGTGTGACTTTTCTTGGAATAATCACAGATTGCTTTCAACAATGGTCGGGCCAGTTCACATCACCACCAGGAGTCGTGAATATGTTGTCTTTCCATCTTTGGCTTTGCCATTGTCCGATTTAAGGGGCCCTTCTAGCTCTCATATTCTTTGTCTGAAGGCATGTACTAGAACATCAGAACTAGAGATGGGAAAGTATATGGATAAGAAGAGGATTTGAGGTTTTCTTGTGAGGAAAAAGGAAAAAGATATATTAGGATAGGAAGAGGCTGGGAATTTATCTTTTTGTGATACTTATTCCTGAGTTACCTCTGAACTGTCTAAATAGGGCATTCTATGAAGGAGGTCATAGTAATATTCTGTCTCCTCTCCACAATAGGAATCCGCTCTTGGGATGTTGACCCAGGCATTTGTAACTTGGATGAGCAGCTAAAAATATTTGTCTCCCGTCACTCAGCTACATTCTCCAGCATCGTGAAAGGTAAGGAGGCTCTGAGATGATTCCATGTGTGTGTGTGTCTGTCTGTCTCTCTGTGCGTGTTAGACGTCACAAGCCCTAACTTGCCTCCTTTTTGGGTTTCTTACCCCATCCCTCTTCCATACGGGGCTGTCACAGCCTTGACTCTTGGCTCTGATGGAGGGTGGAATCCACATAACACATTCAGTTCTGAGTGCCACATGTTTGGGTCTCTTACCCCATCCCTTTTCCATACCAGGCTGTCACAGCCTTGACTCTTGGCTCTGATGGAGGGTGGAATCCACATAACACATTCAGTTCTGAGCACCATATTTTAGGAAGGCAGATGAATCATTTGGAGAAGATGCCTGAGAGCACAGTCAGAATGGTTGAGGACTTCCAATCTCACAGGCTATTTGAGAAATAGCTGAAGAACTGGGAGTGTTTAGCCCAGGAGGCTGAAAGACAAGCTCAGGGTATATGATAACTGTCTTGAGGTATTGGAAAGTCTGTCCTTCAGAGGAAGATCTGTTTAGGAGGACCTGACATAGGAAGAAGCAGAGGACCAGAGAGGGTCAGGCATTTGGTAAGGTCATACAGGCAGGAAGTACCTGAGCCAGGATAACAAAAAGTCCCTGGAAATCATTTAGACTGTGAGAGGGACCTCTTGGGTCAGGATGACTGGGGCGTGCTGGGCTGTGCCCCTGGGGCCAGCAAGGCAGGTAGATGCAGTTGGAGACCCAGATGGTAACTTCCCTGGGAATAAAAAACAGTGGACAGGGTTAGTTGGAGTTTTCCACGTGGAGACCATGGGAACAGCTACGGCAACCTCACTGACATCAGGGGACTGGAGTTTGAGCCCAGTTCTGTTTACTCACTCAGTGCCTTCCAGCAGGCCACCCTCCCTGGGCCTCAGTTTCCTCATCTGTAAACTAGGAATACCAAGTGACATTTGCATGGTATTTTAACATTTACAAAGTGCTTCGCTCTGATCGCTAACTTCTCTGACTTCTTTCAAGTCCCAACTAAGATCCATCCTTCTACAGGAAGCCTTTTCTGAACCCTCTTCATTCTAGGGCCTTCCCTCTGCTAATCATCTCCTATTTATCTGTCTGTAACTTTCTTTTTTCAATCTGTTTGCTTGGAGTTTCCCCCATGGTGGAGTCCTCCTTGAAGGCAGTGCTCAGTAGCAGGTGCTTCATAAATAGTGATTGATGGATTGTTTGATTGGAATGCTCTCCCTCCCTGGCTCTGTCCCTCAGAATCCCTGGCTTCCCTGCAGACTTTGTTCAGTCATTTCCTTCTATAGGATGCCCCACCCTAGCTGCCAGTGCTTCTGCCCAAGGTTATGTCTCCCTGTTTTTGTTTTTTAAATATGCCCACGTGTGCATGATTGTGCCCTGGTTAAAATGTAAGCTGCTTGAGGAGAGGGAGGATTTCTGTGTGTTTTGCATCCTCAGAGCCTGGTGCATCACAGGCACTGAATCAGTGCCTGTTGATTCATTAATTCATCCCTGTGTGACCTTGGGGCAGTCAGCTGGCTTCTCCAGGCTTCCTTCTCCTTGTGGGGGTGAGGGTCCTTTTCAGCTACCCTTCTGTCCCTGGACCTCAACTGGGAGCCACCAGAGAGATTCACGGAGAGGGGGAAGGGAGCCTGAGAGGCAGGGTCTCCTGGGACCAGAGACACAGCTGAGGCCACATTTTTTCTTCTCGCTCTCCTGTGACTTCCCCATCAGCACTCAGTGGCCAGGGCACCTGTCCCTTCAGCCTTCTCTCAGAACAGCCAGTCTCATCAGAATTTATGTTCCTCAGAAGGCCCTGAGATGGGGTGGGTATCCTGACACCTGGCCCTGAGGGGCATCAAAGGGCAGTTGGTCTGGATGATGATGATGTCACCAGGCTTTTGGTCTCTGCATCCATTCCAGAGAAGCTAGGAGTACCAGATCCCTGGGAACTGAGTGCTCTGTGGGCTGGCACTCAGCTCCCTTCCTTCCCCAGATATCTGAAGTGGGTGGTAAAGGAGGCAGAGTAGCTGCTAAGAGTCCCTGGAGTGTTTGCCTAGTGGGTGTCTGGCTCGGACTTTGCCATGGCAGGAGCAGGAGAACCTGGATGTTTGCCCCAGACCCTCAATAACCAGACAGAGGGCAGGACCCTGAGATCTACCACAGGGGTCTTTAATGTAGAGATTCCTCCCCTTCACCTCCCCCAAGCCCATACTACTGCTCTTGCCCAGTGAGGACAGCCCCCAGCTCTTGATCTCATGGCCAGGTAGAGACACAGAGAAACAGGCCTGCTCTCCCTTTCCTAGCCAGTGGGAAGGAAGTGTGGTGGCTTGTATTGTCTTGTTAAGTCCAGCTTCCTGTCCTGAATCCGCTGGCCAGCTGGCTGGAGGATGGAGCCAGCTTCAATTTGAGGTGATGTTGGGGGAGGGGGAAAAGATAACAGACCTGTCTTCCACCCCTCCCCCTATCTCCACGGGTTTGAGTCTCACCCTCCAACTAGCTAGACATGTCACAAACAGTATGACCTGAGGGCCCTCTTCCTCTTTGACACTGTGTTCTAGGAGCCCTCCCAGCTCTGACATCCTCTGTCCGAAGGGCCGTCCTAGCTTTGATATTGTGGGTTCTAAGGGCTCTCCCAGCTCTGACATTCTGGGTTCTAAGGCCCTCCCAGCTCTGACATTCTGGGTTGTAAGGCCCTCCCAGCTCTGACATCCTCTGTTCTAAGGGTTCTTCCAGCTCTGATATCCTCTGTCCGAAGGGCCATCCTAGCTTTGATGTTGTGGGTTCTAAGGGCCCTCCCAGCTCTGACATTCTGGGTTCTAAGGCCCTCCCAGTTCTGACATTCTGGGTTGTAAGGCCCTCCCAGCTCTGACATCCTCTGTTCTAAGGGTTCTCCCAGCTCTGATATCCTCTGTCCGAAGGGCCATCCTAGCTTTGATATTGTGGGTTCTAAGGGCCCTCCCAGCTCTGACATTCTGGGTTCTAAGGCCCTCCCAGCTCTGACATTCTGGGTTGTAAGGCCCTCCCAGCTCTGACATCCTCTGTTCTAAGGGTTCTCCCAGCTCTGATATCCTCTGTCCGAAGGGCCATCCTAGCTTTGATATTGTGGGTTCTAAGGGCCCTCCCAGCTCTGACATTCTGGGTTCTAAGGCCCTCCCAGTTCTGACATTCTGGGTTCTAAGGCCCTCCCAGCTCTGACACTCTGGGTTCTAAGGACCCTCCCAGCTCTGACACTCTGGGTTCTAAGGGCCTTACCTGCTCTGACATTTTCTATTCTCTGATTCCAGGTCAGAGAAGCCTTCACCACCGTGGCGAAGAGCTGGAAACTCTGGTGCTGCTGAACCCCTCTGACAAGTCCCTAGTTGATGAGGTGGGCACCTGGCAAGTTAGTGGGGATGGCCTCTCTGAATTTCTGTCAGTGTGAGGGGGGCTGGCCCTGGGAGGATTGGAAAGGGGAGGAAGGCAGTGTCTGTTCTTGTTTTTCTAAGCCTTGCTTTCCCTCCTTTCAGCCTTCTGTTGTCCCCACCCCCACCCCTTCGCCCCCATTCCTAAACTTCCTGGTCTTCCCATCCATCAGTGGTCATTACCCTCTCTGTGCCTGGCTCCATGCTAAGCACTAGGGATATAAAGGAAGACTAGACCCTGCCCTCCACAGGCTCACAATCTAATAGGAGAGATGACATGCAAGAAAAAAAAGTCCATCCACAATCCAGCTACTGTAAATGGATAGTAGTGGCCAAGGGAAGCAAGCACTGAGGGCAAGGAGGAGAGAAGAGGGACTGCCCTTGTGCCAGGTTCACTCCCTATCTCATCCCTTTGACTCTTTTCCCATCTGAATCACCTGTGAGATCATCTCCACCTGTATAGTACTGAATGTTGAGCTGCCAGGGTCATGGAGTTTCAGTGGTGGGATGGCCCTCAGAACATGGAGCGATGATGGGTTGTGGGTGGAGAGTTGAGTATGGCCCTACTGGTCATGTGCTGACTCAGTTTCCCTCTTTGCTCTGGGCCTGCCCTAGCTACGGAACCTGCTCCTGGAGCCTTCGTATCATAAGCTGCTGGTGCTGGCTGGCCCCTACGTGGAGGAGACGGGGGAGCTCCTACTGCAGACCGGGGGCTTCTCCCCCCGGCACATCTTCCAGATCCTGACTGATAAAGAGGCGAGTGGGCCTTGGCCCTGGGTGGGGAGATGGGGGAGGGAGAAGGAGAAGGATTCCCAGCCTCTCTGTTCTCCCTTCCCTTCTCCTTCCCATTGTCCCTTTCAGTTCTAACCAGAGGGTCCCTGCCAAGGGGCTGCTGTGGGAGAAGGACCAGAGGGGTCATGTCTCTTTCCCCATCCCCCAGGTGGTTCTGATGCCTTTCCAGGGCTCCAGGTCCCTGTATCTAGGATGCCCTTGATCTAACTGACTGGGGAGAAGGAGAGGCATGGGGCCTTAGATAGAAGAGCTGGGGCTGAGAGACGAGATGGTTAGATAGTCAGACAGAATCTCCCAGGCCAGGTGGGCAGAGGAGGGTGGTGATGGATGGTTCTGGAATAAGGAAAGAGGGAAAAGAAGCAGAATCTCATGGGACTCTTAGGGCCCTCGTTAAGTGGGAGCCTGAGGGCACCCCCAGCAGATGGGTGGAGGCTGGTTCTGATGGTCACTGACCTCAGTGACCTCCCTAAAATGTGGGCAGTGCTCATCCTAACCTCAGGGTTTGGTTAACCCCAGAATGCTTTGGCAAGGAGGACTGTGATTTGGAGTGACCTGCCTGAGGTCCTTCAGTGAAAGAGGGACAGAGTCAGGATTCAAACCCAGGGTTCCCAGCTTGCTCCAGATGCAGTGAGGTCCTGGCAGAGGGTCCCAGCAGCTCCTCTATATGCTGAATGCCCAGGCCCAGCCTCTTACTTGCTTCCTCCCCCAGATTGAGGACCTTCGGAGCTCTGCATCCTCTTCGGCCCTCCCGAGACTCACCATCACCTGCCCTGACTTTGGGGAGTGGGCATACCCCGGGCTGGATGGCTCCAGCCTCCAGGACTTTGTTGAGCTGCAACTGAACCCCCCTGGGCGTCGGCCAGAGTCAGAAGGGCTTCGTGAGTTCCTTGAGTATGTGGCTGAGTCCCTGGAGCCACCATCCCCCTTTGACCTCCTGGAGCCCCCTGCGACTGCGGGATTCTTGAAGATCTCTCGACCCTGCTGCTACGTCTTCCCTGGCGGACTGGGTGACGCTGCCTTCTTTGCTGTCAATGGCTTCACTGTGCTGGTGAATGGTGGCTCGAGTGCCCGGTCTAGCTTTTGGAAGCTGGTGAGGCACCTGGACCGTGTGGATGCGGTGCTGGCGACCCGGGCTGACAGCCTGCCAGGCATCAACAGCTTGCTCCGGAGGAAGCTGGCTGAGCGAGATGAGGAGGCTGCAGGAGTGGCCATGGGAGGTGGGCGAGGGAGCGAAGACTGGCTCCGCCACCTTATTTCCCCTGACCTGGGTGTGGTCTTCCTCAATACTGGGGAGCGGCGTCCCGTATGGGGGGATGATGAGGCTGGCCTGGCCCTGGGCTACCTGGAGCGGCTGGGCATCACACCCACACCCCTGTGCCGTGGCCCAGTGCCCTCTGAGCCCATGGTGTTGTTCCTGAAAATGGGAGTGGGCCGGCTTGACATGTATGTGCTCCATCCGCCACGGGTTGGTACTGGCCGAGAGTCAGCCCTTCCAAGCCTGGCAATGTCGGCCTGTGCCCTGCTCGTCTGGTACCCCGCCAGCCCCACAGAGAAGATCGTGCGTGTTCTATTTCCTGGCTGCACCCCACAGAGCAGGCTCCTGGAGGGTCTGGCCAAGTTACAGCACCTGGCTTTTCTCCAGCAGCCAGTGGTGACCCCCCAGGACCTGGAGGCCCCAGGCCCCGGGCCAGGGCGAGCAGAGAGCAAAGAGAGCCTGCGCTCGGTCTCCAGGAGCAGCTTGGCCGATGGAGCCCGACCTGTGAGGGTAGACAGGAAGGAGGCCAAGCCAGCAACTGGGAGGGAACGGCCCCGGGGCCCCGCGGATGAGCTCCCTAAGTTGGGCAAGGAGCGCAGCCTCCCAGCAAAGAAGGAAGGCAGTCGGGGGGAGGTCCCGGCACGCAAGGAAGAGAAGAGGATTGGTCGAAAAGAGGACGGGGCCCCCAAGAAGGAGCCCAGGGCAGAGGGGAAACTCAAGGCTGAGGCCCCCAAGAAGGAGGCCAGGGCAGAAGACAAGAAAGTGGGGACTGCTAGGATTCCCGCCCGCCGCACGACTTCTACAGCGGCCGAGCCTTTGCCCTCCCGACCTGGGAGTGTGCGGAGGAGCAATGTCCAGCCTGCCCCCAAGGGTCCCGACAAGAGCCATGCTCGGGCAGCCCCGAAGGATCCTGGAGCCTCCAAGTTGGGCAGCTCCAGAAGCAGGGAAACATCCAAGACCCCTGGCCCAGGAGGTGACTCTGTCCTGGAAGGGGAGAGCCCATCCATCTTCCGCTGTCGTGATGGCTGCCCCTCATCAGTGCCAGGCTCCCCATCCCCGCTGGCCAAGACACCCCCTGGGGAACAAAGCCTGGAGCTGGGCCTGGGGGCGACCCCTCCTTTGGAGGGTCTGATGAACCACATTGGGGAGGCTGGTGAGGATGGAGGAGGTGGTGGCAGCTCAGAGGAGAAGACCCTGGAGCTGATGTCTCCCGCCAGCTCAGTGGCCCCCACGCCCTCCCCTGCTAGTTCCCGGAAGCCCCCAGAGGGTGCAGAGAGGCTTGCTCTGAGCCCCTTCCGGGAGGCAGGCCCAGACGTCTCACCCACGGTCACTACACCCTCGCTGCCCGCAGAGGTGGGTTCCCCACACTCCACGGAGGTGGATGAGTCCTTGTCTGTCTCTTTTGAGCAGGTGGTACCTCCGCCAGTGGCAGCCGGTGATGTAGAACCAGGCAAGGCAGGTCTGAGTCTCCCGCTAAGGGCACCAGCCATGCGGGCACCACGTTCAGCCTCGCCTCATGATGTGGATCTGTGCCTGGTGTCCCCCTGTGAATTTGAGCACCCCAAGTCAGCCCTGTCCCCAGGAGGCCTGGCCAGCCCCCGAGATGTCTCCAATGACAGCAGTGCTCGCTCCCAGGAGCTGGCCCGAGGGCACCAGGGGAGTGGAGGGCACCCTGAGGAGACCCCGCCCACCTCGGTGAGCGAATCACTGCCCACTCTCTCAGACTCAGACCCCCCACCCACGGCAGAAGATGGGCCCTCACTGGCACCAGACTCAGATGAGGAAGACACAGAGAACTATGGCCCTGCCCGGGATCCCCTGCCTGTCCCAATGAAGGACCCACCCCCCCTGCCTGCCCAGCCAGGCATCTGCATGGTGGATCCTGAGACACTTCCCCCTGACCACCTCAAACGACGTGAAACTGTCAGCCGGACCTCATCCCGCAAAACTCCCTCCCGGACGGGTCCTGGCCCTGGGCCTGCCAAGGCTGCCCTTGGGTCAGGCACCAAGGCTAGGGGGCCTCTTAGCCACACCCTTAGCAGTACCAGAAGTGAACCTACGGACAGGGGCCCCCGACTGGGCTCTGATGCCAAGGGGAGCTTGGCTGGGCGTGGTGTAGGCAGCAGTGGAACCAAGGCAGGTCCCCGAGGTGCATCAGGTGAGTACTTTCTCTTTGAGTTGGGGAGAAAGCTAGCATGGGAAGGAGAGGGCCCCTCACCCCCAGATGAGAATTCCCTTTAGAAAACAGAGGGCACTTGTTTCTGGAGCTCCCAGGGAATCAGGGTTGGGAAAGGCTATGGATGGGCCTAGGTCATTCATTGGGACAGAGTAGGAGCCATGTGTCATAACCGGGGTTATGTGGGTGGCAGGGAGAGACCATTGGCTATTGAGCAGGAACTAAACCCTAAAGCTGTGAGAGGAAAAGGTCCTGGAGTTGGTCTCCCTAGAGGCCTCTACTATTCTGATGGGCTTGAACTTGTGGCAGGAGCCTCAGAATTCCCCAGAGAGCTGATGGGGAAGAAGTAAGGGAGCTTCTACCAGCAGAGACCCATCCCCCTGACCCTTGCACTCCAATTCGTGACCCGCCACTGTGGGGCCTGAATTCAGTCGGCTTGGGGTTGGGATGGGGTGGGAGTGTGTTACCATAGAGCTCCAGGTGATATGGAGACCCCCATTGCCTACAAGGCTCCCCACTCCTACCTGTTCGGTACCTTCTCCCCCAGGGGAAAGTTGGTGTCCCTGGGTGGGAGGGAGCAAGCAGGGAGCATTCGATGAACTGGTGTCATGATGGATGGCTCTGTCTCTGCAGGGTCAACGCAAGGTCGAGCAGACAGTTGTACCATCCCTCCAGGGCCTCCCATCTACCTGGACCTGGCTTACCTGCCAGGTGGGGCCAGTGCTCGCTCTGTAGATGAGGACTTTTTCCGGAGAGTTCGTGCTCTCTGCTATGTCATCAGCGGCCATGACCAGGGCAAGGAGGAAGCCATGAGGGGTATTCTGGATGCGCTGCTGGCCGGGAAAGAATGCTGGGAAGCAGACCTGCAGGTGAGTGTATGGGGTGGCTTTCTGGGCCTAGCCCTGGCCTAGGTGCATAAGTGGGGAGGTAGGCATGCCAGAGAGAAGACCCTTGACCCTGTATTCATGGGGCTTATGGGCCACAGATGTCAATGACGGTGATAAGTCACATTTATGTCAGAACCCAAGGTAGGAGCTCTGGGATCCGCAAACTCTGTGTGTATTCCTGTGTACACATGTATATGTGCCTGCACACATTCACGTTAAGTTCTGTGTGTGTATGTCTGTGTCTGTATTTCCTGCCACACACTCATGGCAAAGAATATGAGGACGGGGGCACAAAAGACCTGACACTTTGGGCCTTGATGTTTCTCTGATTTCCTCTCCTGACTAAAATCTACAGCTAATTCCAGGCCCAGCTCCCTTTTCCTGTGCTCACCAGATCTGTGTTGGCAGAAATAGCTAGAGAGAGATTGGATGTGTGTAATTCTGCAGTGTACTGGCTGCATTGGGTATTTAGAGGTGAAGGGCAATCCAGGGAGGCTTCTGGGAGGAGGGCTTCAAAGGACAGATGAGATACGGGTCCAGCTTGATGACCCTCTTAGCAGGATGGAAGAGTGGAACCAACAGAAACACACAAGAAACCCACAGGAGCCTGGGCTGGATTCCCAGGGGCCCCATGGGACCGTCTGCATTAGGTCTGGAGCCCATGTCTAGATGGAGAAGTGATGAGAGAAGTTTGGGATTTATTGGAAGCCTCAAATGCCAGGAAAAGTAGACGAGAGAGAATCAGGCAGGGAAAGAAATGAGGCAGCTATGAAGAAATTCTGGGCCTGCACTTAGAGGTGACCCAGTCACATGGGAGCATGGGGGTGTCCTGCCTTCCCTCCCCTGACCCAGCAGTGGGATGTGTCTATTCTGCATTTCTGGTGGTGAGGAGGGCCTGTGTTGGGGAACCCCCCCAGCACTCGGTCACTAATTCGAAGGGCAGCCTGTCCCAGGGCACACCCCTCAATCCCTGTCTCTGCTTCCAGGTGACCCTCATCCCGACGTTTGACTCCCTGGCCATGCATGAGTGGTACCAGGAGACACATGGGCGACAGCAGGACCTTGGCATCACTGTACTCGGCAGCAACAGCACTGTGGCCATGCAGGACGAGACCTTCCCTGCCTGCAAGGTGGAGTTCTAATGCTTCCCTGGCCACCTCCGACCCTCACCAGCCTCGTGTGGGTACCTGGGTGCACATCCACAGGCTCACGTGTGTGTGTGTGGACACACATGGGCACACACGCAGATACACACACGCACACACACGCACACAGCACGTCAGGGCACCACTGAGCCTTTGGCCAGAGGCATAGCCCAACTACCACTGCCCTAGTGGTGGGCAATAGGAAGTGGAGTTTAGGTCCCAGGGTTAGGAAGGGCTCCAGAGAGCCCCCCAACCCTCATCCACTCCTTCCCTCCCAACCCTGCTCCCTCACATATCCAGATTGTCTGTCTGTCTGCCCAGTTTCACTGACTCAGCATTAAAAGGAGCTCCATCACTTCCTGCTCCACCCTCCGTCTGGCCTGGCTCCTTTCTGGGGTTTGTAGAGAGATGGGGCTGTGAGGAGCAAAGGCCAGATACGGGGACTAGGTGCTGGGGAACGGGGAGACCTAGGTTAGAGCCTGGAGGAACATGAGATTGGGGAATATCAGAGCTGGGAGGGCCCTTAGAACACAGGATGTTAGTGGACAAGGACCTCATAACATGGAACATTGGGGCTGGGAGGGTCCTTAGGACATAAAATATAACACCTAGAAGAGACCTTGCAGTGTAGAACATAGACTCTGAGCTGGGAAAAACCATATGATACAATACAGCAGACTTTGAAGTGACCAGCATGTGCTAGGCCCTAGAGAAACACAAGATGGAAACGGGCCCAGGTTTCCAGGGGGCTCACACTAGTCATGAGATAAGACACAGGCTCAAGAGTGGGTCACACAGGGCCAGGGCTGCGTATGAGCTCTAAAGGGGGAGAGTCTTCTGGAGTGGAACAGCCTCCAAGGAAGGAAGGGGTCCCCACATGAATCCACGGGGCCTCCTTCCCTCCCTGGAGGTCTGCACCGGCCTGCTCGGGTGCCTGGCAGTGGGTGTTCCTTCTGAGGGTCCTTCTGACTCTCATACCTGGGGATTTTGTGACCAGGAAATCAGAGGAGTCTTCCTGGTGGAGGTGGCATTTAAGTTGGTCTGTAAAGGATAGGGGGAATTAGTGCAGGGGAAGGCAGGACGTTCCAGGCGTAGGAATCGAAGGCAGGGGAGTTTGTGGTCCATTGAAGTGGCCATGTGGCTGCACGTCACTGGTGATTAGTAAGTTTCTTGCTTGATTTGGTAAAGCATAGAGTGCTGCCCTGTGAAGCAGGGTGTGGCATTTCCACCATAGCTATGTGTGAGAAAAGTCGTTTGTGCAGCTGCGGGGAAAATGGATTGGGAGCAAGGAGAGAAGGGAGGTGGGAGGGTGTTTGGAGCCAGACCTGGCTTGGGGTGCTGGCTGTGTCTGCACCAGAGTTGGGGCTGTGGGAAAAGAGGGGAGGGTGGCAGGTCTTAGAGATGTGTGTGGGAGAAAGTGATGGGGACCTGGGAATCATGGAAGGGGCAGAGAGGGGACAGCCAGAGGTGCCCCCTCGCCAGCAGGCCCTGGGAGATTTGGGGAAGGGCCGCAGGGCAGACAGAAGCAGCAGCAACAGCAGCGGATCAGGAACAAAGGAGCTGAATGGGAAGTAGTGAAAAAGACAAGGGACCTGGGGGCGGGAGCCCTGGGTCTGGAGGCTGGCACTGCTCTTGCCCACCTGCGTGAGGACAAGTCCTGGGCCAGTTGGGCCCTCCGTTTCTTCATCTGATGGAATGAAATGGCCTCCAGAACTGGAAGTAGTGAGACTGGTTTTGAAAGCTCATTCTGGGTTCTGAGATTTCAATGAATAACAGTGACAGTGATGCTACTGCGCATTTGTCTAGCATTTCAACATTGGAAAAAAACACTTTACAGTTACTCTCATTTGATCCACAAACTCTGTGTGTATGCCTGTATACACATATGTATGGTCGGTGCTGTTATTATCCCCATTTTACAGATGAGGAAACGAGGCAAACAGGTGAAGTGACTTGCTTAGGGGTTACATGGCTAGTTAAGTGTCTGAGTCTGGATTTGAACTCAGGTTTCTCTGATTCCAGGCCTAGTGCTTTATACTCTGTACCCCTTAGCTGCGTTAGAGTTGGAAGAGGCCATAAAGAGGCAGACGTGGAACCCAGCAGAAAAGGTCAGGGCTGAAGCTAAATTTTTTGGGGGGGGTAGGGGTCCTTTTCAGGGTTGGGGAGGATACTGTAAGAAACCAGGGGAGTGAGTGGCAGGCTTTGCCTCTGACACCGTGGGTAGAATTGAGGGGGCAGAGGAAGAGCTAGTTCTCCCCCAACTCCATGTCCAGGTGGCTTTTTCATCTCTTGAGTTCCCCCCCCCCAACTTCACCATCCTCCATTCTCCTTCATTGTCCTCTCTCCCTCACCTGTCACTAAACTCACATGCTCCCACTTTCCCCTCTGGCCTCAAGATCACAGGATTTGGATCTGGGAGGGACACTGAAATGGTGCAGTGCAGCCTCCTTGTTTTGGAGAAGATAGGAATTCAGTCACTTGACCTCTACAGAGGTGAATTACCCAAGGTCACAGAGAGGTGTGGCAGAACTGGTATTTGATCACAGGCTTCTAGATTTCCAGCTGGAAGGGACCTTAATGCCATCTAAACCAACCCCCTCCCTTTCTGGATGAGGAAACTGAGGCCCAGAGAGGCGGCGAAGATGATTATTACCATTATTGATAAGATACCACTACTAATAGCCACACCTACGTAAGGCTTTCCTCCCCAAGGTTTGCCAAATGCTGTACTGACTTTATGTCTCTGCCTCCCAGCAGCCCCAGGTGAGGAGGGGTGATGTCATCCTCATTTATGAGGAGCTTGAGGTCCCGTTACCCACGGCCGTCCAGGCAATGGGCAGCAGGTCATCTGATCCAAGGGTAGGCGGCTGCCCACCAGACTCCCTGTCCTCCCTCAAGAGTAAGATGGTTTCTTTGGGTGAAGGAACAGCTGTGTGCTGAGCTGGATTCTGACAGTGTGTCCTGGGCCCATTCTGGGGAGCTTCCTTCCAGGGAGCTCAAGGCCCCAAAGTACTGTTAGGTTATGTGGGGGATGAAGGGAGCGGGGACTCATGGGGCAGAAACAACCCCACCAGATGCCAGGTTGGTGATGGAGGAGAATTGAAGGTGTTGCTATGACAACCTGAGAAAAACTGGGTCTGCTGCCGCAATCTGTGTCCTCAGAGCAGAGTGGGTCTTTCTCCCCATTTTACAGGTGGGGAAACTGAGGTATAGAGAGAGGAAAGAGACTTAGCCAAAGTCATGGGAAGGGAGAGGGTCCAGGCCAGGACTTAAGACCTGAGTTTCTTGGCTTCATCTTGGTGTAGTGGAAAAATAAGGAATCAGGAAACTCACGTTCCAGGCTTGGCTGTGTGTCCAGTTGCTCTGTGACCTTTGACAAGTCCCTACCCCTCTTTGGGCCTCAGTTTCCCCATGTCTAAAAAGAACTAACCCAATTGCCTCACTATAAACTTCTCCCCATTGGCTCTAATTCTGCCTTTTGGGGCCCCACCAACCATGCCTGCTCCCTAGACCCTTTGGTACGAGAAGGTATTGATCATGGCCCTGATCACTTTGTTTCTCCCCCCACCCCGTCCCCTGGCCCTCTTTCTCTGTATTTTTGTGCCTCTGTCACTTTGCTTCAGTAGCTCTGTGACCCTAGGTGGGCCTCTTCCTGGTCCTGGGGGAAGCAGAGGAAGAGGATGTTCTGGACTGCTCAGGAATCCTGACAGCTGCCTGGTCACCATCCTATCTGGGGCTCCCAGCTAAAAATAAACTACCCTGGGCTGGGTCCAGGAGCCTGGGAGGTGGGGCAGGACATGGAGAAGGGGCTGGGGTTTGAAGTTTGTCTGTTCTGATGCCCTCAGAGGAGAGGAAGGAAAGGTTCAGAGTTGAAAGAGCATTGGGTTCAAATCCTGAGCCTGCCATTTGGGTAAATCACTTCAGCTCTCTGGGCCTCAGTTTCCTTGTCTATAAAAGGAAAGAAACCATAAGCTCATAGAAAAATGGAATCCATAGAATCCTGAAGTTGGAAAGTCTGCCCTGGTTGGGCTATATCTATCTGCACTTGAGTATTTTCAGTCTCATGTTTTAGAGCAGGGATCGATAAACTGGAAAGAATTCAGAGGAGGGTAATCAGAGACATCACCATTTGAGTGTCGGCTGGAGGGAGTGGGGAGTTTTAGTTTGGAAAAAGCTGTAGGGAGGAAGGTGTTTGCAAGACTGGCAAGATGGGCAAAAGGGGATCAACTTGCAACCAGGAGCTATGGGTGGGAAGGTGCAGATGAGGCAAAGGTAGGTTGGCCTTCAGCACAGGTCACATGATTACTTCTCAGGAACATTGGAGCAAATGATGTGGTTGAGGTATGGACTGGAAAAGATGCTTCATGAGTTCCCCTGCCAGGCTGTCCCTGCATCCTGAAACTATTGATGAGAGGTAGGGTCATAGTGTCACACACACACACACACACACACACACACACACACACACACACACACACACACGCATCCTGAAACTATTGATGAGAGGTAGGGTCATAGTGTCACACACACACGTTACAAAATGTTAGATTAGGGAAGGTTCTTAGAGCCCAGAATGTCAGAGCTGGGGGGGAGGGCATGCCTTACAACTCAGAAAGTAAGAGTTGGTGTCAGAGCTGAGAAAAAGCTTTCCCAATATTTGCACCTTGACACATCCAGAGTAGATCTATATCTAGTCATGTTTTCTCAGTCAACAGTTGCTAATAGTTCAATTATACTTTGATGTTTTAAAAATACTATTAGTGTTTATGTAGCATAACTTGTTTATTCATTTGTGGAAATATTAATTGATCGATTGTGCCCCAGATAAGGGAGAATCTAAGGGGCACAAGATGCAGGTGCCCACCCTTGCTTTCTGCCGTGCTTGTTCGTGGTAGATTCTAGGTGTGGCTGTAAGTAGTGTAAAGCCTTAGTCTTGATGTTTCAATTTATGACTAAAGGAATGGGGCCCCCAGGGGGTCCCTCTTGGAGAGGGTTGGGGACAGCAGGCATGCCCAGTTTTGTGGATACTTGCCAGGAAAGACCATGATGGCAGCAGGTGGAGAATAATGCTTGAAGACATGGAGAGTAGTGAGGCAAGTGATAAAGTGTAGTTGTGGAGGGAGGTAGACTGGTGGGAAAGAGCCCTGGGAAGGGAGAGAGGCCCTTATGTAACCTTTGATTGGAGTTGTGGGGACTCAGGCAGGATGGACCTGTAGCAGGTGGAGGGAGTGCTAGGGGGCTGGAGATTGGGGTCCCATTTTCTAGGGTTGGGAAAGGGTGCTCATATCCGTGCAATTTTGGCGTAGTTTATTAACGTCCCCATTGTCTCAAAGTAATCAGCAACACCTTCAGCTTAATTCGTTAGCTGAGCGTTTTGCTGGTTTTGACCCTAGCTTATCTGAAACTTCCAGACTAGGGGCAGTTAGTTGGCCCCAGGGGCCATTGCATTCAGGCCTAGCTGGCTTCCCCTATGTTCCACATTCTCAGAAAGTAGCCTTAGTCAATTTATGAGGCAGTTAACCAGCGGCTCCCATGCACTCCTAATTTATGAGACCGTTTGCAAGTAAATGGAGCTCCCTTAATTTCTGGGACAGTGTGAAGTGATTTCTAGGTTCCCCATTTGCAATCTGACTATTGCTACCTTACGCTAGCTACTTAAAAACTTACTGTACTAGCTAGGTGGGTGGTTGGGGGGGGGGACCAGAACAAGAGACTGTTTCAACACAACTGCTTTATGACGTTCTCATCCTTACAACCTGGAGATGTATGTACCATTCCCATTTTACAAAGATGAAGAAACCTAGGCAAACAGGTTAGTGATTTCCCCAGGGTCACACAGCTAGTAAGAGTCTTTGACTGGATTTGAACTCGGAATCTCAACTCCCAGTCAGGCATTGTGCTACCTAGATGGCTTTCTTTGAAGTAAAAAGGTGATCTCACCTGTAACAAGTTTGGGGATCACTCACTGCCTTTGACTATAGGAGGGCCCTTAAAATCTGGCATGGCACAGACCAGACTTTTTGAAAATGGGGAAGCTGAGGTCCAGAGGAGGTAAGGGGCTGGCACAGTCGAAGGCAGAGGCTCTGGTCCAGGGTTTTTTCTGCTGTCTTCCCTGGGGATGGATGATGGTGCGCAGGATCTCCGAGGCATCCTAGCCCCCTCCCACCCCAAGTTCCCTATTCTCGGCATCCTTGAGGTCATCCAGCCCCCATTTTTACACCTCCAGGGAGGGACTGCTCACTGCCTTAGGAGGCAGACCTCCCATTGTGGAAGAGCTGCTTGTGGGGAAATTCGGATTCTTTTTCTTCTGGAGGCAGAGAGAGAGGGAAGAGGTTTTTCTTTGCGGGGAAATGGCCCTGAAAAGTGGCTTGGGGAGATGGATAATACCTCTGGACCTCTGCTTCGGGATGTGGAGCGGGAGAGATGGTTATTCGCTTTCCCAGCCGTAGCCGTAATTCTCACAATCTCAAATTTTGGGGGAAGGGGCTGGAAGGTGGGCATTATTTTTTTTGAAAAAGCGGTCTCTTTAAGGTATGCAAATCGTTTCCAGTGTCTCCAGGGGAGACAGACCGCCTTCTTGAGCTCAGCCAATCGGAAGATGAGGCTGCGAGAGCCGACGCTCGAAACGTACCAATCGCGGGGGAGTGTCGGGCAGCTCCGCCCCCCTCCCGAGCTGGGTCCTCGGCTCCGCACGAAGGGGTGGAGGGGGAGGCTGCGTGGGCTCCGCCCGCAGGTGGGCGGGGCCGGGGAGGGGCGGGGCTCCGATGCCCGGCGCGCTCGGGTGTCAGTGTCGGCGTCGGCGGGCCCGGAGCCGCAGGTGGCTGCGCCGGCTGGAGGAGGACGCTGCGAGGGCCGCAGGGAGGTGAGTGGCCGCGCTGACCCCGCGGGTCTGGAGGGCGCCCGGGTGCCTTCTCTCCGCTCCCTGGGCGGCTCGCGCCCCGCCGGTCCCGGTGTCCCGGCTCCGCACCCCCCCGCGCCCCCCTCCTGCAGCGGCGCCCCCTCCCCAGCCGTGACCTGCCATCCCCGGCCCCGCCGTTGTGCCCGCCGGCCCCGACCCCGCCAGCAGGAGCGTCGCCCCTTCTCTCCATCCCCCCCTCCCGAAGCCCCTTCTCTCCATCCCACCAACAATAGCTTCTCGCCCCTGCCGGGAGCGGCCATCGCCGCCCTCCTCCAGGAGGAGGCCGACCCCACCCTCCGGTATCTGTCCCCCTCGCGCCCACCCAGATCCCCGCCCGGGAGGCTGCCAGACCGATGGGCAAAGGGGCCGTCCGCCGTCTGCCCTCCTGCTCAAGGAGACAGCGGGGCCTGCGCGAGCCCCCAGGGCGGCGGGTGTTGGGGAGCGGAACCTGGGCAGTGCGGAGGCCCGGCTTTGGCCCGGGGGTGCGAGGGTCAGCCCCCCCAGGCCCGAGACTGTGCTGCTACCGCCCTTGAGGCTGGGGGCATCCCTGCTGGGGCCGAGGGGTTGGCCGGCTGGCGCGGGGTCCGTGTCCGCTGTGTGTCAGCTTCAGCGGAGCATCTGCTCCAGGGATTAAAATAAAAATCAGATCTTATTCTGTTCACCGACTTGGCAGCTGTACCCAGCAGCTCTGGGGGAGAGGAGGAGGAGGAGGAGGAAGGTGCCATGGGTGTGTGTGAGTGTGTGCGCGCGCGCGTGCACGCGCTCGTGCCGCAAATCCTCCCAAGAACCTGCCTTTCTCCCTGGGCGGACCTGGCAGTGAGCGTCTGGCTTGAGCCCAAGCTTGGGGGGTGATGGGGGTGAGAGAATAGCTTGGCTGATTAGGGTTTAGGATTTGTAGCATGCTATACACCGCCCCCATCTAGCATCTATCCCCTTGAGATAGGCACAAGTTGGGTTTGTTACCTCTGTCTTCTGAGAATCACCCAGTCTTACTCGGAGGGCATCTGGGGGCCTCATCCCGGACAGGTTCAACAGCCATAGTATTTCTTCTTCTCCATGGCCACCCCCACCTCCAAGCTCGGGGCCCCGGAGACATGGGTTCCAGTCTCAAGTCCCCTCATGTCTTTCCCTCTCTGAGCCTTAATTCCATGTCTGTAAAATAGGGCTCATAGTCCTTGCACTAATAATAAATTACTATGAGGTCAATACTTATAAAAATCATTATATTAAAGACTACTAGACTTGAAGTCTAGCACAGATATATACTAATAGCTGTGTGACCTTGGGCAAATGCCTCCCCTCCCTGGGCAAGGGCTTGTTATTCCACTGTATCTGCCTCTCTGTGACCCCATTTTGGAGTTTTCTTGGCAAAGATACTCGAGTGGTTTTGCCATTTCCTTCTCTAGTTCATTTTACAGGTGAAGAAACTGAGTCAAATGGGGTTAAGTGACTTGTCCAGGGTCACACAGCTAATAAGTATCTGAGGCCAGATTTGAGTTCAGGAAGATGGACCTGAGCCTGACCATCTCTAGCAAATGGAGATAATTGTCTCACTCACTGTCAGTATGGCTTTGGACAAGTTACTTCTTTGGGTAGCTTTCCTTTTTTAAAATGAAGGTGTTGGACAAATGATCTCTGAGTCCTTTCTAAGTCTCATAAAACTATGATATACACACACACATACATACATACATATACTATACATGTATTTTAGCTACTGACACTTTAAAGTTGTTTTGAGAATAGTATTTTATAAACCTTAAAACACAAGGAAAATGTGAGCTGTCAGTCTGTAAAATGAGGACCGGAACCCTCTTAGCTCTGACATCCTGTATTCTAAAGTCCCTTCTTTGTTCTAAGGTCCTTCTCAGCTCTGATATACCATATTCTAAGGCCTCTCTCAGCTTTGATATTCCATATTCTAAAGACCTCTCTCAGCTCTGACATTCCATATTCTAAGGCCCTCCCACCTCTGACATTTTGTCTCCACTCTGATATTCCGTGTTCTAAGATCCCAGTCCCGTTGTGACATTCTAAGGACCCTTACATTCTCTGACTGGCAGATGAGGCAAGAGAGAGTCCAGCCCTCACCTAACCCCACCTGGGCTGTGGGAGGGGGAACTTGCTGGCCATCCTCACCCCCATAGGGTGTTTCCTGACCCACATACCAGGCCTGTGCCTTGAGGAGGCTGTGCACCCACGCCTGGGAGCAGGTTTGGCCTCTGGGTGTGGTTGGCATGCACCTCCCCCCTCTAAAGTGTGGCTGTTTTCCCGATCCAGCAAAGCTGGATAGCTCCTGCCTCCCTCCCACCTCACAGGGAGCATCATTATCCCTGGGAATGGTGCGGCCAGACAAATCCCAGACTACTTGACTCTGGGTTATTGTTTAGGGCAGTGGAAGAAGCTTGTCCTATTTCTGGTTCGGTTCTGGGGACCTCAACCTTGCAAACATGGAATCTTGCAAACATAGTGGGAGTGGCTAGCAAGGGAAATACTGGGCATTTTCCAGAATCTTGGAGGTCTGTTCTGACCCATCTCTTCCTGGGACTGCCTCAGGAACAGGCATATTCTCTTCTAGGGGAAGGGAAGTAAAATTGTTCACCATCCATTGGAACCCCAAACAGTTTATCACTTGAAGTTCCCCCCCCCTTTTTTTGATAATACCCCCTTACAGTGAACTCTTGTAGAGCCCTGATCCGAATTCAGGACAGGTGCAGAAGGGACAATCACCAATCTTGGGAGGCTGAAGCTTGTGCCCTTGGGGTTCCCCTACCCTTAGGCGTCCCGTGCCTGAATCTCCTGTGCTGGTCACTACCCCTTGTTCCCCTCCTCTCCCTAGTCTTACCCTCTCCAACAGTCCCTGTCTCCGGGTGGGGTGGGGGGAGCTGGAGAGATCGTGGGGCATACAGTAACACAGTAACCCTTATCTGGCCTTCTATAGCTTTGAAGCTTTATGAAGGATTTTTCTGATCTCAACATAGTAAAAGAGGCTGGGCAACTATTCTTTTTTTTTTTTTTTGCCTTTTAAAATTTGAATCTCTATCTCCTGTTTTTACATAATTTCATTTCCCAATATGTCTCTCCTCCCTTCCCTACCCAGTGAACAATCCCTTGTAACAAAAGGAGATGCGTTTTGAACCAGTGATCCGATTGGTATAGGGAACTCCCTTAGGAGAAAACTCCCTCTATCGATGCAGGTCAGCACCTTAAAAAAAATGTTTTTTCCCCTACAAATCAGTCCTAGAGAGTTACTTAGAGCATTGAGCGGTTAAATGCTTGGTCAGTATAGGTCAGATGCAGGATTTGAACTTGGATCTTCCTGGCTTTGAAGCTGCCTCTCTGTCTACTATACCAAAAAAACAAAATCCTCAAAAAACAGAACCAGCCCCCAAGCCAAAAGTCAGCAAAACTAAGCAACAGTGGGTGCAGCTTTCCACACCCGTAGTCCCCCAATTCTACAGTGAAGAAAGAAGCATATTCTTTCAGCTCTTTGAAGGTTGGACTCAAGCTGCTCATTATGATTACCCAGGGGGCAAATTCTGGTAATCATGATTATGTTTTAATATTCCAGTGGAAAGGGCATCAGTTCAGGAATTGGAGGACCTGAGTTCAAATCCCTCCTTGGACATTTGCTAATAACTGTGTGACCTCTGGCAACTTTAACTTCCCCAGGGTGAGGAAGCTTCCTCACCTGTAAAATTCAAGGCTTGGCCTGGATGACTTCAGAGGTCCCTTACAGCCCTAAATCTCAGCTCTTCCTTACATCATTGCAGTCCTTGTTAATGCTGTATCCAGAGTAGCCTAAAAGCCCTAGTGCAGATTGAAGTTTGACTGTCTACAGCTTTCCTGATTCTTCTGACTTCTCTTTCTTGCTTTCCTTTTAAACAGTATTTGATTTTCTCCCAATTCCATGTAAAGACAAT
This sequence comes from Bettongia penicillata ogilbyi, assembly GCA_023548195.1. NCBI lineage: Eukaryota > Metazoa > Chordata > Mammalia > Diprotodontia > Potoroidae > Bettongia > Bettongia penicillata. Next base: position 10,907,570 of record JAJHZJ010000315.1, on the reverse strand, counting down.
TTTCAGTGTTCATTTAAAAAAGTGTTTGAGCTCCAGATTATCTCCCTTACCGCCCTCTGCCCAAGATGGCAAACAATTTGATAGAGATTACATGTGTTCGTCCTTTATTGCCGAAGAAGACCGTGCCATCAGAGAAATAACGACATGATTTGCACTCGACTTTGCTTTGAGTGAGGGAGGGCTGTGCAGGTCACCAGCCTCACTTCTCCTGTATGTTGTTAAGGAATGAACATATTTCCATGCTCATCTTATTGTCTCACTTCACTTTCACTGCAAATATAATTATCCCCATTTTACAGATAAGGAAGCTGAATTCAGCAGGTGAAGTGACACAGTTTCAAAGCAGTAGCCCCATGACCTGTGGTCTGTGAGCCCCTTTTTACCCCTGTGAGTTATTCTTGGAGTTTCTGTTTTTGGGAGCTCTTCAGCTTGGATGTCCTGTGGCTCCAGTTCTTACTTTCTGTGTTCTATGTTTTAAAGTCCTTTCCAGCCCTAACACTTTATGTTCTGTGTCTCAAGACCCACTCACTTCTGATATTCTGCTTTCTGTAGTTCTGTGAACACTGCCCAGCTCTTTCTTGTTATCTGTTAACAAGCATTAATTAAGGAATTTCTATGTGCTAAGCACTGGGGTAGGTACAAAGAAGGGCAAAAACACGGGCTCTGCCTTCAGGGAACTCAGACGCTGATGGGACGAACTCGTGAAAATAGCTGTGTCTGGGGCAGACGGTTTCAGTGTAAATGCTCCCTCATTCTGAAGAGTGTTGTCCCCAGGAGGGAAGGGCAGAGTAGGCCCTCCAGCCATCTCTCCTAGGCCCTGCCAGGCCCCTGACCTCTGCCCATGGCCCATGAACATTTATGTACTTTCATGAACTCCCTGACCCAGGGGCCCAGCCAGAGCATCCTGTCTTGCTCAATTCTGCTGAGATGGTACCCCTCCAGGGCAGCATTGTCCCTGGGACTTTCCCAAAGGCTTCTAGTCCCCTCTACCACAGGCTTGGGAAGGAGAAGTTGGGGAACATGGGCCTTGCTTTGTTGGGGACCCTGGAGAGAAGATCCAGGCTTCATCTGAAGCATGAAAGATTCAGGTCAGACACGGGGCTGGACTGGATTCCCTTTCCAGTATTCTCTGAAGCCTGTGATCCTCCAAGGAAGGGAAGCTGGCTTTGGAGTGTGACTCCTTCAGAGTCCTGGATGCATAAGAGTTTAATGATCCCACTGATGTTGTATCCTAGGAGGACAAAGCACTTTCCATGCTCCATCATCTCCTCTGAGACTCAAAGTTGCCCTGGGAGAGAGGCCAGGCAGGAGTTATTATCCCCATTTTATAAATGGGGGTGGGTGTGTTCAGGGACAGAGCCAGGGTAGAGACTCCTGGTGCCATGGAGCTCCTAGGCTCTCTGTGACTGTGGGTCAGTCACTTTACCTCCAGACCACAGTATCCTTCTCTGGAAAGTGAGGACTAGATGACTTCTGAGGCAGGGAGGTGGCCCAGTGGATAGTGCACTGGGCTTGGAGTCAGGATGACCTGTGTTCAAATCTGGCCTTGGACTTACTATGTGGACCTAAGCAAGTCACTTTACCACTCTCTGCCTCAGTTTTCTCATCTGTAAAATGGAGATAATAATATCATCTACCTTGTAGGGTTGTTATGAGGACCAAATGACATAATAGTTGTATGCTAAGCATACAGTAGGAGCTTAATAAATGCTTGTTCCTTCACAGCTCAAGATGTATGATCTTGTGACTGGAACCCAGGTTCCCTGTGTCTCACCACTCCAGGCTGGTGGTTTTTTTTCTGTAGTTGAAGAGTAGGCCCGCTAAGTTACAAGATGCACCGTTACCTTAGGGTCATCCCACTAGCCAGAGAGATGCTGGTGACATCTTAAGGGGGCCCCCCAGCATGGAGTTGGGAAGGGAGACCCTGGTTTTTTTAGAGGTATCATGGGAAGAGCATTGGACTTGGAGCCAGGAGACATGGGTTCAAATCCTGATGCCAGTGTTTAGTAATTGGCCAACCCTGGGGAAGTTTTCCTTAACTCCCCTAAGACTTAGTTTCCTCATCTGTACAATGGGCACAATAATATTTGCACTGTTCCCCTTACTGTAGGTATTTTGGGAAAAGAGCTTGGTGAACCTTGATGCCTTATAGAAATGGGAATTACCATCATAAGCAAAACAAAACTGCTTTTGGATGATGTTTTCTCCCTCAGAAAGTCTCTTATCTACCCACATCCTCAGGGCAGTCCTTTAACTCCTGTCACTCTGAGCTTGGATACTTGGGAGTCTAGGCCACTGAATGCTTTACTGGATCATAGTTTAGCATCAGAGAGGAGAGTACAATGTCTTAATTTCAGCAATGAGAAGCTGAGGTCAGAGAGTAGAAGGACTTAGCTAAGATCATCCAGGTAGTGAGTGGCAAAAAACTACACACACACATAACATATACACAACATACAACACACACATATACACACAACACCCCCACACACACACACACAGGCATGCAGCTGTGGGTGTGCAGAGAGGGAGGTGGGGCAGGAACCTTCTCGTTCCCCAGCCTGGCCTCCTTCCTGCCAGGGCCCCAGCCCAGCACCCAGGTGTCAGGCCCCACACAACAGTCTCTTGTGCTGGCGGAAGTGAGCTGAGCTGAGGCCTCACTGCCCCGCCTTGGTGTCTACATCTTCTCTGGGTGCATCTATCACATTCCTGCCCCTTCTCCTTGGTGTCCCCCTCCCCCAGGAAGCCTGAGGATGGAGAAGGCTAAAGGGCACCTGATCCAGCAGTCCTGGGTGAGTCCTTGCCCCCTTGTGCCTCCCTCCTTCTGCCAGTGCCGTGGGTAGCCACATGGAATCGGTGTGTCCCCTGGGCACTCCCCAATCCTGGGGTTTCAAGAGGGAAATGGCTTCCGTTCCTGGTTTGGCGGGTGAGTGGGAGGCAAACCAACCTTAGAGGCAGAGGGAAGTAGAAGGGAGGCCCACCGCAGACTCCTAAGCAAGGTGTGGGAGATGAGGCTGTTGATTGCTCCCACATCTTGGGAGCTCTGGTTGACTCTCTGTAATATCTCAGCCTCTCTGTCTCATCTCTCCTCTGGCCAAGAGCAACTGGTATTTCTGCCTGGCTCTGAAGAAGCATACCTTTCATCTCCCCCCATGCCAATCCCCTCCCCCCTGCCCTTCTCCTGGCCTCCACACTATGTCTGAATACTGCCAGTGATTCGATTGGGACCTCCTCTCTATTGTCTGCCCACTTCCCAGTTCACAGAACAAAAAATGAGAGATGCAGGTGGGAAATAAACTTAGACTATAGGACATCAGAAGGGAAGAACCTTAGAACATAAGATGTCAGATCTGGGAGGACCTTTAGAACATAAAATGTCAGAGCTGGGAGGGTCCTTAGAACCCAGGATGTCAGAACTGGGAGGACCTTTAGAACATAAAATGTCAGAGCTGGGAGGGTCCTTAGAACCCAGGATGTCAGAACTGGGAGGGCCCTTAGAACACAGGATATCAGAACTGGGAGGGCCTTTAGAACCCAGGATGTCAGAACTGGGAGGCCCTTAGAATCCAGAAGATCAGAGGTGGGAGGGCCCTTAGAACACAGAATGTTAGAGCTGGGAGGCCCTTCGAACATAGAATATAGACTGTCAGAGCTATTATGATCCTTAGATCATAGACCAGGACTGTCATACCTGGAAGGGCCCTTATAAATCATCTGCTTAGAGGCAACTGGTATCACAGTGGATGAAGCATTGTGCCTGGAGTCAGGAGGACCTGAGTTCAAATCTCTCCTCAGACACTAGTTATGTAACCTTGGGCAAATCACTTCCCTTCTGTCTGCCTCAGTTTTTTTATCTGCAAAATGGAGATAATAACAGAACCTACCTCTCAAAGTTGTTGTGAGCAAAAAATTAGATTATATTTGCTAAGTGCTCAGCAGAGTGCCCGACGTGTAGTAGGTGTTATAAAAGTACTTATTCCCTTTTGCCCCTTCCTTCCCCAGTTCAGCCTTGCACTTTACAGATGAGACCAAGGCCCTGGTGGGGCAGTGACCTGCTTGGAGTCACACAGCCAGGACCTGTCCTGTTCCTCTATCTCCCTCCACTTCCTGCTTCTCTTCCTTGGTTTCCCTGCCAGCTTTCAGGGTGCTTGTCTCTGTTTTGGGTTAGTTAGAGTGTCTCTCCAGAGAACAACCCGGCGTTCCCCAGCTGCTGCAGTCACCCAGCTTCCACCGCCTCATGCATTATGAATCACTCTCCGGCTCCTATGACAGCCACCAGGGCCCTGGCTGGGGGCAAGATTGCCAGGAACACCAATACCTCCTGCATCCCCACCCCAGAAGGGCTCTTAGAACATAGAACACCGATTATCAGACCCAGAAGGGCCCCTAGAGACTAGCCAGTCCACTACCCCTCTCTGTTTTACAAATGGAGAAAACAAGGCCCTGAATGGCAGAGGAGTTTCCCCAGTGTCAAACTGTGAGTTAGTGATAAAAGCTGGGAAGAACTTTTCTAAACCTAGCCCTTGGCATGTTGCCTGCCATGTAAGAAACGCCATGTCATGCTTAATAAATAATTGTGTCTTGCTCAACGGAACTATCAAGGAGGGGAGAGACCTTTCCGTAGAAGAGGGAGCACACCTCTGGAATCTTCCCTGGGGTTTAGGGAACCCTCTAAGTCTTGGGATGCTCTGCTGACCTTGCCCTGCTCTCTTCAGGACACCTGTCTGCCAATCACTGCTGTGGCTGAAACTGATGGGACCTCACACCAAGATAACCCAGATGTCTGTGCCAGGCCCTGTCCCCAAAGGCCTCACTCTTCTCCCTCTGTCTCAACCTGGCTAGACACTCTTTCTCTTCTCCAACCAGCTTCCAGGCACTGTGGGGGGAAGGAACTGCATTCACCAAGCCCTCTCTCCTCCCCACTTTCAATTCCTCATTGGGTCCCCCTTTCTCCTCTGCCCTTAGGGATGAGGAAGGAAAAACAGACTGGAATTCTCCCCCCTCCTCCAGGGGCTGAAGCCAGGCCTGCAGCAGGGATTGACTTGAGCTGGTTTCCTCGAGAGTGAGTGACCACAGGAAGGGTCTTTTGGAGACCAGCCAGCAACCCACAATGTCATATTTTGGGGAGTACTTTTGGGTAAGTAAAGCCTCTTGTATTGCTAGGGGAAAAGTGCAGTTGCTTTGATTCTGGTTGGGGGTTGGTGCAAATGGGTATCTGTGGATGGCAGCTGGCACCCAGGGCTAATGTGTTTACTCTTTCCTGAGTGGGCCCTCCATTCAGTGGGAGAAAACTCTGAATTAGGAAAAAGAGAGGAGCAGCCTGAGATACTGCCCTTGGAAAGCCCCAGGCTGAGGAAATAGGTGGGTACCTTGGAAAGAGATTTTAGAACTGGATTCCAATCTCAGCTCTAATATTTCCTGCCCATCAGCCTTTGGGCGATTCTTTCTGAACTTCTGTAAAATGGAGGCTTTGTATTAAATGATCTATAAGGTCCACGCTAGTTTTTAGTCTCCATGGAGAGAGGATAAGGAAGACATAAAGCCCTTACCTTTAACCCTGGACTTGGGGTGACAGGGATGGGGTTGGGTAGAGGATGAAATCCAAAATGGTGGGCAGATTTAATCAAGGAAGATTTCCTGAAGAAGAGTTCTTATAGGAGGGCCCCTCCATATTCCACTGAATGCCCTCCAATGCAACACCAGCAGGGCAGGGGACTCACTGAGCAGACTTGGGGGCCCTGGCTCAAGTTCCCAGGGCTAGAGGTCTCTGCCTCCTGGTCTCTCCCACCTTGGCTGATCTTCTGCCTTGTCGGGAATTGTTCAGGGCTCAGGGAATTTCCAGATCATCCCTGACCCAGAAATGATTGGGGATTTTTTCCTTGTCTTCCCTGTAAGTGACTCCCCCTCTTCCCATGATCCTTTGAGGCCACAGGATGCCTTAGAGCCTTTAGAGCTGATTTCCCATAGGGAAGATGGGGGCTATCCTTTGGGGGGAGATGAGGAGAAACAGGAAAATATAGATTGAGGGGTGGGCTTTAGCCCTCCTCTTTGAGTCTTTTCTACAAGCCCACTAGCTCTGCCAAAAGGAGACCCAGGTTGCTGAGTAACTGGTTGCCCCTGGCAACAGAGCCAGGAAAAGGCAGCTCAGATTCTCAACCTCTGCATAGAGGCTGGGGCCAGGGTCCCCTTCCTTAAAGGGGCCATACTCCCTCCCTCTATGCCCTTCCCTGCCACAGGGTCTGGAGATGTCCAGGTCTGGAGAGCCTCACTGGGGATGTAGGAGAAATTGTCCATGGGCCCCCTGCCTGGAGGAAGCAGGTTTCTTCCTTCTCTCAGAAATGAGATGGGGCTTTGAGATCCTGGCATCAGTGAGTACAGCTGAGGCTCATTGAGAGGAAGGCGTGTACCATTCCTCAGCAGCCTGGGTCTCCTGGAAGAGATAAGCTTTGAAAGATTTCAGACAGTCAGGCAGGTAAAAGGCAGGATCGGGAGTTGGGAGACCTGGGTTCTGGTCCAGCATCAGCTACTGATTGTGACCTTGACCAAGTCCCTGCCTGCGCTTTAGTTTTCTCATCTAGAAAATAAGATGGTAGGACTTTTTAGTCTTTCAGGCCGCCTTCGTCCTGTGACATTCCATGGGTCACGTGAATCAAAGGGTCTTCTCTCTTGTCCTTGAGGCCTGTTCTCAGTTCATGTGCCCTTTGGAGTCCCAAGCCTAGAAGGAGCCCAGGGCCTCATCTGGCACTATTGCCATTGCTGCCCATCAAGACTGGGCTTCAGGACAAGAGACAGATGGCAGGGACGGCTCATGTCAAGGGGCCTTCCTGGGTCCCTGTCTAGCCCCTGACAACAGGTGCCCAGCACTACCTGGCTCCTGATGGCATTGCTAAGAATCCTAGAGCCCTGTCGGTCAGGGTACCTACTGCCTGGTTAGCAGTTTGCAGTGGGGGCTGTCTAGGCCAGGCAAGAAAGGGGTGACAGACCAAGAAGAAAGCCTTGCAGGCAGCATGCTTCCAAGCCAGTTCACTAAAGCCTGTTGTGGCCACAGTGCTTTAGGAGGTTTCAGAGGAGAGAAAGCTAAATGGAGCTAGAGAATGTTAGAGCGCGGAGGGTGTCAAAGCTGGGAGGGCCCTTAGAACACAGAATGTCAGAGTTGGGAAGGCCCTTAGAACATGGGATGTCAGGGCAGGGAGGGCCCTTAGAACACAGAATGTCAGAGTTGGGAAAGCCCTTAGAACACGGGATGGTAGGCCTAGGAGGGCCCTTAGAACGCAGAATGTCAGAGCTGGGAAGATCCTTGGAAATTACTTGTTCCACTACCCTAGCTCTAAAGAGGAGAAAACTTAAGTTCAGAGAAAAAGGGACTTACAGCCAGTTAGTGTCTAAGGCAGCCCTAGGATCCAAGTCTTCTGACTCCTAGCCAAGAAATCTTTACAGTCTCCCTTCCCCTCCCCTCCCCTCCTCTCCCTTCCCTTCTCTTCCCCTCCTCTCCCCTCCCTTCTCCTCCCCTCCTTTCCCCTCCCCTCCCCTCCCTTCACAGAAAGATGGCCTCTCACATATGGAAAGATGACTAATAGTATGAGACATGATGTGCTAAGTACCCCATGGACTGAATACACAATGAGTTCTGTGGGGGTTCAGAGGAAGGCGAGGTTACTGCTGACTGGAGAGGGCATTGGAGCCTTCCCAGAGGGGACATGCCCTTTGCTGTGCTTTGAAGTCTTTTTTGGTTAATTACGTAGTATGGGCCAGGTACTTTGCTAAGCACTGAAAATACAAATAAAAGAAAAAAAATGAAAAACCAACCTCAAACCTTGCCTTTCAAGAGTTTCCATCCTAGTGGGGGTAGACAACTCAGAAAGGGATGTGAAAAAGTGGGGGCTGGAGGGCAGCCTTGCCGGGGCCTGGTGGTGGAGGAGTCCAGATCAGAGCCGGAGAGGAGGAAAAGAGTGAGGGTGGCCAGCTTGGCCACTTCCTTGGAAACTACTGTGGTAGGAACTCACCAATCAGAGGCCTGCGCCCATGGGGAAAAGCAGGGTGTTCCAGCATGAGAAGGACAGAGAAAACCTGGTCACAGAAATGGAGGAGGACCACCTGCCATGGAGAATCTTTGATAAACATGAAGGCAAAGGGCACGTTTAGGGTGTGGGATGAGACCCATTGGAGCTTAGAGTGTGTGAAGAGAGGAATGAGATTCAGGAGGTGGAGATGGAGAGTAGCTCATGAGGTACATTGAATGTGAGGTTTAGGGGGTTGAACTTTCTTCTGTGGGCAATGCGGAGCCATGGAAAGTGTTTGAATCTGCAAAGATTTGATTAAACATGGGCTTTAGGAAGATGAATCTATGGCCTTTGGAGGGACAGAGACTGGACACAAGAGGTTGTTGCAGTTGCAACAGAAACTGGGATGGAGAGAAGATGAATAAAAGAAATATTCTGGAGAAAGAGGAGGACTTGGGGTGTAATTGACTGTGAGGAGGTGGTTTCTAGATTTGGTGATGGGGAAAATGGAGGGGCCCCTGACAGGGATAGGCATGTCAGTAGAAGGGACAGGTTGTGGGGGAATAGCAGAGGGTTTGGCCAGCTGTGTTCATTCCCATGGAACCCCAGAGAGTGGGTAATGGCAGTTAGCATTTCTTTGTATCTTCCCCAGGTCCAATCCAGTCTTGGACTCATAATTTTTCCAAAGAAAAGGTTGGGGGAAATCCTGATGGTCTGCACCTGACACAATGCCTGTGTCTAGTAGGTGTGCCCAATTGGCTAATAAAAGTTTACTGAATGAATTGACTTGAGCTGGGATGACAAGACATCAGCAGCATGCCAGAGGTCTCCAGGAGAGTTGATGGCATCTCAGATTGTGGTCAGGGAAGCAGACCATGTATGGACAGGAGGGTGGTGGCCCCTCTGTCCTCGGCCCTGGTCAGACCACAGCTGGGTTATTCTGTCACTTCTGGGTGCCTTGGTTTAGGTGGGACATGGATAACTGCAGTGGAGCCTGGTCTATAGTAAAGGCCGTAAGTACAGCAGTTAAAGGAGCTGGGGGCATTTAGCCTAGAAAAAGGGAAGGTTGGCGTGATGGCTATTTCTGTGTGGCAGATGTATTAGATGTGCTGTGGCCCCAAAGGAGAGGGCCAGAAGCAAGAAGACTTCCAGAGAATCTTCCTGCTGGAGCTAGTGGTATCTCCTCGGAGGTCTTTAAGCAAAGGCTGACTGGCCACCTTTGGCTGTGGCCAACATCAGGACGTGTTTTGGATCAGATGGCTGGGCTGAGATCTTTTCTGACTCTGACATCCTAGGCTTCTGAATTTGGGGGGACTCAGATAGGCCACTGGACAGACCCCCTAGGGCCTTTGCATGTTGGCCTGGCACAGGCCAAGCCTGGGGGACTTGGCTGAAGCTAAGCAGCAAAAAGAAAAGCTGTTTTGTGTGGCATGCCAGCCAGAATGCTGGGGGCTGGAGTCACAGGGGGTGATGTGAACGGGCTCTGTTCTAGCAGGTGCCTGACAGGCAGCCTGCCACCCCCCCCCTCCAGTTGGCCTCCATCCCCAGCTCTCCCTGTTTCCCCCTCTAGACTCTGGGCCATCTGTCTACCCCACCCCACAGCCCCACCACACCCTAGCCCTGGGAGCTGCTTCCAGCCCCTGCTCCCAGGCCTATTGAGGCCCTCCTCATTCTGTCTTCTCTGCTGGAGACCTCAATCCTAATCTGACTTTACCCCTGCCAAAATTTGTGAGATCGTAGGGCGTGAAGCCAGGAAAAGATCCTGAGAAATCGTCTGATCCACCTTAACCCAAAACCTGCCTTGGGCCCTTACTAGCTATGTAACCTGGGCAAGGAATTGTCTAACCTGCTTGTGCAATGGTTTCCTCCTCTGTAAAGTGGGGATGATTATTGCCCCTATCTCACTAGGTTATTCTGAGGCATATGGGAAATGAGGCATATGGGAAAAACACTTTGTAAACCTTAAAATACTATGAAATACTAGCTGTCATCATAATAGTGATAGATATTGTTATCATAGCACAAGACTGGGCAGGGTATGAGGTTCCTTGCTGATAGCCAAGACTATGTTACCTAGTGGAAGGTGAATTTAGTACCTAGGTTCAGATTTCCGTTCTGTTTCTGACTCTCTTTGTGACTTTGGGCAAATCCATTTCCTGTTCTGTGTCTGTCTTTAAAATGAAGTATCTCAGATAATTTTTAAGGTCCCTCCCAGCTCTGACATTCTGGGTTCCAAGGGCCCTCCCAGCTCTGACATTCCATGTTCTAAGGACCCTCCCAGTTCTGACATCCTGTGTTCCGAGGGTCCTCTCAGGACTGACATTCCATGTTCTAAGGGCCCTCCCAGCTCTGACATTCCTGGTTCTAAGGTCTGTTCCAGCTCTAATGATCTAATTCACTTCTCTGTCACTGAAGAAGAGCCCTGAATGCTGTGCCCAGTACTGGGTCTCAGTTTCTCCTTCTGAGAGCTCTTACAGAAACACCAACTCTCAGAAGGGCAGATTTGGTCCTTAGAAAACAGAACAGAGAATGTCCAAGTTGGGAGGACCCCTAGAACACAGAGCGTTCAAACTAGGAGGACTCTTAGAACAAGTAATGTCTGGGTTTGGAGGGCTCTCAGAGCAGACAGCAGAGATATCCAGATGGAGGGCCCCTGGGATGATTCCCATACAGACCATTCACTTCCATTCTCTAGGGGGAGAAGAATCATGGTTTTGATGTCCTCTACCACAGCATGAAGCAGGGGCAGGTCTCTACGAAGGAGTTGGCTGATTTCATCCGAGAGAGGTAACTCTCTTCCCACCCTCAGTACCTGCTCCCTTCAGACTCAACCTTTCCCTTTCCCATACTGTTGCCTACCCATAGCCCCTGAGCAGAGAAAAAGGAAAAGGGGTCACTGTTTCCCCTATCCCTCCAACCTCATTCCCCTCACTGGCCTTTCCACCCAGTACATCCTTGATCTTTCCTCTCACTCCAGGGCCACTGTGGAAGAGACCTACTCCAAGGCCATGGCAAAGCTTGCTAAGATGGCTGGCAATGGGACCCCTATGGGGTGAGCTGGGTCGGGGGAAGGGTGAGAGGGGACCTCATTGGGGAGTTGGGAAAGAAGTGAGAGAAGTGGACTCCATTGGTGGTTTGGAACAGGCCCCTTGGGGGAAAAGGAATGAAGCATCCCTGATCCCTGAAAACATCACAGGTTAACAGCTGTCCAGTCAGTAACAAAACCTACCAGTTTGGGCAGATGTTTCTAATTGGACTTGCTTGTCACATGAGACTCAGATCATGGGCATATTCTCTTCCTCTAGAAGGGGACTGGTATGGGATGTGTGTGTGTGTATGTGTGTGTGATGAGGAGAGAAGTGAGTGTGTGAGTGTGAGTGTGCACAGGACCATGTGACCACTGGTTGGTGCCCACAGAACATTTGCCCCGCTTTGGGAGGTGTTCCGGGTGTCCTCGGACAAGTTGGCACTGTGCCACATGGAGCTGACCAAGAAGCTGAATGACCTCATCAAGGACGTGGTCCGCTACGGGGAGGAACAAAGCAAAGCCCACAAGAAGGTACGCACAAGGGCATCCTCCTTCTTCCCTGGCACTTCTGCTCCCAACTTCCCCACCCCCCAGATGGTTGTCTGGGATGAACTGGCACATTCTCAGCTCCACTCCTAGGTGCCCCAGGCTGGTGGAAGCGCCCCAAGGGCAGCTTATCCAGTCTAATTTGTGCTGAGGGCAAATATTATAAGTGGCCATCTCACCTCTGGCTCTGGACCTCCAGTGTTCTGCTCCCAAGGAGGCCCACTCCATACTGGGATGCTTCTGATGGGTTCGAATCCTGCTGGATGGTTCTGGGCAAGTCCCTTAACTTTTCTGGGTCTCAGCTCCCTCCTCTGTCAAATGAAGGCTTTGGGTCATGGCCTTTAAGTTCCCTTTACCTTTTAAATCTACAGTGACATGAGTGATCCTTATATGAAGCTGAAAGCCTCAGTGTGAGCCGTCTCCTCTTGTAGCACATTAGAGTGCTCCTGTCCTTTTCCAAGAGCAAACCTCCTCATATGGCATGCTGTCCAGGACGCCTTTCTCTCTTCTCCGGCCTCTCTCCACCTTGCCCCCAGAGTAGATGCAGCCTAGGGGAGGGGCCTGGGAGGAGGATACCCAGGAGTTGTTGAAAGGAGATTCTTGAGAAGGAGAGGGTCCTCCCTAATTCTCTTCTCTACCCACTCTTTCCACAGTGCAAGGAGGAAGCTGTGGGGACTCTGGAAGCTGTCCAGGCACTACATGGGGTCTCCCAGATCTTGCCCAAGTCCAGAGAGAGCTATGTTAGCAGGTGCCTAGAACTTGACCGGCTGAGGAAAGAAGGCACCAATCAGAAGGAGATTGATAAGGTAAGATAGGCATGAGTACCTGGGCAGGGCTTGGTTGTCCCTGGAGCCTCTGCCTGACCTAAGGCCCCTTGCCATGTCCAGTGACATCCAAAGGAAGGGTCAGAAAAGTGAGAGTCAGGAGAGTCCACTAACTTGCAATGTGACCTGGGGTAATAGGTTTCACTTCTCCAGGCCTCAGTTTTCCCACCTGCAAAAGGGGTGACAGTACTCCTCCATCTTTTGGGTAATTCTGAAGGTCTGATGAGAAGATGGATGTGAAAGTGCTTTTGAAACTGAAAAGGACTCTATGAACTATAAACTATCTTGAAAGGGGACAGGGGCCTTCTGGAGTTGAGCAAGGCAAACCTAGTCCTTCTGTACTCAGCCCTTCAGAGTGCTTGCGTCCTGGCTTGAAGTCAGAGGACCTAGATTCAAGTCCTAACTCCATTATTTACTGATTTTGTGACCTTGGACAAATCCCTTCCACTCTCTGGGCCTCATTTTCCTCATTTTTAAAAGAGGAAGGTTTGGACTGGGTGTTCTCTCCAAGGTTCCTTCCAGCCTAAATTCTTCTGGTTGTCTCTTATTGCAGAGCTTAGTACTGCAGTGCCCAGTACACAGTAAGTGCCTAATAAATGCTTGGTGACTTCACTTGAGTTTTTGATCATCTCTGCCCCTGCTTCACCATTAAGTACATCCTTTATTCTTATTAGGATCTCCAGTTCCTTAGACCTTCCCTATTCCCACTTATAGGGCAGCTAGGTAGTATAGCAGATAGACATGGATTTGGACTCAAGAAGCCTTCTCTTCATGAGTTCAAATCCAGCCTCAGACACTTACTACCATGTGACCCTGAGCAAGTCACTTCACCCTGTTTGCCTCAGTTTCCTTGACTGTAAAATGAGCTGGAGAAGGAAATGGCCAACCTCTCCAGGACCTTTGCCAAGAAATCCCCAAATGGGGTCATGGAGAGTCAGATATGATTGAAACGATTGAACCGACATCCTCTCTGCCCCCATTCATCCTTCTCAACCTTCTTCCTTTCATTATTTTGGCCCAAAAGTTAACCATTTCAGAAAGACTTTGTCTTTTCCCTTGAAATCCCCACAGCTTAAGGCTGGTCATGTCCACCTTCTTCTCTGACTGCTCTTAAGATGTCCTAGGAAGTCCCAAATTCACATGACCTAGGCTCACTCACAATCCGTTGTCTGACTGATTATGCACTCTTGCCCAATAATCTATCTTTTATCCCAGATTCACTACCTATCAAAGTCAGCATCTGGGGTGCAAGCCCAAAATATGAAGGAGACTCTCCTAAGATTTTGCCAACTTATGATAACAACTTTTCTGATGATTCACATAGGCACAAATGATAACTCCCAAAGGAATCTAGAAAGCTTTGCCAAGGGTTATAAAGTCTTGAGTGAGTAACTGAAGACCCTTAGGGGCACAGGTGGGAAGGACTTGAGGAGGGAAAGGCAGATTTGGAAAGTAAACAGATTGCTAAAGACAAGGGTTCCTAGCCTGGAGTCTATAAACTTGTTTTGAAAAAAATATTTTGATAATTTTATTTCAGTGTCTTTGATTTCCTTTGTAATGTTTTTGAAAATCTCATTCTGAAAAAGAATTCCTAGGCTTCACCAGACTGCCAGTGGGGGCCATGACATACACCAGGGGTGGGGAATCCTTTTGATTTTAGTCAAAGGACTGTCCTTGAGGACTTAGAGGGCTACATGTAGCCTCAGGGCTGCAGGTTTCCCCATCCCTCACATATACCCCCACACACAAAAGGTTAAGAACTCTTGGCTTAAGAAGATGGTATGGGAAAATAGGCTTTGGGTTTCTGGACCACAGCTTAAGATATAGGAATGATGGCCTTCCAGCTAAAGATCAAATACCAATGATGGCAAGAGTGTATTTTCCTGGAGTCTAGCAAATCTAATCTGGATAACAAAGGAGAAGAGAGAAAATGGTCTAGTTCTCCATCCCATAAGAGAAGAGAGTGGTTACAATGTAGGAATGAGAAAAGAAAATAAGCCACGTGGAAATTCCCAGGAGATAAAATTCAAGGAAAGAACAGGAAGTAAGATCCATGGTCTCAGATCTCTAAAAACAAATTCACAAGATTCTAACACTAAGAGGGAAATTTGGCCTACTGGGTAGTCCCTGAAACATAGAAGAAAGGTGGAGGCCCCTGGCTGGAAGGTGACTTCCAGAGTTTCTTCTCAAAGGAAAGAGGATTAGTAAAGAGCTGTGGAAGCAGAGTAGCCTTATGTATTAAGAAGATACACTTGTAAAAGGGAATCCAGAGACCAGAAAGGGGTAAAGTATGATTGAGAGTGTTTAGGTGAAGATCAACAGAGGTAGAAATGAAAAGGATATTGCCATCAGAATAGACCACAAGCTACCTGGTGAGAAAGGGAATAGGAGATTAAGGAAACCAGTGATAAGCTGGGGTACAGTGATATAGTATAGCAGAGTTGGAGACTTCAGTTACCTGAACAGCAGCTGGACTCGTAGGGTTGGGGAACGTGTGGCCTTGAGGCCACATGTGACCTTCTAGGTCCTTGGGTGCAACCTTTGGACTGAGTCCAAGTTTTACAAAACAAATCCTTTTCTTAAGGGAATTTGTTCTGTGAAGTTCGGATTCGGTCAAAGCACCATACTTGAGGACCTACCTAGAGGGAAACGTGGCCTCAAGGCCACAGGTTCCCCACCCCTGAACTGGAGCTTTCTCTTTCCAAAGCAGAACAGTTAATAATTTCTTAACTTGCCTTAATGATCTTCTTATCCTTCAAAAAGTAGAAGAATCAACAAGGGATCCTGTTTTTCTGGACCTGAGCATCCTCAGTTAGAAGTTAGGAAGAAAGGATTGGAACCCTGGAGAAAAGTGAGTGCTTCAGTTTAGGATCTATAATAAAGAAGGGAGTTAAGTATCATCTGACCTGATACCCCAGATTGCAAAGGGCTGAGAGAGAGAATGGAACCCCTTTTTACCCTCTTCCAAGGATTTAGAACAGACTTCTTAAACTGGGTTCTGTGGATGGATTTCAGGGGCTCCCTGAGCTATGATAGGAAAAAAATGACATTTTTATACTTTTGTTAATGTCTCCCTGAAATCGAGCATTTCTATCAACTATCAACGTAGGCAACCAACCATAGTAGTATTGGGTTTCACCAGACTATCCAAGGACTCCACGAGACACAAAAAATCCTTTTTCTTGAAAGGATAAGACTAAAATCCCATAAGAAAAGATAGTGCATGCAGGAAGGATAGAAAGTTCTCAAGAGTGAAATTCTAAGAGCAAAAAGAGAAAAAATTCCAATGAAGAAGATAAAAGGATTTGTCTATGGAGACCACAGCAGACACAAGGGAAATTTGCCAGCCAAGTTAGATTCTTCTAAAAGACACTAATGGAAGATAAGCTCAAGGTTAGATGACTGAGGGTGGATACAAGAGCGGGGCATGGTCTGATAAGGATAGTGGGAGAATAGGGGAGCTCCGGAAGAAAGGTCAAACAAGTTTTTCAAAGCTGGATCAAGGGTAGAGGAGAAGGTTCAGAGGAGAGTTGGAGTTGTTTCCTGGAATGGATGGGATACTTACAGCAGAGAGTAGGGAAAAGATAAAGCTGATCAACTTTGCTTTTGATTCTGTTTTCTCAGCCAGGGGGAAAGATCTTTTCTATAGGAAAGGATAAACCAATGATGGATAATGAGGGGTGGATTTTCAAGATAAATAGGGAGATTATATAAGATCATCTAGTTCCTAAAGTCTTGGTTTAAGGGTTAGGAAGATTCAGGGATAGGGATTGATAGGATCAGGAGATTTAGAGAACCATGGATCCCTAAATCTCATATTTCCTGTGATCAAGGGATTTAGATATAACCTTAGAAGTCATCTGTGACCCGAGGTCATCTATGACCTGAGAAATCCCCTCATTTTAAAAGTGAGAAGATGGAGTTGTAGGAACTTGCCCAAGGTCACACTGGAAGTAAGCGTTCTCACTGGTGTCCAGTCCTGGGCCTTCTGACTCAGAACTCTTTCCACTACTTCATGAGGTCGCTAGATTCAGATGTACTCTCCCTGAAAATTGAAAGAACTAACTGATGTCATCGCTGAGCCTGGAGAATTAAAAAGGTGCTGCTGGACTAGGGAAGGATAAATGTTTCCATTTTCAGAAAAGGGAAAAGAGCAACATTTTCAAACTATTGGCCAATGAGCTTCTCTTTGATTTTGGGCCGAATTGGAGAGTGCATTATGAATGGGGTGTTTAGTGGCCATCTCGTAAAGGAAGCTAGGTCCCCAAGTAGGGGCATGACTTTATCAAGAGCAGGCCTTGTCAGACTTATTTCATTTTCTATTTTGACTAGGTTATTAAATGGACAGATAAATGGAACACCATTGACACAGTTTGTCTCAGTTTTAGCCAAGTGTTTGAATCTCACATTCTGTTCTTATAAGTAAAATCCCACCATGGTATAGGAGAAGTCATTACTAGTTGAGTGGTCTGGCATAAATAATTGCCATTGATAGTTTGATGTCAACTTAGAAAGTAGTCTTTAGTGGAGGGTCCCAGAGATTTGTCCTTCACCAAAGTCTGAGATAAAGGCAAGGACATTATGTTTATGCAATTTACAAATTATGCAGTACTAAAACATCAGATAAATGATCCAAAAAGTTTGCAGTGTAAGATGGAATTTAATAGAGATAAATGTAGTTTTACATCTAAGTTTAAAAAAAAAAACAAATCTTCAAGTAGAAAACTAAGAAGGCCTGGCTAGACAGCAGATCACCTACAAAAGAGCTGGGGCTTTTAGTGGACTCCAAGTTCAATATGGGGCAACTAGGTGGTGCAGTGGATATAACCTGAAGTCAGGAAGACCAGTTTTCATGAGTTCAAATCTGGCCTCAGGCACTTACCAGCTGTGTCACCCTGGGCTAATCCTGTTTGCCTCAGTTTCCTTATCTGCAAAATGGACTGGAGAAAGAAATAACAAACCACACTAGTATCTCTGCCAAGAAAACCCCTGCTGAGGTCACAAAGAGTCAGACACAACTGAAGCGACTGAACAATGACAATTTAGTATGAGTTAACAGTGCATTATAGCTGCCCCAAAAATCAGTGCTGACACCTGACAGGTGACATTCATAGAGACAGAGACTACAGTCCAAGAGATGTGACAGTCCAGCTAGCCTCTGACCTGGTCAGGTAACATGAAATATGTTGTTCTGTTTTGGATGCTACATTTTAAAAAGGGCATGGATGGGCTGAAGAGTGTCCAAAGAAGACTGTCCACAGTAATGAAGTCTGATGAATTCATGCCTTATAAGCACTAGTTGAAGGCAAAAAAGGAATTCCCCCACTAGGGAGGCCACATCTCCATCCTAAGGATCCCATTCACATCCTTGCCCTAAGGCACCCCTGTAGTAGTGGGGAGAATTGTAGAGTTCTTTATTGTGTACCATCAATAAAGTCACTATATTTAGTGCAAAAAAAATATCCAAGACTCAGGGAGGATTGATATGGTAGGCACTTTAAGTATTTGAAGGGATGTCCTATGGAAGTAAGATTACATTTCTTGTTTGGCCCCAAAGAGAGGTGAGTTAGACTTGCAGTTAGGACCAGCTTCCTTACAATAGAACTAATTAGAAGTGGAATGGGGTGCCATGGTTGGGGTAGGGATGGATCATGTTCAAGAGAGGTTTTCAAAAAATGGCTAGATGATAACTTGTTGGATATGTTGTAGAGGGCATCCTTGTCTGTGTGTAGAATCCGAGGTCCCTTGTATGTCTTAGAACTCTATGATCCATTTGAAGCCCCCAACTTTCATTTCCTCTCTCGGGAGAAGACTTTGTTGTTTCTCTTACTGAGGTTGATGCCATCCACAATGAACTCCCTCAACTCCTCCTCCACACCTGAAAATACCTCCCTATCTTAGAAGATTATGTGACCCTTCTTCTTTCCAAGGTTAATCATTTGAGGATGATTCTCTTTCTTTCTTGTCCCCAATTCCTTTCTCTCCTGGTCTTTCCTCTGCTGCCCACATGCATAGCGTTTCTCTTATCTTTAAATGCTTATCTTGGCCCTACTGTTCCTTCCAGTTATCATTCTGTGTCTCTTCCTTTGACCGCTAGGCTTCTGGAAAGAACATTTTATACTTTCTGCCTCCACTTCCTCATTACTCATTCATTCTTCTACCCTGGGCATTGTGGCTTCCCACCTCCTCCACACTATTTTTTTCAAAGGTCACCAATGACTGATAATTGTTTCAGCCATTGGGCTTTTCTTAGTTTTCATCCTCCTTGACCCATCTGCAAATTTTAACAGCTAATCACCTCCCTTTCCTCCTGGGCCCTCTTTCCTTTGATGACTTTCAGTACTTTTCTTTTTCTTGGTTGTGCCTTCTACCTAGAGTTTGAATGCTTGGCAGTTCAGCTTGAGAAAGGACCTCGATGTACAATACTTTATCTTGTCAAGTGATCTTCAGAATCTTCCTAAGATAATGCAAATGGAATTGATTCAGTTTTCTGGCATGGCACTGTATAGGCCAACCACATGGAGTGAATGCCAAATGTGCATTTACCTAAAAGACTATTTTACAGAGAACTCACACAAGGAAGATGCTCACATGGTGGTCAGAAGAAATGATACAAGGACACTCTCAAGGTCTCCCTGAAGCTCTTTGGAATCAATTGTATGACATGGGAGATGCTGACAAAGGACCACCCAGCATGGCATGCCTCATCAAAGGAGGCCCTGTGCTCTGCGAGTGAAGCACAATTACAGTAGCTCAGAAGAAATGTAAGATGCACAAATTTAGGGACAGCTCCACTCCAGATGTTCATATCGACTGTTTGTGCCCAACCTGTGGTGGACCCTTGTGAACTTTTATTGGTCTGATCAGACACAGTCAGACAGAGACAGTGTAATTGACTCCAAGATAGTGATGTCATTTTGGTCCTCTTCAAGAACAAAGGACAACAACCAACCAATAGCCATTCTCTTGGTTATTCTAATTTTTTTTTTTGCACTCAGATCAATGCATTTTAGTTAAGTAGAAAGCTTGTATCAGCTTGAAGAAACACATTTATGTTCCTAAAACTACCACACAATCTCAACATTATAGTTTCAGGACCATAGAGTAGAAATGCCTTGGTTAATAAGGACGTTAAATATTTCTTCTTAAACTATTTTCTGATCAAAAAAGTCAGAATTCAAAATTTCTTCAAGACAAGACTTTCTTCTGGTCCTAATGAGATTCTTCCATAGCATCTTTTTATGCTTCTCTTGAATTTTGTAGTTGAAAGTCAGATTTTCTATTACTCTGGTCTTTTCATCAAGAATGCTTGCAAGTCCTCAATCTCATTGATGTCTATTTTTTCTCATGAAGGATTATACTTAGTTTTGGTGGGTAGGTGATTCTTGGTTGTAAGTCTAGCTCCTTTGCCCTCTGAAATTACCATATTCCAAGTCCTCTGATCCTTTAATGTAGAAGCTGATAAATTCTGTGTTATTCTGACTGTGCCTCCCCCATATTTGAATTGTTTCTTTCTGGAATTTAGCCACAATATGCCTGGTAGCTTTCATTTGGGGAACTCTTTTAGGAGGTGATTGGTAGATTTTTTTCTGTTTCTGTTTTACCCTCTGGTTCTAGTATGTCAGGGCAGTTTTCCTTGAAAACTTCTTGAAAGATGATGTTTAGGCTCTTTTGATAATGACCTTCAGATAGTCCAATAATTTTTTAAATATTTATTTATTTAACTTTTTACATTCATTTTCACAAAATTTTGGGTTCCAAATTTTCTCCCCTTTTAGCTCCTCCCCCCACCCCAATACCCCAAGCAATCTAATTTTCCCTATCTCCAATCTGCCCTCTCTTCTGTCATCCCTCCCTTCTCTTGTCTCCATCTTCTTTTTTCTCCTGTAGGGCCAGATGACTTTCTATTCCTCATTAACTGTATGTGTTCTTTCCTAGTAGCAACAACAATACTAAACAGTTGTTCCTAAAACTTTGAGTTCCAAATTCTCCCCATCCCTCCCTCCCCACCCATTCCCTTTGGGAAGGCAGGCAATTCAGTATAGGCCATATCTGTGTAGTTTTGCAAATGACTTCCCTGATAGTCGTGTTGTGTAAGACTAACTGAATTACCCTCCATCCTATCCTGCTAGTCCAATAATTTTTAAATTATGTCTCCTGGAGCTATTTTCCAGGTCAGCTGTTTTTCCAATGAGTCACATTGTCTTCTTCCCCTCTCATTCTTTTGGTTTTGTTTTATTATTTCTTGATTTCTCATAAACTCATTGGCTTCAATTTGCTTTATTCCAATTTTTAAGGAATTATCCTCTTCAGTGAGCTTTTTGACCTCCTTTTCCATTTGGCCAATTTTGCTTTTTAAGGCATTCTTCTCCCTATTGACTTTTTGAACCTCTTTTCTTTCTTTCTTTCTTTCTTTCTTTCTTTCTTTCTTTCTTTCTTTCTTTCTTTCTTTCTTTCTTTCTTTCTTTCTTTCTTTCTTTCTTTCTTTTTTTCGTTCTCTCTTTCTTTCTCTTTCTTTCTCTTTCTCTCTCTCTCTTTCTTTCTTTCTTTCTTTCTTTCTTTCTTTCTTTCTTTCTTTCTTTCTTTCTTTCTATCTTTCTTTCTTTCTTTCTTTCTTTCTTTCCTTCCTTCCTTCCTTCCTTCCTTCCTTCCTTCTTCTTCCTTTCTTTCTTTCTTTCTTTCTTTCTTCTTCTTTCTTTCTTTCTTTCTTTCTTTCTTTCTTTCTTTCTTTCTTTCTTTCCTTTCTTTCTTTCTTTCTTTCTTTCTTTCTTTCTTTCTTTCTTTCTTTCTTTCTTACCATTCGGCCTAGTCTGTTTTGAAGGTGTTATTTTCTTCAGCAATTTTTGTGTCTCTTTTACCAAGCTGTTGAACTAATTTTTCATGATTTTCTTGCATTGCTCTCATTTCTTTTCCCAATTTTCCCTCTACCTCTCTTACTTGATTTTCAGGATCTTTTATGAGCTCTTTCATGGCCAGAGATCAATTCACGTCTTTCTTGGAGACTTTGAATGTAGGAGCTTTGACTTTGTTGTCTTTGTCTGAGTGTGTTTTGATCTTCCCTGTCACCACAGTAACTTTCTTGTTTGCTTGGATGCTATTTTCCCAGCTTATTAGCTGACTTTTGACTCTTTGTTAAAGTAAGGCTCTTCTTCCAGGGTGGAGGGAGCACTGTCCAAAGCTTCAGGGGTTTTGTGTAGCTGTTTTAAGAGATACTTCCAGGGACCTGTAAGTTTTCAATTCTTCTAAGGTGGTATGATCTAAGGAGAGATGTTTATTCCTCTTCTTACCTGTGCTCTGGTCTATAAGCCAACACAACCATTCTTTTCTACCCCGTAACTGTGAGGAGGGTCTCCTCCACCATGGCCACAAACTCCTCTGTGCTAGTGCTCCTCCTTGCCCTGGTATTGCCACCCGGGACTCTGACCCAGATCCAAGTATGGGCAAAGAAAAAGAGTCCTGCCTTGGTGCTACCAAAAAGATCCCTGTAATCTCCTTCTGACCCCCTTACCATCTGTGGGCTGAGAACTCTGAAAGCGGCCACTACTGATTCAGTCAGTACCTGCTCCTGGTTTGCTAAGGCTGGGGCTATGCTAGTGTAGCCTGTGCTGGACAGTGCTCCACTCCCACTTAGGTGCAACAGACCTTTCCTGCTGACCCTCTAAGGTGTCTTTAGCATCTATGGGCTTAGAAGTCTGGAAACCACTCAGCTCTCAGTGATTCAGTTGCTCCAAGGTCCGCTTCAGGTTTCCTGGGGCCCCGCCTTCACTGTTGTAGCCTACACTGTACTGTGCTTCTCTCTTATTCTGGTGCAACAGATCTTTCCTACTGACCATCCAAGTTGTCTTGGGCTAGAAATTTATTTCACTCTGTATTTTTGTGGGTTCTGCTATCTAGAATTTGTTTAGAGTCATTTTTAAGGTATTTGGAGGGATTTGGGGGAGAGCTCAGGTAAGCCCCTGCATTTACTCTACCATCTTCTTGGTTTCCTTTCTATTCTCTTCTTCCTGACTGTGGGTAACCACTATATTTCTTTCTAAGACCATTTATTTTGACCTACACTTGACTCCCATGGGTTCAACTATTACTTCCACATAGACCATACCCAATTCTATGTATCTAGCTCGAAACTTTCCACCTGAACTCCTATCCTGTGTCCCCAGTGGCCTGCTGGACACCTGCCTGGGTGTCTTGCGAACACCACAAATTCAGCAGGTCTAAAACAGTATTCTTCTTCCCTGTTTCAGCTGCCCTTTCTCTAAATATCCCCATTTCTTTTAATGGCACTGTCATCTTTCTTGTCGCTGAGACTGGAAAGCTTGGTCACCTTTGAGATTTTCCTTTCCCTAGTGTCCTACATCTGCATCCTGTTAAATTTATCTCCACAGCTTTTCTCCAGTTCTATTCTCCCTTTTCTTCACTCTCTTCACCACAATCCTGGATCCCCTCCATATCACTTTTTGCTTGGACAGTTATAATTTCTTCCTCACTGGTCTCCCTGACCCCATCTTCTGTCCTTGATGCAACTTCAAAACTAATTTTCTTGGTCTGATTTTTTTTACTTCTCTGCTCAAAAATCTTCAATGACTCACAGTGCCTGGCACATAGAAGGTTCTTAGTAAGTATTGATTGATTGACAGAGAGAAAATATAGAGTCCCCAGCCTGGCATTTAAGGCTTCTACAGTCTGGTTCTAGTTTAAAAACAAAACAAAACAAAAACCTTAAAAAAAGGTGAACTTGATAGTTATCAAGTTCAAAGGACAGAAAGAAGATTGAAACCATGTTTCTGCCATGTATAGTTTTTATTTTAGATACACATCACCTTTAGCATAGTAATGCCAACACCATCCTTCATGTCTGCATCCCCTTCTGCTCTTTGTTTTTTCATGCATGCTCATTCCTCCTCCTCCTCTTCTACCTCTTCTCCAGCCAAATCTCTTCTCCCCCATCAATTCTTTCTTTCTAGGTTTATTATATCCCACCCCTTTCATGTCCTTTATGTCGGTTGTATTGAAGTTCAATGGTGTTTTAAAAAATGTGTTAGACACTTTATTTTCCTATCACCTTCATTTTTGATTACACACCTCCCCAGTGAATCACCACTCATTAAAAAAAATTACATAAGAAAAAAAAAACATTGAGCCAAACCAACCAACCCATCAGCTGGGTGTGACAGTTTATGTGATAATCCACACCCCCAGACCCTGCCTCTGCAAAGCAGGGCGAGAGGAGCCTTTTCTCCTAATTACAGTGTTCAATTTGGATTCTTTGTGTTTTTTTCCCATTGCTATTGTCATTGTGTCAGTTGTTTCTTGGTTGTGCTTTCTTCCCTCTGTATCAGTTTGTATCCATTCCCATGCGTCTTTGAGTTCTTGGCATTCATTGTTTCTCATAACAAAGTGATAATCCATTACATTCACGTACCACAACTGTATCAGGATGAATCACGTTCTTGGGTCCTGAAAAGATGAGCAGATATGATGGCAGAGGCGTCCCCAGTGATATTTGAAAGACCATAGAAAATAGGAAAGACATCACAGGACTAGGGAAGAGCGGGTGTTGTCTGTTTTTAAAAAAGGAAAGAGAACAGAGTCTATAACCACAGGCTAGTGAGTTAACTTCAATTCCCTGGAAATTCTAGAGAAGATTTTTAGAGAGATAGATGGTGAATGTTGAGAAGTGGAAGTGGCTGTTGTCCATCATTCTTGAAGAGGACCACAATGACATCGTCGTATTAGAGTCAAATTTCATTGTGTCTGACTGCGACTCATCAGACCTTGGATGCTCTACCACAGGTTGGGTACAAATAGTTCATGTGAACATTTGGAGTGGATTCTCTAAATCTGAGCATCTGGAGTTTCTTTTGAGCTACTTCAATTTTTTTGAGCTCATAGAACACAGTATCTTCTTGGATGAGGACACGCCATGCTGGGTGGTCCTGGGCCAATGTCTTCTCTGTCAATTCAGAGAGACCTTGAGAGTGTCCTTGTATCGCTTCTTCTGACCACCTTGTGAATGCTTGCCCTGTGTGAGTTCTCCATAAAATAGTCTTTTGTGTAAGCATACATTTTGTCAAGAACAGGTCATGCCAGACTAACCTTATTTCCTTTTTTGACATGATAACTACAATAGTAAATGAAGTCAAAGTTAGGGATATAGTTGACCTGGACTTCAGTAAAGCATTATTACATATGATTCTTGTGGAGAAGATGGAGAGACATAGATTAGATGATAATGCAATCAGATAGAGTCAGGCATAGTTGGATGGTCAGACTCAAAGAGTAGTTGTTGATGGTTCAGTGTCAATATGGCAAGAAATCTCCAGTGGAATGCCCCAAGGACTTCGCTTGGATTTCTGCTGTTTAACATTTTTACCAATCATTTGGATAAAGACATAGTTGCTATGTAGGCTCATCATATTTTCAAATGACTTCAAACTAAGAGAGGTAGTTAACACAGCAGACAATACAGTTTGAATTCATCTTGACAGGCTAGAACATCAGACTGAATCTAATAAGATGAAATTCCATAAAGATAAATGTAAAGTTTTACCCTCAGGGACCAAAAATTACCTTCACAGGTATAAGATCAGAGAGGCATGATTAGACAGCAATTGTTCTGAAAAGGATCTTGCCATTTTAGTGGACTGCAGGCTGAATATGAGTCAGCAATGGGGTATGGCATCCGAAGATGAAACAGGCTGATAAGGATCTACCTTCCTACATCAGGTGGACATAGACCCATTTTCCTCCACCCTCATTAGACCTCATATGGAGTATAGTTTTTAGTTTTAGGCATCATGGTTTAAGAAGGATGTTGATGAACTGGAGAGTGTCCAGAGAAGGGTTATCAGGCTAATGAAGGTCTTGAGTCCCTGATAGATTAGTTGAAGGACCTGGGCGTGTTTACCCTGAAAAAGAGAATACTTGGGGAGAACATAATAGTGATCTTCAAGTATTTCATTGGCTGTCATGGAGAAGAGGGATTGGTCCAAGAAAGCAGAAATAGGAGTGATGGGTGGTATCTTTAAGAGGTAAATTTGAGGGTTCCTAAAAAAATTAGAGCGCTCTGAAAGTAGAATGGGCTTTGAAAGGTGCTAAGTTTCCTTTCCTTAGAGTTCTTCAAGGAGAGGTTACATGATCACTTATCAGTAATGTCCCATGCGAGTTTCTTTTGTGTTTAGGTTGAATGAGATGACCGCTAAGGGCCTTTCCAACCCTTTGGTTCTGTAATTCATGCTTAGCCATTTCCCAGTAGAAGAGCATTGACTTTATTCCCAGGTCTTTGTTACCAAACAAAAATGGTTATTTTGAGGTAGACAGGCCTTCTTGTTCTGTCTTTGACCTCCTTGGGGTATGCCAGCAGTATGACTTTTAGGTCAAAGAGCCTGGACATTTTAGTCACATTCTTCACAGAATTCAAAATTGTTTTACAGAATGATTGAACCAACTCACAGCTCCATTAATAGTATTGGTATGCCTGTTTTTGCCCTAACCCTTCCTTTTTTTTTTTGGCAAGGTAATCAGGGTTAAGTGACTTGACGAAGGTCACACAGCTATTAAGTGCCAAGTGTCGCAGACTGGGTTTGAACTCAGGTCTTCCTGACTCCTGGACCAGTCCTCTATTCACCACACCACCCAGCTGCTCCCATAGCCCTTCCAACTTTGACTATGTCTGTCTTTTATCAGCTTTGCCAGTTTGTTGGGTGTAAGATGAGACTTCAGACTGATATTGATTTGTCTTGTTTTTTTCCTTCTTAGTGATTTGGAGCATTCTTTCATATTGTTAATTATTTGCAGTTCTGCTTTAGGGGCGTGTTTGCTTGTGCCCTTTGCCAACTTCTCCACTGGGAATGAGAAGGGGGGAGGAAATAAACATTCTCCAGCATTTACTGTGTACTGGGCACTTTGCTAAGCACTTTTACAAATGTTATCTCATTTGATCCCCACAACAGCCCTGGGAGGTCGATTCTATTATTATCCCCATTTTACAGGTGAAGAAACTGAGGCACATGAGATTAAGTGACTTGCCTAGGCTCACATGGCTAGTGAGTGTCTGGGACTGGATTTGAACTCAGTGCTCTATCCACTGTACCACCTAGCTGCCTCTTGGCTCTGGGTTTTATATATTTATGTTTATTGCTTATATGTATTGTGAATAGCAATCCCCAGTAGCAATATTTCACAATGGCGAGTCTAACAAAAGATTTACATTTTAAAAATAACTGAAAAATGAGAATTTTTTAAAAGTGTTGTTATTAGAAAAAGGCCTTCTTGTGCCCCTCCTAGGTAGAGGGAAAGACGAAGAAGGCAGCCGAGACCCTGCGTCGCTGTGTGGAGAAGTACAATACAGCCCGGGCGGATTTTGAGCGGAAGATGTTGGAGTCGGCCCTGGTATGAGAACACAGGAAGGGAGGCTGGGCAGGTGTGGGGGAGGTGCCCTCCAGTGAGTCACGAAATAGTTGGGGATTGTGGGTTTCCCTTCAAGGCCCATCGGTATTTTCTCAGACGTCTGTCCTCTGGGTTACTTCCTCGTGATGGTTGCCAGTGAGAGCTCCAGCATGACCTGGCACAGGCACTTGTTCAGCAAGCATTCAGAGGTCCAGGCTGGGTTGTGTTAGGCTGATGAGGACATGTAGAGTGGATAAGATTTTGATCCTGCTGTCACAGAGCTTCCCACTCAGGAGGGGAAATAGACAGACTCCAGGACCCTCCAGCTTATATTATAAAGTAGAAGGGACCATCCTGAAAACGTAAATGGAATACTTTGGGATTTCAGGACAACTTCACTTCCTTGTGATCCTAGCATTTGGAACTGGCAGGGATGAGCTACTATAGCCCCCTCATTTTATAGATGAGGAAATAGACCCAGAGAAATGAAGAGACTTATCCAAGGTCACACAGCTAATAGAGATCAGGGACAAAATTCAGACCCAGGGCTTCTGATTCTCATCCCTAAAACCCCTTCCAGCCTGGCACCTTGTGATCTCTATGGGAGAACCTACATAGGACATGGGGATGAGGAGAGATTGGGGAGGCTTCTGAAAGGATAGAGAGTCTGAGCTGGCCTTGGAAGGACCACTGGGATTCAGAGCAGAAATGGAGAACAAAGGCATTTCTAGGCCTACGGAATGGTTTGAACACAATCATGCTGCCTAGAAAGTGTGTTATTCGGGGTGGGGGATGTTGAGTCATATAGCTTGGCTAGAGTAAAGAATGCATAGAGCTGGAGTATGGGGCTATAGCGGGGGCTTGGGACCAGCCTGTGAGGGACTTTGAATGCCAAGCCTTCCTCTTGTGGGCTTTGAGGATCTGCAGAAGGCATTCAAGGCTGGCCAGAGACACCATTAGAGCTGGCTATTAGGAGTATGCTCCACAGGGAACTATTTTTGGCTCCAATTTAGGACCTGGGGGTCAGTTTCCTAAGAGGAAGGGGGGTAGGATGGTTTGGGCCAAGCAAAAAGTGACCTTTTTCCTGTGCAGCGCTTCCAAGCCATCGAGGAGACCCACCTTCGACACATGAAGGGCATTCTGGGAGCATATGCTCACTCAGTGGAAGACACACACGTGCAGATTGGGCAGGTGAGGCCAAGGCCTGGAGGGTGGAGCAGGTGGACACCCAGCCCCAACCGGCTTCCTCTCTTAGGGAACAGACAATCTTCAAAAGTGGAAGTAAATGATGAGGGTCTCAGTTAGGAGTAGAGAAGGTGGTCTGAGCCTGGGGAAAGGGGCCATGGCTGAATGATGCCCCATCTGGAAGGGCCACCACCCTTAGGCTCCATGGGTGCAGTCCAGCCTTTCCCCTCTTTTCTCCCCACTAGGTTCATGAAGAGTTCAAGCAGAACGTGGAGAACGTCAGTGTGGAAACCTTGGTGAGGAAGTTTGCTGAAAATAAGGGAACAGGCCGGGAAAAGCCGGGTGAGTAGGTCCTGCTGGTTTGGACTCTCTGTTCAGATCACGTTTGGAATCTGTAGTTACGTTGTGGCAGCAGACCCACTGGGCAATGTGAGAAGATGAATATTTGTTAAATAAACTGGACAAGCTTCCTGGAAGAGATAGGACTTCAAAGCAAAGTATTTTCAGAGCTGGAAGGATACTTAGAACATAGAGCATCAGAGCAGAAAAGGGCCTTAGAACAACATAGGATGTCAGCTGGGAGGACCCTTAGAACCGAGGATGTCGGAACTGGAAGGGGCCATAAAACAAACCTTCCAATCTATTAAGATCCCCTCCTTTTACAGATAAACTGCTAAGCAAGCCATACCTCCCCCATATCATACTTGTGAAATTGGTTTTTTAAAAAACTCAAGTGACTTTATATTTATCCCTATAAAATTCATCTTAATAAATTTAGCCTAATGTTCTATTCTAAAAGAATCTTTTTGAACCCTGATGTTTGCCATCCAGTGTGTTGAGCTATCCTCATCTTCACATCATCTGAAAATTTAATAAGCATTTATCACTTTTAATTTCTAATACTGGAGAGCATGTGGTCCCTCACAGATCTCTGGGCCACCTCTAGAGCTTTCCTTCCTGGCGGAGGTTGAAACATTAATGATTGGAGTCATTCATCCAGTGTACTCCACTGAATTGTCCCATCTTACATCTCTCCATCTTTCCCACTATAATCCCATGGAAGACATTTCCAAATATCCCTCTTCTGTTCAAAGGGAGGAACCCAAACCATCCCCTATTCAATTTAGATTCTTGATATAAATCTTTTTGAATAGAGTGGTCCAGTAAAAAGGGAAAAAGAGGGATCTGGTTATTCATTTCTGGAATGTTAACCCAGATCCTATTGTAACATGTCTTTCTCTTGTTTGAGATTCATCATGAAACCATCTTAGGCAGAGTCATGTCAGAGGGCATTGGATACCCTGCCAGTTTGTGAAACTCTCTCTCCCAGGTAGAAGTAGCTTAGATATAGATTAATGCTAAATGAAAGTTGTTTCTGGCAGACCTGAGCCCAAACCAAAAAAATACACTATTAGTATTGTTAGTATATTTTTTGAGGGTTTTTTTAAGTTTATTTGCACTTTCATTGGGAATTTTAAAAAATTAATTAATTATTTTTTATGTTCTACAATCACTACCATAAAACAGATTTTTACCCCCCCACCTACACCCCCACCTCCTCCCTCCCTCCCCAAGACAGCATACAATTCTATATAGGTTCTATGTATACTTTCCTATTGAATACGTTTTTACTGTAATCATGCTGTGTAGATGAATGAATATAAATGGAAGAAATCATATAACAAATCAAAACATAATACACACACACACACACACACATGATCTGCTACATTCTGCGAATAAATTCCATATTTTTTCTCTGAGTGTGGATGACATTTTGCCTTAGAAGACCATTGGGAATTTTTTTTGTTTTAAGTTCTTGTGTTATTACAAAGTTCCAGGTCTACCAGAAAAACTCTTACACACTGTGGTCGTTGCTGTGCACAAAGTTCTCCTGGTTCCGCTCCTTTCACTCAGCATCAGATCATATAAGTCCTTCCAGGCCTCCCTGAAGTCTTCTTGTTCATCATTTCTTATGGTGCAATAGTACTCTATTACATTCATATACCATAATTTATTCAGACATTCCCCAATTGATGAGCATCCCCTTGATTTCTAGTTTTTGGCAACTATAAAGAGTGCTGCTATAAATATTTTTGTACATGTGGGACACTTTCCCATTTTTATGATCTCTTTGGGAGGCAGTCCTAGTAACAGTATTTCTGGGTCAAAGGGTATGCACATTTTTGTAGCTGGGCATAGTTCCAAATTGCTCTCCAGAATGGTTGGATGAGCTCACAGCTCCATCAACAATGAATGAGTGTTCCAACTCTCCCACATCCTCTCCAACATTTATCATTTTCCTTTTCTGTCATGTTTGCCAATCTGATAGGTGTGATGTGGTACCTTGTTTTGATTTGCATCTCTCTAATCAAAAGTGATTTAGAGCATTTTTTCATATGATTATAGATATCTTTAATTTCTTCCTCTGAAAATTGCCTGTTCATATCCTTTGGCCATTTATCAACTGGGGATGTTAGCATATTTTTAAGATTTTAATCTTTCGTTTTTTCCCAATTACACATATATAAACAATATTTAACCTTTTTTTCATAATTTTGAGTTCCAGATTCTCTCCTACCCTCCTTTCCCTCCCCTACCATTGTGAAGGCAAGCAATTTGATAAAAGTTATATGCAAAATGTATTTCTCTCTCAGTCATGTTGTGAAAGAAAATACAAAGAAAAAATAAAAGAAAGTAAAATAACAGTATGCTTTGATCTGCATTCAGATTCCATCAGTTCTTTCTCTGGAGGTAGGTAACATTTTTCATCACAAGTCTGAGGGAATTGTCTTGCATCATTGTATTGCTAAGAATAACTAAGCCACTCAGTTGATCATTGCACATATTGCTATTACTGTGTATAATAAATATTCTTTTGATTCTGCTCCACTTCACTTTGCATCAGTTCATGTAAATCTTTCTAGGTTTTTCTGAAAGCATCCTGCTTATCATTTCTTATAGCCCAAGAGTGCTCCATCACAGTCATCTACTACAGCTTCTTCAGTCATTCTTCAACTGATGGGCATCCCCCCAATCTTCAATTCTTTGCCATCATGAAAAGCTGCTATACATATTTTTGTACACGTACATCCTTTTCCTCTTTTCTAATCTCCTTGGGATACAGTGGTTGCTGGGAATGTGCCGTTTTATGGTCCTTTGGGCATTGTTCCAAATTACTCCAGAATGATTACATCCATTCACAGCTCCACCAACAATACATGTGTCCCAGTTTTCTCACATCCCCTCCAACATTTTGTCATTTTCCTTTTTTTGTCATATTAGCCAATATGATAGGTGTGAAGTAGTACTTCAGAGCAGTTTTGATTTGTATTTCTCTGGTCAGTAGTGATTTGGAACCTTTTTTATATGACTCTAGATAACTTTGATTTCTTCATCTGAAAACTGTTCATATCTCTTAACCATTTATCAATTGAGGAATGATATATTATAAATTTGATTTAGTTCTCTATATATTTGAGAGATATGATCTTTATTAGTGAAACTTGCCATAAAATTTCCACCTAGTTTTTTGCTTACCTTCTGATCTTGGCTGCATCGGTTTCATTTGTGCAACCCTTTTTAATTTAATGTAATCAAAATTATCCACTTTACTTCCCTTGATACTCTCTATCTCTTGTTTAGTAATAAATTCTTTCCTTATCCATATATCTGACAGCTAAACTATTCCATGCTCCCCTAATTTACTTATGGTATCACTCTTTATATCTAAATTATGTACCCATTTTGACTTTATCTTGGTATATGGTGCGCGGCGTTAGTCTGTATTTAGTTTCTGCCAAACTACTTTCCAGTTTTCCTAGCAATTTTTGTCAAATAGTGAGTTCTTTAAAGTCTGGACTTTTGCATTTATCAAACAACAGATTATTATCATCTTTTCCGTATGCCATGTGTATTGTATATTTAACCTATTCCACTGATCCACTACTGCATTTCTTAGTCATACCAGATTGTTTTAATGATGATTGCTTTGTAATACTGTTTGAGATTTGGCATATCCAGACCACCTTCCCTCACATTTTTTTCGTTGATTCTCTTGATATGCTTGAACTTTTGTTCTTCCAGATGAATCTCATTACTTTTTCTAGATCTATAAAATACTTTTTTAGTAGCTTGATTGGTATGGCATTGAATAAGTAAATTTATTTAGGTAGAATTTTTTTTTAGAATTTTCAATTTTATTATATTATCTTGGCCTACCCATGAGCAATTAATATTTTTCCAGTTGTTTAGATCTGACTTTATTTGTATCAAAAGTGTTTTATAATTTTGTTTGTATAGTTCTTGGGCTTGTCTTGGCAGATAGATTTCCAAGTATTTGATAGTGTCTACAGTTAATGTAAATGGAATTTCTCTTTCTCTCTCTTGCTACTGAACTTTGTTGGTAATATATAGAAATACTGATGATTAATATGGGTTTATTGTAGCTCTTGAGACTTTGCTAAAGTTATTAATTGTTTCAACTAATTTTTAGTTGATTCTGTTGGATTCTTCAATTAAACCATAATATCTGCAAAGCGTATTTCCTTCCATTTCTTTTTCTCCTTCTGTTGATATAGGTAGCATTTCTAGTATAATATTGAATAATAGTGGTGATAATGGGCACCCTTACTTCACCCTGATCTTATCGTGAAGGCTTCTAGCTTATCCCCATACAAATAATACTTGATGATGACTTCAGATAAATACTACTTATCATTTTAAATAAAATTCCATTTATTCCTTTACTTTATAGAGTTTTTAATAGAAATGAGTGTTGCAGATTTTCAAAAGCTTTTTTCTGCATCTGTTGAAATAATCATGATTACTTTTATTGTTTTTATTATTGAGATGGTTGTGCTGATAGTTTTTCTAATATTGAACCAGCCCTGTATTCTTAGTTTAAATCCCACTTGCTCATAGTGTATGATCTGTGTGATATATTGCTGTAATCTCCTTGCTAGTATTTTGTTTAAAATTTTTGCATCAATATTCATTAGTGAAATTGGTCTATAGTTTTCTTTCTTGCTTTTACTCTCCTTGGCTTAGGCATTAGCACCATATTTCTGTCTTAAAAGGAATTTGGTACCATTCCTTCTTTGCCTATTTTTCCAAATAGCTTATATAGGATTGATATTCATTGCTTTCTAAATATTTGGTAGAAATTACTTGTGAATCCACCTGGTCCTGGAGATTTTTCCTTAGGAAGCCCCTTGATGGTTTGTTCAATTTCTTTCCTTTTTTTCCTTTTTTTTTAAATATAAATTTATTTAACTTTTTACATTCATTTTCACAAAATTTTGGGTTCCAAATTTTCTCCCCATTTATCCCCTCCCCCCACCCCAATACACTGAGCATTCTAATTTTCCCTATCACCAATCTGTCCTCGCTTCTATCATCCCTCCCTTCTCTTCTCCCCATCTTCTCTTTTGTCCTGTAGGGCCAGATGACTTTCTATTCCCCATTAACTGTATTTCTTATTTCCTAGTAGCAATAACAATATTCAACAGTTGTTCCTAAAACTTTGAGTTCCAAATTCTCCCCATCCCTCCCTCCCCACCTGTTCCAAGGCAGGCAATTCAATATAGGCCATATCTGGGTAGTTTTGCAAATGACTTCGATAATAGTCGTGTTGTGTAAGACTAACTGTATTTCCCTTCCTCCTATTCTGCCCCCCATTGTTTCTATTCTGTCTTTTGATCCTGTCCCTCCCCTGAGTGTTGACTTCAAATTGCTCCCTTCTCCCATTGCCCTCCCTTCCATCATCCCTCCCTCCCTGCTTATCTCCTTCTCCCCCACTTTCCGGTACTGTAAGATAGGTTTTCATACCAAAATGAGTGTGCATTTTACTCCTTCCTTTAGTCGAATGTGATGAGGGTAAACTTCATGTTTTTTTCTCAGCTCTCCTCTTTTTTCCTCCACTAAAAAGTCTCCTGCTTGCCTCTTGAATGAGATATAATTTACCCCATTCCATTTCACCCTCTCTCCTCCCACTACATTTCTCTCTTGCCACTTACCTTAATTTCTTTTAAGATATGGTCCCATCCTATTCAATCCACTCTGTGCTCTCTGTCTCTGTGTGTGCGTGCATGTGTGTGTATGTGTGTGTGCATGCACACATGTACATGTGTGTGTGCATGTATGTGTGTGTATGTCTGTGTTTGGTCCCACCAACTACCCAGATACTGAAACGTTTTAAGAGTTACAAATACTGTCTTTCCATATAGGAATGTAAACATTTCACCTTTGGTAAGTCCCTTATATGACTTCTCTTTGCTGTTTACTTTTTCATGCTTCTTCTCATTCTTGTGTTTGAAGGTCAAATTTTCTTTTCAGCTCTGGTCTTTTCATCAAGAATGCTTGAAAGTCCTCTGTTTCATTGAAAGACCATATTTTCCTCTGAAGTACTATACTCAGTTTTGCTGGGTAGGTGATTCTTGGTTTGAGTCCTAGTTCCTTTGACTTCTGGAATATCCTGTTCCACGCCCTTCGATCCCTTAATGTAGAAGCTGCTAGATCTTGTGTTATCCTGATTGTATTTCCACAATACTGGAATTGTTTCTTTCTAGCTGCTTGCAATATTTTCTACTTGACCTGGGAACTCTGGAATTTGACCACAATGTTCCTAGGAGTTTCTCTTTTTGGATCTCTTTCAGGCGGTGATTGATGGATTCCTTCAATACTTATTTTGCCCTCTGGTTCTAGAATCTCAAGGCAGTTTTCCTTGACAGTTTCATGAAAGATGATGTCTAGGCACTTTTTTTGATCTTGGCTTTCAGGTAGTCCCATAATTTTTAAATTGTCTCTCCTGGATCTATTTTCCAGGTCAGTTGTTTTTCCAATGAGATGTTTCACATTCTCTTCCATGTTTTTATTCTTTTGGTTTTGTTTTATGATTTCTTGGTTTCTCAGAAAGTCATTAGACTCCATCTGTTCCATTCTAATCTTGAGAGAACTATTTTCTTCAGTGAGCTTTTGAACCTCTTTTTCCATTTGGCTAATTCTGCTTTTGAAAGCATTCTTCTCCTCATTGGCTTTTTGAACCTCTTTTGCCAATTGAGTGAGCCTATTTTTCAAGGTGTTATTTTCTTCAGCATTTTTTTGGGTCTCCTTTACGAAGGTATTGACCAGTTTTTCATGCTTTTCTTGCATCTTTCTCATTTCTCTTCCCAGTTTTTCCTCCACCTGTCTAACTTAATTTTCAAAATCCTTTTTGAGCTCTTCCATGGCCTGAGCCCACCGGACATCCACCTGGGATGTCTGGGATAGAGAGGCCCCGACCTCCCCATCCTTCCCTGATGGCAAGCATTGTACTTCTTCATCAGAAATGAAGGGAGGAAGGAACATCTCTTCCCCAAGAAAGTAGCTCTCTATGGTATTATTTTGCTTCCTTTTTCTGGGCATTTTCCCAGCCAGTTACTTGACTTCTGAGATTCCTCTGCACCCCCGCCTAGATCTGCCCAGCCAGTGCTTGGGGTCTGAGATTCAAATGCTGCTTCCCAGCCTCAGGGCTTTCCACTGCAGGTACGGCTGCTATTCAATGTGAACTTAAGTTCTGGCGCTTGGGTGGGGGCAGGGCCGCCTCCCAGGCTCAGTTCCCTCTGGGGGTTTATGCAGAGACCTTCAATAATGGAGCTCCTGCCTGCGACCGCCACTGCCTCTGCCATTCCCTCCTCTGCTGCCTCCCGAGGGGGCCCCCGAGTCACGGAGACACCCCACTCCCCTCTCGGCCAGCCCAGACATCTCTCTCACTGACCTGTAGCGTCTGTGGGTGGAGGGACCTTCATGGCTGCCGGAGATTCCGTCTCTGAAGCCTGCTC
Organism: Bettongia penicillata ogilbyi; assembly: GCA_023548195.1. Lineage (NCBI taxonomy): Eukaryota > Metazoa > Chordata > Mammalia > Diprotodontia > Potoroidae > Bettongia > Bettongia penicillata. The sequence goes on along the minus strand of JAJHZJ010000315.1, from coordinate 10,871,779 downwards.
GGATCTGCTCCTCTGGGGCCGTTACCAGGACAGCACAGGGGTGGGCTCCGCTGTCTGCAGCGCGATGGACCCCTGGGGATGTCTCTGCAATGGAAATCTCTTCCACTGCGTTGGTGGGTGCTTGCTCTGCTCCAGAATTTGTGGGGAGTTCTCTTTACAAGAAATTTATGGGCTGTGGATTCGGAGCTAGCATACGTGAGTGTTTCTACTCTGCCATCTTGTCTCCTCCCCTCAATTTCTTTTTCTAAGAAAGGGTTATTTAAGTGTTCAACTTCCTCTTCTGCTAATCTGGGCAACTTATTTTTTTTTGTAAATATTCATCTATTTCATGTAGATTGTTAGATTTATTGTCATAGAGTTGGGCAAAATAACTTCTAATAATTGCTTTAATTTCTTCTTCATTGGTGGTGAATTTACTCTTTTTATTTTTGATTCTTGTAGTTTGGTTTTCTTTTTTTAAATCAAATTAACCAGTGGTTTATCTATCTTACCCGTTTTCTCCCCCAAACAAAACCAGCTTCTGGTTTTATTTAGTAGTTCATTAGCTTTCTTTCAATTTTACTCTCATCTCTCATCTCACTGATCTTTATTTATTTAGAAATATAAAATTTCTCCTAAGTACTGCTTTGGCTGCATCCCATAAATTTTATTATATCATCTAATTGTTTTCATTCTATTTAATGAGATTATTTATTGTTTCTGTGATTTGTTCTTGGATCCATTCATTCTTTAGGATTAGATTATTTAGTTTCTAATTAATTCTCAATCTATGTTTCCATGGCCCTTTACTAAATGTTTTTATTATTACATTGTGATCTGAAATGGATGCATTTAATATTTCTGCTTTTCTGCATTTACTTGTGAGATATACCCTAATACATAGTCAGTTTTAGGTGTTACATACCACTGAAAAGAAGATATATTCTTTTCTCTTCCCATTCATTTTTCTCCAGAAGTCTATCCTATCTAACTTTTCTAAAATTCTATCCATCTCATTAAATTCTTTCCTCTTTATTTTTTGGTCAGATTTGTCTAGTTCTGAGAAGAGAATGTTGAGATCCTCCACTAGTATAGTTTTATTGTCTATTTCCTCCTGTAACTCGTTTAACTTTTCCTTTAAGAATTTGGATGCATAAATGTTTAGTCGTACCTTTTCTTTCGCAATACCAACTTGCTGTTAGCCATTTTTTCCCATCCAGAGAGTTGCTCGGCAGAGAAAACAATCAAAATGGGAATCAAAAGCTCTACCTTCTCTCTTTCATTGGTTGTCCTTGAAGTGTAATCCAGTCCCTTCTTTGATTCCCTTCTTATTCTGCAATGGAGCTTTAAGAAACCCCTTTTTTGTTGTCCTTAGCCTTCCTTGCTCCCCTCAGCTCCATTCTGCTCCTTAACATTCCAGACAGTATTTTACAGGACCATATTAATCTTCTTTGGTCTGCTCTTCTGGCTTTGGTGTCTAAGTTTGTTATTGAATGCATTCATACCTGTCTCTTTAGAAAACTCCGCTTTGTCCTCTTTATCAAAACTTTCTCCTTTTATCTTCAGATTCAGTTCTTGAGAGATTCCCCTCTCTGTTGTGCTGGCTTCCCTGATGAAATCTTAGTCCCTGGGATCCTCCTACCTATGCTTTCCATGGACACTTTTGAAATCTCTTCCCCTTCAATCAATAAAATCCATAAATTAATAAAGATTTGTTAAGCACCCCCATTTGTATCTGGAATTGTGCTATACACTGGGGATAGTGAAAGAGGCAAAAGCTAATCCTTTCTCCCAAGGAATTTACAATATAATGGCAATTAATCTAGAATCCATTTCAGATTCTGTGTGGATTCTCCTTTTCTATCATAAGTTCTAAAGTGGAGTGATACACACACACACACACACACACACACACACACACACATTCTTATCATTTTGACTCCAGGAACCATTTTCTCCTTGTTGAGAAGACTCAGATCCAAAATATAATTTGTCTGAATCCTCTATTTTTGAAGTATGAAATTAGCATTACCAAGCTAAGAGAACAAATATTTATTAAGTATCTACTATGTGGCAAGCACTGTGGTGAGCATTTTACAAATATCACAACACTCTGAGGTAGGTACTGTTATGATCTCTGTCTTTACAGTTGAGGGAACTGAGGCAGGTAGCAGTTAAGTGACTTGCCCAAAGTCGTAGAACTAGTAAGTGTCTGAGGCTGGATTTGAACTCAGGTCTTCTTGACTTCAGGTATCCACTGGATAACCTAGTTTCCTCAAGTCAAGATTTTATTAGCTCTTCCACTTGTGGCAAAGATAGAGAGAGGAAGGAAGGGAGAAAGAGAGAGACAGAGACAGAGAGAAAGAAAGCAGGCACTAATGCTTTTCTTGATCATTGAAGTCCCTGTGATTACCACTGTGCCAGACTTAGGACTTCAAATATTTCCTGTCTGTTCACATAGCTTATAGTATACTTTGTTGAGAACGTCTTCCTTTTTTCCTCTGCTGATGTTCCCCCAATTGCTGTTTGCCATGTTTATTTCTCCCCTCTCCTTCCTATATTTCTTTCCATGAGTCTGTCTTCTTAATAGACCATGCCACTCCACTTCCCTTTCTCTACAACCTTTTTTTTTTGAATAAAGTATATCTCTTCAGAGAGGCAGCTTGGCATCGTGGAGACAGATCTGGCCTTGGAGCTAGGAAAACCTGTCTTCAAGTCTAACCTTTGACACATGTTGACTGAGAGACCTTGGACAATGCACTTAATCTCTTAGCGCTCCAGACACCTCCCAGGCCAGGTTGCATTGGTAGAGGGAGTTTTCTCACTTTGGAGTCCCTCATACCAAATAAATCCAGTCCTTCTCCATCTAGAGCCATCTGTCTTAGACCACTGAGTCTTGGCAGTATCCAGGAAGTCATTTTGGTCTCCTAGGATCTCAAGTTCACCTTGCTTCAGATATGACTTGGGGCTGAGGCAGAAGACAAAGGTACCATCACCTCTTCAGGGCAATGGACAACCATTCTCCCCGAGGACATTAATACTGGTCCTAACTCCTCCTGAGGTCTATTGTAAGGAAAATGCTTTTGTAACTTTAAAAAGAGGAGCCGCTGCCGCCATTAGTTCATTTATCCATTCTGCCATTTGATTCTATAAACAGTTATTAAATGCCTGTTATTTAGGAGACACTGGGGACGCAAGACCCAAAACAACAAACATTCATCGAGCGCCTACTCAGAGCAGAGCCCTGTGGGAGATGCAAGAATAAATAAGACACCCATCGCCTGCCCCCGCACAGTTCACTGCGTAGTGGGGGCCAGAGCACAGACCCAGATTACTAGCATGCTCAGTGACAGGGGCATGGAGAAGCATCCGGGAAGCTCCAAGGAGGAGAAAGATGATTTCCAACTATGAGGGAAGGAGGCTTCATTGACTATCAATTAAGAGAAGTGGGACGAGTTACAAGGGAATAGTCTAATTAAGGTGTGTGAGTAAGATTCAGGATGGGAATAAATCTTTTAGAGTTCTTTACTGAGATCATGGAGTCACAGATGTAGAATTAGGAAGGATCTCAGAGCACTCCAAGCCGAGCCCTTTATTTTATAGATGAGGAAAATGAGGCCCAGAGAAGTGAATTGATTTGCCCAAAGTCATAAAGTGGCAGAGCCAAGATACTCTTTTCCATTTCACCATTTCACCCTAGTATTCCCATGATTGCATGATACCATCAGTGTGAGCACCCCCTGTAATCTTAACTCCTCCATGCCCTCACATTTGGGGTAATTATTCTCCATCTCCCCAAATAATCCTCCAGAGAGGATAACTCAATGCATAGGAGACCTCTATGATCACTTCAGATACTTCCTGGATACCCATGAGACGTTAAAGCTCCCCATCTCTTATCCTTTGCCTTTACCATATGACTGACCCACCTCCTTTTCTGATCCTATGTGTCTCTGGTATCAGTTCTACCACCTCTCATGGGCAGATCATTGCTGTCGATAGACTGCAATAAGTTCATACCCACCAGTTCAAGCCTGCCACATTCAACCTATGAGAAAATGAGAAGCTCATTTTCATTCTTTGTACCTCAGTTTTCTCATCTGTAAAATGAATGATCTCTGAGACCTCTTCCAACTCTGTACCCGTAATCCTAGGACCTTCTGATATTTCCATTGCTTTGAATCACCTACTGTTCTAATTCTGCAGAGTTGCTGGGATACCATGATTCATAGCCTTCAGACATCATGGAAGACTCTCAGTTGGGGTTTTTGTTTTGGGGAGCTCTTTGGGAATCATGGAAAGTACTGATTAGTTTCCCAGGTAGTCAGTAATATTTATTAAGCCCTTATTATGTACCAGGCCCTAGAGGGGCCTTATTATGTACCAGGCCCCTAGAGGGGGACCATAGAGGGCCTTATTATGTACCAGGCAATAGAAAGGCAGAAAACAGATCCTGCCCTTTGTTCATTTTTTTTTTCCAGTTGTGTCTGACTCTCCATGACTATATTTGGAGTTTTCTTGGCAGAGATACTGGAATGGTTTGCCATTTCCTTCTCCAGATCATCTTACAGATGAGGAACAGAGGCAAACAAGGTTAAGTGACTTGCCCAAGGTCATTCAGCTAGTAACTGTCTGAGGACTGATTTAAATTTAGGGAGATGAGTCTTCCCAAAAACAGGCCCAGCACTCTCCATCCAGTGCACCACCTAGCTGCCTAGTGTGCAAATAACTATGTATAAACAAAAAGAGACAAGTTAGAAATAATCAATAAAGAGAAGGTACCAGCATTAAAAGGGATGAGTAAAGGCCTCTGGTAGAAGGTGGTACTTGAAGGAAGCCAGAAGGCAAGAGGAGGAGGAATATTCCAGATATGGGGGACAGCCAGTGCAAATACTTGGCATAGGGACATGTTCCTCTTGTGTGAGGAACAGCAGCGAGGCTATTGTCACTGAACCCCAGAGTACATGGGGGAGGACTCTAAGATCTAATAAGACTGGAAAAGTGGGAAGGGACAGGTTATTAAGGGATTTGAATGCCAGAGGATTTTATATTTTTTCCTAGAAGTGATAGGGAGCCATTGAAGTTTATTGAGAGTCATAGGTGACATGGTCACAAGATCACTTTGGCAACTGAGGGGAGGATAGATTAGAGACCTGAGGGAGGGAGACCCACCAGTAGGCTAGTGCAGTAGTCCAGGCCTGTGCCAGAATATGAGGAATGTCATGGTTACCTTCCTAGTTTGGGGATTACTGTTTAAGGACTTTGGCAAACTGGAGAATGATCAGAAAGCAACCAAGATGATGAAGGTCCATGTGTCCCAAATCACATGAAGATCCATTGAAGGAAGTGGGGATGTTTAGCCTGGAGAAGAGGCATGAGCATTGGGAGGCAGGGCGTGACAAACTGTTTTCTAGTCTGTCATGTGGAGGAAGAATTATTCCATTTGATCAGAGAGGGCAGAACCAGAAGTGGGTAGATGCTGAAAGATGTCAGTTAAGACTTGGGAAAGCTTCTTGGCTCTCCAAAGGTCTCCATGAAGGAGCTTGACAATCATTTGTTAGGTATGTTATAGTGGGGTTTCCTTTGTGTATGGGTTGGCCCCCACAGCAATGCTCAGATTCTGTGATTCAGATGGGAGACTTTTGAGTAGTCAGTGGACCTTTGACGACTTTCATTTCTTAATCCTTAGGCCATCTCTTCCAACATATTTTCACCATCTTCTCTCATACCCACTATCATGTGGAAGTCACATTAATTAAGGTTAATGCTTGTTGATCTGGTCATTGACTTGGCTCAGAGGATCTCGGGCTCTATGTCCTTTGTAAGAATTGTTGGTATATATGTGACAATTCTTTTCAAGAAAAATCACTCAGTGTTCCATGAAATGAGGTTTCTTCTGTTGCCCGTGAACACCAATTGAAACATCTTTGCCCATTCTTTTGTATCAAGCCCTCTGAGCAGAGCCCAGAAGCTGTCTTATCCTTTAGCTGAAACTTCTTTTCAAAACTAGTCCCATTTATGTAGGGAATTTCACTGTTCCTGGGTTCATTTCCTGTAGCCTAGAGTGGGTCAGCCTATCTGTCACTGGTCAAGAACTTCACGTTTGGGGAGCCAGGCCCATAAATGGGCTCAAAACCATGATTCTTTGCATCTTTTGCCCCACTCCACCCTTTTCTCTACTCTATGACTGTCTCCACAAAAGTGAAAAGGACCTACACAGGACAGAGACCTAGTTTGTATTTTCCTTTGTTTCATGGGATGCCATGGTCAAAGATTGGTCTAATGGCCTACCTCTTGAGGATGAAAGTAGGCCACTAAGCTAATTTGGTCTTTAGACAACAGACGTAGTTGGGGGCCAGACCTTTGCTAACTTGGTAGATCCTGCCAGGCCTTGTAGGTCACTGCTGTGCCATGAGGAGCCAAAGGAGGCTTGCTGTGAGGAAGAAGGGAGTTCTGTGAAGGCAAAATTGTGTGGAAGAATTTGTTTTCTTTCAAAGTTAGTATTAAAGTCATTTACTTTGAAATGAAAAGGTCACAGGGTACAGTGAGGTACCGTAGCAGGGGAAGTGGAAAGAGTTCTGGATTTGAAATCAGAGGACCTGAGTTCAAATCATGGCTCTTCCATTTACTACCTGTGTGACTTTGGGTAAGTCACTTAACCTCTTGAGCCTCAGTTTCCTCATCTGTAAAATTAGGGAGAGGTAGACTTGAATGAACCTGAAAACTTGGCTCTAAATCTATGAACTAAGAATGAGCAAATCTAGTTTCTCTCCCTGCCTTTACCATTATATGGCCTTGGCCTTTCCCTGGGCCTCAGTTTCCTCATCTGTGAGAAAGGGGAACATTGTATTCAGTGGTTTCTGAACCTGATGAGCTCTGAAAATCTGATTCTGAGAGATGTAGATGGCCCTTAAAAATTGGATTTCAACAGCTAGGGATGGCAGGAGAACCTAGGGAAGACAGAGAACCTTACTGCATCTTCCCATTTGTTCTTTCTCAGGTGTCGTAGACTTTGAGGAGTACAGCTCAATGGCCCTTCCGGAAGGCAAGTACGTGTGGGGGCCCCTGGAGGCCCTGCCTGGGCCCCCCACCCCCTAGCCCCTTACCCCTGTCCTAGGGTCTGGTCAGACCCCAGAACCCCTGGAACTGGACAGTGGAGGGGAAGGGGGATGTGGCTTGGTGGTATAGGTTGGGGTCCTTCCTTTCTCCTTGTCTTCCCCCACCCCTGGCATCCAAATTCAGGGAGCTTCCAGATTCCATTGTCCCTTCGCTTGGGGTTCAATGCCCTTGTCCATCCCCTCCCTTCCCTCCCTATTCCCCCCTCCCCAACACATAGGTGGGAGACGCCTCCGAGGCAGTGGTGGGAGCAGGCCCTTCAGAATCCCTGGGCTGAGCCGGAGGGAGCGTGAACATCGGCCATCGTAAGACTTATCTAGCCCTGCAGAGAGCCTTGGTCCCACCTCAGGGTGGCCACCAGGCCTCCTTCCCCTCTTCTGGGTGATCCTGACTTGGAGTGGGCTGGGTATAGTAGATGATCAGAGAGCCAAGGATCAGCATTGAGAGAGTTGGGGCTCATGATCCTAGGAGTGGGAATAGAGAAGGGAGTGTCATGGGACTAAGATACCCTTGGGATGGGGAGAGCATTGGGTTGGGATGGAGGACTAGGGGGTGAGACACAAGGCCCTGAGGGAATAAGGGAGTTGGGAGGAGGATACTGAGCACAGAGGGGCTGAGAGTCTACGGGAAGGGAGATGAGCAAAGATGGGGTCTGAGGGAGCTGGAAGGGAACTGGCCTCTAATGGTTTGGGATCTTCCTTCTCCAGGGACTCCCCAGAGGCTGAATCAGTGGTGAGTAGGGGCCATGAGAGTTCTACTCCCCTCCACAAGCCTGAGATCTGTCAGTTCTACTGGATGGGGCCCCAGGCTGAGTACTGAATGAGGATGAAGGCAGAGTGACTCCTATCCCTAGTCAGAGAATACAGCATGCCACAGCTTGAAGAAACTGACCTTAAAGACCATTCATTTTTCTCAGGGAGTGGAGGAAGGGAAAGGGAGTTGGTGCAGGTAATTGAGACCCAGAGAGACAAAGGGACTTCCCCAAAGTCACATTGTGGGTCAGTGGCAGAGCCTGGAACCAGTCTGTAGCTATTGGTCAGCAAGCATTTATTAAGCTCTAAGCCAGGCACCATGCCAAGTGCTAGGGATAAAAATAAAGGCAAAAAAATTCAGACCTTGCTCTCAAGAAGTACACATCCTAATGTGGAAGAAAACGTGTATTTGTCTAGGGAAATGCAGGATCCATACTATGGAGTATGAGAAGGTTATGTAAAGTTCAAGGCATTCACAGTTGCTGTGGTGCCCAAAGGGCCTCTGGCAGAACTTGAGCTGGGTCCTGAAGGAAGTAGGGGAGCTTAGGAGTGGAGGTGAGGAGACAGGGCCTCCCAGGTATGGGGCAGAGCCAGTGGGAAATGAAGTGTTGGGATTGAGGAGAGAGCTCAGCATGGAAGGGGGAAAGGAGAGCCTGGGCTATTCCAGGAGGGTTGCTGTGTTGGTCTGAGGGGGCATGGAATGGGGCGGGAGGCCTTCTTCTTTCCCAGTGCCTCTGACACACCTGTTCCCCCAGACCTGCCCTGTAGTGGATGAGGAAGGCTTCACTGTCCGGCCGGATGTCAATCAGAACAATATCCTTCCCAGATCCAGGGAAGTGGGGCTTGGGGAGCAGAGCCAAGACGGCCTTGCCGTCCCCCTCGCCCCCTTCTCAGCCAGCCAGGTGCCCTTGCCCTGGGCTGGCTAAGCTCAGAATTCAGGCCTGGAAAGTGGTGAATGGTCACCACCTTGTGGCCAACATGGAGAATGGCAGCCAGGCCACCAGCGGGTGCTGGACCCTGGAGCCAACTAAAGATGAAATCACAGTAACATTGGCTAATAATAGATTGGGCTTTGATTTAATTAGCCTGGAGAATTCCCAGGTAAAGACACTCCTTCTGCCAGTGCAGTTCTGCAACTGATAGATCTGGAGAGTTTCCTAGAGCTGGCTTGGAAAGAAAACAGAAATGATAATAATGAGTAATAAACAGCGTGGCGTAGTGGATCTAGAACCAGGAAGATGACCTAGGTTCGAGTCCTGTTGATGACACATACTGGTGTGTGATCCTGGGCAAGTTACTGCATTTCTTGGGGCTCCAGGTGAGTGGCAGGGACCGACTGGAGTTGGCAGAGGGAAGGAGCTCACCTGGGAGTTCCCTCTATCAACGAGATCACAGGGGCAGTCTTCATCCCTCATAATAATTAATGATGATGAGGATGACATGCAGTCTACCTTCAGGGAGGCCTCTGAGTGAGAAAAGAAATGTGGGGCTACTGGGGTATAGGGAGAGACACGTTTCTAAGGGAACCCCTGGTCCATGGAAGGAAGGGAGGAAGGAAGGAAAGGAAAGGAGGAAAGAAAAAAGCATTCGTTACATTCTACTATGTGTCAAGAACTGTGCTCAGTACTTTACAAAAAGGATCTCATTTGCTCTTCCCAATAGCCCTGGAAGATAGGTGCTATCATTATTCCCATTTTATAGGTAAGGAAACTGAGTCAAACAGAAGTAAGGTGACTTGCCCAGGACCACACAGCTTTCTGGAGTTTCTTAAGTTTCTGGAGCTATCTCTGAACTCGTCTTCTTGGCTCTACCCATGATACCACCCACCTAGCTGCTTCTCTGGGGAGAGATATGGCCTTTGATATCAGGGGTCCCTCAGAAACATACATGGTATCATAGATGTGGAGCAAGAAGGGGCCTTAAAGTCATCTAGTCCAAATCCCTCATTTTACAGATGAGAAAACAGGCCCAAGAGTCAAGATTAGAATCCAGTCCTCAGATTCCATCTCCATCACCAAAAGAGAAATTATTTCCTGTCTGTCCATCTGTTCATCACTGTCTATCGCCAAATAGAAATTATTGCTAGATCTTCTGTGGAATTAGAGACTCTCTCCATTCAAGGCTTGGGCATGATGTGGAGATGCCTGCAGTGGAGGCAGGAGATGGGGGAGGAGGGAGTGTCACAGTCCTTTACTTTCTCCTTGACCCCGAGCACCAGAGCGGGAGAACCCACGCTTCTGCTCCTCTAGTGACTCCGACTATGACGATGACGAGGAACCCCGAAAGTTCTTTGTACAAATCAAACCGGCCCCGCCGCCCAGCCAGTCCCGGGACACCGAGGCTGCCGCGGCCCAGCTCAAAGCCACGGCAGGCAGTCTGATCCTGCCACCAGGCCCTGGGGTAAGGAGCTGGGCAGTGGGGGAGACGATGAATGAGGAACAGTGGAAGGTCAGAGGTCATGGTCATGGTGGCCCAAGGAGAGCAGAGGCCCCATGGGGCAGATAGGTGGGTGGATGTGGGGGCTCCTCCTGACACCCCTATTCCATTCACAGGGCACCATGAAACGCCATTCCTCCCGTAAGTGCCAGTGGTTGTTGCCAGGCTGGGGGGCGGTGGGAGCAGGTGGGTTCAGACCAGGTCCTGGCCCCAGCCTCCTTCTGGAGCCCCTGGCTTCTTTCAGGGACTCCCAGTCCTCTGGGGACTCCATAGGATTGAGTGGCTGGACTGAGTGGGAAGGAGGGCCTCTGGGGATCCCAGGTGGGCGGATCTTGTTGGTAATGGGTGGGGGAGTGTGGCAAGCTTAAACTGAGATGTGGGGTCTTTTACAGGGGAGCTGTCAGGGAAACCACTGAGGCCTCACTCGGCCTCCAGAGCCATCCGGTGTGTATGCGTGCAGGGGAGGGAAGGGGGTGCAACAAATCAGGGTGCATCTATGTGCTCCCACACCAAGGACCCCTGTCCTGTGCTCCAATGTCTTTTCCCCTCGAGCCCCGTGTTTAATCCCTCCCCTCCCCATCACTTGGAGCCAGGATCCAGCTGTAAACTCCACCCCTCCCCCATCTCCAGATGTGCAGAAAAGCCCCAATCAGACGTGCAACTGTCGAAGGCCCTCTTTGGCCCTCCTCTGGAGTCAGCCTTGGAGCCAGAAGACTTTCCAGGTGACGCTGCGGGATAGGCCATTTAGAGGAGGCCAGGCTGTGCAGCTAGACTCCCACCTCTCTGATCCCCTGCTTTTCCTCTCCCACTACCCTTCTCCAGGCTCTGGCAGCTACGGCCTTACCTCCAGCCCTTCCCCCTTCTCCTCCTCCTCCCCAGAGAATGTGGAGGACTCTGGTCTGGACTCCCCATCTCACCCAGCCCCAGGTCCCTCTCCAGACTCCTGGGTTCCCCGACCAGCCACACCTCAGAGTCCCCCTGTGGCCAGGAGGCCTCTTAGTTCCCCACCAGCCCGGCCCCACACCTGCCCTGCCTGGACTGCACCAGGGGGACCTCCAGGATCTGAGCCCAACCCTGACCCCTGGGCAAGTGACGGTGAGTCTGAGCCCCCTCCTCTGTCCCTAACCCATTCCCAAAGTGTCTATTTCTCCCACGTTCGGGGATCTTAGAATCCCAGAGATAGGAGGGCCCCCCAGGAAGCCCTGATGGGTCTAGACCAACCTCTTTCTCTCTTCAGTTTTCCCAGGAGGTCTAGCCCGTGCTCATATACTCCCCATTATAGAGCCTCTGAAGACAAATATACTCAGGGAAACTGAGTCTTCTGCCTTTCCCTTCCTTTCCAAGCTTCCTGGGGGGATGAGGGTGGAATGGATGTGGAAGGGAGGCCGTGGGATGTAGTGGAAAAGACCCTAGTCTTGGACACTGGAGGACAAGGTGCTTTGCACTGCCCTGACTCTTGGTATACAACCTGGAATGTCTCTCTTCCCCAGTATGAGCCTCAGTTTCCTGATTTGCAAAACTGAGAATATAATCTTTATACACCCTGCAGGGGACTATTGTGAGGAAACCACTTTGTAAACTTTGAAGTGTTATTAGAAATTCTAATCACTGTTAATGTGTATCTTATGGATGCTGAGTTCAAATCCTGCCCCATACACTTAGGTTGCATGAGCCTGGGCAAGTCACTCAGCCCCTGTCAGCCCTGTTTTCCTCACGAGGATGACAGTAACACCTACCACACAAAGTTGTTGAAAGGGTCAAATAATGAGATGTTATAGACATACACATATCTATATATCGATATGTGTGTGTGTGTGCGCGCGCGTGCACAGCTAGAGCTTTGCAAGCCGTACCATAGTATACAAATGTATTACTACTGTTATAACTATTGTTTTCACCCATCTCTCATCCCACAATGCCCAGACCTAGTTCCCGCTCTGCCTGATGCAGGGGCCCGCGAGGGACAGGCAGTGCTACCCAGAAGAGGCCACTCCAGGAAGACACCTAGTGCCCTCACCCGGAGCAATGGAGACCTGGTAAGGGTAGGCCGGCCCCCTAGGGCCTAGGGCTGGCTGACCTCTCGGCACATGCTTCACTTCCTGTAGTACATGATGCTCGAAAGTTCTGGGCTGTGCCAGCTGCCAGAGCAGGGAGTAGGGAACCTGGATGGCTAGAATGGAGGTGGGGTATAGAGAAATGGAAAGAGACTCTAAGGACAGCATAAGGGGAGGTGGGCACTGGGCACTGCCCATGGGATGCTCTTACCTCTGCCCACATAGCCTGGAGTAGGGAGTCACACCCCAGCTCCTGGTTCTGGGCCTCTAATGAAGAGGGTCAGATGTGACCTCTGACCCACTCCAAGGACCTCCACTTTGCTCCACAGTCTCGTTCCTTGAGCCCCTCCCCGCTGAGTTCCTCCGTCCCTAGCAGCCTCCCGGAGAGGAGCAGTGGCTTTTCCCAGTCAGGCCTCGGTATGTCTTGGGCTCTCGGGACAGGGGTGGAGGGGGAACCTGAGCTTTCTGTGCAGCGGACAGGGCTCAAGTCCTGAGAGAGAGCACATGGAAGACTGTTGGACTGTTGTAACCCCCTTGAGGTCAGGGCCTGTCTTGTGTGTCCCCACACTGACTGACTGACTCAATTTAAACTTAAAAGACCAAGGTTCCCATCCCCAGCTGTGCCCTGGTTAGCCAAGTGTCCTTGGGCAGTTAACATCTATAGGCCTCAATTTTCTCCTCTAGGTAGTAGTTAGAGAGGAGACCTCCTGGGAAGCCTGCCAGCTCTAAATCCTATGATCCACTAAGCACCTAAGAGGCCTTCATGTGGAAAAAGGATTAGCCTTTTTTGTGTGGCCCCTGAGGGCAGAACTGGAGCAGTGCATGGAAGAAGCCCGGGCAGGCAGGTTTTGGCTCCAAGTTAGGAAAAACTTGGAAGGATGAGAGCTGTTCAGAAGTGGAATGGGTTACCTTAGGTGGGTAGTGAGCTCCCCATCACTGGAGGACTCCAAGGAGAGCCTGGACCACCTGTTTCTAAGGGCATTCCTTTCTGCAGTCCCTCCCTTCTTACTGGGACATGCTGTAATTCTGAGTCCTAGCTTTGCACCAGACTTGCCTTTTATGAGTTTTCCCCCTCACTGGGCCTTAGTTTCCACATTTGTAAAATGAGGCCAGATTTAATTATCCCTAAGGATTCTCCCAGCTGTTATCACCTGGCACGATGCTTTGAGAAGGAACCCCTGGGGCAAATTATCTCTCATAAAAGAGGCAAGAAAAAGACTTTTCAATGGAGAGAAAAAGGGGGGAGGTGAAAGGAAAATGTGAAGCTTACTCTCATCACATTTGGCTCAAGGAAGGAATAAAATGCACGCTCATTTTGGTATGAAAACCTATCTTACACTACAGGAAAGTGGGGGAGAAGGGGATGGGGGGATGATGATGGAAGGGAGGGCAATGGGAGGAGGGATAATTAGAAGTAAACACTCTTGGGCAGGGACAAAGTCAAAGAAATGAGGGGCAGGATAGGATGGAGGGAAATATAGTTAGTCTTATACAACATGACTGTTAAGGAAGTCATTTGTAAAACTTCACATATATAGCCTATACTGAATTGCTTGCCTTCCCAGTGGGGATGGGGGGGCGGAGAAAGGAAGGGAGAGAAGTTGGAACTCAAAGTTTTAGGAACACCTGTTGAGTATTGGTCTTGCATACAACTGGGAAACAAGAAATACAGGTAATTTATCTTGCTCTACAGGACAAAAGAGAAGATGGGGATAAGGGAAGGGAGGGATGTTAGAAGGGAGGGGAGATTGGTGATAGGGGTAATTAGAATGCTCAGAGTTTTGGGGTGGCAGGAGGGGAGAGATGGGAAGAAAATTTGGAACTCAAAATTTTGTGGAAATGAATGTTGAAAACTTAAATAAATAAATTTAAAATAATAAAAAAAAGGAGCCCCTGGGGCTGAAAGCTGATCCTGTCTTGTCTTTTCCCTCTCTGCAGGGATCTCCAGAGGCCCAAGCCCCGTGGTGCTAGGCTCCCAGGATGCCCTGCCTGTAGCCACAGCCTTTACAGAGTATATCCATGCCTATTTCCGGGGCCAGGATGCCCCCAGGTAGACCACAAACTGGAGTAGATGAGGTTGAGGGGGAAAGAGGGGGATCAAAAGAGGGGGGTCAGTCTGACCAGGGTTCTATCACTCATTCTACTTTGTCTCCCAGGCTTCTTTAGTTCTTCTCCCTAAAGATCCCCCCAGGCCACTGGATGGTCAAATGGACACAGACCAGGGCTTGAGATTAAAGATAGAACCAAAAATGAGAATTGAGGGCCCCTAAACTAACACTGCACCACCTTGAGTGAGGCTCTTCACCTTTCTGGGCCTCGGTTTCTGTCTTTGTAAAATAGGGTTATAGCCCTTGCTGGCATCCTGACCATCCTCTTCTCAAATTCTGAGACTCAAGTGAGATCATGGATGAGAAAGTGCACTGTAGACAATAGAGTAGTGTCAGATGTAGTGGCAGGCCCAGGATATCCCTAATAGAGCTAGCGTGACAAAGTGGGTAGAAGAGGGTAGGCCTGATTTCACATTTGGCCTGGAAAACGTGCTGCTGGCTGACCACACCTCTTAGTAGCCCAGGCAAATATCTGAGACTAGAAATGCCAGATAAGGCATGAGTCTGTGTCTGGAGAGGAGGGCTGCATCGCCAAGTGAGAACATCACAGGTCTTAGCAAAAGAAAAGGATAGAATATATATAAGAATATATAAACTATCCACTATATACTAATATGTTATATATTAATAAAACATTTAAAATAATAAAATTACAGTAAATATAGAAATATCTGTATATTAATTTGCTCTATATTCTATATAATATAACTTAATATAGAAATATTTTATATAATATATAAATACAATATGTAAAATATATTATATTGTAATACATTGTTATAGATCATGTTATAATTTATATGCTAAAATATTTATTTTAAACATATAATTAAATATTTATTCAATTTTATTTATTTGTAAACTTGTTTTGTATATTTATTTTATGGAATTTATATAATAAGAAATATAAGATAAATAATAAACAGAATACATAAAATACAATGTTAATAATGGCAACCTTGAGCACTATATATTTATATTATAGAATTTATATATAACAAATATGATAAATAATAAATGTAATAAAATACAATAGTGATTAGCAGTCACAACCTTGTGCACCTTTTAAGGTCACCAAGTGTTACAGGTTTTATCTCGTTTGGTTTTCACACCCTGGGAGGTAGGTGCTACTATGATCCCTATTTTATAAAGAGGGGAACTGAGACTGAGGTCTCAAAAGGTTAGTGAGTGTCTGAGGCAGGACTGACTCCGGTCTTCCTGACCCCAAGTCCAGCATTCCATCCATTGTGCCATAGCTCCTCCTTGGAAAGCTTTTCTCTGGAGGTGAGGATCAGGCCCAGGTGCCCACTTTGAGCTCTGTGCTCCACAGCTGCATGGTGAAGGTGACGGGCGAGCTGACCATGTCCTTCCCTGCGGGAATCGTGAGGGTGTTCAGTGGGACGATGCCCCTACCTGTGCTCAGCTTCCGTCTGGTCCACACAGCTGTCATTGAACACTTCCAGCCCAACGCTGACCTGCTCTTCAGGTGTGGAGGAGGTTCAGGTTAGGGCAGCTGGTTCAGCCAGAATGCCTGGGGTACCCTGGGTGCATGGGCAGGGGATGGGTTGGCTCATGAGATACAATCTGGATGACCAGAACTAGGATGATCCTGAGGGGATGGGGAGGGGGGAAAGAGGTGGGGGTTGGGGTAGGGATGGAGAGAAGAGCCAGGCTTTGACCTTAAAGCCAGAGCCAAGCAGCCCTAACCTTGCCTTACAGTGACCCTTCCCAAAGTGATCCAGCCACCAAGGACTTTTGGCTGAATATGTCTGCTCTGACGGGGCATCTACAGCGCCAGGCAGAACAGAGCCCAGCAGCCTCTTATTACAATGTGGTGCTGCTTAGGTACAAGGTAAGGCCTAGAAGGGTCACACAGGAGGAGGGGGACCCAGGGCGTACACCAAGGAGGATCTCAGCTGTAATGGGAAGGAGGGTGGTCTCAGAAGGCCTTGACCCAGGGATTGGAGCAGATGCCCAGGGAGATGATGGTGGCTTTCCATAGGCTCCCAAGGGGACAGGTTAGGGGGCACAAAGCCGGTACTGATCAGTACTATCACTTAGAGATAGGAGGGACCTTTGTGGATAGCAGGCTCTCTGGATGAATTAGGGTGCGGGGGGGCTCAGAAGACAAGACTCCACTATCCTAAGTTGCTCTTCTCTTCCCTGCCCAGTTCTCCAAGCCTGGGATCCAGTCAGCTCCTCTGCAGCTCAGTGCCCACTGGCAGTGTGGCCGTGCCCTGACCCAAGTCTCGGTGGAGTACAGTTACTGCCCAAGCGCCATGGCCCTGCCCACCCCACTCACCAACGTCCAGATCCTGCTGCCTGTTGAAGAGCCAGTCACAAACGTCCGTCTGCAGCCCGCTGCCAGCTGGTGAGCCCTCCCTGGGTTCCCTGGGTTTTCCATTGAGGTCGTGGATGTAGGGGACCTCATTATATTCTGAGATCCTGGGACCATCAGTCCACAAACCTTTCTAAAGAGCCTACAGCGTACCTAGCACTGTGCCAGGTGCTAGTGAGACAAACTGACCCTCACGACCTTACATACTATCCAGGGAAGCCACACGTATACGCATGAGTAAATACAAAATCCATCGTGTATTCAATATATTCAGAACAAATATAAGGTAATTGAGGTTGGAAGTTAGCAGCTGGGGGAGATCAAGAAAGAGCTCAGTAGGTGATGTGTAAGCTTTGGGGGAAACTAGAGATTCCCTGTACCAGGACTGGGAGCTGAGAAGGGCCTGCTGAATGAATGAATGTTGTCAATGAATCGTCAACTCTTCTTGACCCCTTTGGGGTTTTCTGGGCAAAGTTACTGGAGCGGTTTATCATTTTCTTCTCTGGCTCATTTTACAGATGAGGAAACTGAGGTAAATTGGGTGAAGTGACTTGCCCAGGGTCACACAGCTAGTAAGTGTCTGAGGATGGATTTGAACTCAGGTCCTCCTGACTCCAGGTCCAGTGTTCTATCCACTTCACCACCTAGCTGCCCAAATGTTTAAATACAAAAACATTTTATTAAGCATTTACCATGTGCTAGGTTCTTGGGACAGAAGTATAAGCAAGCAAGACAGACCCTCTCCTCAAGGAACTTACACTCAAATAAGGGAAGACTCCACATAATGGGGAAGTGGGATGGACCAGTGGGGGGAGGGGGGCTGTGGGGTGGGGGTGGGAAGTAGAGATGGTGAGCGTGAATTGTTTGGAAATGGCTGGAAAGCCTGTGGAAGATTAAAAGAGGAGCCCCAAGCTCAGCCATCAAGGGCTAGGGACCCAGGGCCAGAGTCTGAGTTCTGGTGGGAATGGGATAGGGAAGGGGCCAAGCCTGGTCAAGGAGGCTCAGCTGAAGGCTTTACCCTTTTCTACCTATAGGAACTTGGAGGAGAAGAGGCTCTTGTGGAGACTTCCAGATGTGTCAGAGGAAGGGGGTGAGCCAGTACCCTTGGTGGGGAAGGAAGGATGAGCTTCTGCTAAACTTCCTGGGCATCTTCCGTCCCCCAATTCTAAATTCTCCCCTCACAGAACCTTAAAACATAAATCTCAGAGCTGGGAGGGCCCTTAGAACACAGAATGTCAGGGCTAGGAGGGCCCTTAGAACACAGAATGTCAGGGCTAGGAGGGCCATTAGAATGCAGGATGTCAGAGCTGGGAGGGCCTTACAACACAGAATGTCAGAGCTAGGAGGGCCCTGAGAACATAGGATGTCAGAGCTGGGAGTGTCCTTAGAACAGAGAATGTCAAAGCTGGGAGGGCCTTTAGAACACAGGATGTCAGAGCTTGACCTTTAGAACATGGAGAGTCAGAGCTGGGAGGGCTCTTAGAACACAGAACACATTTATTAAATGCATACTGTATTCAAGGCATTGGGCCAAGTACTGTTAGATATGAGGATGAAAAAAGGTCTCAATCTCCGTCCTAAGGGGTAGAATGGGGGATTTGTTAGCTTGTCCACAAATAATTAGAATACGATCCATCAACAAGTGTGTTCTAAACATCTCCTATGTGCCAGCCACTCTGCTAAGCACTGGGGATGCAAAGGAAGATCCAGACTGTTCGGCCCTCCAAGGGCTCATGTTCTAATGGGGCAGATGCATCAGTGAGTAGGTGCATATAAGGTACACGCAGAGTGGATGGGGATTCAAGATGGCAGAGATCTAAACAGAGCACTCCAGGAAATGAGAGGAGAGAGAATCCAGGAGATTTTGTGCAGTGGCACTTAGCCAGTCATTGGTTGTGCTCCAGCAGCCACTTGCCTCCACTCTGGGAGCCCAGGCTGATGGGCATGGAGAGGTGGGGAATCCACCATGGAATCTCAGAGACTGATGAGGAGACTGGGGTCATGGGAGTCTGTGGGCCTTATATGGCTCTTTCCTCAGGCGTAGAAGGGTACTGGAGGGATTCCCAGGGTTAGGTAGACCAGCATCTAGCTGTCTTTACTCCCCCCGCAGGCCAAGGCCATCTCTCTGCCAGCTGGGAACCTCTGTCAGGGCCCAGCATGCCTGGCCCGGTGGCTGCCCACTTCACTAGTGAGGGCAGCACCCTATCTGGGGTGGATGTCGAGCTTGTGGGCAGTGGGTACCGCATGTCTCTGGTGAAGAGGAGGTTTGCCACAGGTACTGAAGGAGCCGTTCTCCCCCTTCCCCAGGGCTCCCTTTATCATCACAGCCCTAATTGGCCCTACTCCTGGGGTCCCCAAGAAAGCACCTGAAACGCTGCTTCCTGGAGGTGGTGGAGGGGTAGGGAGTGGGGTGGGGAATAGATTCAAGCCTGGGATTGGAGGAGAGAGAGGGAGCTGTTAGGGCTCAGCCTTCAGGGGGACCTCAGAGACTGCCAGGGGATCGAATGGTGGGGAGGACCTGAAACGCACCCAGAATGCAGAATCAAGAGAGGAATGCCATGCCATGACCCTGTGCCTAAGCAGCCCTTCACATTCCACAGGGACCTATCTAGCTGGCTGCTGAGCTGGAGAGGCTGGCTGTGCTGCTCCCTCTCTGGCCTTGGATTTGCACTTTGGCTTCATGGTGGGGCCTCCTCCCTCCTGCCCCACACCCCCAACTTTGGACCAGGTTGATCTAAACAGACACTGAGTGGCCCTAGCCCTCTGGGGAGGGGGGTGGAGGGTGTGGTGTGAACTGGGAGGGTTGGGAATTGGAGAGTGGGGGCCCAAAGTTCCCCAGCCTGGGCTGAGCCTGCAGGTTTCCTTCCCCCGGGTTTCCCCTTCCCTTCCATACTCCTCCTTCTCAGCCCAAGGTCAGCCCAGCACCTGGGGTTTTATGTCATTTGAATAAACACTCTATTTTCTAATAAAACCATTCCAGCTCTGGACCTCTTCTTATTTTGGGAAAGGGAGGCCAGCTCAGAGGAAGGGGGCTCAACTTGGCTACTCTGTGGTCTCTGTGGAGACCAGTCCAAGCTCTACATTGGAGGGGATTTGGCAAGGAAGAACTCACAAGATGAGCACGCAACAATGTTAGAACTCAGAATGTCAGAGTTGGAAGGGCCCTTAGAACACAAGATGTCAGAGTTGGAAGGGCCCTTAGAACACAAGATATCAGAGGTGGAGGGCCCTTAGAATCCGGGATGTCAGAGCTGGGAGGGCCCTTAGAACAGAGAATGTCAGAGCTGATAGGGCTTTAGAACAGATATCAAGACTAGGAGGCCCTTAGGACACAGGATGTCAGAGCTGGAAATCTTCCTTGAAATGCAGAACATGGAAATGTCAAAGCTGGCTAGAGGATCATGGTAGCTGCTGACCTTTGCATGGTGCTTTGAATGTTTGCCCGGTTTCCCACACAAGTTGTCTTCTGTCAGATCCCCACCTACCTTATCCCATTCTGCAGAAAAGAAGGCTGCTGGTCACTTATTTACTTTGCCAGTGGGTGGCAGAGGTCGGCTTCCACTGCACTGAAGTCTTTGTGTCCCCCAAGTCGCTGCCTTTAGGAACTTTGAGGTCTAAGTTTATGTTGCTATGACATAGAAAGCATGAATTGGAAAGAGTTTAGAAAATAGGTGGCATGTCCTTGGGCACAGGTCTGAGGTTCTGTACTTTGGGTCCTCTGCTTTTCTGACTCCTGTCCTGGGGCTCTTTCCCTGAATTCCCTTTCTTTCTGGGTTTTTTTTTTTTTTTTACATTATCTTTGGTATGTGTAGGAATCATGACTTTTTCTGAGTTCCTGGTCCTACCCTATCCTTACAAAGGTCATTCTTAGAAATGTAGCCTCTGTTCCTGGTGCCTAGCCTACTTAAAGCTCCTACCTCTCTCTCTCTCTCTCTCTCTCTCTCTCTCTCTCTCTCTCTCTCTCTCTCTCCCCTCAGATGTAACTTTGTCTTGTCTGGCCTCCCCTTCAGGGCTCTGCAAAGGGTCCAAAAGCCCTAGGACTGTCCCTATAGAGGGAAAGGTGAATCTGGTATAGAGGACAGAGGAGGGTAGAGGCATGCTAGGTTCTATTGGACCCCAGTCTAAAATGTACACTGTGAATAAGAGCAGAAACTCTAGTAGCAAAGTTTTATTGAGAAAGGCAAGCCTACTTATCTGATCCCACTGATACAGGAAGAGACTGGCTATGAATGGTGTCATTGATTGCAGCGGCAGACTCCTTCACCACAAAGATTTCTGTCAATGTCTGGACACCAGGAAGGACATCTAGTCACCATCTAGTCGCACCTGGGGCAGCCAGCCTCTTTACACTAGTTTCTAATTTACATCATGGTATATTTAATTATAATCAATTATATTAAAGTTAAATATGTCTATATTTGCAAGGTACACATAGCATTCTAGAGCATGAGAAGTTTTGTATACATATTTCAAAACGTATTTGCACACCATAATGGTAAGCTGTCGAAGTCATTTACAGGAAGTGCGAGGTAAGATAATGTTTATTTATGAGGTGGTATCCCTTGTCTTCACCTTTGGGAGTGGGGGCTCTGCTCACACTTGGACACGTCCTCAGCCCTGTCTATACTGAGTCATTTAACCAACCTTTTTCCTGTTCCTGGAATGCTGTGCCTGACCTTGGACTCAAGCTACACTTCCTTGATTCTTAGGCTTAGACAGACTCCTGCATTGCTTCCCAGAATGCCTTTGGCTGGGAGTTCTTGATCTGGGGGTGCTCAAGACCCATAGGAAGATGTAAGAAGGTCCATGAATGGGAAAAAACCCTACAACTTTATTTTCATTGACTTCTGATTGAAACTGAGCACATCCTTCAGTTATTTAAGGGGCTTGTAGGCTTTACCAGACTGCCAGCAGGGTCCAGGGTACCACAAAATGTTTAAAACCACCGAGACATTTCTGGACAGAGAACTAGCCTAGCTTTGTTGTTGATTGCTTCTATGTGATCTGTTCCTTCCCCTTTCTAAAGTCCAGTTTCTCAATTTTCGATTTTCTAGAAGGGAGGAATACCCTCTTCTGGGCTTCCTTCCCCTGACAGAGGAATCTAGGAGAGGATAATTATAAAGGTTTGTTAAAAGTCTCTAGAGGTGGAAGGAAAAAGTTGCCTTGAAGTGTTGTCTTTGACAGCAGAGACCAATCTGCATGTCAAAGGGAAGGCCCCCCCCCTTCCTTCCCCCTCTCCACAAAGCAAGTATTGGAGGTACTGAGAGAGAGGAAGTTGACGCCTAGCTGCCAGTTGGGAAGCGACCTAAGGGCATAGAATGTCAGCTCTGGGAGAGAAGCTGTTTTGTTGCTTGTACTTCGTTTTCTAAGAGGACCATGACATCAGGGAGGTGGCGCCATGATGTGCAAGCGAATTGGGTTTAAGTGAGACAGGGCTGTGCAGGGTGACCAGCCTCACTTTCTCCTCCGGAACCATGTGGTTCCGGTGGCCAGATACAAATGGAGATGGCCCTGGATACAGTGGGAGACCGTGGCCTTTTTAAGCCTTTCCCAGGTCTCAGTTTGACTGAGGCAATGCCCTTTCAGTGATGAAGGCTAGGTAGACTCTTCCTAGCTATGGGACAGACGTTAAAAATACAGAATGTCAGAGTCAGGAGAGTCGCTAAAATACGGAATGTTAGAGCTTGGGAGGATCTCAGAACACGCGTCGGGGCGCGGGGGAGAGAGAAGGGAAACCTTGGAGACTGTTTAGTCCAAAACCTTATTCTGACAGATGGGGGAAACTGAGGTTCAGAAAGTCAGCAACTTGTTGAAGAAAAGTCTGGGATAGAGTAGGGACCAGAACATAAATCTTCTGACCAGAACTCTCTGCAATCGAAACACTGAGAAATATGGAAAGAAATTCTGAGTGTGAAGACACAGCGGTAGGAGAGGTGGGGAAAAGGAACTACCTGGAGGGAAGTGCAGATCATCATCTTAGCCCAGGAACCTGGGCTTAGCTGGGGGGAGGGGCCTGAGGTGGGCGGGGGAAGAAGGGAGGTGGCCAATTATAGGATCAGGTGAAACCTAGTTTCCTCAGCCTGGTGGGAAACACTGTGACTGGAGGGACCTGTGGCTGCAAGGTCCGAGCCAATTTCCAGGGGAAGAACTGCCTGCTTCAGGGGCAGGGTTGCCCAGTGGTGAGTGGTTTGAGGAGGGGGGGCCTGAGATCATCTCCCCTGTAAGGGGAGGGGGCTCACCAGGGAAGGGGGGGCACTGATTTTCCGGATCTCAGGGAGGAAGAGAATCTTGGGGAGAAGCTCTAGCCTTCCCACCCACCCCGACTCCATCTCCTTTGGCGTCCTGGGGGCTCTGAATCTGGCAAGGGACAAAGAGCCTGCTCTCTGGAAGTGTGAGCAGTCTGTGCTAACCGCAGTTTCCCCCCTGATCCTCGGGGCAGGGACCAGAAGAGCCAGTCCCATGTTTCAAATTCTCTAAAGGAAAATCCTTCCTCCCTCCTTTCTTTATGTTGAAGGTGGAAACTAGGGTTAAGAATCCAGAATCTGGGAGAACTAAGAGCTGAGAGAGTTCCAGGACATCAGCCATTACATCTCTGCCTAGAAACCCCTGAATCCAGGGAGGGAGCCAGCGTCTGAGAGCTTGGGACTAGGAGAAAACTGGGCATCCAGTTAGGATTCCAAACCCTCAGCTGAGGGTACCAAGGGCTTTCTCTTAAAGCACACAAACTTCAGGCCAGTCTTCCGCCCCCAACAGCTTCTGCTTTCTTCCCCCAAGGTGGTGGTCCAATACCGTAGCCCTCCTTCATCCCACAGCCTGTGTGGCCAGCTTTGGAGGGTATACAGTGTGTGAGTAGGAAAACGGAATGTCAGAGTGAGGAGGACTCTGGAAACAGAGCTCTGAGAATGGAAAGGGAATTAACATCCACTCCATAAGCGTTCATCAAGTGTGTGGCAAGAACCCTGTAGGCGTTAGAAACACCACAGTGAAACAGTCCCCACTCGGGAGGATGCCCTCCTCACCTCCGCCTTTGAATGTGTCTTCTTTTCAAGGCTTGGCTCAGGTCCCACCTTCAGCAAGAGGAGGCTTTTCCTGGGCTCCCCAGGTGCAAGGGCTTGAAATGACTTCCCATTTACAATGTAGACATTTGTTTGCATTTTGTTTCCTCCGGAAGAGTATAACCTCTTTAACAGCCAGGACTCCCCAGCTCTGGCAGATTATAGGCTCTTTCCCCTCCCCTACTTAATAGTATTTTATTTTTTTCCAATTACATATAAAGGTAGTTTTCAACATTCACTTTTATAAGATTTTGAGTTCCCAATTTTTTCCCTCCCACAAAATGGCATGCAATCTGATATAGGCTATACATGTACAGTCATATTAAACATTTCCACATGAGTCATGTTGTGAAAGAAGATTCAGAACGAAAGAGAAAAACCATGAGAAAGAAAAAATAACCAAAATAAAGTGAAAATAGTATTCAATCTACATTCAAACTCTAGAGTTCTTTCTCTGGATGTGGATAGCGTTTTCCATCACGAATCTTATAAAACTTTTTTAGGTCATTGTATTGCAGAAAAGAGCTAAATCTATCATAGCTGATCATCGCACAATGTTATTCTTACTGTAGACAGTGTTCTCCTGACTTCACTCTATCAGTTCATGTAAATCTTTCCAGAGTTTTCTGAAGTCAGCTCGCTCATCATTTTTTATAGCAAAATAGTATTCCATTACATACGTATACCACAGCTTGTTCAACCATTCCCCAGTTGATGGACATCCAACATTGTTGTCTCTTGATACGTGTTTGTTGACTGGCTGGGGGGGGGGGCGCATATTATAAGGATATGATTCCAAATATATACAAAGTATAAAATAAATTCAAGAGAGAGAGAGACAGACAGAGACAGAGAGAGAGAAAGGGAGAGACAGAGAGAGAGATAGTGAGTGTCAACCAGCCAGCCAATAACAGAGGAGGTATTCCTGAAGACCTGGTAGATACTCTCAGAATGTTTTGAAGAAAGATAGGGATTCTTTCTCAGTACAGAGGAGGGAGTGCATTCCAGGCACAGAAAGGCTAGAAGATGACAAGTCGTCAGTGGGCAGCTAGTAGGCTAATTTGACTGAAAGGGAGAGTGTGGGAGGGTCACCCAGAGGACATTGGAGAGAAGTACTCTACATCTAATCTTCCAAGAATTGTTGACTACAAGCAACTGAAAAGATGTCATGAAGATGTTAGAGCTGTGAGAAATTAAAAAATGACCTAAGTCAGTGGTTTCCAGTCTTTTGAAAAGTGGGAGCCCCTCAAATCTTTTGTACTGCCTAACTTTCTCATTACCATGGAGGACACTGTCATCTTCTGTCATTCAGGCTTGAATCTTAGATTTTATCCTTGATTCCTCACCCTTCCACCCTGACCCCATATCCAATCGGTAACCAAGGACTGTCAATTTGACCTTTATAATATCTCTCATATATGGCCCCTTCTCTCCTCTGACAATGCCTACCCTAGGGCAGGTCTTCATCACCTTATGCATAACTGTTGTACCAGGGGTAATGAATCTGGAGGCCACATGTGGCCTTCTAGGTCCTTGGGTGCATCCTTTTAACTGAGTCCAAGGTTTACAGAACAAATCCTTTTATTAAGGGGATTTGTTCTGTGAAGTTTGCATTCGGTCATTGTGGCCTTGAGTCCGCAGGTTCCTCACCCCTAAACTCAACTATCTTATTGTCACCTTGAGGTGCAGTAATTATGACACTGGACCTTGGGTCAGGAAGACCTGAGTTCAAATCCAGCTTCAGGTACTCAGTAGTAGTGTGACCCTGCTCAAGTCATTTAACCTCTTTTTGTCTGTTTCCTCATCTGTAAAGTGAGGAAAATAAAACACCTTCTTCACAGGGTGTTCAAATGAGATAAATTTTTTAAAGTGCTTTGCAAATCTTAATGTACCTTGTAAATGCTATTATTATTATCCATTAATTGAGATAATATTACTATGCATTTATTAACACTTTAAGATGATTTAAATGAGCTACAGCAGAATCCTCATCTATTCTAAAATAGTTCTCATACACATGAGATGGTCTTAGGTAGACACAGGGTTTATGCAGGAGGCAGTGTGGAGTATGGCAGAAAGTCAGCAAAGCTGTGCTCGAATCCTGCCTCTGATGATGACCTTGGGCAAGTCACTTCATTCTCTGGGCCTCAGTTTTCCCATCTGTAAAATGAGTAGGCTGGATTCCATGGCTGCTGAGGTCCTTGTCTGCTTTAGATCTGTGCTTCTATGAACTTATGCTTACGATGCTTGGTCATTTAATGAGTTGGACCTTTTGCAGTAGCTTGGCCATGGCCCACAGGTTGGAAACTACCACCTCATAAATAAACTGTGTCATTCCAGAGCCAGAAGAGACTTTACAGATCAGCTAGACCAGGGGCTAACCTTTTTTGTGTCCTGGACCTTATTATTTTTATTATAAATGATTAGAAAGAAACCATTTATATTGAATCTATTCCAATCCCTTCATCTTAACAAATGAGAAAATTGAGACCCAGAGAGAGAAAAGCATCTTATACTGGAAGCAGGGAAAAGATGCTATCAAAGTGGTGTCAGAGATCAGGACATTCTGAGGTTCTGGCCCCAGACCCTTCTGCCCAGGGCATCAATGGGAGTACAGCCCCAGGAAATATTTCGACTGTTAGCCCAGGAGTCTTCCTCTGAATTACACTTGGAAGGGAAGAGAGTGGCTGCCAAGACTCTGGACTGAGGCTGTGCCCTGGGGCACCATTGCTTTTCAAGAACCATCCCTCATACTGGTCAAGACTGAGAAGTTTGAAGAAGTTGGGTGTTAGAGATTGTCTAGATCTGGGCACACTGAGTGGCCAGTCTGGCATCAGGACATAAGAAGATGTGGGCAGAGATTGACAACTATTTAAAGTGTGTGCTCAGCCTTGGCCAGGGACCAAGATTTACACTCAACTTGGCCCAGAGCCAAGATCTCCCTTCACATATATTCACAGTTGAATATTTCTTTTCCTGCAAACCCAGCCCAGAAGTAGGAAGAGGTTACTCAGGGTTGCAGGTTTTAAAGGTCCTTTGAGACATACAGTCAGGCTATCAGGGTGGAGCGACCTGTTGGTGGGTCAGGGTGTAACCAGGTTTGGAATCTGGGATTCTCAGTGGCTTTGCCTAAGGTGGGCCCATGACCCACTTATTCCAGGATAAGAGTGAGTTGTTAATCTTTGGGACTTGTTGGCACAGTTGGCATCTAGCCTCTTTCTCCCCTAATCCTGGGAGAATCGAGTCACGGGCACACAGGTACCTTTTGAAAAGTCAGGTGGGAGGGTCTAGGATGGAATGAGAGGCTTGGAATGAGAAAATGTCTCTCTGGAGGAGAAGAATGAATGAGTAGCTTCTATTCCTCAGAATCTATAAAGGCTATACCACCATCCTCTCCTCAGATTCTCCTTACTGTCCTGAGATGGAGGTCGGGCAAGACATAGCTAAATTCATCTGGGATGGAAACTGAGTCAGCCCCAAATAGGAAAGGGCTTTGCCCAAAATCACTCAACTAGCTTTGATTAACCCTTCTGGATAGTTCATTTTCCAAGGTGGCTTAGTTCAGTGAACATATTAATTGCCTGCTTTGTGCAAGGGTGTGTGCTAAAGGCTAAGTATACTGCCATTAAAAATGATTTATCCCCTAACCTTAAGAAACTTAAATTTTGGTTACGAGAAGAGAGTGAGCAGGTAGGATCAGAAAGCTAGAGCCCTACGTGCTTTGGGAACATAAGTTCAAGGGAGTGTAGCCAACCTGGAAATAAAGAGATGCTTGACCTGGGCTCCCTTCAGAAAGAGAGTTAATGGGAGACAAAAATTCTCATGCCCAGGTAGATTCCATCCCAGCGTACTGAAAGGACTGGTGGATAGGACTGCACCATCCTTCATTAGATTATAAACTGATTGAGGACAGGGATTGTTTCGCCTTTCTTTGTATCCCCAGGGCTTAGCAGGCTGCCTAGTCCTTGGGAAAAGCTTGTTGACTTGACTTAACTCACTGACCAACTGTCAAGGATCTCTGATAGATGGTAATGAACAGAAAACCTGCCACCCAGGGGGAGAAAGGACATATATTGTCCCAATTTCCAAAGAAAGAGAAGAGAATGGAGTTTGCACGATATCCTGTAAACATTCCAGAAAGGCTTATTAAAGAGGTGGTTATGGAAGCTTTGGAGAGGAAAGCAATGACAGCATGGAGATGAAATGGAGCAGGTCATATCCTAGCCTTAATTTCCTTTTGGCCTGGGTTAATAAACAGAAATCCAGGGAATGCTGCAGGTAGAGTTTATGAAAATTTCAGCAAAGTGTTTGATAAAGAGGGGAAATGGAGAGATATAGGCTAGACAATAGCATCAATGATAACGATGATGATGATATAGTGCCTTCTATGTGCCAGACACAATACTAAGTGCTTTTCAAATATCACCTCATTTAATCCTTACAGCAACCCTAGGAGGCAGGTGGTATTGGTATCCCCATTTTACAATTGAGGAAACTGAGGCAAAGAGAGTTTGCCCAAAGTCACACAATTAGGAAGTATCTAAGTCTGGACTTGAACTCAGGTCTTCCTGATTAACATTTGCTGGTTAACCTAGATGCCTATAGACAACAGTATAATTGGATAAATTTGAAAGTGGCCGAATAATGGATCCAAAGAGAAGGCTCTCTTTCAATAAGGAGGTAGTATGGTGTAGTGAAAAGAATCTTAGATTTAGCCTTAGGATCTGAGTTTGAATTCTGAATTTTTCTATTTTTTATAATCTTGGATAAGTCACTTATCCTCTCTGGGCTTTTAGTTTCTTCCCTGTAAAATGAAGTGGTTGCACTGAGTGACTTCTTAAGTCTTTCTGCTTTAAATCCATGATTCTTATGATCAGCATGGCAGATGGTCTCCTGTAGAGTGATCAAGGCATCTGTGCTTGACTCTGTGCTGTTTAACATCTTTATTAGGCTTGCGTAAATGCTGAGATGAATCATTCAACAAGCATTTATGAAGTATTGTTGGGGTGCCAGGCCCTGGGCACGATGATTAAATTGGTAAATGACACAAAGCTTGGAGGTTAGGCTACATAGTAGGTGACAAGGTCAGGATTTGAAAAGATGGTAAATGTCTACAGAGTTGAACAGAATCCAATATGATTAAATTTATTAGGCAATTTTGGTTTTCAGCCCACATATAAAATAGGAGAGGCTTGGCTAGGTAACAATTTACTTGAAAAAGATCTGGGATGTGTGTGTAGTATGTGTGTGTGTATGTGGAAATCAGCCAGACCTGGCAACTGCTTGGATGTGATGAGTTTGATGTGTGTGTGCACACATGCATGTGAGCAGCGTGTGTATGTGTGTGTGTTTTTGTTTTGTAGACTGCACATGAGTCAACAGTATGATTTGTCAACCAAAAAAACAAAAATACTATTAGATTTCACTTAAAGAGGCAGAGTGTCCAGAGGGAGAAAAGGTACAAAGACAAGAGTGAAATATCCCTTACTCAGAGAGTTACCATTCTATTGGAGACAACCTGTATAAGTGTATATAATAAGTATATATAAGTATAAACCTGTATAAATATATAGGATGTTTTCAGTTTAAGTATTTATACCTCAGAAACCAATCAGGGCTACAAATCAAGGCTTGAGTTAGCATGTTACTGATTGTCTAGATTGAAGAAAGTGATGGAAAAAGAACTGATAAATATAAGTATGTATAGAATAATTTTACATATATGTGTGTATGTATACATACACCTATACCAATTTGGGTCTAATAGTAGCTATCTCTAGGGTGGAGAGGAGAGAAGGAAGAAAAAAAGAGGAAAAAAACAACTTCTACAATGATAACTTTAGAGAAAAACAACTTTGAAAGACTTGAGAATTCTGAACAATGTAATGATCAACCAGGGGTCTAAAAAATGAAAATATAACACATAACTCACCACACCAGGGTGGGGCTCAAGTTAAAAGTCAGAAAGAAACAAATGTTTTTGGACATGGACAATGTAGGAATTCGTTTTGTTGAAATATGTCAGGAGAATTTTTTAAAAATTTGTTCAATGGAAGGGACAAATTAATTGTTAAAAATACTTGTTGCTTGAAAAACAGATTTTTTAAATTAAAATAGGACTTGAGAACTAGATTGGAGACATATTGCGACGGGATTTAAAAGTCAAAGAAATGGATATGTATTTTATCCTAGAGTCAGGTGGGAGTTACGGGAGTTTACTAAGCAGATGGATGATATAGTTTGTTTGACCTATAGTTTAGGAATAATAGTTCACAGAACCAAGAGAAAATTGTATACAGTAACAGCAAAAATTGTTTTAAGAATGACTTTGAGTGAATAAATTATTTTGACTTCTATAAATACTCAAATTAACCATAAAGGTGCTGCATATAAAGGTAACTATAAAGGATATATGAAGAAAAATGCTATCTACAGTCAGAGAAAGAATTGATAAGTAGAAGTGCGTAGTTTTACATTTATATATGTGTGTGTATATATACATACATACACATTCATCTATTTGTGTCTAATGGTAGCCATCTCTAGGACAGGGTGGGGGGAAGCAAGGAAAAAATGAAATAAAAAAGAGTATGATAATTTTGTGTATATTTGAAAGGAATAGCAAATTGTGTGTAGAAGATTTGTGGTTTTGTATTTAATCATCCTTTCATTGTACTGTGTTATGGAAATGCTTGTTTTATTCCATGCATTCATGTAATAAAAAATAAAATGGAAAAATTTAAAAAAGGAATATTATTTCAACAGCTGTGTGCAGGATGGATCAGAGTGAGGAGAGACTCAGGGTGAGGAGGCCAATTGGGAAGCTATTGCTGTAGTCCAGGAGAAAGGTAATGAAGGCAGTGATTGTGTACAAAGAGAAAAAAAGAGGATAGATGTGATGTATACAGTATGAGGAAATCAGCCAGACCTGGCAACTGCTTGGATGTGATGAGTTTGACAGTGGAGAGCTGAGGTTGTAAACCTGGGTGTCTGGAAGGATGGAGACACCTTTCACAGAAAGAAAGCTGTTGGATGAAAAACTGGAATGGGTAAAATGGAAGCTTGGGATCAAGAAGAATCTTCCTAGCAAATAGGGCTATCCCAGAGTAGAAGAGACTGCCTCAAAGGCTGTGGTCTCCCCTGGAAGTCTTCAAGCAAAGTACAGAAGAAGATTTGGTGGGGATGCTTTTTCCAGAATTGTGATCTGAGGAAGACTGGAAGATGGTCAAGATCATCCAATTTATTCAGTCCTGTAGGCATCCGACCTCAGGTAGCTTCAATCAGTCTCCTGCAGAGTGGTCTTTCCAATCCTCAGGTTTCTCTAGGATCCCTCCCAGCCCTTCTTCCTCTTCTCTTACCAACCACATTCTATACTAATTGTTGAAAGGGGGACTGTGAAGGACGGTGCCGGAGGGGGGATGGGCATGGTTCTCATTCTCTTTTTTCTCGCTTTAGGAGTTGGATGGAGTGGGGGAAGGGAAAGAATAAATAGTCAGCCTGTATTTCTCTACCACCCTGCTGTACTCTCCTCCTAGAGAAGGGGCCGTTGAGAAGCAGACTCCTAAGTCCAGAAAGCCATAAGGATTTTGACCTTCCCCTTCTCCTACATTCACCCCTGCCTTTTTTAAAATAGTAAATTAGCAAAACTTCTCTCCCTCCTACCTTTTCCCCATCACTAAGAAAAAAAAACCCAAAACTTCCCATCACAAACAAGCACAGTCAAGCAAAAGGTATTCTCACATTGGCCATGTCCAAAAATGTGTGTCCCCCAAGTCCCCTACCTCTCTGTTCTGAGGGAGGCAGCTGGCTTCACGACTGGTCCTCTGGTCACTGCTTGGATCGGATTCTCCAGTCTTTCCAAGCTGTTTGACTTTATGGGTGCTGTTGATATTACATAAGTTGTTTTTCTGCTTCTGTTCACTTTGCATTAATTCATATAATTCTTCCGAGGTTTCTCTGAAGACTCCCTTTGTCATTTCTTATAGCATAGTAGTATTCCATTATATTCATATAACATAGTTTGTCCAGCCATTCTCCAATTAATTTTCCATCCCTCCACCATTGGAGGAGGGTAGAAAGAGAAGTATAGTTGACTTCTGGGGACTAGAACCCCCTATTGCTGGTAGGTGTAACTTCACCCTTCTGAACAAGGGGTGGTGGAGGGATTACTCAGATGACTGTAAATATTTATCTTTGTGCATATTGTTTTCTCCCAATACGATGTAAGGTCCTTGAGGGAAGGGGCTGTGTTGGTTTTGTCTTTGGACCCCCAGTACCTGACACAAAGTAATACTAAAAAAAATTGTGAAATCAATGTCTCATGGCATTGTCTGCCATGGTTCTGAGGGCTGAGTGATTGGTGTCTCCCAATCCATGCCTCACCAGCCTCTAGGATACTGGTTGGTTTCTTTCCAATCACAAGGCACTTAAAGTGATCAAAACTGAAAAGGACCTTGGATATCATGTAATCTGGCCCTTTTGTGTTATCAAAGAAGAAATTAGGGTCTCAGAAGAAGGAGGAGGAGATAGTAACAAGACCAGCATAAGGACCATGGGTTACACCTGAGGATCACAGATTTAGAGTTGAAAGGGACCTTAGAAGCCATTGGATTCAACTTCCTCATTTTACAGAATAGGAAACTGAGGCCTTGAGAGGTAAAAATGAATTGCCCAAGGTCCCATACTAGTGTTTGAGATAGGATTTGAACTCAGGTCTTTCTTCTTCCAAGTCCAGCACTCTAACCACTGTACCACCTAGGACAGTAAACTACTTTTCCTTCCCTTCCTCCCCATTCATTCATTCAACAGTTTATGAGATTTAAAGATCTTCCATCTAAGACAGATTCATTTCAATTCAAAATCTAATCTTTGCTATTCATAGGATCCTAGGCTGACCAAGAAGAGGATAGGTAAAAGCCAGATCCTGATAGGGTTCATGGTCTAGCAGAGATATAGGACAGGGATAAGCTGAGAAAAACAGGGATACTTCCTCCTCCAAGAGCTAGCCTGACACAGGAATGTGGGATTGCAGAAGACACAGTGGAGAGACTCAGGAGAAGGACCATAAGGTCATAGATTTAGAGCTAGGAGGGACCCTGGAGTCCAACCCCCTCATTTTACAGATGAGGAAACTGAGGCCCAGTTAGTAAGTGTCTGGAAGCATTTGAACCTGATTCCAAATCTAGCTCTCTCTATCCCACGCCAAAGGCTTCCTGGAGGAGATTATATTTACACTGACCTTGAATGTCGCCCAGAGATAGGGTGGCAGGAATTCTACACGTGGGCACAGGCATGGGCAGGAAAGCATGGGATGTATTGGAGGCTGGAGAGCAAGTGGGAGGGTCTGTCTAGATCGGAGGCTGCAAGGAAGGAAGGAGAGGGGGAAGGGGGCACTGCGCAAGACTCAGCAGGGAGGTTGAGAGGAGGTTGGGCTGGAAAGAGGGTTTAGGTTGGGGGCAAAAGGGTGGAAAAATGCAAGCTGTAGGCAGAAGTCAGGAAGCTGAACCTGCAAGGGCTCCAGGCTCCACATATATTGGAGAGAATGCTGGGTGTTCTTTGAGAGAAAGTGTTCTTTGTGAGGAAAGGAGGGAAGCTGTGGTTGGGGGAGTGGGGAGAGGGTAAGCCCACAACCTAAAGCATTGACTGTATGCTCTCCCTAGTCTGGGGGTCCAGAGGCAATGACTGCAGGCCTCCCATAGAGAAACAATGGGAGAGTGGGAAGGAGGGGGGAAGCATAACCATTTCAGGGTGTCTGAAGTTTCTCTTAGACGAGAAAGGTCAAGGAGATAAGGGCTGTGGAAAGAGGATATTTGACTACCGTTTTCTCTGTGAAGGCCTGAGAATAGTAATTCCTTCTTTCAAGGAGTATATATTCTATTACCAGATATAGTAGATACAGCTAGGACACTATATGTACTAGATAATTCAGGTGAGGAGGGCCCTATAGTGAGGGACATCAGTATATAAGATGATCCTTGAGCTGAATTTTTAGAAAAACAAGGAATTTTTAAGAGGCAGAATTGAGGGGAGAAAGTACATTCGTTCTAGGTCAGTGCAAAGACAGAGATGAAAGAGGAGAATATCATGTGATGAGAAGCAAGGAGGGCAGTTTGACAGATTCTAGATAAGCTAGATAATATGTAATAATATTGGAAAGGTAGGTCACAGCCAGGTTATGAAATTGATTAAGTCCTAGAGGCAATAGGGAACTATTGGAGCTTATTGAGAAGAGGAATAACATGACTAGACTTTTGCTTTTTATCTCCAAATTTGTTACATATCTCTATCTATCTATACACATATACATATATGTATGTATAGCTGTGATATAAATATATGTGTTTACATATAGTATGTGTATATATTTGTCATATGTAGTGTGTTACATTTGAAAATTGATGTAAACTGAGAGACAATGGTCTGAGGCTAACAGAAACCAATAAATTAGGTCAATAGCCTCTCTTAATAACCAAAGATCCCAAGATGGGACTCACTAGCCCTCATATAATTTTGGGTAGTAAAGAGTTGAGTAGGTGGGGAAGACAATGTGATTGGTTTCAGGGTACACAGCATCATGGAGGTGGAGACAACATGATTGACTACATCAAGGAAAGGGGCTAGTGCTACCATGGAACTAGTAACTTCTCTTTCTTTCATAGAAGGATGCTTGATTGATTTATTGGACCCATTTGCATATTGAAGACCTTATTAATGGACCTGAATTAAGGACTCCCAGGTTCCTAGAAAGGTTTGTTAGAGTGATCAGGCTTTCTTTGATGGTTCAAGGACAATTTATCTAATAGCTAGCTTCACTCAAAGATAACCCCAGATGTCTTGGTGTTTTCCCAGAAGCTGCAGACATTAACAGTTTTTCCCATTAATTATAACTTTAACTCAGAGAGAACACGGATTCCTGAGCTCAGTTCAGGGATGTAACCAGGTGAATGCAGACCTGCATTAATTTTAAATTAATACAGCATAAAATCAGTTACATTATAGAAGAAATACAGGAGAAATGAGAGGTAATATTAACTTTGATATTTTCAGTGTATGTATATATGTGTGTGTGTCATATGTATAGAATATGTATTTTATACATGGTGTATATGTGTCATATATAACATATTTGACATGTATATGTGGCATATATAGCATGTACATATTTATCCAGTATGAAGTATATATTTGTCTCTTATATAGTTTATATTTGTGTACATATACTTTGTGTGTATATACGTGCATATATATACATATTATATATGTTTCATATATGTGTATTTATCTTGTGTGCATGGCTGACTGCATGTTGTCTTTCCCACTAGAGTGGAAATTCCTTGAGGGCAGGAATGATTTTTTGCCTTTTTTTGTATCCCCAGAGGTTACTACGATGCCAGGCACATAGTAGGTGCTTTAGGAGAATCACTGTGCCAGCTGTGTAGGGGATGGACTGGGGTGGTGAGAGACTTGTGTCAGAGACAACGATGAGTAGGCTTTTGTAGTTGTCCAGTTAATAAACGACAAGGGCCAGAACCAGGGTAGCAGCCAAGTGAGTGGCAAGAAGAAGATATATACAAGAGATGCCACAGGGAGAAAAATGACAAGATTTGGCAATTGTACACATAGGGAGAGAAAAGCATGGAGTTGAAAATTAAACCGAGATTGTGAACTTGGCCAGTTAGGAGGAGGATGGTACCCTCAACAGGAAGAGGGCAGCTCAGAAGAAGGATGGGTAGAAGGGGTATTCTGGGTTGGGTCTCAATCACATCAGTCCAGTGATTCAGGTTCATGGTTAGAATGACCTATGAACTGTAAAATGAAGTTTTAAAAACTTTACTAGTGAAAAAGTATTAAAAAGATATAGCTCCTAAAGTTAAAAAGGTACTAATTCATATAAAAACAGCTACTCCTATGACCCTTTGCATTTACTGTGGCAACTAGTCATGCTAGATTAGGAAGATATTTCCGAAAAGGCAATGGTAAAACCCCATGCCAACCCTCTTGAGGCTGTTGGGAGACTCTAGTAAAACTTCTATGCCACTCCCTAAATAGCTTCTCTGCCCTCTTTAAAGGACCAACCCAACTGACATAAAACAGGTACCACTCCTATCACATCCCACCTCTTGGTCCCAACGTCCCCAAAATTTTCCAGTATACTTTCTGCTACTAAAACAATCTTAAAACAATCCTAATGTGATTCACTCAGAAAACAAAACAAAATAGTCCTAAATAGGCATTGGAATAGAACTGGAATCCTAGAATAGCATTGGAGGAAGAACTACCCTTAGAACAATACATAGTCCATAAAAGTACAAGCCATATAGAGAGGGGAATGAAGTTTGCAGTAGGTCGACTGATGTATGGACAACCAAGATGGCCAGGAGAAGCATGAAAAATATTAAGTCCATAGCACAGATGACTCAGACAACATTCTTTATTCCAAAATAGTTCCAAAAAACATGCTTTGTATAAATTCACCACACTGACAAAAATCTCATTTCTGAGGTAATTCAAGATTCTGAGGGCAAATTCAATATATTTTGCTTAATCAGTGCAGACAATGAAGATGAGGAGGGACAGAGGAGTGATTTATTTACTTTGTACCATGATGCAATGTTAATTTTAAGACTGAATTTTGTAAATTTGATAGAACGAATGACCCAAGTGAGGAATCAGTTATTTTTAATATGCCCTTCTTTGTTTAGATTTCTTTTTTAGATTTCCAACTTTTTGTTGCTGTAAGTTGTCTTTCTGTCATCTCTGACTCTTCATGACCTCATCTGGGGTTTTCTTGGCAAAGTACTGGGAGTGGTTTGCCATGCTCATTTGACAGATGAGGAAACTGAGGCAAACAGGGTTAAGTTAAGGACTTGCCCAGGGTCACACAGCTATTAAGTGTCTGTGGCCAGATTTGAACTCAAGAAGTTAAATCTTCCTGACTTCAGGCCCAACACTGAATCACCCAGCCACCCCCACTTTAGTATACACTAAATAAAGTTCTTAATCTGGGATCCATTAACTCGGCTTGAGTTTTATTATTTTTATGCTATTTCAAAGTAATTGATTTCCTTGGTAATCTTATGTATTTTATTTTATGAATTTAAGAACATGATTCTGAGAAGGGGGTCTATAGGTTTCACCAAACTGACTGCTAAAAAGTTCCAGGTCACAACAAATAATTAAGAACCCTTGTTATTCCCCTAATTCCATACATTCCTTCTTTAGAAGAAAAGCATACATACTACATATTACTGTACAATAAAACACAGAGATGATTTGTGTGCAGCTGTAGTATTTGAGTTACGTGCAGGAGTCCTAACCATGGTCACTTCCTGAGTTATTTTGAAAAAAAAAATTTTGGGGGGGATGGTAAAGGTTAGATTTTAATGATTGTAGCATGATAGGATATACTATAATGCTTAGAATCAGGAAGAGATTTTTGAATTCTACGCCAGATATTTACTTTAGCTGTGCAACCCTGGACAAGTAAGTCACTTACCTCTCAGCCTATAGAACTAATCATAGCAGCTAACAAGGATGAAATCAGATAATAATAAGATATTAATAATTAATTAATAGTTCATAATAATAAGATAATAATAAATTTTGCAAACCTGAAAGCACTAAACCATTGCTATCTGTCATTATTATCTCAGTTTCTGATATACTGTGACCCCTTCCACAATGCGATTGTCACATCATGATTTTCCCCATCACTTTTGATATATCACAGATCAGCATAAGAAATTAAATGGGACTTATGGGGGAGTTCTGCGAAAACCGCAGACGACATTGAAGATCAACAGACAACACAGAAAAAATTGAGAAACTCAGAAATGCATAAAATATATGTATAGTATTACATAATATAATCTATGACCAAATATTTAACCCAAATTATAAAATAAGGTATTGTAAATACTCCATTAAAGAAAAAAAAATCTAGACTTCTTCTCTGGTACAGTGGATTTTCCAGATCACGGTGGTACTGCACCCAGAAGACCCATGATGTACAAGGGACAGCTTAATTTTCACCATTTTCCTCTTTCGCTTCTTTCTTCATCCATTCCTTTGGTAGTTGGGTTGTAGTAGGTAGCCGCCATGCATGCACTTTGCAGTAATGTGTTAGAAATTTACCAGCGTGTTTTGAAATGTTTCTACTTGCCACGTGCTTATAACTAAAACTTTTCCTAGGATAGAAAATAAATTTCAAAAAGAAATAAAATAATTCATAACTGTCCCTCATCCCCATTATACATCCGGCTCATTGGTATAAGAGTGTATACCTTATCATTTATCTCTATTATCTGTCATTTCTCTCTTGAACAGAACCTATCCCAGAGAGGACCACCTATTCATTGTTCCCTGGTCCACCACAGACAAAAGCTCCACTTCCCTAGGAGCCTTGAGCAGGGATGGGATGATGCCATCAGGCAACTTTGTGGTGCAGACACTTCCTAACTGTATGACCCTGGGGTAAATCATTTTGCCTTTTTATTTCTCAGTGTCTTCCTTTGTAAAATGGGGATAATAACAGAATTTACCTCACAGGGTTGTTTTAAGGATTAAATGAATTAACATTTGTAAAGCCATTTGAAAAATCCTAAACCATTATATAAATACTAGCTAGTTTGGCCTTTTAGAGGTCTTTACTGTTAGGGTACCCCTTCTCTGTGGGGGTTGGATGCTAATTCCTTACCTCTATCGAGGAACTCAAGATTATTACCTCATCAGCTAAAGAATTCCCTTTATTCCCCAAACGAATTCTCATTTGCCATGGTGATCAAAAAACGCTAGTTTTACCTTCACCATAGCATTAAAAAGCAAAGCACTTCCTCATTATTCTACACCTTCATCCACCTCAGACTTTTGTTATGAAGAAGTTGTCCAAACCATCCCAAGGAAGGGAGGAGGGCCTGGACCTTTTCTCCAGATTGTATGGAACAAAGCCTTGGAAACTCCCCAGAGAGGAAAATAAGGAAGGATCAGAGGGGTTTAGTTGGGATTATGTCCAAATATTGTCCATCCTGGTTACATAAATCTTCCTGAAGATCAGATCCAAGAAACTGGATCCAAATAGTCCAATAAACCTATGAATTTCCTTCTAAGTTTGTGACTATTATCACACTTTTGGGTTAGTCATCATCTGAGTTCTCCTTATTCAGTTTATTCCCTTGAATTTTTCTTTGGTTTGACCTTCCATTCTCATCCCTCATAAGAGCCATGATCTGTCTGACAATCTCTGTGGCCTCATCTAGCCCAGTCAACATGACATCTTTGGTATAAAAGTGGGCACCAGTACCCTCTGAAAGGGTAGCCTCTGCCATCCAAACTGGCAGTATGAGGGCAAATTCAAAGAACCTTGAAGAAAAGTAGTGATGGGATACTGAGCTCCTTCCCAGGTAAAATCAAATTTTTCTTGATTGGTCATGGGGATGGAAAAGGCAATGAGAAAATCACTAACCCCTTACTACTGACCCAACCCCAGGACTTCCTGGTCCACCAACCTGCTGAGGTCAACAAGAGCTGAAACACTTAGCAAAAGAACTTTATTTAACTCTCAAGAATCTCCAGTCTACTTTCTTCATTGGCCACACAAGGTTATTTTAAGGAGACTATAGGTAGCAAAGTAATATAACCTTCTTCATTTCCATTACTAGTAAGGAAATATCTTTCATACTCACACATGCACACACCTCACCTAATATTATTTAATATTTAACTACACTGGATGGTTTAAGCAACTCCCAGGGCATCCATTTAAGAGCAGGCAGAGAAACTATTATAAAACCCCACATAGGCCCAAGTCTTAATACCAGTGTCCACAATATACTTGCCCCAATTAGCCATACCTGTCCCAACTGAGACACAAGCAGCAGATCTTCCACTCAACTCCATATGAGCAAGGATGTTCTTTCTCTCTGTGGCCTTTGCCCCTAAACCCCAGCAGAAAGTGGGATAAACCTATGGACAGTTGAGAGTCCTCTTGTATGATAGTAACATAGCTGCTAAGATTTTATTTATTGATTTCCCCCTTTCCCCTTCCCAATGACTCAGACATGGTGCCTTCACTTTGTGGTCCTTCACTTTAGAATAACCTGAGCCTTGGAGGAACCTTGGTCCTTACCCTAGGGGGACTCATTCTGATAGATTCTCAAACCTAAATGCAAAGACTTGGGTGAGTCTGAATGACTGATAGAGTGGAGAAATGGCCAGATGAGATAGTCATCAGAAAAAGCAGAGATTTTCAGAGATGTCCTAAATTTGGTTGGAGTAGAAGAATCTTTACTGTATCTGTCCCAGATACCCAGCTAGGATTTTATTAACATCGGTCATCTTGTACACTCTATGATTCAAAAGATATACCTACATCTCCTTGTGGGAAAGAGGATCCTTCGCCTTCACTAAGAACTAACATGGTGGCAGGCATCATGCCTCCTCCAGTTTAAATTTCATTGATTGATTGTGGTTTGTTGGGAATGAGTCATACAATTTAGATGGGGCTCCCCAGAAGATAGGATCTCATTGCTCTTGAAGTAGGAATGTGTGTGTGTGTGTGTGTGTGTGTGTGTGTGTGTGAGAGAGAGAGAGAGAGAGAGAGAGAGAGAGAGAGAGAGAGAGAGAGAGAGATTTGGGGAAAAGTATAAATCCAGTCCACCAAATCCCTCTCTTTTAAAGATTTTACCTCCTCACTTATTATCCTCCATCAGGGAACTGACTGTACAGAGAATTCATCTTTGTGAGGCTCAGTATGCAGAATTCACCATTTTATCCACCTGAAAAGGGACAAAGGGCAATCTCCAGCTCATACCTCTAAACTGAGATCTTGGGAGATTTTCTATCCTCTTCCAGAGAAACTTCTGAGTCAGAGCTCACACTTCCCACCGGTAGTCCATTATTCCCAATTATCATTGCTCTTTTCAATGATTTTATTACCAGATCCAATGACTGTACCACAGCTGCCACCCTTACCCACCCCCCACATTCAAGGTATAGTTTGGAAAGATTAAAAAGTGTTTTCCCTCCAACTCTAATTGCTTAATATACAAGGACAACTCATCTTCATTTTTCTTTGGTTGGTGATTAAGCTTTCTGAAAGTTGTCAGGGAATACTTGATTTTTCTGTTTTCATTTTCCCTTTCAAATTCTTTAAACACTCTTTGCGCTAATCCTGCAAGAAAAACGGAGCTCATCATTATCACCAAGAAGCTTCCCAGCATACTTCACTGTGATCACAGGATGCCACACTGCTAAATCTGACCAGCAGATCATCCGAGACTATTCGTTCTACATCCTCTTCCCCTCCCCACTCCCATTAAAAAAAAATATGAATTTAACATAAAGCCTGTTGTGAACAGCCCTGTCAACTGTGCCAAATATTCTGGACCAGATTTACAATATAAAAAGATACATCTGGACCATAAAATGCAATACAAACAACTTTACTGGCGACGAGGTAAAAGGATAACATTCTCAAGGTTAAAAAGACTTTAATTCACATAAAGAGGGCTATTCCTTTCTATGCATTCTCCATGGCAACTAACTACACTTAGTCTGGAAGGAACACTGATAAAACTTCCATACCAACTACATACAGATTGGACTTTAGCCTCTGGTGTCAAGGAAACCAAGTGGTCCCCACACCCCCCTTACAGGATCAGTCCAGCCTACCTATAACAGATGCCACTCCTAACACAGGGAGAAAGATGATGAGTTTGTGTTTGGATACTTCAACTTGAGATATCTATGGGACAGTGCTTGGAATTATTCAATAAAATAATGATGGTGTTCAGAGAAAGAACTACGGAATTGGATTGCAGAATGAAACAGACCGTGTTCTTTTGTGTTACATTTTGTTTTGTTTTGTGGTTTCTCTCATTCATTTTAATTCTTCTATTCAACGTGACTATGGTGAAATTGTATTTAACAGGAATGTATGTGTAGAACATATGTAAAATTGTAAGCTGTCTCGGGGAGGGAGTAGGGAGGGAAGGGAAAAGGAAAGGGAGGAAGGGGGAAAAATCCAAGATATATGGAAGTGACTATAGAACAGTGAAAACAAAATAATTATTAAAAAATAATGATGGTATGGGGAATTGGAGCACAGGAGAGAAACTGAGGCTGGACAGG
Organism: Bettongia penicillata ogilbyi; assembly: GCA_023548195.1. Lineage (NCBI taxonomy): Eukaryota > Metazoa > Chordata > Mammalia > Diprotodontia > Potoroidae > Bettongia > Bettongia penicillata. The sequence continues at coordinate 10,829,815 of JAJHZJ010000315.1, read as the reverse complement.
AATATCTGGAAGTCATCTACTAGATATAATTAAAACTGTGGGAGCTAGGAAGATCATCTTGGGAAAGAGTAGAGAGTCTGAAAAAAAATGGAGATGAGTTTTTGGTCACACCCACAATTAAGAAGTAAGATTTGGATGATGTTCCTGCAAAGTGTCATGAAAATCCAGAAAAGAAAGAGTATATAAAACTAATAATAACGATAATTCTAATAACTAGTATTTATATGATGCTCAGAGGTTTGTACAGCATTTTATATATATTAGCAGCCAACAATGTCAAACTCCATTTGGGGTCCTCTTGGCAAAGATACTGGGGCCATTTGCCATTTCCTTCTCCAGCTCATTTGACAGATGAAGAAACTGAAGCAAACAGGATTAAGTGATTTGTCCAGGGTCACATAGCTCGGAAATGTCTAAGGCCAGATTTGAACTCGGGAAGATGAGTCAACAGTCAGTTTGTAAAGCCTGGAGGAGTGAGAAGAGAGCAAGCAGAGGCCAGCTGCCCTTGCTTCCATCTATACACATCTTTTAAAAATCAAAGTCGGGCAGTGAAGTCCCGGTGTGTCTACAGTGGTCTCACCAGATAATTCCTGTTTTTCCTCTTTGCTGAGGTTCTTCCACTTTTGAGTCTTCTGTATTCCATTCTTGTCAGTGTTCTACTTCTCTTGGGTTGACTTCCCATAGAATAGGGGAGGAGAATCTGCAACCTTCTAGATCCTTAAGTGCCGCCTTTTGACAGAAACCAAACTTTACAGAACATAATTGGGATTCAAGCCTGTTCTTAAGGATCTAGAAAGTCACACGTGGCCTCAAGTTCCCCATTTCTACCCTAGAAGATTTTAATCCTTGGGAATTATGCCCAGACAACTCCCTTTTGTGGTAATTATTTTCTAAAGGCTTGGGAGGTTCTATCGTATCTTGGGTGCCCATCCCAGGAAGAAAGCATCTCTTTGTTGTTGTCAGGAAGTTGACAGATTGTTCTCTTGTGGTCTGTCACTCATCAGGGTGTCACCAGCCTAGCTGACTGTTATCTTCCTCTGACCTTTCCTGGATAATCATCATCCAACAATGCTTGTCAATCTATCTTATGCCAGGGAAGACAAGTGGCTCAGAGTATATAATTTCTCCCACTCCCTCTCTTGATATCATTTTTCTACCTTTCAAGCTCTTCCTCCCCCTCCCCCTCCTTCCTGTCCAGTCTCTTCTGTTTGAGGTTTGGTTTTTTGAAGTATTTGGCCCTTATGACCTGGGATAACCTAACTAGTCAGATAACTTGGCTTCCTTGAAGTCTCAACTGCAAGAACTCTTTCCCAATCCCCCTTAACACTAGCCCCTTCCAGCAGCACCTTATTTTCAATTTATCTGGTCTGTATCTTCTTGGCACATTATCTCCTCCATTAGACCAGAAACTCCTTGAGAGCAGGGATCGTCTTTTTTCTTTCTTTGTAGCCCCAGGGCTTAACTCATGCCCAGCACTGAGAGGAGAGAATACATTTACTGACTTGTTGACTTGACTTGGTCTTTAACTTTACTGTAGAAACATCAAAGAAAAATGAAAGCTTTCTGTGCACTCTAGGTAGGTGGTGCAGTGGATAGAGCACCAGGCCCAGGGTTCAGAAGACCTGAGTTCAAATCCAGCCTCAGACACTTGGTAGCTGTGTGACCCTGGATATTTAACCCTGCTTGCCTCAGTTTCTTAATCTGTTAAAAAAAATAACTAGAGAAGGAAACGGCAACCTACTCTAGTATCTTTACCAAGAAAACTCCAAACTGGGTCATCAAGAGGCTGATCCCAGTGAAAATAACTGAACCACAAATCAGCATACATCTCTGAGCCTCAGGCAAATCTTCAAGACCCTAGAAAGTTTTCTGCTTCTCATGGATGGAGGGAGTTTCACATACCTGAAATGACTGTAGATGAGAAGCATTAACTGTGCACTGGATGGGTGTGGTAGAAGTAAATCTGTCTTGTGTCCCCACAAAAAGACGCCAAGCAGTGAACAGTTCGAGGTGAGAACAACATACAAAAGGTTGGAAGTACATGGGGGCCAGAGGAGTGGAATCCCAATGGGGGTTCTGGGTGACCAGAGCTATGACTAGTAAGGGAAGAATGGACCTTTGCTACAGGGGGCTGACATCTGATGGCGGGGGTGGGGGATGGGGTGAAGGGAGGTTGTTGCTTCCTCCCCAGAGGGTGTGTTTTTGTTACCGCACCCTATGGTAACCTCCCCTGAACCTCCCTGAGAAAACTCTGGGGAAACCAGCTTTTCCTTTGAGAGTAAGTACTTGTGTTCTGAAATCCAGGCATGCTCTACCTAAGGAAACCAGAAATTCCTGTGGTAAAGAGCATGTGGGGTATTGGCCCCAATGTTACACGAGCTGACAGATGGATCTCACTCCTAATCCCACAGAACTAATGTAACTTTAGACTGAGTTAAGAGAAATGTAGTTTTCAGGATGAGGGAAGAAAGCTGTCTTGCTGGTTTCTACCCTGGGCAGAAATACCTGAAGAATACTGTCTAATTTAGAGGCTGTATTTGCAGAGGAACAGGGTCAGAGGAGGGCAGCCAAGATGGTGAGAAGACTGAAGGCCAGGTGTGTGGTAGGAGGCTCAGTGGAAGAAACCGAGAATGTTTACCCTGGGAGAAGAAAGGGTTGGGGGATGGTGGGGGAGAGGAGGGAGGTCATAGGATCACAGGACTGTAATTTTAGTAGTCCAGAACCTTTATTTTACCGATTAAGAACCTGAGATTCAGAGAGGTAGAGGCTTGCCCATTGGGGTGGGCAGGTGACTGATCTGGGAACTCGATGTCCAATCATCTGACTCCAAACCCAGATGTTTTCAGATATCTAAAGGGAGCTGGAAAAACAGTTTAAAGAATAGTAGCAATATTATAGATAATATCATTAGTAACAAATATTATTTGTAATAATATAGAGAAAGCCAATCAACTTTGAAAGACTCAGGAACTCTAATCTACACAATGACCTCCCATGATTCCAAAAGGCTCGGGCTGAAGCATGCGGTCTACACCAAATATAGAACTGATGGGTGGAAGCCTTTTTTCCTTCCTTCCTTCCTTGATTTCTTCTCTCTCTTCTTTTCTATTTTCCTTTCTTCTTCTCTTTTTTCCTTTCTCTTTCTTTCTTTCTCTTCCTTTCTTCCTCCTTTTCTCTCTCCCTCCTCTCTCCTTTCTCTCTCTCTCTCCTTTCTCTCTCTCTCTCTCTCTCTCTCTCTCTCTCTCTCTCTCTCTCTCTCTCTCTCTCTCTCTCTCTCCCCTTTCTCTCTCTCTCTCTCTCTCTCTCTCTTTCTCTCTCTCTCTCAATGGTTAATGTGGGGATTTATTTTACATGACTACATATTTGTAATATTTTTCTTGACTTCTCAATGAGTATGGAAGGTGGGGGTGGAGAATTTGTATTGGAAAATAAAATTAAAATTAATTTTAAAAGCACATCAAGCCACACATATCTAAAGGGCCATCAAAGAACAGAGGAAGCCAACTTGTCCACTTTGACCCAAAAGAACAGTAGTAGAGGCAATGGGGGAAAGTTATAGGGAGCTAATTTTAAGTTCTGACTTTATTTTTTTAATGAATTTTTATTGCTACCTTTCAATGTACGTTAATTTCTCCCTAATTTCAAGTTAATAGAGCTTGAAAGGATCCTTGGACCATAGATTATGAGAACTAGGAAGGACCACAGGGCACAGAACACCAGGTTCAGGAGTGCCTTTAGAACCTCAGATCTGACAGGGCCCTTAGGACATAGGAGCTCAGAGCTGGGAGGGCCCCTAGAACATAGAGTGTCAGAGCTGGGAGGGACCTTAGAACTCAGGATGTCAGAACTAGGAGGGCCCGTAGGACACAGAATGTCAGAACTGGGGCACAGGATGTTGGATTTGAAATTACCAGATCATTTATCCAGCCTCCTCATTTTACAGATGTGGAAACCAAGACCCAGAGAGAAGTGAATTGCCCAAGGCCACACATAAGTTCAGGGCACACATTCCTCCCCCAAGCCTAAGGTTTTCTCTTACTGGCCTGCCCTCCTTCTCTCTTATATCCCAGGAAATAATGCAACGACCGAAGAAAAGATGCATCCAGGCACTGATCCTCCTGGCCTTAGCTGTTGGGGTCTCCCTTTTCCTCTTCCATGATCATTCCTTGGAGTTCTCCTATAAGACCCATTGGCAAGACTTGGGGACCTCTGAGCTCCAGCCCCAAATGGTTCTGGAGCTCCAGCAACAGCAAAGGGTCCCAGAGCCCCAACCCCCAACCCTGTCTGAACATCCTCTGGTACCCTGCTTTGCCAATGCTTCTGTGGCCAACATGTCTGGCTTCTCAGCCCAGCCCAAGCACATCCAAAACTTCCTCCTTTACAAACATTGCCGGGATTTCCCGATCCTTCAGAATGCCCCCTCAAATAAGTGTGTAGGGTCCCCCGGGGGGTTGGGCCCTGTCTTCCTCTTCCTGGCCATCAAGTCATCACCTAAGAACTACGAGAGGCGTGATCTCATTCGAAGGACATGGGGGCAGGAGCGAGAGGTCAAGGGGGCCACCATCCGCCGGCTCTTCTTGGTGGGCACTGAGTCTAATGTCCTAGAAGCTCGAAAAGTGAACCGACTCCTGGCCATGGAGGCCCGGGCCCATGGAGATATTCTCCAGTGGAATTTCCATGACACTTTCTTCAATCTGACCCTGAAGCAGGTGAGTGGCAGACCCTGGGGTGGGAGATGACAAGTACCTCACTCCTTTCCAGCCTCACATTCCACCACCTGGACATGCTATGCTTTTAGTTGAAAACCTGGACTAGCCTATGGCCTGAGGTCTCTTTCTCCATCTCGTCCCTGATACCCCCAATTAGTATTGGTTTTCTCTATTGACAATAGCAATTTCTTCCTCTTGACAGTGTGGTGAAGGAGGGGGAGAACCCTGGGCCACAATCCTGAATCTACTTGTCTCCAATTTGCTATGTGACCTTTAGCTGTCACTGAGCCCTAGTGACTAGGGTGAGTCTTGATGCTAGCAAGACCTTTTTAAAATGTCAAACAGCAAATTCACAGAATCATAAGGTTGTAGGATGTCAAAGCCAAGAGGGACCATTGAGCCTAGGGTGTCAGAACTTGAAGGATCTTAGGATGTAAGTTATTAGAGTTGGGGGTGCAGGACATCAGTTGGGAGGGACCTCAGGACATCAGAATTTCATTTCAAAGGCTACCTTCTTCAAGAGAGCTACCCCCATCACTTTGTATTTATTTTGCATTTATCCTATATTTGCTCATCTGTGAACATCTTTACCTTCCTCCCCCCTCCCCTCCCCCAGTGGAATGTAAGGTCCTTTAGGGTAGGGACTCTCACTTTTGTCTTCTATCCCCAATGCCAGGCACAGCACCTGGCTTGAAAAAAGTTTTTAATCTATTGTCTTCTCATTTCTGACATTCTATGTTCAATTAGAGACCATTTGATAATGATATAACTCATAATTCAATAATAACTCATAATTAAACCTTGGGTGAGAATTTTTATTCCCATTTTATAGACTTAAAAGCTGAAGCTCTGAGAAGTTAAGTGATTTACCCTAGCTAGTTAGCATCTGTGGAAGAATCTGAACCCAGGTTTTCTACCTCCAGATCCGATGTCTATTATACCATACTATAGATAAGGAAATGAAGTATACAGAGGGGAAATGGCTCAAAAATACTTATTACAGTTTTCATTATCAAGCTCAAGTTAATTTCTGTATTTCTCCAGCATTCATCTCATGATCTTAGAGGGATCATGCTCCCAGTCTCTCATCCTCTAGGTTAGCATAGATGGTCCCATCAGGGTATTTCAAGCACCAAGATGTTCTGATACCAAATGAGTTGGGGAAATACCAGGCTAGATGATCTCAAAGGTCCTTCTGAGCTTTGGAATCCTCAGATTGCTAGATAGAGTTCTGTTAGTCCTCTCCAGACCTCAGTTTCCCTACTGGTAAAATGGAGAGAAAATCCTTCCCCTGCCTCACTCAGCTGGTATTAGGGACCAACAAGGTTAGGGATGGGAAGATGCCTCATGGACCATGGAGAGCCTCTGAGACTGTAGCCAAGTGAGTACCAAGCCCACAGAAGGGCTCAGCATTCTACCTCTTACTCTCATTCCTATGGCAGGTGCTGTTTATGGAGTGGCTTGCTGCCCAGTGCCCTGATGCTCCCTTCATCTTCAATGGTGATGATGATATCTTCGCCCACACGGACAACATGGTGGCGTATCTGCAGGGTAATAAAGCAGACAAGCACCTGTTTGTAGGCTATGTCATCAGAAACGTGGGACCCATCCGGCTGCCATGGAGCAAGTACTTTGTCTCAGAGATGGTGATGAAGGAAAATAAGTACCCCCCCTATTGTGGAGGAGGAGGGATCCTGATGTCTCGATTTACTACAAGAGCCATCCGGCGGGCTTCTCACATGATACCTCTTTTCCCTATTGATGATGTCTATCTGGGCATGTGCCTTGAGCGTGAAGGGTTGGCACCAGCCTGGCATATGGGAATTAAGGTGGTTGGTGTCAATGCACCATCACCTCGCATAGGGTCCTTTGACCCCTGCTTCTACCAAGACTTGCTCCTGGTCCATCGTTTCTTGCCTTATGAGATGCTACTAATGTGGGATGCCCTCAAGAATCCAGGTCTGGAATGTAGCAAGTCAGTATTATACACCCAAAGGAACTGAGGGCTGGTCCAGAGGACCAGAGGGTCAGACTGATTGAGAGATCCCTGAAGAGAATAACCCAGCACATGATACTCAGAAGAACAAAAACCAGGACAAGTAACTTCAAAGCCAACTATGAGACCTTAACGAAATCACTTCCCCAGATCAAAACCTCAGTTTTTTACTTTGCACCAAACACTACCTACCTCACAGGGTTGTTGTGAGGAACATGCTTTATAAGCTATAGAAAGGTGGGTTTTCATTGGAGGAAAAGAGAGAACGTTGAGTCTCTGTAGTACCCCCAACTAGAAGGACTTTGGGTGAGTCCCTTCCCTATCTGCTACCTCGGTTTCCTCAGTTGGCAAAATGGACAGAAGAGTCCCTATCCTGAGAATGAGATGAGATGAGGGCTGGGACCAGGGCATAGGGTCACAGTTTGAGGGAGGGCAATAGAAGCTTGAAGGAGGGAAGTGGGTCTTCTCCATGCTTTGCCCCCTAAAAGGAAGGAGGAAAACAAACATTTATCTACCGTATGAGTAAATTAACAGGGCCTGGAGTAAACCCAGGTTCTCTCATTCACAATCCAGTATTCCTTCCACTATCCCATGATGAGGCAATCTCTCCCTTCTTAAAGCTTGTTTTCCAGTCTGCAAAATGGGTGAGTTTGGACTAGATGTGCTATTGAGGCTTTTCTAGATCCAAACCCTGTGATCCTCAGGGTTTCCCTCTGTTGTCCATCATGTTCCCTAGCTCTTCCTTGGGGTATCATGCAGAACCTTAACCTGACCCAAGAGAAGAGCTCCTTTCTAAACAAGAATCCTCATTTCCAAGGAATCACATAGTCTCTGATGGTCAGCTGCTGGCCTGAGGTCAAGGGAGGCCAAGATCTGTAGCCACACAGCGTGGCCAAACATGTAGGAGGTAGCCTAGGATGGTGGGTAAAGCCATACCCTCCAGAGTTGGAAGACCTGGGGTAAAATCTTGCTGCTGAGGCTTATTATTGTGACATTGGGCAAATGACTTAACTTCCCTGAGCCTAGAAATTCCCCTCATTTGTGAAATGAGCCAGTGGTCCTCACCAGCTCTAAATCAGTGATCTCTCTGCTATAAAGCCAGAGCACTGACCCTCATTGTCCTGGCAGGAAGCATCCCAGATTGGAGCTGAGGAGAGGGAGGTGTCAGGATTTTCCCAGAGGGAACTGGCATTTTCAACTTTCAGAGGTGGAAATGATTTCAGACACCCATCTAGTCAGGCAAAAGACATATATAAGGTCCTGACATTTGCTAGGCGCTGTGCTAAGCATGGGGGATACAAAAAGAGTCAAAATACAGCCCCTGCTCTTGTCAAGGAGTTTACAGTCTAATCTATTACAAACTCCTTACTGTAGAGATAAATCAGGGCCAGATTGAGGGAGCTGTACCCTGGAATCAGGAGGACCTGAATTCAAATTCGGCCTGGGACACTTAATTAGCCAAATGACCCTGGGCAAGTCGCTTCACCCTGTGTGCCTCAGTTTCCTCACCTGTAAAATGAGCTGGAGAAGGAAATGGCAACCACTCCATTATCTCTGCCTAATGGGGTCAAGGAGAATCAGATACGAATGAAATGACTCAGCAGCAGCAATAGTTAGACCCCAGGACTTAAATTCAAGTCCAGGGCACTTTCCACTGAATCCCTCTAACTTTTTGGGACTTGGGTGCTGGGAGGGAGTGGAACAATGTCAGGGCCTTGATTACTCCACATTTTCCCCAATAAAAAATTGTTGAAAGCCCTGCACCTATGATTCTCCCTATCTGTGATCTCTGAGTGTGGCCCCAGCCCCATTTCCAAGGGAAGCTATCGAAGATGCACTGAGTTGGATTACTAGTTGGACTCCCATTCCGGCCCCTCTAGGTTTCTGGGTTTCCCTTCCCACCTTTCTGTGCCTGGTGTCCATCCCTTCCTCACTCTAGGCTGAATGGAGAGTTGACGCTGATGGGGAGGGAGCCTTCAATGTGGAGAAGGCAGGCAGACAAAAAGGAAACCAACATTTAGTAAGCACCTACTATGCACCCGCCACTAGTGCTAAGCACTTTACAAATATCTCATTTGATCCTCTTAACAACCCTGGGTGGAAGTGCTGTTATTATTCCCATTTTACAGTTGAAGAAACTGAGGCAGCCAGAGACATTAAATGTGACTTCCTTGGGGTCATATGAGTGCATAGATTTGAACTTGGGTCTTCCTGACTGGCCCTATACCTCTGTCCACTTTGCCAGCTAAGAGCTGGTAGGCGATGGATTTCTGGGCCATGAAGGCCTTAGTCAGGTATGAAGTCCACCAAAGCAGCTGAATGTAGGGGAAAAAACAATTTAGTTTAGAGACTGGTCTTTTGATGCTGAGTTCCCTCTTCCTGAAACACGCTTTCCTCATCCATAAAACAAGTGTTTTGTACTAGATGGTCTCCACCCATTCATGATCCCAATGTTATCACCTTTGCAGTCAGCTTATATCCACGTTGAGGGGAATGACTTTTCCACAATCTCTACCCTGGCATGATTAGAAGACAACCATTTTAAAGACTCTTCTTCTTGGACTCCAGAGACTAACAGCCAAGGTCTCCAGCCCATGCCCCAGCACATCGCAGACAAACATTACTCTTTGCCAGTTTCTTAGGTTATTTTTTCCCCCAGAGACAAATACAGAGGACACAGTGAAGACATTTGAAGTCACAACATTGGAGCTCAGGGTCAGTGGAGGTAACGGCCTTGCCTGGTTTTCCCCTAGAAATTATAGATTCTTTCTAGTTGGGACTCTGATTGCTCCAGGAAGACCTGGGGACCTCTGGTCACCACAAACTATAGGGAACTGAGTTTAGGGCTGTGGCACTACATAGCCCAGGCTAGATCCCAGGCTCTCTGTTCCCTTGATCTTCTTAGGAGTACTTGGAGAAGTCCGTGGACCTCTCTGGGCCTCAGTTTCCCTTTCTGGGGAAACTAATGGGGGCAGAAAGCCATCAGATCTAGTTTGGTGCAGCCATTGTTACAACAGTGTTTGGCTGGGCTGGGGGCTCTTTGCCAGCGTTGGGCCCTCTGGGTGCCAGAGGGGGTCTCCAGTCCCCCCTCATCTGCAATCAGACCGGGCTTCAGCTTCAGTCCTGAGTCCGAGTTCTCGTCCATGTTCGCATCTGGTGCCGTTCCCTGGAAGGGTCTGGTCTGCAGCCACTGAAGTATTTCTCCTGAGGGAGGGGTGGGGAGAGGGCACCAGATAAGACCAGTCCCAGGGAAGTCACCAAGATACGTCAACTGCACAGTCTCCCAGGCCTCCTCCCACTTCAGTACAGGGATCCCTTTACTCAGGCTCATCAATACGAACGCAGAAGCACGTGAATACCTTGGATACCTATTGGCTGTGCCACCATAGGCAAATTGTTTAACCTCTCTCAAATTCAGTATGAAATACAGCACAGTGTGACACAGTAGGAAAGAACATTGGTCCTGGATTCAAACCCTGCCCTCAAAATGCCATATTATCAATAGCAATATTATTATCAATTATTTTTATTAATTTTATTTAGTTAATATTAATTAATACAGATAATTATCAATAATGATGATAGCATTTACTTAACCCTTTAAGATTTATAAAGCGCATGACAACATCTCATCTGCTCCTCACAACAAGGAGGGGAGGTAGGTGCTACTGTTAGCCCCATCTTACAGATAGGGAAACTGAGACAGAGGCTAAGTGACTTGGCCTGGGACGCATAGGGTCTGAGGTCACGCCTGCGCTCCGCTCTTCCTGACTGCTCTCTACCACCCTCACTCTGTTCTAAGGGGCTAATAAAACATTTACTACCTTCTTTACAGAGATACCACGAGCTTCAAATGAGATGAGAAGCCCTTCAACACTCGACGTCGGTAATTATTATTAGACTTCCCCTCCCCCACCCCCCCCACCCCCCCCAACCCCACCCCCGCTTCCTGCTGGTCTCGTCTCTCTCTTCCTTCAGTCTCACTATTAGTAGCCCTGAGATGGAGGCTTGGTTTCCTCCCCTCTCCCTACTCCTCCAAACGAACACACACACACACACACACACACACACACACACGCGCGCACACACATGCACACACACACATGCACACACACACATGCACACACACACACACTACCTTTTGCCATTTTCTTGAGGGTGTGGGGGAGGAGGGGTTACCACAGACAATTGTAAGGGATGGTGCTGAGATCTGAAGGCACAATACTGGGGGTCAGGGATAACAGGAAGACCCTCCTTGCTTGGTTTCCTGGAAGTAGCACTGGATATGGGGTCCAAAGACCTGGATTTGAATCTCAGACCTGCCACAACCTGTGTAATCTTGGGCAAATCAATTCACTTTGGTGGTGGAAAGTCTCAGTTTCCTCCTCTTTAAAATAAAAGTGTTAGTGGAAATGAATGTCGAAAACTAAAAATAAATAAACATAAAAAAATAAAGGTGGTAGACTAGATCAGGCACTCTTAATTTGGGGTTCACAGAGCAGGCTAGATTCCAGGAGAGCTAGTGGTCTTGAATGGGAGAAAATTGCATTTTTATTTTCACTCATCTGTAACTGAAATTTGGCATTCCCTTCAAGGAAAATTTAACCACGAGTCTGATAAGGGCTAGGGTCCCTAGGCTTTGATAGACTGTCAGATGGGTCTGGGGAACAAAAAAGGGCTAAGAAACCCTGAGCTAGATGATCCCTTCCAATTCTACATCTATGGTCCTGTGATGAGCAGATTGGGAGGTGAACCCAGATCACGGGAGTCCAAATCAGACCTTTCCATTATCCCACAGTACTTACCTCCTCTCCTCTGGTCAGGGGACTTAGTAAAGAACTGAAGACTGACAGATGGAGAAACAGACACAGATGGAAACAGCTATGTACATAGACGGGAGACACATTCATCAATAACTTAGATGCACATAGTACCTAAGAGAAACAGGCCCTGTGGGACAAGGGACAGAGGAGGCTCAGTTTCCCACCCTCCTGTTCCAAGGACTTACGGTCACCGCTGGTGGCCTGTTTTCCCTCAGGGAGGGCCCAACGGGGGCCACCACAGATCTGGACAAGGGCCCGGATGAAGTTGTGGGCACAGAGTTTCTGGGGTTCCTCCCTGGAGCATGCTCGGACCGGTAGGAGCAGGAGTAAGAGCAGAGGGAGCAGGTGGGACATGGAGTGGGCAAAGGGTCAGAAGAGGGTGATGGGGCACCTCTCCTCAAATGAGAGCTCCCTGTTCTTATAGTCCTCACCCACTACCTCCCCCCACCCACCCCTGCAGCTGCACAATCCCTGGGGGCAGTTCTGGGAGATCTGATTGGACTCAATGCCCAGGAAGGAGGAACAGGGGCACCTTAGGGGCCAAGGCCAGTGTAGCTGTAGGGCTAGAGAGGCCCGAGAGAAGGGAGCTAGGGAGTAAGGCAGGGAGATTCTTGAGGAGGGACTAGAAGCCCACAGGGCATGCAAGGCTGGAGCAAAGGGAATCGAATTGAACAGGGGATGCCCACCCTTGGCAAGAGGTGGAAGAGCGCCCAGAGGCTGGCCGATCTGGCCCATGTCCAGATGTCTCCATAGAGTGCTCATCCAGTCTCTGCCTGAGATCCTCAAGGAATGAGGAACACTCCCCGCCCCCCCCCCCCCCCCCCCCCCCCCCCCCGCAAAACTTGCTTGAGGCCCACTCCATTTTTTTGTAATTCTAAACATTCAAAAGTCTGAGGTCTTTTTTGTTTGTTTCTGTGGAGGACAAATCTAAATCTATCATTGCAATTTCTACCCCCTCTCCCCCATTCTTGGTTCAGCTCCCTGGTATCAACCAGAACATGTCGGACCCCACTTCTGTCTGTCCTGCAACAAGCATTTATCAGCATTTACTGTTTGCTGGGCCCTGTGCTATATCCTGGGGATACAAATATAAACAGAAAGGAAATTCCTGTCTTCAAGGGGCTTATGTTCTAGAGTAGCTGGGTGACATAGTCCAGAGAGCACTGGGCCTGGAGTCCAGAAGAACTGAGCTCAAATCTGGCTTCGGACATTTACTAGTTGTCTCCCACTGCATCCATCGGGGCCATCTTCAGTCATCCTGATCTGGTCACTGAACTCAGAGTGGAAGAGAAAGTGAGGCTGGTGATTTTCCCCAGCTTTGCCTCACTTAAATCCAATTCACTTTCCCAATGTCATTGATCCTCTTCAATAATGAAGAACAAACCACAACAGTAACAACAACCCTGTGACCCTGGACAGGTCATTTCATCTCTGTGTGCATCAGTTTAAAATAGGGCTAAGAATAGCTCCTCCCTTGCAGGATAAAACCTATGGTGCATCACAACTACTCAGTGCTGATGAAACCACGCTGATTAGTGATAAGGACATGATCCTAGATAGATGGACTGAACACTTCCATAGTGTTCTCAACAGACCATCATCAATCAATGCCCAGGCCATTGACAGTCTACCTCAGGTTGAGTTCAATCCCTCCTTACCTGAACTTCCAACTGAAGAAGAGGTTTTGAGGGCCATTAGGTTTCTTTCATGTGGCAAAGCACCTGGTGCAGATTCTATTCCAGCTGAGATTTACAAGGTGGGGGGATCATTGAATGAAATTTTCCAGGTTATATGGCAAGAGGAGGTTATCCCCCAGGAGTTCAAGGATGCCTCCTTTGTCTATTTCTATAAAGATAAAAGAAATCGATTGTCCTGCAATAATCACAGGGGGATCTCTCTCAGTTACTGCTGGCAAAATTCTTGCTAGAGTCCTCCTTAATAGGTTGATCCTTCACCTGGAAGATGGTTATCTATCTACCTGAGAACCAGTATGGGTTCAGAAAGGGATGAGGACCAGTTGATATGGTGTTTGCTGCCTGACAACTCCAGGAGAAATACCAGGAGCAGAACAGAGGTCTATACACAACGTTTGTAGATCTGACTAAGGCCTTTGATACTGTTAGTTATGAAGGCTTATGGAAAATTATGTCAAGATTTGATTGCCCAGAGAAGTTCATCAATATTGTACATCAATTTCATGACAGCATGTTTGCCCAGATTCTGGATAGTAGACAGTGTTCTCGTGCCTTCCCAGTCACCAATGGAGTGAAACAGGGCTGTGTGCTTGCTCCCATGCTTTTTATTAGCATGACGTTTTCAGCCATGTTGTCAAATGCTTTCAAAGAGGATGAACATGGCATCAAGGTTAACTACTGAACTGATGGTAACTTCTTCAGTTTGAAAAGGCCACAAGTCAAGACCAAAGTGGAGGGAATGTTGGTGCATGATTTTCTGTTTGCAGGTGATTGTGCACACAATGAAGCCTCTGAAGCTGAGATGCAACAAAGTATGGATCCATTCTCTGTTGCCTGTGCTAAGTTTGTGCGCTAACAATTGACAACAAGAAAATACAAGTGCTCCATCAACCACCACCACACCATCCATACATGGAACCATTGGTTACAACAAATGGAAAAGTTTTGAATGCTGTGGATAAGTTCACTTACCTTGGTAGTGTACTTTCCAGGGATGTACACATTGACAATGAGTTAGCTCGGTGTTTGGGAGGCTCTGAAGAAAAGTTTGGGAGAGAAGAGGTATTTGACTACCAAACTGAAGATCCACAGAGCCTTTGTGCTGACCTCGTTGTATGCCTGTGAAACATGGACAGTCTACCAGCATCATGCCAGGAAACTGAATTGCTTCCATTTGAACTGTCTTAGGAAGATTCTGAGGATCACCTGGCAAGATAAGGTGCCAGACACTGACGTCCTTGCTTGAACTGAACTGCCAGTCATTCAAATTATGCTTGCCAAAAAGTCTATTTTATGAAGAACTCTCAAGGGGCAAGTAATCACATGGAGATCAGAAGAAGTGATACAAAGACACTCTCAAAAACTTTGGATTTGACTGTGCAACATGGGAGATACTGGCACAGGACCACTCAGCATGGCGTGCTCACATCAGAGAAGGTGTTGTGCTCTTTGAGCAAAGCAAAATTGAAACAGCTCAAAGGAAACACAGGGTGTGCAAATTCAGAGTATCCATCCCAAAGGTTCACACGGATTGTTTGTGCCCGACCTGTGGTAGAGCATTTCAAACTCATACTGGTCTCCTTAGTCACAGTCAGACACACTGAAACTTGACTTTATCACGGTGATGTCATTTTGGTCCTCTTCGAAAACAAAGGACAACAAAATTCTCTAACGGGGAGAGAAAATAGATACAAGGAAGCTGAAAGAGGTGGGGAATATCCACCAGGGCCATAGTATGAAGCCTGGAAATCCAGAAGCAGATCCAGGAGGAGAATGAAGGTTGACTTGTCCTGGTCTCTCCCCAAGATGGAGAAACAGTTGATCAGCAAACATTTACTAAATGCTTACTGTATGCCAGACACTATGCCAAGTGCTGAGACTACAAAGAAAGCCCCTCCCCCAACACAACACAAACAAAAACCTGTCCCTACCCTTGAGGACTTCATAAACTCATGAAGAAGACAAGGTGTAAACAACTATATACAAACTCCTGCTTGTCGATATGGATGGGAGAACAAGTTGGGAGTCGATTCAGACAGAAGGAACTAGGATAAAGAAGGGGGAGGGACAGCTAGTGGATACCACACCAGCCCTGAAATCAAGAGGACCTGAGTTTAAATTGGGCCTCAGACGCTTACCAGCTGTGTAACCTTGTGTAAGACAACTCCAATTGTCTCAAAAGAAGAGGGAAAGGCTTCCTATAGGGTGCAGGACTGTAGCTGATACTTGAAGTCAGGTGAGCCAGACAGAGGAGATGGAGTGTTGGGCTCAGGAAATAGCAAGGAGGGCAGTATTGCTGGGCTACAGAGATAGGGTGGGAAGCAAGGGAAGCTTCAGAGGGTGAGAAGTGGCCTAGTAATGAAGAGCTTTCTAAACTAGAGAATTTTCTATTTGGCCCTAGAAGTAATTGGCAAGCACTGGAATTTATTGAATAAGGGGAGGGGAAGGTGGTGTGAGGCAGTCAGATCTGCATTTTAGGAAGACCAGTTTGACAGTTGAGTAGAGGATTGATTGAAGGCTGAACCTAGAAGACTTGAGTTCAAATGAGACTTCAGACACTTGCTAGCTGAATGACTCTGGGCAAGTCACTTAAACTTCTGTTGGCCTCAGTTTCTTCATCTGTAAAATGTGGCTAATAATAACACCTACCTCATAAAATTATTGTGAGAATTCAATAAGAAGTGAGCAGAACGAGGAGAACATTGTACACAGTAACAGCAACACTGTTCGATGATCGACTATGATAGACTTAGCTCTTTTCTAAAAGACTCATCATGGAAAATGCCATCCACATCCAGAAAAAGAGCTATGGAATCTAAACACAGATCAAAGCAGACTATCTGCTCTTTTTTTGTTTGTTTTCTCTTTCTTGTGGTATTCCCCTTTTGAGCTGATTCTTTTTTCACAACATGACTAATGTGGAAATATGTTTAATATGTTTGTACATACATAACCTATAATCAGATTGTTTGCTGTCTTGGGGAGGAGAGAGGGTAAGGAGGGAGGGTTTATACCAATGAAAGAAGTCCCAAAA
Source organism: Bettongia penicillata ogilbyi (assembly GCA_023548195.1). Lineage (NCBI taxonomy): Eukaryota > Metazoa > Chordata > Mammalia > Diprotodontia > Potoroidae > Bettongia > Bettongia penicillata. The sequence continues at coordinate 10,813,559 of JAJHZJ010000315.1, read as the reverse complement.
CAGGACGAGGAAGAAATGAATTCTGATTTTATGCTCTTGCCTTTCAAAGACCGACCCATTAAGAGACCCAACAGATGAGAATTCTAAAAGGAAGAAGAACAGGAAGAAATTTGACGTAAAAGAAGCAGTTGGCTCTTGCCTGACCATACTTTATCCCATTCTGTTTGCCAGGCCTCATTTCTCTAGGTAGACGGGAGGTATACACAGTAACAGCAATGTTATATGATGATCAACTATGAATGACTTAGCTATTCTCAGAAATACAATGATCCAAGACAATCCCAAAGAATTAATGATGAAACATACTATCCACCTCCAGAGAAAGAACTGATATTGTCTGAACACAGACTGAAACATGCTATTTTCACTTTCATTCATTCATTCTTCTATTCGAGTCTTCTTGTACAAAATGACTAATATGGAAATATTAGCATGGATGCACATGTATATCTGATTACTTACCATCTCAGGGAGGGAGAGGGGAGGGAAGGAGGAAATTTGAAACTCAAAACTTTTTTTAAAAATGTTAAAAAAAATTGTTTTAACATGTAATTTGGGGGAAATAAAATTATATGTTGGATAAAAGTACAGAGCCAAAATAAAAATCTTAAAATAGAAACATTTCAGAAAGAAATAAAGGAAAAAGGAAGGAAGAAAGGAAGGAGAGAGGGAGGGAAGGAGGGAGGAACAATATCAAGAAAAGATCCACCACAGTTGGGAAAATCAGGTAAGGCTTCATGGAGGAGGCAGTACTTGCTTTGACCTTAGAAAGAAAGCAAGGATTTTGAGCATCAAAGTGAGGAGAGGGAACATCTCCTGTATGGGAGACCAAATGCAAAGACAGGGAGCCAGCAGACAGAATCTGTGCTGGTGGTTTAGCTTTCTTAAAATGTAGTTTATGAAGGGAAGTGGGATGAAACAAGATTGGAAATGAGGTCCTAAGAGCCTAGATTTTGAGCTAAAATGGACCTCAGAGGTTCCTCATTTTACAGATAAGGAAACTGAGGCCTAGAGAAGTTAAGTGACTTATCTGAAGTTCCACAGGCTAGGATTCAAACCCAGCTCCTTCGACTCCAGAGCCAGGGCTCTTTTCACTGTACTACCCTACTGTTCCTCTCCTATGAGCATATGTCCTGGTGGAACTGTCCAGAGTTTTAAATGTCAAGTTAAAGACTTTGTATTATAATATTATTATTATATAGCAATTATTATATAATTTTTATATAATTAAATATATATTATATAGCAATAATATACTATTATTATAATATAAAACTATTATATAGCTATATTAAATTTTTTCATATATACAATTACAATTATATAACACCTATGTGCCAAATACTATGCTAAACACCTTACAAATATTATCTCAAAACCTGGGGATGCCCATCATCTGGGGAATGATGAATGAGTTGTGGCATGTGATTGTGATGGAATATTATTCTGCTATAGCGACACGGGTGGGAGAGTGTCAGAAAAACGTGACAAAACCCATATGGACTAATGCAAAGTGAAGTGAGAACCAGGAGAACACTGTACATAGTAACACCAATGTTTTAATGATGTTCAACTGTGAAAGACTTGGCTACTCTGATCAATATAATGATCCAAGACAATTCCAAAGGATTCATGATGAAAAAATGCTATCTATTTCCAGAGAACTGATGAATTCTGCAAATTGAAGAATAATTTTCTTTATTTTTCTTACTTTTGAAAAATATGGCTAATATGGAAATATATTTTTCATGAGTTTATTTATATAATTGATATATCGTTTGTCTTCACGGTGTGAGGGGGAAGCAGTGGGAGAGAGACAGAGAATTTAGAACTCAAAATTTTAAAAGAAAAGAATGCTAAAATAAATAAATTAGAAAATTTATACATTATCTCATTTGATTCTAACTACAACCCAGAAAATAGATGCTGCTATTATCCTTAGAAAACTGACACCAACAGAGGTTAAATGACTTGCCTAGGGTCACACGGTTAGTAAGTGTCGGAAGGCAGATTTGAACTCGGGTCTTCCTAACTCTTATACTGAGAGTTCCATCTTATTGTGCCACCTCGGAGCTGGCAGGTAAATGAGCTTTTGCACCATGAAGCCATATATATAGAGGCCCTGAATGTCAGAGAATAAGACTGATGCTGTGCTCTGTGATTGAGGCTCATGTCTGCTAGAAATAATTTTATTGAATTTACCATTGATCTATAACCAGTTAGTCAACTAACTTGTAAAGAAAGAGATGTCCAAACTGGTGCAGTTCCACACCCCTCCCACCTTGACCTCTTACATGCCTTCTCTGTCCTAGGAGAATATGAGGTAACATAGGAATCCTCAACAAGATGACAAAATGCTAAATACAGATTTGAGTTAATATTTCAGGACAGTTACCGCTCAGTTTCTTTCTGAACCATAGTCCTTAGAGACTGTTGAATTCCTGGCTTTGAGCAACATCGTAGCCTTGAAAGCTAAAGCAGATGTTACTCTTAGGACATGACCTGGTGCCAGTGACGTTAGGGCTTGTAGTGGCGATGATCTTATTAGACAAAGGTCAACTTTGGTTCTCTCCCTTACCCCATTTCAAAGCAAGGCTTTTATTCTCCCCACTTTTCTAAAGAGAAAAGTCTGGAGAGGATTGTAAGTTGGAGAAAATTATTTCTTAAATTTCTAGAAAAACCAAAAAGAAGATTTTAAGTATACTTCTAAACAGGTAAAGCCGAACTATTAACTTTTGAGTATAACTCCTCAGCCAGTCTTGAACCCACTTAAATGTACTGTCATTTGGTCACATCTCTCCACCTTGCATTGGTAGGAAGTGCCAGGCCTGGAGTCAGGCTGACTTATCTTCCTAAGTTCAAATCTGACCTCAGACACTTACTAGCTGAGTGACCCTGGGTTAAGTCACTTAACCTTGATTGCCTCAGTTTCCTCATCTGTACACTAACTTCAGAAGAAATGAAAAACCATTTCAATATACACTTATTAGCTTGTGATCTTGGGCAAGCCCCTTAACCCTGTTTGCCTCAGTATCCTCATCTGTCAAATGAGCTGGAGAAGGTAACGGCAAACCACTACAGTATCTTTGCCAAGAAAACCTCACCCCCAAATCAGGCATAACTAAAAAATGGCTCAGCAACAATAACCACATATTTGAAAATAAAGGTGATATAGAAATAGATTTGCAGTAATTTTAAAAAATTTTATATAAATTCTTACTGACTTCATTCCCCTGACCTAGCAGTTACCCTGTGACAAAGAAAAAAAGAACTCAATTAGCTCAGCATGATTTGTTCTTGATTGAGATAGCTGCCTTCCTGGAAACTGGGGTTCAGTTTCTAGATGTTCATTAACTTTTCTTGTAATAAAAAAAAACGGTTGGATAATTCCAGGAACTGCAGTCAAGGTTACCATGGTATAGTTTACAGATTCTGTTATCTGGGGGAAAGAATCCACACAATATCAGTCCCTTTTGAGTCTTATGAAACGTCTTTTAGAAAGATTATTTTTATCTTTTCCATTAGTCTGTTGATATCTTTGTACATGAGTCATTTCATGATTACTGATCTAACATTTGGACATTCCCTTATAACAAAGGAAAACCATTAAGAAAGGAAACATCTTATAAACATTCTATTGGTGCCAGTTTTTCTTTTTTTAATTAAATTTTATTTATTTTTGCCAGTTATTTTTCAAATATTATCTCACTTGATCCTGAGAGAAAGATGCCATGATTCCCATTTTACAGATGAGGAAACTAAGTAGAGCAGCGTTAAGTGACATGGCCAGAGTCATATGGCTAGTAAATGTCTGAGGTGGGATTTGAATTCAGGTCTTCCTGACTCTGGGGACAAGTAGATAGCACAGTGAGACTGGGGTCAGGAATTTTTGTTATTTTTCAGTAATTTTCAATCATGTCTGAGTATTTTTAAATTGTTTGTGGCAATTTTTTTCAAATATTATCTCATGTGATCCTGAGAGGAAGGTGCTGTTATCATCCCCACTTTACAGATGAGAAAATTGAATAGACAAAGAACCTAGTGCTCTGTCCACTGCGCTACTTAACTCTCTCCCAAATTTACTTATCCATCCCTAACCTCAAATCTCCAAATACTTATCAGACATCTTCACCTCTTGAAATCCAGTAGACCTCTCAAACTCAATATATCCAAACTGAATTCATTATCTTTCACCCTTAACCTTCTCCCCCTTCTAAACTTCCCTATTAACGTTGAGGACACCACCATCCTCCTAGCCCCCCAGGTGTCATCCTCACCACCTCATTATCTTTTCTCCCCCTCTCTTCCATGTCCAATCTGTTGCCAAGGCCTATCCATTTTGCCTTTGCAATATCTCTTGAATATTTCCCCTTCTTTCCTCTAACATGGCCATCATTTTGACCTTGATCTCTTCATTCCTTGACTATTGCAATAATAGTCTGTGGTCTACTGACCACAAGTCTTTCTGCGCTCTCATCTATCCTTAATTCAACTGGCAATGATTTTCATAAAGCACAGGTTCTACTAAATCACCACCCCATCCCTCAAGAAACTCTCTTGGCTCCCTATCACTTTTAGGATCAAACACAAAATTTCTGGTGTTCAAAGTCCGTCATAACTTAGTCCCAAAAGTAGATGCTTAATAAATGCTTATTGACCAAATAATACCTCTGATTAGTGACTCCACTCCATGTAGGTGTGCCTACCCCACAAAAGTGTCATCATCTTGTTAGTTACTTTAAGTGGGAGGGATTTGATTGATTGACTCCCTCACCCCACCCTTACTGAGATGCTGAGAGGTTCCTTCTACTGATTATCTCCAATTTGTTCTATGTATAACTAGTTTTTACAGATTTGTTAGCATGTTGTCTCTGCCATTAGACTGTCATCTCCTTGAGGGCAGAGACTGTCTTCAGCCTTTTCAGATCCTCCTGATCTATATGTGGTCCTGATCTATATGAGTATAGTGGCTTCTGGACCCAAATGTCTCTGGAGGAGAAAGTGAGGCTGGTAACCTTGCACAGCCCTGCCTCACTTAAATCCAATTCACTTGCAAGTCATGGCATCACCTTCCTGATGTCATGGTCCTTTTTGAGGAGGAAGGATAAATAACAAGTTTCCTTAGTGCCTAACACAGTGGTTGGCACTTGACTCAGATAGAGTTCCCTTTATCAGTGAAATCACAGATCTTTATCTCCTTGTTCTTTTTGCTTTTTTAAAATTTATTTACTTGCTTATCAACAGCATGTGGGCAGCTAGGATGTTCAGTGGATAGAGCATGGGGCCTGGAGTCAGGAAAACCTGAATTCAAGTCTAGACTCTGATACTTACTAGCTGGGTGACCCTGGGCAAGTTCCTTAACTCTGTTTGCCTCAGTTTCCTCTTCTGTCAAAATAGCAAACCACTCTAGTATCTTTGCCAAGAAAACCCCGAAGGGGGGCATGAAGAGTCAGACACGACTAAAATGACAGAACAGCAACAAAAAGTAGATTTGAAAACCCCAAAAATCCCCAAATGGGGTCACAAAGAGTCAAATCTTACTGAAAATGACTAATAACAAAAATTCCTGACTCTAGGCCCAGTGTGCCACCTAATTGCTCCCAGTCAGGAAGACCTGAATTCAAATCTCCCCTCAGACAACTGTACAATGACCCTGGGCAAGTCACTAACCATGTTTGCCTCAGTTTCCTCATCTGTAAAATGAGCTGGAGAAGGAAATGGCAAACCACTCCAGTACCTCTGCCAAGAAAACCCCAAACGGGGTCATGGAGAGTCAGACAGGACTGAAACAAGTGGATAACAACAAAAAGTAGATTTGAGAACCATCAGCATAGAAATGGCAATTAAATCCCTCAGAGCTGATGAGATCACTTAGTATAAATGGAAAATAAAAGAAACAGAGCCCTGGGGGATAGCCATGGTTATTGGGCATGACCTGGGTGAAGCTCCAGCAAAGGAGACTGAGAAAGATAAATCAGAGAGATAGAAGGAGAACTAGGAGAATGAGGTGTCCTGAAACCCTAGAGAAGAGAGTATGAAGGAGAAGTGATCCACAGGGTCAAAGGCTACCGAGAGGTCAAGAAGGAAGAGGGTGGAGAAAAGACCTTAGATTTGACAATCAAGAGATCATCAGTAGCTTGGAAAAGAGAAGTTTGATTTAATTGATGAGCTTGGAAGACATTATATAGAGCATTAGAAAAGAATGAAGAGAGAGGAAGCAGAATCTACTGTGGCAGATGATCTCAGCGAGTTTTAGTTAACAAGGACTACAGGCAGACTTCCATTTTTTGCACTTTGCTGTTAATGTGTTTTTTTGCTTTTCTACAAATTGAAGACTTGTGGCCATCTTGTGTTGAGCAAGTCTATGGGTGCCATTTTTCCAACAGCATATGCTCACATCATGTCTCTGTGTCACATTTTGATAATTCTCACACTATTTCAAACTTTTTCATTATTATATCTGTTATGGGGGATCTGTGATAAGTGATCTTTGACGTTATTGTTGTAATTGCCCATATAAGATGGTGAACTGAACTGGATAAATGTGTTCTGACTGCTCCAATGACCAGTTATTCCCTGCCTCTCCCCCATCCTCAAGTCTCCCTTTCCCCTGAGACATGACAATATTGAAGAAAATCATATAACCTTAGTTAATAAAATAGTGGCAGAGGATTGACCCCAATTATGAAAGAAGTTCTATTGTGGATAAAATGCTATCAAACAGCATCATCTGCTATACAGAAAATCTTTAGTGAAAGGAAGAACCCACCAGTGTGGCAAACTTCATTGTTTTCTTAGTTTTTAAAATTGCCACAGCCAGCTCATCCTTCAGCAACTACTGCCCTGAACAGTCAGCAGCCATCAACATTGAAGAAAGACCCTCCACCAGCAAAAAGTTTATGACTTCACTGAAAGCTCAGATGATGGTTAGCAGTTTTTTTTTTTTAGCAATGAAGTATTTTTAAATTGTTATGTACATTTTTAGACATAATGCTCTTGCCTGCTTAATAGATTACTACATAGTGTAAGCATAACTTTTATATGCACTGAGAAGTCAAAAAATTTGCATGATTCAATTTATTGTGATATTTGGTTTTTTTATCAGGAACCAAACCCACAATATCTCTGTTTATGCCTATATGGTTATGGGAGAAGGAAATGTCAAATGAAGACTTTTTTCACAATTAGGGAGATGTGAGCATGCTTGTAGGCAGTAGGGAAGCAACCAGTAGACAAAAAATATTGAAAATAAGTGAGAGTGGAAATAATAAAGGGGAAATCTGCTGGAGGAGATGGGATGACTCTAGGTTTTATGATTTCAAAAGTTTTTCTTAAAAGAATATGTACTTGTTGCTGTAGTTGTGAACTGATCCAACCATTTTGGAGAGCAATTTGCCCAAAGGACTATAAAAACTGTGCATAGACTTTGACCCAGCAATCCTACTTTTAGGTCCGTATCCCAAAGAGATCATAAAATGGGGAAAAAGACCCATATGTACAAAAATACTTATAGCAGCTACTTTTGTGGTGGCAAAAAAGTGGAATTTGAAGGGATGCCCATCAGTTGGGGAATAGCTGAACAAGGTATATGAATATGATGGAATACTATTGTGCTATAAGAAATGATGAGCAGGAGGACTTCAGAAAAACCTGGAAAGACTTATATGAACTGATGCTGAGTGATGTGAGCAGAACCAGGAGAACATTATACGTAATAATAGCCACATTGACTGACTTTGATAGACTTGGAGCTTTTCAGCAAGACAACTCCAAAAGACTCATGATGAAAAGTGCTGTCCACACCCAGAGAAAGAACTGATGGAATCTCAATGTAGATGGAAGCAGACTATTTGCCCTCTTTGTTTGTTTGTTTCTTTTTTCTTGTGGTTCCTCCCATTGGTTCTAATTCTTCTTTACAGCATGATTAATGTGACAAAATATTTAATAGAAGCGTGCAGAGCCAAGATGGCAGAGTAAAAGCAGAGACTTCCTTGAGCTCTCCCCCTTAACATAGCCAAATACCAGTAAAAAATGACTCTAAACAAATTCTAGAGCTGCAGAACCCACACAATAATGGTGTGAAACAAATCTCTAGCCCAAGGCAACCTCGTAGGTCAACAGGAAGCATCTATCACACAGGACTGGAAGCAGAGTGGAGCACAGTCCAGCATGGTCTATGCCAGCACAGACAGGGTCAGAGCAGGCCTCTGGGGATTAATCATTATCAGCTGTGGTAGTTCCCAATCTTTTCAACCCAAAAATGCCAAAGAGAGTGTAGAAAATCAGTGGGAAAAATCTGTGGGACCTGGTCTGGCTGGGGTCTATCGCCAGCCTTAGGGCAGAGGAGGAAAGACTGGCTAGTGGAGGCAGTAGTGGTGGTGGTAGCAGCTGCTTCTGGAGCTCTGAACCCACAGATGGTGGGGGATATGCCAGCTGATACAAAACCCCTGAAGCCTGGGACAGTACACCCACCCCCATCTCCACCCCCACTTGAAGCAGAGTCCTACCTTGACAAACAGGTCTGTATCTAGCTAATTACATGAGCAAACAGCATTAGAAAAAAACTTCAGACTATAGAATCTTACTTTGATGATAAAGTAGATCACAATGTACAACCAGAAGAAAGTACCTACACCCAAAGCCTCCAAGGAAAACATCAATGCGTCACAGACCATGGAAGAGCTCAAGAA